>CM076583.1:611797901-612509494 GCA_034641835.2 Pinus albicaulis
GTTGATCTCAATGTTAGAGCTCTGACACTCAATTCCCTGCTTCTAAATCATCAACTCCAGGTTTTCAAGTAGGGTGATTTCATAGTTTACAAGCAACAGGAAAAAGAAAAATTTGTAAGGTTTAAGAGCCTCTCATCTGAAGATATGCTCATATATCAAGTCATAAAAATTGTTGGAAATATGGGTATATGGAAAAAAAATATGAAAAGGGAAAAAAAAAATTACAGCAACCACAGGTTAACAAAGCATTGAAAAATCTAGAAGCTCGTGACTTAATAAAAGGGGTGAAGTGTGTTTCTAACCAGGAAATAAAGGTGTATATGCTAGCAGAATTGACACCTTCAAAGGAGATAACTGGAGGTGCATGGTGCACAGATAAACTTTGATATGGAGTTCACTAACATTGTTAAGCAACAATGTTTGCAGTTAGTCTTGCAGCAGGGTGTAGCCACTATTGAGAGTGTTGCTGATTTTGTGAGAAAATTAGGGATATCAAAGGTGGAATTGAAGGTTTAAGAGCTCAAGAAAATGGTGATGTGGAAGAAGTGATAAGAACCGGAACCAGAGACTTTGCTGCTATAGGGGTTCCCAAGCTCAAATTCAGGAGTAGTCGGCATTTACGAACATTTCTTGTGGAGTTTTCCCTGTCTTGCAAGAGTGCACAGATGATGGCCTGATTTCTGATTTTCATGGCACGGAAGCTACATTATACATGTAATAATTGTTTAAACTCTTACCTTCTCATAGACCTCTCAACAGATGGAGGAGGAGGGTGGCCTTCTTCTTCTCGAAATTGAATAATCGTGCTCGAGTCGAACTCTTCAATGCATTCAATATCGATGAGAGGGTTTTCAGGTTCCCCTCCTGTAGCTCTAGCTGCGCTCTACTGTTTTGGTTGGTAACAGAATGTTATGTATTTTGTTTGCCCGCCAATACTCCACGACAATCCCCTCTTCAAATTTATTGAAATTTAAATGGAGTGGGAAAATTATTTTCGGATGAGTTAAAGCATTTTAATCGAAAGGGTAAAACCTTTAAAAAAACAACAACAACAAAAACAAATTTATTCCAATATAATAAATATTTAAATTTCTTAAACTTTATTCAAATATGGTAAATATTTTAATATTTTTCAAACAAAGGTGGATGCTATGTTGGGTTTGCAAATCACTCTATATTTTTTATGTTATTTTATGTTTTTTCATGGTATATGATTAATCTAGATTCATCTTAGCTTCCAATCTATCAAATGTCTATAGAAATCAAATCTAAGGAATTTTGCATTTCAAGAGATTTAATTCCTCTCTCTCGGCCTTGGTAGATCTAGAGTTAAAATATATCTAGATTGGGTTAAATATTAATTTTATGTTTTTAATTTTTATTTTATTTTGACAAACTCTAACTGTTAAAGATAACATTGCAACGTTTTGACCATGGGAGAAGAATTCAACACTGGAGAAACCCTAGAGGCCCAAGGAAAAATTGTAGGCGGAGAAAGGGTCGTAGTTTTGACAAAGAGTGAACAGGATCTAGACAATGTGATCTCTGATATCCTTGTCAAAATGCAAAATAAGATTAAATGGTAACAATGAGTTTTTTATCCACATGATATATATTTTGTACAAATATGGTGGCCATGATAAACCCTTTGAAGACACGCAATTATTCATCAAATATGTTTTTTAGATGACATTTTGATTGCTTACTATTGGACCCACATGGAGGAGGAGGAGGAGTTGGTGGATTATGAACTAGAGGAGGGGGGTTTTCAAAAAATTTGGTCTAGTTCCAAGGATTTTATCCATTCGCATTTCAAAGTCAACTTAGAAGGTCACCATACTGTAGTTTCTGGGCCTACCAGATCTTTAGAAAGAAAAGTTAAGAATTCAATAGGCAACTGTCTAGCGGTTCGAAGGCCCTAACCCCTACTCCAGCCATGCACTATTTGGGTCCTTTAGTTTCGGCTAGCCCAGGGCCTAAGGACGTTTGTTAGGGGTTAGAGAACTCTTCTTGGGGTGTTTGGCTCTAAGTTTAGTTTCCCTATTGTCCTAAATATTGGAGGAAGACATATAATGTGTTACTACTTCGTTAGGGTTTTCAGAATTTTTTGAACACAGTGGGGTTTCTTCACTCTCATAAGCCTCTCTGGATAGTTTTCTTATATATCCTTCATCTCAAGTGCCATCAGCCTCGCCCTCCTTCGGCGAGCTAGTGAAGGAGAGCCTTGCCTCGACAACGGAAGAAGGTCAAACTAACATCATAAATGGGCTTGTGGTTTTCAGGGAGAAACACCCTTGTCAATAAGAATGAGTTATGATTCAAAATGAATCTGAGAAAGAAAGGAAGTGGAAAATCCATTGTAGTGTAAAGAAGAAGAACAAATTCCTTCATTCTCTATTTTTGGGAGTCAACGTCACCATTCAAAAGACTGAGGGAATGTCCCAAAAATACTTGGCGGGGTAAGTAAGGGGTTGAAAATTAAGGTCCTCAACCCTAAATGTGTGGGCAGACAAGGAAATCTTACCTATTGTAAAATTTCCTCCAGAGGTGTCGCTATTAGCCCAAGGTTGGATTCATTTGCGCTTCAAAGATGTAGCAGACACCCGAGAGGTACAACAAATGGTTTAGAAAATTGATTCATCTCCTATCCTTGTCAATTTCTAGATGTTCCTCTTCGATGCAAAGTAGGAGAGACTAGATATGGCCCCAATCTAGGTTCATCTTCCAAGTCTCCCTCCTAACTATCGAGACACCCTAATTTTCAAAGATATAGGTAACTCATTGGGATCTTATCTAGCCCATGAATCTACATATTTAGAGATGGGGATTAAGACATACACCCATATTTTGGTTAATATGGACCTCAGATAAGGGCTCATAGAAGGTGTTGTAGCTCCTAGAGATAGCCTTCAGTTGCAAAATACTAGTGCCTAGGACATGTTAAGATCAGAGGTTAAATATGGACAACTATATGAATGCCTCTAACAGAAAATGGGTCAAGAGAATAATGGTTTTGGTGATTCAAGGATGGAGAAGACCATTTGAGCCTAATTCATGTGAATTTCCTATATTCATGAGTGCTCAGGAGGCTATGTGGCTTGATGGATTTTAAATGGGCCAAGTATAAAACAATGAGCAAAAACCTAAAAAATATGCAGAGGCGTTGAGAGAGAATGGAGAAGGAACCCACAAGAGACAGGTAGGGTAGGAAGGGGTAGATGGAATGAATGAGGGAAGTATGGATTTCGCTTACCATCACACTTAATCAACGACACTTTCCTCTTTCAACTAAATTAAAAGGCAGATAGATTCATTTTAAACACTTTGATAGTTAGGATTTCCCTTCATTTCTCCTTCTCCACTTTATGTGTGGTCACAGGCCAATAGAAGGCATGGATATCGGGATTGGTGTGTAGTGTATTCAGATATTGGGTTATGAAGGAATACATTTTAGGTGTAGGCGGGGCCATATGTATGGGCACCTGGATAAAAACTATAAGCTTCCACTTTTTGCGTAGGACTATCCATCAAGAGGCAAGGACATATTAGGTTAGAAAAGGGTTCTAGATTGGAGATTTTGGGCACTGAGGAAAAGCTATATGGTGCAACTCCTCTCTGCAAAACATCCTCCATGTCGTTGGTGACAATTGTTAGGAGATGGTGTTTATGTTTACAGATGTCTAAAATCCCTACTAAATGGGTGGAGTTTCATTTCCTTGGATGCTAATGGAAGGTTTTAGGGTTTACTAGTTGGATGCAAAGCCATAAATATTTGGGTATTCAATTCTTGGGGTTTGGATTCTAGTTTTTCCATTGAGGACAGAGAGCGAGAAGTGGAGGGAGATATGGAGAGGGAGGTAGGGAGAAGGAAAGAAAGGGAGGGAGGGAGGGAGCGAGATGGAGAGAAAGGGAGAGCTGGAGACTAACAATTATGCACACTATTTGTTTGTCTTTATTAGAACGAAGGCTTGAGATTGTATTTTGTTGAGGAAAACGAGAGAGGAAACCCTAATTTTGGGGGATGAAATGGTTATGGTAGCAAGGAATCTTTTGAATGAAACATTTATTTTTCATGTTGTAAAATTCCACCCGTGTAAGCAAACTACAAATGATGTTCAAACCAAGTTGTAAAAATCTAGAATCTTTATTAAATGTAAAATCATTTTATTGTTGAGAACTATCTAGGCTAGGAATGAAAGTCCAACACCTTCCATTAACCAATTTTCAATACACACTTCATTAGAGGCCTCTTTTATACTCAATTTAATATCAATTTTATGCTTAAATGCTAGGACTGCCACACAACTTCCCTCATTCCATGCTTTACTATATGCCTCTTATATATTCATAGCTTGTTTATCATGTAGGAACCTCTAGGACATATGAATCCAGCACATGAATCAAGCCCTAGAAAAATACATTATATGCTTCCTCATAATTAAGGGGTTTATTATAACTCTTAAAGGAAGTTTAGATTATTGTTTGTGGGCTGATACAAACCTTTTTATCGAAGATATAGTTATGATGATGAGCCTTGGAAACTTAACCTAAATCCCATGAAATTCTCTATCTCCAATCCATATCTAGGTTGATTACTCATATTTTCTTATCCTTAATACCTTGTTTAGAATTAGATAGGTCTACTATCGTACCTAGCCTAGTCGTTAGCCCATGTGATTCTCTAAAACTAGGCTACATGCATTGATTATCGTACTCCTTAAAGGTTAGTTTCACAAGTGTGAGTTTTTTTCTTTGACATCCCAACTTGTACAATTATCCCATAAATTAGATTTATTTCCAAATACAAAGAAGCACATATGATATACCTTCAACATTTGTGTATTTTCCTCGAAAAATGTGACACTTTGAAACAAAATTAGAGTTTGCATGCCATTCATTCAATATTTTGAACAACATGCAACTAATTATGGTGGGTATTGGAGTATTCTGTTTAACATATGTGTTTATATGTAGTTTCATTTTCTTAAGAGATGGTATCAAGGAAAACTAATTTGGCCATTGGTTTGACTTTCACTGACATAGGCCCTTAATATTTGTGCCCACTTGATATATTTTCCCTTTCAGTCTTGATTCAATTTTTTTTGAATGTTTACCAACCTCGTGTATAAAATTTATCGTTATAAATTGAGTCACCTATACACCAATTTTAGTCATTTTTGTCTAACAATATTGATCATTTGGAGGATGGGGATGGTATGGTTCTAGGCCTTGCCTCCCAATTGAATGTTTAGTTATCTATCTACTTGGGTTCCAACGCACCTCCTTCCCAAATTCAATGCACCTTCATTCTTTAGGGCTTACAACCTAATGTTATAATTACAAAAATGGATGAATGACAATACAATGTTAAGGAAGGTTCTCTTGCATGCCTTAAAGTGCCCTATATTCATATGAAGACTCTTAGCTAATTTTTCTGTTGCTTCTATGCTCAATGCATTTCCGAGTGCAACTCTTTGCTCACCATTCATTAACTAACATTCCTTCTTGTTGTTCTTCTTATGTGGACAGTTTGTGGCATAATGTCCATGCTCATGACAGTTGAAAGATTTCACCTTTGACAAGTCTCGCTTCTTGCCTACCTTGTTGGTCTCAGATTTGGAATGAGATGCCTTCCTTTTCCTTTCTTTGCCTTGCCAGTGAAGGCACAGTTCTCCTCATCATAAGCCTTTGATGAGGATCCATCTCTAGTGCTCTGTCGAATTTCTTCTTGTGCCAAATCAGACCATAATCGCTCCCAATCTAGAAGCTTCTCCCTCCCATGAACAGAGTCCTGGGATATATGCCACCTCTTGGGAAGTCCTATAAGAGCTAGGCTCACCAAATCATCTGAGGCAACATAGATCCCAACACTTCCAAGCTCATCTTGACATTGAGTGAACTTGGTCAAGTATTTTTGGATCATGTCGCCCTTCTCCATTTTGATCTTCCTGAGCTTGTCTTTCAGCACCAACTTCCTGTGGTTGCTGCTATTCAGGTACAGATCTATTAAGGCCTTCCACATTGCAATGGTTTCACCTTCTCATGGAGGCTTGAGACACTATGGCCTTGAACTCCCTCTAACAAGATCCTTCTCGCCTTTGCAACCAAGGTGTGTTAGGAAGTGCTAGGGTGTGTTAGGGAGTGTAAAAGCATGCCCAGGATTGTAGGGGATGTTAACACATGCCACATAGTGCTAAGGCATTTGAGACATGTCAAGTGTTATGGAATGTCAAGATGTAAATTATGTTGCTTAGTTGTTTTATGACCACAGTTGGATGTGATGAGCTTTGTCTTGGTAAATTTTTAAGTGGGATGCGTTGAGATTGGACACGAGTAACCTAAGATGAGTTACAAGTAGTTCTTAGGTGAATTAGTCAAGCGCTTTAAATAGGCCTAGTCATGATATACTGTTCCATGTTCATCTCTTCCATATTTTCTACTATATTAGTTGCATGAGGAGGGTGCTTTTAAAACGCCATTGTCATATAAGGATTCATAGATTGGTATTCCCTTATGTGGTTCTCGTCAGTATCCGGGGCACTGGCCTCATGTTAACTAACTTTCTTTATGTTTCCCCACTCCACCACTACCCGATAATTGATTTCTATGTTATATTATTTGAATCGGCCCTCTTTACAAGTCGTCTCTTAACCGTCCGATGCCTTTTGTATTGGAGCGATTGCGATATGATGTCCTTACACTACTCTTATCTTTGGGGCCGCCGAGAGAGCTATCCCATTCAAAAATTATTTCCTTGTTCAAACAAGAGATAGCAAGTGAGTTTTTGGATTGACAACCCAAGCTATATGAGGAGCTCCTTGCTATATTAAGATGTCCTAGGCACTGGTCTATGGCAACTCTAGACTGTCTCTAGGGGGTGACAAAATTGTCTCCAACATCTTTCTGGCGCCGTTGCCGGGGAACGAATTCAAGAATATCAGTTTCCCTGGGTCTCGACAAATTTTTTTCACTCTCTAATCAGGTGAGCACAGAGAGTTGAAGAGTTGCATATCTCTCACCTTGGCGACTCCACTGGTTTTTATTTGATAAATTTTATTGGTAGTCCTGGCTCCTCGTAAGCCACATTTGAGGTTAGATACATCCCAATCAAAGACACCTTACGTGTCTGACCCAGAGAAGATCATACATAAAAGAGTTTGGAAGGAGAGGAAGTCAGCTCGGGCTGAAAACCCTGAATATTCTGCTGAAGATTATCCGCCCTCTTCTTCTCAAGAAGTTAGAACAGAAAATCCCGAGTTTTACTCGGAGACTCCACATAGAGGAAGTGCCTGGATTGAAGAAGAATCTCATCCTGCTTTCGAGGCTGAAGAAATTAAAGAGGTCACAGAAGTAGTTGCTGTTAACCGTGAATTATTCCCATCCACACCTCAGGCTTCTGTGCAATATATTCCCATTTTTATTCATACTCCGTTTCCTCCTACTCCTCTCCCTTCATCTGTTCCTCAGACCATTGTACAACCCCCACCTCCTCCAATGGCCAATGTTCCTGCTTTTCTATTGAACAAATATGCTCCTCTGGCCTTACCCCAAGTGCTAAATGATATGCCACATGATTATCTAAAGATTCTGCCAAGATTTAATGGTGAAAATGAAGTTGATGCTCAGAAACATCTTGAGACCTTCTGCTCTTTCGCAGAGAACTTAAATGTTGAACACCTTGATGTGGTCTTGAGATTATTTGTGCAGTCTTTGGAAGGGGAAGCCAGAAAATGGTTCAAGACATTGGGAAACCGTTCAATAACCACCTAGGATATTATGGAGAATACTTTTCTCAGGAAGTGGGGAGAAAAGAAAGATCATGGTCAGTGTCTTACTGATTTTAATACTATGAATAAGAAACATAATGAAGGAGTGGCAGAGTTTATTAAAAGATTCAACAAGTTATATCTGAGCCTGCCTCCTGAGATGAAGCCCCATGAAGCTGCTGCCAAGATAATTTTTATAGCAGCCTTTGATTTTGACTTTGGATTCTCGTTGAGAGAAAGAAAACCTGCCACTTTAGATGATGCCCAGTCAGATGCCCTGAAATTGGAAGAAAACTTTGCCTCCACTGGGAAGTTAAAAGGAAAAATTGAACAAGATACTAGGAGGAAAGGCAAAGAAGAGGTTTCCACCTCTAATCAGGAAAAAGATTCAGATAAAATGGATGAAATAAGAAAAATTATAAAGAAGATGGTCAAGATTGAACTGGAAGCTAAGAATGCAGCTCCCAATAATTTTTATAACGCTCCAAACAGAGGATACAATCCCCAGTATAGAAGGCCACCATTGCAGATATTGCCAAGAGAAGCGAAGGAGCAACAAGACCAGGTACCCCATCCCTTGTACCTGGAAGGACCAGCAGATGACTCCACTGGAGATGTAGCTTATGGATTAGAAGATTCAAATCTGGATTTTTCGAATAATGATGATATGGATTGCCCATTGCAAGATGAAGATGAAGAAGCAGAGATTGATCATTATTGTAAGAAATTTGCTGATTTCATGCAAGCACAGTTCAATGTCAAATATGATCTCAGATCTTCAAGGAAGAGGACCAGAACTCAAGATCAAGAAGAAGATCCACCTCAGAAAGAAGCATCTGCTCGGAAGGAATCAGCAACTAAGAAGAGCATAGAAAAAGGTAAGAATCCTATAATTACCTCCTTGCAGCCCAATGATCAGATTCCTTCTCCTTCAAAAATAGTCAGTCCTCCTAATGTTGAGCCAGTGTCAAAAGAAATTAAGTCTTCAGCCGAAAACAAAGAGTCAAAAGAAGTTGTGATAGAAAAGCCCCCATCTGCTTTCAATTTGCAAAAAGAACTTGAGAAGATTAAGATTCCTGTCCCCCTGACTGAGTTATTAAAATAGCCTGTATATCAGTCTCAAGTCACTTCTTTTATACTTCCTCCTGAAATACCAATTGCACCTGATAGTCTAAATCTTCAAGAAGAAAGACCCATGGTAGTATTTGGCCCACATGTCGAGGAGATAGACCCTTCTACTCCTCCTTTTTATGTGTCTCTAGTTATACATGACCTGCTGTTACATAATTGTATGTTAGATTCTGGGGCTTCCCATAATCTTATGCCCCTGTCTTTCATGGAACAACTAGGACTGCAAATTACAAGACCGTACAAAGATTTATATTCATTTTATTCCAAAAGAGTTAAATGCTTGGGAATGATTAAAGATTTAGTGGTCAATTTGGCCCAAATTCCAACAAAGAGTGTGGTCATGGACATTGTGGTTGCTAATATCCCAACCCGCTTTGGCATGCTGCTGTCAAGGTCCTGGGGTACAAAGATTGGGGGATCAATTAAATTGGATCTAACATATGCTACTTTCCCAGTCTTTGGGGGACAGGAGAGGAGGTTGTACAGGGAGACTAGATTTGTTAAAATGGTAACTAAGGTTGACTGCTCAGAAAATTCTCCAGTTTATAACAAAGAGGGAGACTTTTCATGTTTGATGTTAGAAGAAAATCAAAATTATGCTCATGAGCCCCTTTTTGGTCAAACCCAAGCTGAGCAGCTTAAAGAGGATCAGGAATCAGCAATTTGGACTTTGCATTTTGATGGAGCAAATTCAAGAGAAGGCAATGGAGCTGGGGTATTGTTGATCTCTCCTATAGGAAAATGGGTGCCGCTGTCCTTTAAATTGGAGTATGAGGCTACAAACAATGTATCCGAATATGAGGCACTATTATTGGGATTGCAGACAGCTAGAAACATGGGCATCCAAAGTTTAAAAGTCTTGGGAGACTCTGAGCTGGTGGTAAGACAGATCAAAAATCAATGCCAAACCAAGCACCCTCGGCTGAGAGCATATAGAAACGAAGTATGGGACATGATAGAAAATTTCTTCTCAGCATTTAATATATAGTTCATGCCCCGGGAGCAAAACAGAATAGCATATTCTCTTGTTGTAGCTACCAGTACATTTCGTCCTCCTCAGAATCCACTCTTAAGATATGAAGTGGAGGTACGGTACAGACCATCCATTCCAGATAATATAAAGCACTGGCAGGTATTTGAAGATGATGAACAGATGAAGAGATTCATGGATATAGTGGGAGAATTCTCTAACATAGAGATTGATGATGAGAGGGAAGAGGAAGTTGAAAATATTGCAGAAAATAAATGGGAAGAAAAGATAGCAGGAAATAAAGTGCTGCAGCTGAAAGGAAATGTTATTCCTAGAGGGCTGGTGCCTCTAGAAAGATTATTTAACAAATATGATATTCCATTGCAGTCAAACAAAGTGACAGGAGAAGATCAAGTGGGAGATTTGAATCTGGGTACTTCTGCTGATCCCAAAATTGTTAAATTATCTAAAAGAATCCCAGAAGAATACAAAGAAAAATATTTGAAGTTGTTTCAATCTTACAAAGATGTATTTGCTTGGTCCTATCAGGACCTAAAAACTTTTGATGTTAACATAATGCAACATAAGATTCCATTGAGGGAGGATGCAAAGCCATATAAGCAGAAGCTCAGACAGATAAATCCTCTGTTGCTGCCCTCCATTGAAAAAGAAATCAAGAAGCTATTGAAGGAAAAAATAATTGTACCATTGAGGTACTCATAATGGGTGGCAAACCTTGTTCCTGTTCGAAAGAAAAACGGAGAAATAAGGTTGTGTGTAGACTTCAGGAATTTAAATAGAGCATCTCTCAAGGATAATTATCCATGGCCTAAGACGGACCACATCCTGCAGAAAGTGGTGGGAGCATCCAGAATGTCAATGATGGATGGATTTTCTGGTTATAATCAGGTAGCTGTATTTCCAGAAGACCAGAAGAAAACTGCATTTACTACACCATGGGGAACTTTTATGTATGCTAGGATGCCATTCAGATTAATTAATGCAGGAGCTACTTTTCAGAGGGCAATGGACATAGCCTTTGTTGGAGAACATGATAAGTTTTTGGTGGTATACCTTGATGATATCACAGTGTTCTCAAAGAATGATGATGAGCATATTAAACATTTAAGAAGAACTTTTGAAAAATGCAGAAGGTACGGCCTTTCTCTCAATCCTCAAAAATCTTTGTTTGCATTAGATGAGGGAAAACTCTTAGGGCACATTGTGACTAAAGATGGTGTGAGAATAGACCCTAAGAGAATTGAAGTGATAAACAACATTCCATTACCAAGAAATAAGAAATAAGTACAGGTGTTTCTAGGCCTAATCAATTTTTTGAGAAGGTTTATTCCCAACTATGCTGAAATAGTTAGGCATATAACTGATATGTTGAAAAAGGAGAATGAAGTTAAATGGTCCCAGGAGTCTAGAGACGCATTCACAAGGATAAAACAGGCATTCGCTGAAGCTCCTGTGCTCTCTGGACCAGATTACAAAAATCCATTTATGATCTTTTCATTTGCTTCACCTCATACAATTGCTGGAGTATTATTGCAGAAAAATGAAGAGGGATATGAACAGCCTATAGCTTTCTTCAGTCAAGTGCTTTATGATGCTGAATTGAAATATAATATATTGGAGAAGCAGGCATATGCCCTGGTAAAGTCCCTTAAAGATTTTAGAGTATATGTTTTGCAATCTCACATTACTGCATATGTTCCCACAGTAGCTGTCAAAGACATTCTTGTTCAGGGGGATAGCGAAGGTAGAAGAGGGAGATGGATTGAAAAAATACAGGAGTATGATCTGGATATAAATCCTACCAAGTTAATTAAAGGACAGGGACTTGCTAAGATGCTATCTGAATCAAATCATCAAGCTTTGGGGATTAATTTATCCATGATAGCAAATGAAGAATCCGAAAAAGAAGAAGAACAACAAGGACTAGAGATGGCCACTCAAAAGGTACACATGAAATACTTAACTAGTCCTTGGTATAAAGAAATAGTTGAATATCTCTTAACACTTAGCTGTCCTCCAAGCTGTGATAAGATAAAATACAGAGCTGTGAGGATGAAATCCCAAAAATACATGATTGCCAATGGATAGCTATATTGGAGAGACCCTTCAGGTATATTACTGTTATGCCTCACAGAAAATGAAGTAGAGAATATATTGACAGAATTCCATGATGGAATATGTGGAGGGCATTACAGCTGGAGGACTACAGCGCATAAAATCCTGAAGGCTGGTTTCTACTGGCCAAAATTGTACACAGACACTTTTTCTTGGGTCAGAGCATGTGACAAGTGCCAAAGGTTTGCAGAAAGACAGAAATTAGCAGCTTTTCCCTTGATTCCTATTCATGTAAATGAACCATTTCAGAAATGGGGATTAGATTTTATAGGAGAAATACATCCCCCATCAAGTGGCCAATATAAATGGATACTAACAGCCACAGATTACTTCACGAAATGGGTGGAAGCCATACCTACGAGAAATGCTACAGATGCTGTGATAATGAAGTTTATGGAGGAAAATATCATATCTAGGTTTGGCTGTCCTGCTAGAATTGTAACTGATAATGCGCAATATTTTAAATCGGCCAGATTTGTGAATTTCTGTCAAAGGTATAACATCATCCTGACTCATTCTACAACATATTATCCATAGGGAAATGGTCTAGCAGAATCTTCTAATAAAACCCTGGTCAGGGCCCTGAAGAAAACAATAAGTGAAAATCAAAAGAACTGGGACTCTCAGTTAAAATTTGCTCTATGGGCGAATAGGATAACCAGCAAGAGAGCAACAGGGAAGTCACCCTATGAGCTGGTCTATGGGAAAGCGGCTGTGTTTCCTGTGCAATTGGCATTGTCAGTGGCACGCTTCATGCAGGAAAGTCAGGAAGAACCAGATGACATGATCAGAAGGATTAATCAATTAATTGAACTGGAGGAAACATGGAACTAGGTAGATCAGAGATTGATAGAATATCAGGAGAAAATGAAGAATGTATTTGATCAGCATGCGAAGGATAGGAACTTCCAAATTGGTGACCTGGTTCTCAGATGGGATGTTCGCAGAGCAGAGAAGGGCAAGCATGCTAAATTTGATCCGCTGTGGTTCGGGCCATTCAAAATAGTGAAGTTAGGAAGAAACAACACTTTTTCTTTAGAAAACCTACAGGGTGATCTGCTTGATGCCCCTGTGAATGGCCAATTCCTCAAGCCATACTTTCAATTCTGACCCAGGTTGGAAATGCCTGATTGTATTATATTGTATATAAGTGGTTTCTAGTTTTTATTTTCATAGATAAAGGATGTTGGCAGTTACCTGAAGAAGGAGCGCAGGGAAATTGGAAAACAAGATGAAATGTTCAATGGTCTTCGTATTCTCGACATGCCCGAGGACGAACATGTCATCCCCAGATGGAGCCGATGTTGTACATATTTACCCCTGCCTATGAATTTTGGCCTGCTGCCTCATTCAAATCCATTTTAAATCTTCACTGTGGCTTTAAATCCCGATGCTCTCGCTTAACACTGCTATCCCCGATCAGAAAATACGCTTGGCTAAAGTTAAAAACCCATAGTTTAAATATTGGGCCAAGGCGCTAAGAGTTTAGCCCTTCCTGTTTGGACTTCCATATGTCCCTAGCCCGAAAACCGCAAGCCAAAGGGAAAAGGAGCTTATTGTTTTGTGTTTCGGGCGCAATGGCAGTCGTCCGATCAAATCTAATCAACGGAGCGGCGTTTGTTTTATGTGGAGGGCCCCGCGTGCAGAAAACCGGCGGTAAATCCCGCACCATTTCCACCGAGCCGACAGTATTTACCATGGGGGCAGCGATTCCATTAATAATGCGCCACGCGTCTTTTGTACGGGCCCAAGAAACCGCTTTCCCCACGCGCTAAAGTCTGAACAATTGCCGGGCAGCGGGATTCGTTTGAACCGTCAGATCTTCTGATCTCAATCTGACGACAGAGAACTTCTAAACTTTCTCCCTCGTTAATTCGTGTCCGACATACCCTGTGGCCCACCATCGTGTTTCCCCTATCGACTTCCAGCCGTTGATTCGTGAATCTTAATCCAACGGCCAGCAATCTGTTTCCCCGTCTGTCGATTCCGCTGCCACGTTGTCTTTCCACTGGTCCCCCATACATCCCCGTGTTTTGGTCTCGTGCATCCGTAATATTCCTCCACGCCATATATATATATGTGTCTGTGTGTGTGTGTGTGTGTGTGTGTGTGTTTATATGTTTTTATTCATATTTGTCGTTATTCCTTCCTCACGTCCAGACTGTGTCACGTAGAAAATCCGCATCTCGTCTATTTTTCAAAACCTCCATTGTCTTTCTTCCGCCACCCTGCGTGTTCCTGTCTCCTGTCCGTGTCCACGACGTCGTCTCCATCTCCACCTCCACACCCCACACCTCTCAGTCTGGTTTTTCTAATATGTTCATAGGTTTTGCAGGTTTCAAGGCAATAAGAAGGCGCTTAAATCTATGGTCTCTGTTGCAGAGGCTAAGAGCATGTTGAAGGACGACATTCTGCTGGAGAAATTTAAAGAAGAAGCCGAGGGTAGGTGTGTGAAATGACCCTCATTAAAGAAAACGAAGATATGGACCTACAGAATCCTCCAGAGAAATTCGCCCTACATTAAAGATCCAGGATTCAAATCCAAAGTTAAGGGCTGATAGTACAGTACAGAATTGCAGACTATCTCAGGGTTCTTATGGCAGCAGATCTTACTCTCAGCAGAAGGCAGAGCACTGTATATATTTTATTATTTGAGTCTTTTATATAAGGATATTTTCATCTCCAAGCATTTATTTCTATAGACAGATTGTAAAGTACAGTCATTTATAGTTAGTCATTCATAGAAGAAGGCGCGAATGTTTTCCGCCATTTTATTCAAATTGAGTCATTAAATGTGTTCCATCTACCTCCCCCTCTAGAATTCTCTATCTTTTCTATAAAGGCCCGAAAAGAAGACATTGTAAGGGTTCCAGATTTCTATCAGCAAACTGTGCAGTGACAAGGCTTTTGTATACATTCTGTAATATTTATGTATGAAGGTTCAGAGCCCATAGGGTCTCAGTGAGGAGGAGTTATAACTATAATGAGGATTCTGGTCTTTGGTATCTCACAGTATGTAATTTCTCTTATGTGTTAATACAATATCTCATTTCATGCTATTTATCTTCTTGTATCATGTTCTAGAACGCGAGTGGCTCACTAGTTTGCAGTAAGGATTCATCCTTGTTGGTGCCCTTTCTGGAATTAGTCAAGCGCTTTAAATAGGCCTAGTCATGATATACTGTTCCATGATCATCTCTTCCATATTTTCTGCTATATTAGTTGCATGAGGAGGGTGCTTTTAAAACACCATTGTCATATAAGGATTCATAGATTGGTATGCCCTTATGTGGTTCTGTTGTGTATCTGGGTATCAGTCTCATGTTAACTAATATCTTCTTTATGTTTCCTCACTGCACTCACTTCCTGATATTTGATTTCTGTGATATATTATTTGAACTGGCCCTCTTTACAGTAAGCTGTCTCTTAACTGTCTGATGCCTTTGTATTGGAGTTTTACATGATGTCCCTACACTACTCTTATCTTTGTGTCAGCTTCTGAGAGAGTTTGGTCCCATTCAAAACTTATTTCCTTGTTCAAACAAGAGATAGCAAGTGAGTTTTTGGATTGACAACCCAAGCTATATGAGGAGCTCCTTGCTATATTAAGATGTCCTAGGCACTGGTCTATGGCAACTCTAGACTGTCTCTAGGGGGTGACAAAATTGTCTCCAACACAGGGCATGCTAGGGACTATATGCAGCATGCCAACACATGCTAGGAGAGTTCGATGTTGTGCTAGTGCATGCTACCATGTGCTTGGGCATCAGTGTCATCACAATATGTTCTAGGTACAAAGATGTTCCAATACATGTGGGGTGCTAAGAAATGTTAGTGTGTGCCAAAGCATTAATTTTAAAGCGTGCCTAGATTGTTGAGGATTGTTAGGTCTTTCTCATTAATAGAATTGTCAAAGCTTGATTATGTATTAAATAATATATTTCCTACACACAATAATATAACTTTATCTAAAGGGAATTTGCTAGATAATAAACTTAATATATATGAATCATGTGTTGACTCATAGGAAATATCTATTCGACTAGTCATTACTCGAGGGAAATGATACACACTAATTACTTCTAAAAAATTGATTGACCCTAACCACTATGGCCTTGGACATATTATAAAAAATACTCCACAATAATGGTATTAAATCTTTAACTTTTGACAAAAAATATATTAACAAGCACATAGCGTCATCAAAAACTCATTGGAATGATCAATGATGACGAGCATTTTTTGACCGTCACCAAAAGTAACAAAAAGAGCATTGGTGAGGGTCATTAAAATTTCGTCACTAGAAGTGTCACCAAAGAGAGAATTAGTGATGGGCCTTTAATGACCCTCACCAAAAGTGTCATTGAAAAAAGTCTTTGGTGACAGACCATAAAGGACCATCACTATATACACTTACAGTGACGGTTTTTTAATGATCAATGATGACCGACATTTTTTTACCGTCACCAAAAGTAACAAAAAGAGCATTGGTGAGGGTCATTAAAAGTTCGTCACTAGAAGTGTCACCAAAGAGAGAATTAGTGATGGGCCTTTAACAAACCTCACCAAAAGTGTCATTGAAAATGTCTTTGGTGACGGACCATAAAGGGCCATCACTATATACACTTACAGTGACGGTTTTTTAAGGACCGTCACCATATGTGACATTGGTGACGGACCTTAAAGGTCTGTCACAAGCATGACCCTCACCAATGTGCTTTTTTCTTGTAGTGTCACTTTCCCTCATAATGGCGTTATCATAGTCACTAATCAACTCTCCTTCTTTGACTCTAATTCCCAGGTAACTGGAAGCATTTTGTTATTTCACAAACCCCACCAAACACTTCAAAACGTTGGTGTAGGGCTCTTAAAGGATTCTTCCCTAATGGGCACGTTTTCATTACCGTCGCCCACGACAACGACGAAAATTGCAAAAATAGAGACTTGCCACATGATATCTTCCACTTCATCTGAATTAAGGAAGATTACCAATGATTCTAAATATGATACATTGGGTGAATTTATGTCACAAAGCCCAATTGAGATGGCATAGAAATCAATTTTCTTGGCTTCGGCCACACATCTTAATTCATCGTCGTCGATCATTTGGGTTGAACGTTCATTAGATTTTGGTACTGCTTCTGATCATTTTTCATCCACTTTCTTGAATGATGAGAGAATTATGGAAACCATGATGCTAGAAGGAAAACCATGGGATGATTATCATCCTTGTTTCCATCTTCCAAATTACAATGAAGATAATATTATTGACCTATATCACCCTACGGTCTCTAATTTATTTTCAAATTCTGTTGCAATTAATTCCATTGAATTCGAGTGAAACATTGCAAATATTTAAGAAATGTTTCTATCGATATTTTGACCAAACCTGGCGTTGTAGAGAACATTCATGTCGACATGTCTTGTTCCGCATCTGAAATCAACACCTATCTCTCTATTTTTCATGAATTCCAAGATATTTTTGCTTGGTCTTATGAGGAAATTTTTTTTACTGTGTCAACCTCGTTAAAAAATGAAACAGGTGTTGAGGATAGTTCTTTTACTGTGTCAACCTCGATAAATGAAAGGGATTCTTGAGGATAGTTCTTTTACTGTGTCAAACTAATTAAATGAAACATATTCCTTTGAGGATAGTTATTTTACTGTGTCAACCTCAATAAATGAAACATATCTTGAGGATGGTTCTTTTACTGTGTCAACCTCATTAAATGAAATAGGTTCACCGAGGATAGTTCTTTTACTGTGTCAACCTCATTAAAAAATGAATCAGGTCATGAGCATAGTTCCTTTTCTTGTGTCAATCTTGTTAAATGAAACAAGGTTCCATGAGCATAGTTCTTTTCCTGTGTCAAGTTCATTAAAAAATGAAACAAACCCTCTCCTAATTAAGAAGATTATTCCATTTGATCTCGTAAATGAACCTTCATTCCATCAAGCTATTAGTAACTAGTAGTCTACTTAGGTGAACGAAATGAAGCTTGGGGGGCATGTGTTCTTGCAGGGGGCATTGAAACCATTCTCAAGCATATTTTTCCTCTATTTTCAAGCTTGCATAAAAATGAAACCTATCTTGAGTCTATTTCGGTTATTATTTTCAAGACTCATTAAACTCATGAAAATCCCAAGCTTCTTTTGCTATTTTTTCATTATTGTAAAACACATGGAAATGTTGAGTTCTTTACGTATTTTCCTGCTCATAAATTAAATTGAAAATCGGCCAAAGCATACTTTTATCCTCTTTTTTCAATATTTTTTAAACATGAAAAAAGAATTCCAAGCACACTTTTATCCTCTTTTTTCGAGATTTGTTAAACATGAAAAAGGAATTTAAAGCACAATTTTATCTCTTTTTTGAGCTTTTTTAAATGCAAAAAGGAACCCCTTGGAGTCTTCTTTTAGCTCTTTTCAGACTTCGATAATGTGAAAAGATTGCAGAGCACTTGTCTTTTTGAGCTCGTAAAAGGAAATGAAACGACATCTACTGAGTATAAGTTTAATCCTTTTCTGGACTGAGATAGATTATTTATGAAAAAGGAACACCTTAGTTGAACATGCTTAAGAGGTTTTCTCAGATATCATTTTACACCTTTTCGGATCTGAGTGATAAATTTATGAAAAAGGACTCATGGAGTTTTATTTTCATCCCTTTTTCAAACTATCTAAACATGAAAAAGGACTAAGTTTTCACTATCGCTAGAGTTGTTAAAACATCAAATAGCGATAGACTTGTCTGATCATGGAAAGATCAAGTTTCATTATCGCTAGACTCGTTAAATAATCAAATAGCGATGGATTCACCCAAAGAGTTGAATTATAGATCAAGCATATGTTTCCCTCCTCAAGCTTGTTAAAAACTAAAGAGGTACTGGTTAGCAATGACGGGGAAAAATTTGGGAAAAAGAACAAAACACTTTATGGTAGCAAGTCATTGTTGAACATGAAACTTTCACTTCATCACCATGGATTTGGGTTGGGTAATCTTCTTGATGGTATATCATACCTATGGTCCATCATACCATCTCTTCGGTTTTGGCTAAATGCTGGCAACTCATTTCATTGTCGTCATTATGTTTAAGAGATGTCATCCAGTAATTCCTCATCTTCTGCAATACTCATAAACCTTCATTTTCTTGATTTCCATCCTTGAACATTTCTTCATCAAGTCACATTTTGTATCCAAAATCATTACTCCCATTTCATGATAAATTTTCTTCGTGTCGACATCAGCTCATCATCCAGGAAGTTAACTTAGAAACATATTTCCAGTGCCTTGGATGTTGCTTACATAAATAGCAGGTTTATCGCTTCCATAAATAGGTTGACATAATCAGACCTTCGACCGAAATATTTTGTTTGGTGTTCGACATCCAATCATCTATTCACGCCTTGCAAATTTCATTGCAGTACCTTGAGAGCCATGAACATCAATAGTGGTTTCTCTTGTGTCTGTTAACAACTTACGTCATTGGATTGTAATCAGGCGATGTATTCCCATGTTCGACTTCAGATCACATATTCACATGGTTAGACTTGTACTTTGAACAATCGAGTAAACAAGATAAGAAGACCCTGGATCTAGTTCATCCATCTAGGCTGCGATTTCAAGAATTGTACCACAACATACGTACGATGGTTTTACATATGGATGGTCATCCGAACATGGTCCTATATCTATAGGCATGTATATATCTATACACGACTATCTGATTTATGTATGTGTTATGATAGTTTATGTGTTGAGCATGGGTATGCCTCCCTCAACAATTCATGTCCAATATGTAATATATCATGGTGTCATTAGGGGAATTTTGAGGTCTAAAATGGGCCTCCTAATAAAAATTTACAATGAAAATAAAGTTTATAAGAACCAATAGGATTCAAGGTGATGATGCAACCATGGGGGATGATTCACCATTTTTTAAAGGGTAAAAATATTAAAAAATAATATAATAATAAAACTACTTTTTCAACTCGTATATTCAACTTATCTCCAAAAATTTTTACTCAAATTTCAAGTAGGAGTACTCGTTGGATGAAAAATTTAATTCCTCATCCAAGGAGTACCCATGTTGCATACTTTTGAAGGACCTTGCTACACAAAAAATGAGAAATACATGAAAAAATGTGATTGCAATCAATTTTTTCATTGTTTTCTCATTTTTCGTGTAGCAGGATCCATCGAAAGTATGGAACATGGGTACTCCTTGGAAGAGGAATTAAATTTTACATCCAATGAGTACTCCCACTTGAAATTTGAGTAAAAACGTTGGGAGATAAGTTGAAAATACGAGTTGAAAAAGTAGTTTTTCCTTTTTTCCCTCTAAAATTTGATAATGTAATCAAATATTATTTTCTTATTTCCACTATTATTTTTTAATTTCCTTAGGAAGCCCATTTTAGAACTCAAAATTCCCCTAATGAATGTATTTCAAATTGATGCAAGTCACCGTCCACTTTAGCACCTACTCATCACATCGTAAAGCATATCACCAAATATTATCATTATTTTGACTTCATGCTTTAGGGGGCAGCTGTTACAGGTCAATTTGGGCATTGTCTCCCAAGACCAGTAGAACAGGGCCTATCATCCCCTAATTCAATACTAACAGGGTCTATCATGCCCTAATTTAGTTACTGTATGCCCTAAGAGCAATCATTCCTTTGATGGCATTAACTCATGAGATTTTCAATGTTTGAAGTATATATTATATGGCCCATTGACTCATCAACGCTCCTCCAAATGGAACTAAGTGCATTGCAAAGAACTTACCCTCGTGCAAGGGCATTTTTTAGAGCACTTCCCGACACTTAAAGGTGTGTTGGTCTCCTAGGAGCAAAATCATCATTGTTCCAGGAATCTCCACATGTCCAGTGCCTTCTAGAAGAGCTCATAGGTGTCATACTTGGAATACATGTGTTCATCCATTACCATTGAACCTAGAAAAATGTCTCACCTATTATTAGAAAGCCATTCAATTCCATTTATTGAGAAACTACTTACAATTTCCCTATAAATTGAACTCTCATCTAAGTGCAAGGGAGGAAGAAATTTGTGTAGTGTTATGTTGTTTGATTCTCAATTGATGAGAGCTGGAGTACTGTTATGTTGCTAAGGTTATTCTTAGTGTGATGCGTATGGAATGAAGTTGGAGCAGGTTGAAGATGAATCAATCTATTGGTTGTAATATTCTCCTCCTACTTTCTTAATAAATATATTTTTTCTTTCTCTCATACATATGCTTATATCTTGTGAATTGTATTCTCAATTGTGTATGTATTCTCAGATCTAATCAGTTTTATTTGGTTAAAGTAGATAGATATTGTATATTTGTATGTTGTTTTCTATCTTTTATCTTTGATTGTAGGTATGGATATAGCGGCTTTAGTTTGATTGAGAGCAACAACAACAACAAAAGAAGGAGAAAGAGAGCGAAAGGATTATAGGTAGGTCCCTTTCCTTTCTATTTATCTATTTGTCTTAGAGAAAAGAATATTTGTATTTCTTCTGTTGTTCTGAGTGAATGAACACCATACATAGGGAGTCTAGTTTATCCGTAGATTAGAATTTCGTATAACAGACAGGTTGTTTAACCATCCCACTTTATAATGGGTCCTCATCCTGTAACTTTATATTGCTTTAACATGTTATAAAGCCTTTGATTCCTCAGGATGATTCCAATGGGGTACAATCCAACCCCAAACTTGAGCACTGTTTGATATCCAATCTATAAAAGTTTCAAACCCACTTTTATATAGTTTAAGGTTGTGTTTTTAAGCCTGAAATGTTAGGTTTGTATATAATATATAAATAAAACTTTTGAAAAGGGAATGCTATATACAAATATTCCTATTCCCTGCATCCAAAGTCTTATATATATCTATATATTGATTTTTTTGCAGGAAAAGTAAAAATTAACATTTTACTACAACACCTTGCAGTAATAACTAGGGTCCTTATGTTATTTACCCTTCCAAATCTTCATTCTTCTTCATTTTGGATTCCATATTGGAAATAATTTAGACCATGGCCTTATGCAGGCCTTCCAATTGTTTGTCTAGGTGTCTCATGTCCTTCATTATCTCATGCATCTTGTCACATTAACACCCTCTACGAGGAGGATATCTAGCCATGACATGATTGTATCTAGGAATTTCCAAAACCCAAGACTCCAAGTATTGGAAAATTAAGACTACCACCACATAGGGAAAAAAATAAAAATAAGAGGATTGGAAAGATAAATCCTTTTTGAGTAATTGACAATACCAATGAACTCAACAATCACTTTAAATTACAAACCTATCCATACTTCTAGTAGGGAAATTAGGTTCATGACCATCCATAGGTGACCTATAATTGACCATTAACCGTTAATGAGTAGAGTAATAACAATGTTAATTTTATTAGGGCTAGAAGTCTCTTCTATAGATAATTACATTTTAAAGAACATTCAACATTTTCACATTACATTCACCTAATATCATCATAAGAAATTATGTAGAGATAACATTAGCAATAGCAATGCAATGGAACAATCATAGGTATGTCATGATATCTCTATCATAGGTATGTCATGATATACCTATCATAGGGCTCATCATATCTCTATCATAATCTTTTCCCATATCACAATAAGAAGGCCCAAGGAGGCCACTTTCATACCCAAAAACTGAGGCCCATTAGGGAGTTGTTACACCACAAGACTAAGGCCCATTAGGGTGTTTCTACACCACAAGACTAACACCCATTAGGGAAATGTTACACTAGAAGGCTGAGGACCATTAGGGAATTATGGTGTTATAAAAATAAGACGGACCAAGGATGTCATTGTCATACCCAAGAATTGAGGCCGATTAGGGAGTTGTTACACCATAAGAGTGAGGCTCATTAAGGCGTTGTTACACCACAAGACAGAGGTAAAATTTCATAGACCCATAGGATACAATGATCAATATATCACTGCCAATTAATTACATGTCCTAGTGTGAATTTATTTGAGGCACACAAACACTTCCTTTTACCCTATGAAATCCATTTCATTTGGAGTATTCTTGAACAACAAAATTATATATGTGAAAAATTAAAAATATGTAATTTTTATTAATGTTACTTATTAATAAACAAATATTCTCCAAGTTGAAACATTTAATTTTTCCTTGAAATGAAGGTTGGGTATCCATTTTTTTGAAGCAGGCCAAAATTTCCCTGCTTCACTAAGATGCACTCCCATGCTTCATTTCTTTTCCCATCTAATTGATTCAAATTTTATATTTTATATTTTACTATTTTACACACTTTTACATTATTATATCTTTACTAACCAATACAATAGTAAAAATGTTAATTTTATTAGGGATAGAAATCTCGGATGTAGATAATTTCATTTTAAAACATTTTAAAAAATTTCACATTGCATTCACCCCATATCATCATAAGAAATTATGCAAAGAGAACATTAGAAATAACAATGTAACAAAAAAAATCATAGGTATTTGATGATATATTTGTCATAGGGTCTATCATGATATCTCTATCATAGGGCTCAACATATCTCCTTCATATCTCTATCATAATATTTTCGCATATCACAAATAAGAAGGCCAAAAGAGGTCACTATCATACCCAAGAACTAAGGCCCATTAGGGTGTTGTTACATCACAAGACTAAGGCCCATTAGGGAGTTGTTACACCACAAGAATGAGGTGAAATTTCATAGAACCATAAGATTGAATGATCATTATATCACTGAAAATTAATTACAGGTCCTGGTGTGCATTTATTTGAGGCACACAAACCCTTCCTTTTACCTTATGAAAGTCATGCAATTTGGAGTATTCTTGAACACCAGATATATATATGAAAAAAAATAAAAACATTTAATTTTATTAATGTAAATTATTAGTAAAAAAATAATCTCCATGTTGAATCATTCAATTTGGCCTTGAAATGAAGGTTGGGCATGCATTTTTGTGAAGGAGGCCAAAATTTCCTTGCTTCACTAAAATGCACACCCAAGCTAAGTTTCTTTGCCAATTTTATTGATTCAAATTGTAGATTTCTTATTTTACTATTTTACACACTTTTACGTTGTTATATATTTACTAACCGCTAGAGTAGTAAAAATGTTAATTTTATTAAAGCTAGAAGCATTTGTTGTAGATAATTTCATTTTAAAACATTTTCACATTGCATTTACCCATTATAATAAGCAATTACGTAGAGAGAACATTAGCAATAAAAATTCATTGGAACAATCATAAGTTTGGCATGATATCTCTTTCATAGGGCTCGAAATATCTCCTTCATATCTGTGTCATAATATTTTCTCATATCATAGCTAAGAAGAACTAAAGCGACCATTGTAAGACCCAAGAATTGAGGCCCATTAGGGCGTTGTTTTTTTTTTTTTTCCGAAACGTTTCAAATTATATTAACATGGAAATATACATAGATTACATGCAAAAAATCTTGGGGGTCTTTTCCAATCACACATTGAGCTTCTCTACCCTTGGAGAGAGAAACCAGAGAACCTTTTTAGAATTTGCAAATCAAGTACTGTGCAATGCATCATCAGAACAATTTTGAAGCTAAACATTACAAAATCTAGAACCATCGTTTTGTGGTGGGACCGAGCCACTGAGAGAAAAACCTTGAAGAGAGGAAAAAACATAAAAAAAAATCATTGCAGAATGATTCACATTATATAAACATGGAAATATACATAGAGTACATCAAAACAATCTTGGGGGGTCTTATCCCATCACCCATTGAGGTTCTCTCCCCTTAGAAAGGGAAACCAGAGAACTTTTACATAATTTGAAAATGAATTATTATGAAATGCATCATTAGGATAATGTTTAAGATAAAAATAATAAAATTTAGAGCCCTTATTCTATTGTAGGACCAAGCCATCAAGAGACAAACCTTAAAGAGAAGAAAAAACATCAAAAAATAATTTCAGGAGGAAAACTGGGAGTGCTTAGCTAGGTTTGTGATGGCCTTGGGGGGCATTTAATTGTAGCAGCTTCTTGTGTCCATCACTGGGAGGGCTAGGTGTATCCGCTTCAACAAGATTTTGCTCAATAATGTAACACCCATGTGGGATTGGAAGAGGAGGAGAGAGCAGTGGAGCCATCACTCGAGTGTATTTTGGAGGTGCTACATCTACCTAATTCCCATGAACTGGGGAAGGGAAACTTCCAATAACCAAAATAGTTGGGGTAGGTGTGGCTTAAATTGATATAAAGATGGAATTGGATGGTCTAGCAGAGGAGGATGAGCGGACTTCAAGAGGGAATTTGATGTCAAGGTCATGGGATAGACACTGCAGGGAGGTGGTGGCATGAGAATTTCTAGTATAAAGATCAGATATACAATAGGTGACAAAATATTTATCCTTCTCTTGAGCTAGGAGAAGACGAGCCAAAATATTGTGGAGTGACTAGAGAGCATTGTGAAGCCAACAAGCTTCTTTAGCTTCCAAATCAAAAACTTGAAAACATATGTGGGAAGGGATAGATTGGTTATACATTATCCAATATTCCTCAACGACAGGGGAGGTGGTAGGGTGAAATTTTCCTCTATCACACTCAGCACGATAGCCCTCACCCATTTCTTTACTAACGGTGAAACAATTAGAGTTTTCAAGATGAAAAAATGGCACGAAGTTAAAAATGGTAGCAAGAAAGGAGTAAGAGGTCAAAAGAGACCAGAGTGTGAGTGGGGTGGCCATCGAGAGATATCAAAGAGGGATGGCCATAATGCCTTGGGTTAATATGCCAAGAAGAGGAGCGAGGGAGGACATTGAAGACATTCATGCAAGATATATTTAGATATCTACTTGGGAAGGCCTGAAAATACATGGCAAATGTGTCAGATGTCAAGGGGAGGACATTGCCATTATATCCTTGGGAAGGTGGTGGCATTAGGAGGAACACCAATATTTGGGGACCATTAGGGCGTTGTTACACCACATGATTGAGGTCCATTAGGGTGTTGTTACACCAAAATATGAGATACAATTTCACAAACAAATAGGATGGAATGATCATTATACCTCTTCCAATTAATTACAAGTCCCATTGTGCATTTATTTGAGGCACACAAACCATGCCTTTTACCCTATGAAATCCATACAATTTGGGGTATTATTGAACAATGAAAATAAATATGTGAAAATTTAAAAATATTTTATTGTATTAATGTTACTTATGATTAAAAAAATACTCTCCAAGTAGAATGATTCAATTTTTCATTGAAATGAAGGTTGGGCATGCATAATTGTGAAGCAGGCCAAAATTATCTTACTTCACTAAAATGCCTGCCCAAGCTTTCCCTTATTGGCCAATATGATTGATTAAAATTGCATAATATTAAATTAGTGATTATTGGTCTTGGTGTGCATTTATTTGATGCAAACAATCCTTTCCTTTTACCCTATAAAATCAATCCAATTTGGAGTATTCATGCACAACAGAAATTTAATGAGGATGAGTTACCGCCTACCCAAATTTAATGAGAATGTACTTCATGCTATGTGACAAGGCATGTTCCCCACACGTTTCAAAGGGCTCTTAGGTCATGTATAAATAGGAAGAGACTTCTAATTTTTAAATGGTAAAACATTGGTGACGTTGTCATATTTTTTATACATATCTTTTATTTTGCAACATAGAGTAGAGGAAACATACCATTGTCTTCCATATTTAGCCAATGAAAAATGTTGTACATTCTAATTGTAAAATTGGTTGGAAGATGGTTGGAACCTGGTAGGATAAATGGCATCCTCCCAGAGTAATATATGGGTGGAATGTTTCCCACCACCCCTTGCATTAAATAACTAGGGTCCTTGAATTTCTTACCATAATTCCATCACTTCATTCTTCTTCATTTGGGATTCCATCTCGGTACTAATGTAGACCATGGACTTATGAAGGCCATCCAATTGACTGGATAGATGTATAATCTCCTTCCTTATCTCATTCATCTTGTCATTGTAACACTATCTAGGAGGAGGATAGATGTCCATGATATGCTTGTACCTAGGAATTTCCAAATAGACTCCAAGTATTGCTAGAATTAAGAATACCACCACATAAGAAGAAAAAAAAAAAAGAGGATTGGAGGGAAAAATCATTTTTGGGTATTTCACAAGTGTTTGGTATGTGTTATATTCTTTCCACGAATAGTTGCACACACAGACCCACCTATGGATTTCTGCATGGGTTTGCACATGGTTTGAGGCATAATGATTTTCGGCCCTTAGCATTTTGTAGATCAAGTCAACGAAACTACAGTTATTTTCTAATCCAGGGTTAATTGATTGTGTTTTATGAATGATTCAACATGTATATATATATATATATATATATATATATATATATATATATATATATATATATGTATTGTAACACTAAAAGGAAAATAATGAAAAATCAAGCTAGTAGTCCCGATTTGGGATCCAGGGGAAAAATATCTGTGTATACCTGTTTTATGTTTATGCTCTCACTATTTTTTATTTTCTATTTTTAAGAATTAGTTTGCAAATAATTTTTGTACAGGGTTAAAACCTACATTTGGCATCATAGGTGTTTCGGCTTCAAAGGGATGCCTTTGCTGCTGAGGGGATTTTTTACTTGGGCTTGTGGTAGACCTTATTCAGTGGGAGATATGTGAGATCAATTGTTGCGGTGAAAGAATATGCAAAGTAGTGGAAAGATAGGGATTGAAAAATTTAATGGTCAGATTTTTGAGTTCTGAAAGCTCAATATGGAGGATCTACTGGTGGATAAAGATCAGAGGATCACGTTAGATCTAGGTACTAAACTAACAACAATGTTAGATGAGGACTGGGAGAATTTGGATCGGAAGGCAAAGAGAAAAATAAGGTTATGTATCTCAGATTCCGTATTGTTGAATATATCTAGTGAAGCTAAAGTAAAGACTTTGTGGGTCAAGTTAGGGACTATGTACCAATGTAAGTCTTCGGTGAATAAATTGTTCCTGCAGAAAAAGTTGTATAACATGAGGATGAAGGATGGAGACTCAGTGATGGAGAGTATGAACGAATTCAATACTGTGGTAAGTCGTCATCTGTTGATATTAAAATCTTATATGAAGATAAGTGCATTAGTTTATTGTGTTGTCTACCAGATTCAAGGGACAATCTCATTATTGCAATAGGTAGCAATAAAAATACCTTGAATTTTGATGAAATTGTCTCAACCTTGCTATTGAAGGAAATGAGACAGAGAAATATGGAGGGACGAAATGGAGATGACTTATCTATATGAGGAAGTTCCCAAAACAGAAACAAAAATATTTTTTTGAGTGGGAGATCTAAACCTAGAGGGAGATCTAAATCTCCAGGAAATACTGCAAAGGTGTGCACGAAATGCGGAAAGGAAGGGAAATACAAAAAGGATTACAGATCTAAAGCTCCTAAGAAAGGAAAGGGATATGATGATGCTCTTTCTGAAGATGCAAAAACCACCTCATATGAAGGTGGGTATGTGTATTTGGATTCTTCTTCAAATACACATGTAGATCATGAGGCATGTGTTGAGCCCCAAGATTGTTCTTTCTTTCATCTTACTTTACCCCATTTTCCTTTGTCCATTGTTATCCCAGGCCCAATTGATCAATGAAATTAGTTAAAATTATTTTTAGAATGAATAACATGGCTAACTTGCTAAGTTTTGTGATTTTGTCATTGTAATGCATTTTGAAGCGAAACTAGCTACAGAATGCAGACATTCCGAAGCTAACCGCCAATTCTGCAGCTGTCTTCACGTTCAAGCATGTTCCAGGTGTCCTCTCAGGAAAATCCACACATGGGTATATTCCACATCATGTCCTCATCGTTCGTTGCTCACCATGAAGAATGAACCGAATTCTGGACGTGGTTTTGGTACGTGGGAACTCATTCAAGGAGGCAGAATCCTAATAGGACTAGGACAGTACAGATGTCCTTTGTCCCTCTACGCTGCCATATTTAGAGTTCTAGTATGATTTTGATATGAAAAGACAATGATCCCCGTATTGTTGCAAGTTCTGTTATGAAGATTTGATATAAATGCACTCGGGAAACCGAGAGGCTAGCTCTAGGTTTTGATTAGATTTCATGGATTGACTGCTATATTTCTGAAGACCGAGAATACTCTGTTTCAAGTTATTTTCCTTTAATGAAGAAGACAGCATTGCTTTGAACGCGTTGAGTTGATTTTGAGTTAGATTCCGTCTGGTGGTAGAGGGCCCCTGCCTCCTGCACGGCTTTACTTTCGTAATTTAGATAAGTATCTTAGTCGTTTTCACGTTTTTTTGAAGTTTGAGTTCATAGTTAATTTCATTAGTCACTATAGCTATACTTGTTCTAAGAAACTCTTCCAAAAGATCATGATAATGAATGGGAAATGGCTGTAGTGTTGTAGGTTTTATTTGTAATTTCTTTTGTTCATTATCACAGTTGAACCTATTCTAGTCAACTCTTCCAAAAAATCCTTATGATGTCTAAGGCATGATTGTGATACTGAATGTTTCAGTTGTTTGTTTACACTAAGTAGCATAGTTGATCTTACTCTTAAAACGCTCTTCCAAAATATCATAATAATGGGTAGGAGATAGCTGTGATGTCTTAGTTTTTAATTGTAATTGCTTTCGGTCTTTAAGTTTGCATTTGAATTGAATTGTATAGCCAAGATTGTTCTAACAAGCTCTTCCAAAATACCATTCATGATGGACAAAATAGGTTGTATAATCCCATAGATTAAATGCATGATAACTTAGTTAGGGTACTCCGGAGTTAAATTGCATTCAATTCATGCTCTGTTATTTTGTTTTAAGTTTGATAATGGCTTGTTAGTTCAGCACTGTTTATTGTAGACTAGTGACATCTTAGTTCAGTTCTAGCTTAGCTCATGGTATTTACATTCCACATTTAGTTTCCATCCACTGCATATTAGATTACATTAGTTGTTAAACTTGAACACCACGGCCTTCATTATTTACAAAACCTCTTTTGTTCCAAATCTATAATTGACTCATAACCATATGGACAGAAGACAGTATCATCCCAAGGCCTGAAGTACTTTTGCAACCTCTTTATCATTTCATAAACAAAGCCTTTCCTCAAAATACTACTTTAAAAAGAAATCTATAACTTTTGAGTAAGGTTTAGTGATGTTAAACTAAGTTGCAGAATAGAATTAGGAGTTAGTCTTAGAGTAGAGATCTTATGATGTTACCAATGTTCTTCTCCAAATATGTTTCAACAAATCTTTAATCATGGATAAGATGTTGTATCATTATAATCTGATTGTTTAATTGTTTAGTTAGGAGAATTTGTATACTTAGCTACCCATTTCTCAAGCTCTTCCAAAATACCTTTAATGAAAGAATTGGACAAGTTAAGTTTATGTTTTGATTCATTTCCTTGAAGTCATTATCAAGATTTGTATTCTGCTTAGTCATAGTTTAGGTTTGATTCTGTTTCAGTATCTGCATTTGCATTTTTCATTTGTCACCAATAAATTAGGTTTCACTCTATTTTTAACCAACAGCTTCTTTCCACTAGCATCTAGTTCTTTTCCTTGTGAACATAAAACCATCAAAAGACCAAAAACAACATAAAACACTAAACACAACGCATTAAGAAACAAACACTTAGGCACATACAGTGCACTTCACTTCAGTAGTTTACCAACCCTGGTTGACAATTAAATGAACTCAATTTAGGAGACTAGGTTGAGCACAAACATTTTGGCGCCGCTACCGGGGACGTGAAAACTAGGTAACCTTTGTTTCTTAACTCCCAAAAACAATTATATGCGTAGAGAGAGAGACTCAAGGGGTAGATTCATAAGCAGCAGAAATAGAAGTTTGATTCCTAGAACACCACTTGTTTCACCAAGACCAAGAGCTAGTACACCTTCAACTCAGACCTACATTCCATCCTTTACTGATCCTGGACTTCTAGAAGACCTAAGATCAGATATTCCATTAGACAAACCTTCCACTTCATCCACTGAACCTGCCTTAGAAGAAGATCTAAAGACTCCTGTTAGGGACACAAACTTTTCCACTTTCACAGGAGAATCAACCATGGCAGAAGAAGGGGGAGGAGGAGTCTTTAATGGAGAACACACATTATTTGGGGGTAGAGGTAGAGGTAGAGGAGAAGGAGGTAGAGGTGCAGATGGAGGAAGAGGTAGAAGAGAAATAGGAAGCTCTTTTGGGTTTCCTATAATAGATGAATAAACTAATACAACCATGAAAAACATTTCACCCTTTGTCCTTCCAAACTTCTATGGACTTAAAACTGAAGATCCTGAAACCTTCCTATTTGAATTTGAAATCCTGTGTAGAACTTATGACTACTTACAAGATGCTCAAAAACTTAAACTATTTCCTTCAACATTGAAAGGAGCAGCATTGAAGTGGTTTATGAGTTTGATCAAAAGTTCTATTAGGACATGGGAAGACATGAAACAAGCATTTCTAGAGAGGTATTTGGATTATTGTATGCCGGTCAATCATAAGGAAGAAGTTTTTAAGATGTTACAAAAAGAAGATGAAAACTTGGAAGATTTGTTGGAGAGATTTCATTACAACATCAAAAGAGCAAAAATGGAAAACTTAGATCAAGACACCTTAAAAGCTCTTTTGTTGAAAAAAATTAGGGATGAATGGTTGGATATCCTTAACATGATGGGAAAAGGGGATATATCACAGCTCACATTACTTGAAATATCTGAGTTATGTATCAACCTTTCAAGAGGGAAATCTAAAACTGTAAAAGGTCCAAGAGATCCTGCTCTTGCAAGGCCAAGTAAGTCTTAGTGAACAAATAGACACACTTAAGATACAAAACAAGAAAAAAGATGAATCTGATGCCTTGGAAATATTTTATCCCAAATGTAGAAAGAAACATGCCTTGAGAGAGTGTCCTTTGGATGTAAAAGTTGTAGAGACCTGTGTCATTTGTTCTGAAAAACATGAGACCAAGAATTGTCCTTCTCTTCCTAGTCTCAAAGTTGTCTTTCAGGAGGAAACTCCTAAAGATTCCACAGAATCTCTCAATTTTATCTCTAGAAGGCCTTGGCAGGGACCTCAAACACAAGGATTCCATGATCAAATGTATAATCAACCTCCACCTTGGAATTCTTGGCAGCAACCTTGGCCTCAATTTCAAAATCAATCTCAAGCTTGGGCACAAGGAGCACAAAATCCCTATGGAAGATACTCGCATCTACTTCGCATCCACCATCCTATCCACCATACCCACATTTTTCTCCTCAAAATCCTCAACAAAATTTTCAACAAAATCCTCAACAACATCATCAGAACCTACCACATCAAAATCAACCACTTCCATTACCATTTCCTCAAAAATCAAATCAATTGCCTGCTCAACCCATACCAAACCCCAAAAATAAAAATCCTCAGAACACATACATGATAGAAGGCCAACAGTTTCCAACTTATTTAATTACTCCTTTAGACCTTAGTGATGTTCAACTTAGGTCTGGAAGAATACTTGAAAAGAGGAAACCTTCTGTGATCATACAAGAACAAGATAACTCTGAGGAAGACTCTCTATGGGTGAATAAAAGTTTTGAGGAAGACACATCTTTTCAAGACCCAAATACTGAAAAATTAAAGCAAAAAGATCCCATAATTTCAACTCCTGTATTAGAGCAACCATCCACATCTACTTCTATACCTCCCTTTCCAGAAATATTACAAATTGATAGAGGTGTAGAAAAACAAATTATGGTGCCTAATTATGATTTCCTAGATGAGCTGAGAAATGTTTGCATTAAAATTCCATTATTACAAGCCATCAAGGAAATTTCAATTTTAGCCAAAACAATAAAGGAGTTGAGCATGAAGAAAAAAAAAAAGAATAAGAGAAACAAAGAAAATTCAACTGGCAGGAAAAATAGCAGACATTATGATGGGCAAGATTGCTATTCCAAAGTATCTTGACCCAGGAAATCCAGTTGTTAAAATTCACATCAATGGAATTGAAATCCGAAACACACTCATTAATTTAGGAGCAGCAATCAATATCATGAGTAGACAAATCATGGATAAACTGAAACTTCCTAATCTTCTCTTTACACCCACATTATTACAATTAGCAGATAGATCTGTGATCAAACCAGATGGGGTAATAGAAGACATTCTAGTGTCCCTAGATTCTTGGGAGTACGCTGTGGATTTCATGATCCTAACTCCTAAGAATAATCTAGGAGGACATCCTGTTATATTAGGAAGACCTTGGTTGGCTACAGCTGATGCTTTTATTAGTTGTAGATCCGGTGATATGTACATCTCTGATGGTAGTTCAACTAAGAAATTCACTTTGTATCCTCTAGCTAGGACAATTACAGATTTAGATGACACTCAATGGATAGAGGATGAAGAAGATTTACAACCTCTCTTCACAATTTCAGAAATTAGTGAAGATAATCAAATTCTGAATACTCTAGAAAACTTTGAATCCTCTTCAGAATACAAACATAAACCATTTCAAGAGGGATACAACATTGAGTTTTTGTCATCAAGACAGATGTCTCTTCATTCTATGGATAAATTTGGCAGCTCTTCAAGTGAGATATTTCCAGGCAAAACTTCGAATATAAACAAGAACCTAGAAAAATCTCAACAAGAAGAGTTAGTCAAAGTATTACAGAGACATTCTTCTGCATATGCATGGGAATACACTGACATGAAAGGGATAAGTCCCAAGACTTGCACTCATCACATCTATATAGAGGAAAATTGCAAACCAATCAGACAACCTCAAAGATGGATGAATCCAAATCTTAGGGAGATTGTTAAAGAAGAATTGCAAAAATTGTTAAATGTCAACTTCATCTATCCTATTTCAGATAGTCAGTGGGTTTCTCCTTTGGTAATTGTTCCAAAGAAAAATGGTAAATGGAGGGTATGTGTTGACTACCGGGAATTAAACAAAGCTACTCTTAAAGACCATTTTCCCTTACCTTTCATAGATCAAGTGTTAGATACATTAGTTGGCAAAAAGTACTTCTCATTCCTAGATGGGTTTAGTGGTTACAATCAAATCCAAGTAGCACTTGAAGATCAAGACAAAACCACATTTACCTTTCCTTGGGGTACCTATGCTTACCGAGTATTGCCATTTGGATTATGCAATGCACCTGCAACATTCCAAAGGGCAGTATTAGGAATTTTTTCAGATCTAATACATGATTGTGTAGAGGTATACATGGATGATTTCACAGTTTATGGAAACACATTTGAAGAAGCCTTAGGAAACTTGGAAAAAGTTTTAAAGAGATGTCAAGAAGCAAATATTTCACTTAGTCATGAGAAATGTTTCATGATGTTTACTGAAGGTATTGTTTTGGGGCATCACATTTCAGGGGATGGGATTAGAGTTGATGAGTCAAAAGTTGAAGTCATCTCTAACTTATCTATTCCAAGTTGTCAAAAAGATGTTAGGAGTTTTATAGGATTTACAGGATATTATCGAAGATTTATAGAAAACTTCACCAAGATAGCATCTCCACTCTTCAAATTACTTACCAAAGACTGTGAATTCAAATGGAATTTTGATTGCCAGTTAGCCTTTGAGACCCTGAAAACAAAAATTTCTGAAGCACCTATTTTAAGGGGACCTAACTGGAAGTTACCTTTTCATATCTCAACAGATGCTTCTGATACAGCTCTAGGAGCAGTATTGGGACAAAAAGACTTGATTCCTTATGCCATCTACTATACGAGTAAAAATTTGACTCCTGCAGAGTTAAACTATACTGTAACTGAAAAAGAGTTTTTAGCTGTTGTTCATGCCATAAACAAATTCGGACACTATATAACAGGCTATGAAACTTTTGTTCACACTGATCATTCTGTAATTAGATACTTAATGAACAAATCAATTACTAATGGCAGAGTCATAAGATGGTTATTGCTTTTACAAGAATTCAACATTACCATTCTAGATAGGCCTGGAAAACAAAACACAGTAGCTGATTTCCTATCTAGACTCCAAAACATCAAAGATGACACTCCAGTTGAAGATCAATTTCCCGATGAATATCTTTTTGCAATTTCTACTCAAACTCCTTGGTTTGCTGACATTGCTAATTATTTAGTTTCAGGAAAATTTCCTTCAATAATGAATGCAAGAGATAAAAGAAAAATCATTTATGACAGTGCAAAATATTCATGGGTTGCTAATGATTTGTACAAGACAGGTCCATATTTGATCATTAGGAGATGTGTTCGTGAAGATGAGATGCCTGAGATTCTCAAAGCATGTCATGACGAACCTTGTGGCGGACACTTTGCTGATAAGAGGACAACCTATAAGATCCTTAATTTAGGATATTATTGGCCATCCTTGTTTAAAGATGCTAAAGAGTATGTCAAAAGGTGTGACAGTTGCCAAAGGGTAGGGAAACCTTCTCCTTCAGGTGAGATGCCATTACAACCTCAGGTACATATTGAACCTTTTGAAAAATGGGCTTTGGATTTTGTAGGACCTATTAGTCTTCCATCAAGACAAAAGAGATATATATTAGTTTGCACTGATTATGTTACCAAATGGGTAGTGGCCAAGCCATTAATTTTTGCTACTGAAGCATCTGTAGTTAATTTTCTTTTTGAGGATATTTTTACTCGTTTTGGTGTCCCAAGGGAAATTGTTACAGATCAAGGAGCTCAATTCACATCAAGGCTAGTGGAACAAATGATGGAGAGGTATAAAATCAAACACAGAAAATCTACTCCCTATCATCCACAAGAAAATGGTCAAGTGGAATCTACTAATAAGGTTATTGAAGGGATCCTAACAAAGACTGTCCATTTGCATAGAAGAGATTGGGTAGATAGGCTTCCTGAAGCCTTATGGGCCTATAGAACTACATGGAGAAGCACAACAAGCCATACTCCTTATGAACTTGTTTATGGAAAGCAAGTTTTGTTTCCCATAGAGTTCCAGATTCAAACTTTCAAAATGGCAGTTCAGCTAGGACTTGATTTAACGGAGGCACAAAAGCATAGATTGGAGCAGATTAATGAATTGGATGAGATCAGACAAGATGCAGTTCAGAAAACAAGTCGAGTCCAACAGAAAAGGACTAGATGGCATGACAAATACATCAAAGAGAAGAAATTCAAAGAAGGTGACTGGGCTCTCTTTTTGATTCAAAATTCAAGGATTTTCAAGGTAAATTTCAAACACATTGGCTAGGGCCATATGAAATTGTCGAAATTTTTGACAATGGAGCAGTAAAAATCAGGAAAATAGATGAAGAAGAGGTCACTTTTATTGTGAATGGTCATAGATTGAAGTTGTATCACAAACCACTTTCAAGAGAAGAATTTTTCAAGAAGTTCCAGGAAAACAGTGATGTGAAGTTAATAAAGAAGAATCTTTCTTCTTCATCAACTTGATTGAATTTTCTGAAGCATTTCTTTAAAAAATAAAAATAAAAATAAAGTATAAACATGAAAACCAATCATTGATTGGCATGTTTATACAGAAAAGATAGGGTGAAAATCAGAGTCTTTCTGACACTCTAACTTTTCCATTTTGTTTTTGCAAGCAGCTGTTACAAAATGATAAGTTCAGATCCATTGCACTTATGATCCATCTCATTTCATTTCATTCCATTTACTTATCCATCCATACTTCATTTCATTCATTCATTCATACTTCACTTCATTCCATATTTCATTCATCTCATTCCATACTTCATCCACCTCATTTCCATATCAAAATTTAAAGTTTGATGTTTTTCTGCAAATGAATAACACATGTCATGTATTGCAGGCCATTTCTTATATTCTTCCACTCCATTTCATAAATTGAATCCATCCCATTCCATCATTCACTTCATACATATTCCATTATACCATGTTTCATCATATATCTTCACTCATTCTATAAAATATTCTATGTATATTCCAAACCACTCCATTCCATGATTAAAATTCTCTACAAGTACATTTTGCAGCTAAACAGATATTCTGCAGCTAATCAGACTTTCCGCAGCTAGACAGTCATTCTGCAGCTACAGATCCTGAAGGCACTGATCAACAAACATTTGAATTGCAACAAGATGATCCAGCATATCCATGAACAAGAAGAATCAAGAAGGATTATGAAGACTCTTCCAGAGGAGAAAAAAATATACAAAGACCACAAAAAGCAAATGAAAAGCAAAGGTAAAAACTTCTGGTTATAATGGAATTTCATGAAAACTTTAGTATAGTCTAGTTATGAATCATTCGAAAAGTTGTTTTGATTATTTTTATTGATCATGCCAAATATACCCTCCGCAAAACTTTGGATAAAAATCTTTCATTTCAAATTCTATACTCGATCATCATTTAAGCGGTTAAAAGGCTGAAGTGTTTGATTTCCTTACGTCACCCAGCCAAATCATTTAATGATGATTTTTTAATCCGTTGTAAAAAATCTCCACAATCTTTTCACTCATTGATTTTTTTTCTTCACCTCACTTCATTAACTCATTCCGTAACTACTTCCTATCACTCCATTCCGTAGCCAGCCCTTCATCATTTCATTCCGCAAAACAGAGATATCTCTATCATCGTGAGCAGAGGTATATCAGTTTGAAATATTGAACCACTATCACCATGAGCAGAGGTATATCAGTTTGAAATATCAAACCACTATCACCGTGAGTAGAGATTGAAGCACTATCACCGTGAAGCAGAGGTATATCAGTGTGGAATTTGAAGCCATTGTCACCGAGAAGCAGAGATATATCAGTTTGAATATTGAAGCACTATCACCATGAACCAGAGATATATCAGTTTAAAGGTTGAAGTTATTGTTTCCGTGAGCGGAAAGAGTACTAATCTGGAGATTGAAGAATAAATTATGGGCCTCATTGTAAGAAATGAACCAGTGGGCACAAAATACCTGGAAGGATACCCTCAAAGCAGAGAAATGTTGCAACAGGCAGGATGGCTACAATTTCTTGAGAAATTTAATGGCTTCCATAAAGAAGTTACTAAAACATTTGCAAGGTCATTCAAAGGAGCCGAGGTTGAAGTTGGAGATGTTGAATTCACTGTCACAGAGGTTTTTATTGCAGAAGCAACAGGATTGCTTAGACATGGAGAAAGATGGTTTAAAAACAGAGAATTTCATAATGAATCATGGAAGCAAATCCTAAAATCACCAGGTATGGATGTCACTATGTTTAAAAAGGGAATTCCAAGTTCTACATTAAAAAATAAATGGAGAAACATATTGCTTATTCTACAAAAATTTATCACTTGTGAAGGTAGATATGGCACATTTTATGTTTACCATATTAGGTTGATAATGCATTTTATGGAGGAAGAGCTAAATTTTCCCTATTTCTTGCTTCAAAGTTTAAAAAATATGGCTTCTGGTGTTCAAAGGAGAGTCCAATTCCTAGAGACAACTCTATACCATCATGGCTTGGTTAAGATTTTAATTGAACACCATTTAGCCAAAAAAAAAGATACTTGGGATAATTTCTTGGTAAGAAACCACTTTGAGGAACCAAAAGAGCCTTCACCTGAACATCAGCCTACAAGGAGAAGCAGAAAATGGAGAGCCTATAAAATTGAAATTGACAAAACAGTACAGGAAAGTAGTGAAGAAATAATCTCTAAGAAGTTGACTCAGATTAAGAGACAACTTAAGAAAGAGAGGGTAATCAGAAAATCTGCCACAGAAAAAGGAGAGGGATCATCCCAGCCAAGAAGAAGCCATAGACTCAGGGGGAAACTAAGGAAAACATAGATCAAACAAACAGGGGTGATAAACATAGAAGATGAGGAAACATCTATTGAAGAATATTTTGAAGAAGATTTTAATGAAGAAACCCCTGAAATTGACCCTGCACAGCAAGAAGTTTATGACTATGTTGAAACATTGGAAAGGAAAGCTTCAGAGAGTAGAGATAGAACCCCTAGTCCTCCACTGTCCGAAATATATGTGTTAAGAAGAGATAGGTATGATCTGGAAGTTCTTAATAGACATATCAGAACTGAGAATGATATTCTCAAGGAACAAGTCAAACTCAAAACCAGTATGAACTCAACCTTATCTCTACAAATGGACAAAGTGGAAAAGGCTAATGAAAAGTTGAAAAAGAGGAACAAGAAGCTAATGAGGGCACTTATCAAATTAAGGTTCAAGTTAATCATCAGGAAACCCAGAAGACCTTTAACTTCCAGGAAAAGAAGAAGAAGAGGGTTGGATGTTCTTGCAGAAGTCTCTGAGTTTATGGAATAAGTTGCATGAGGACATGCAAGAAGTCAGCAGTGGGGGTATGTTGAGCCCCAAGATTGTTCTTTCTTTCATCTTACTTTACCCCATTTTCCTTTTTCCATTGTTATCCCAGGCCCAATTGATCAATGAAATTAGTTAAAATTACTTTTAGAATGAATAACATGGCTAACTTGCTAAGTTTTGTGATTTTGTCATTGTAATGCATTTTGAACCGAAACTAGCTATAGAATGCAGACATTCCGTAGCTAACCGCCAATTCTGCAGCTGTCTTCACGTTCAAGCATGTTCCAGGTGTCCTCTCAGGAAAATCCACACATTGGTATATTCCAGATCATGTCCTCATCGTTCGTTGCTCACCATGAAGAATGAACCGAATTCTGGACGTGGTTTTGGTACGTGGGAACTCATTCAAGGAGGCAAACTTCTAATAAGACTAGGACAGTCCAGATGTCCTTTGTCCCTTTACACTGCCATATTTAGAGTCCTAGTACGATTTTGATAAGGAAAGACAATGATCCCCGTATTGTTGCAAGTTCTGTTATGTAGATTTGTTATAAAAACACTCGGGAAACCGAGAGACAAGATCTAGATTTTGCTTAGATTTCATGGATTGACTGCTATATTTATGAAGACCGAGAATACTCTGTTTCAAGTTATTTTCCTTTAATGAAGAAGACAACATTGCTTTTAACGCGTTGAGTTGATTTTGAGTTAGATTCCGTCTGGTGGTAGAGGGCCCCTGCCTCCTGCACGGCTTTACTTTCGTAATTTAGATAAGTATCTTAGTCGTTTTCATGTTTTTGAAGTTTGAGTTCATAGTTAATTTCATTAGTCACTATAGCTATACTTGTTCTAAGAAACTCTTCCAAAATATCATGATAATGAATGGGAAATGGTTGTAGTGTTGTAGGTTTTATTTGTAATTTCTTTTGTTCATTATCACAGTTGAACCTATTCTAGTAAACTCTTCCAAAAAATCCTTATGATGTCTAAGGCATGACTGTGATACTGAATGTTTCAGTTGTTTGTTTACACTAAGCAGCATAGCTGATCTTACTCTTAAAACACTCTTCCAAAATATCATAATAATGGGTAGGAGATAGCTGTGATGTCTTAGTTTTTAATTGTAATTTCTTTCAGTCTTTAAGTTTGCATTTGCACTGAATTGTATAGCCAAGATTGTTCTAACAAGCTCTTCCAAAATACCATTCATGATGGACAAAATAGGCTGTAGAATCCCATAGATTAATTGCATGATAACTTAGTTAGGGTACTCCGGAGTCAAATTGCATTCAATTCATGCTCTGTTATTTCGTTTTAAGTTTGATAATGGCTTGTTAGTTAAGCACTGTTTATTGTAGACTAGTGACATCTTAATTCAGTTCTAGCTTAGCTCATGGTATTTACATTCCACATTTAGTTGTCATCCACTGCATATTAGATTACATTAGTTGTTAAACTTGAACACCACGGCCTTCATTATTTACAAAACCTCTTTTGTTCCAAATCTATAATTGACTCATAACCATATGGACAGAAGACAGTATCATCCCAAGGCCTGAAGTACTTTTGCAACCTCTTTATCATTTCATAAACAAAGCCTTTCCTCAAAAGACTACTTTAAAAATAAATCTATGACTTTTGAGTAAGGTTTAGTGATGTTAAACTAAGTTGCAGAATAGAATTAGGAGCTAGTCTTAGAGTAGAGATCTTATGATGTTACCAATGTTCTTCTCCAAATATGTTTCAACAAATCTTTAATCATGGATAAGATGTTGTATCATTATAAGCTGATTGTTTAATTGTTTAGTTAGGAGAATTTGTATACTTAGCTACCCATTTCTCAAGCTCTTCCAAAATACCTTTAATGAAAGAATTGGACAAGTTAAGTTTATGTTTTGATTCATTTCCTTGAAGTCATTATCAAGCTTTGTATTCTGCTTAGTCATAGTTTAGGTTTCATTCTATTTCAGTATCTGCATTTGCATTTGTCATTTGTCATCAATAAATTAGGTTTCACTCTGTTTTTAACCAGCAGCTTCTTTCCACTAGCATCTAGTTCTGTTCCTTGTGAACATAAAACCATCAAAAGACCAAAAACATCATAAAAAACTAAACACAACGCATTAATAAACAAACACTTAGGCACATACAGTGCACTTCACTTCAGCAATTTACCAACCCTGGTTGACAATTAAATGAACTCAATTTAGGAGACTAGGTTGAGACCAAACATCATGGTTGATTGACTGAGGTGCATCCTTTCACTTCACTCCCCATAGGGAGTGGTTCTACAAGTACGAGAAGTATGAGGGTGGTGATGTATTCTTAGGGGATAATAGGAAGGATAGAATCATCGAACATGGAAAATTTAAGCTGAAGCTACAAGGTGGAAGGATTAGAACACTTCCTCGTGTTCTGAATATTCCTGCATTGGCTAGAAATATGATTTCTATAAGAAATATGGATGATGTATGTGTAAAAACAATGTTTGAGAAAGATACCTGCAAGATAGGTCGGTGAGCACTGGTATTAATGTGGGAAGTTTGGATTCGACCTTTGTAAAAGCTTTAGGATAGCACTATTATTGATGGGTGCAAGAGTTCAGTGGTTCCTAAAAGGGGAGCGGAAAGCCTAGCAGTCTCTAGAGAAAATAACATGCTACAACATCAAAGGCTTGTACATATTAGAGAGAAGGTCATTCAGATACTTCATGGTAATGGTACGGTAGAAGGTATGTCTAATTTATATCTGGATTTATATTTATGTGAAAATTCTATATATGGGAAGCAAAATCGGGTGAGTTTTCATTTTGGTGCTAAGAGGGTGAATGCTGGTGAGGTAAATCCCCTCTACGGACAAAGGCGATGCCACTAGCCCTAGGGTGGGTCTAGCAACAATCAAAACAAGCTATAATATTGACTCCTAGTTAACGAATGGATGGAGATTTGATAGATGACTTACTGGAGGTCCTATGCTGTTGTTGTCGTTGAAAATAGTGGCTACCTCTTGCTCCTGGTTTGACAGATCACATTCCACTCACTTTCATGCTCGGACACCTGCACACACACAAGAAACAATGACAATATACAACATACTAATTCATATTCGTAACTATTATTCAGTCGAAGAGGACTAAATCAATTTCATTAAATAAACAATATAACAAAATGATGGAACCAACACCATAGTTGAGTATATTAATAAATGAAAGGAAGAGTATAACCAAGCTTCGACGTTGCAGTCTCCTCCAATAGGGTTCAAGAGGAGTGCGTCTCACAAATTCTCATCAGGAATTTGGATGAGACTCTCTCTACAGAGTTATCCTTGGTTCTACCTTCTCAATAGCAATTACTCAGCTATAGTATTCTTCCCCAAGTTTAACTAGCTTTCATAAAGGGAGAAGGCCTATTTTTATAGAGGGAGAGGGATAGGTTAGGATCCCTATAATTATGCAAGGGAAGCCTATCTTCAAGGAGTTTTCCATGGGAGGTGGAAATCACTGCCTAAAGAGGGAGATCCATGGCTAATCAACTTAACCACTTCCAGTGACTCATCCCTGAGGTGGTTAGAAGGAAACTTTCGCCTCTAATTTTTTAAAAACATTCCTAAAATATCTTAGCATGGGCAGTGCACTGAGACAAAGTGCCAGGTGGCACAGGCTCTAGTGCAAATATTCCACATCGGCGCGAGGGGTGAATTGGCTATCCACACCAAGGCCAAAACATAGGTGTGTGTTTTTTTGAGGAAATGTCCAATAGGAGAAATGATGTCCTTATGAAGAAGGATGCAAAGAAGGTGTTTGAAAAGTATGACACTGCTCAAAATTCATGGGAATGACCCTCCAATACGTGGGACGAGGGATTGCAGGGACAGTGACAAAATGCTATGTAACAAATGACCCCTAAATCATGAGGTCCGAGAGAGAGGGAGGGGTGAAATGATTTATGAGAACGTGTTCGACCCAAACATTGCTATTATAAAACTTGCAAGTAGAAATACAACGGATATCTCTAATGCATGATATGTGGCATGGGCGCAGCCATCCATAATAGAGTACATAAAAAGTGAGATCCGAGGTATGGACGCAGCCATCCAACAATAAGGATCAACAAATAGACTCAAGTATGGTCACAGCCATCCAATTAGAAGAGTCATGTAATAAGTCATAGTAATCCACAAAGAACACGCAACCTGGATTTCATCAGACAAAACTCAAGGTCTTGTGCTTCATCTTCACCCAAACAAAGTACAAATTCGAGCATGTGAATATATGAGTTGAAGTCGAACATGCAGGAACATCGTCTGGTTACTAGCCAATAATTAGAGATGTTAAAAGACACGAGAGAAACCACCAACAATGACAACAACTCTGAAGGTACAAAAGGTACAATCCATAGAATGTGAACAGTGATCTAGCATCAAACACCTGTAGAATCATCCGATCGAAGGCCGATGATTTGAACCTTGCATCAAATGCAAAGAACCTACCATTATGGCATGCAGGCTCCAAGGTACCTAAAGGGAGTCTCTAGATCGGCTTCCCGAAAAATGAACTGAAGTCGACAGGAAGCGACCTAGTCGAAGGAGGGTCGTGATGTTTCCCACATCATCGACATGAGATAGAGGAATATGATGATTTTCAAATCAAGACCAAGAGAGAATCAGAGGGAGGTTGAAAATTGCAGAGGAAAAACTTCTCTTGAACATATTGGCAGCACGAAACTAGATTTGGAAGTATTTGACATCAAGGGATCTGAGGTCATGGTGACATGGCAAAGAGAAGATGAGCGGTCAAAAGAGATTACCCAAACCAATGGAGGCAAACAAATGATGAAGTGAGATCTCCCTAACCCAACATGAATGCAGACAAGTGCCATGTTTACGAGTGACATACTACCGACTAAAGTCTGGTTCCATTTTCCCCCACCATTTCTGGCAAGTACCCCAATTATTTTTATAAACAAGCTTGAACGGGATAGCATATGCTTGTGATGTAAGTTTTTCCTTTGGACAAATCCAACCTAGTACATTTTACGAGCCCTAGGAAGGAGGAACTCGAGTAACGTCATAACGATGGAGTCCGATGTCATTAGTTTTTAACAAGTCTAACAAAGGGAGAACTCGACATCTTTTCATGTTTAGAGAGTTTGAAAATAAAGTGGAAAAGAAAACTCCATCAAGGCATTTTTCGTAAATAGTCTCTCAGATCCGAAAAGGTAGAAAACAACATCCTAGAGAACCTCTTAGTCGTGATAGCCTAAGGTATTCCTTTTCTGTAAATAATCTATCCTAGCCCGAAAATGGGTAAATGTATACTGGGTAGATATAGTTTTGTAGCCATTTAATGAGTTAAAAATGACAAGTGTCTTGGCAATCTTTTTAGTTTTAGAGAGTAAAAAAAGAGCTAAAAGATGACTCCAGTAGTGAATTTTTCATGTTTTTACCGAGTCCGAAAAAGTATAAAATATAACTTGTTACTTCATCATAATCATGTGAAAAACCTATTGCTGTGCAAGGGACATGTGTAAAATCCATTTCTCGAAAGTTATATGATAAAATAATTGAAAAATATGTTTTAAAACCTAATTTAAAACTCCAAAAAGTTATAAAATTCCATAAGTGGTAAAAGTTATTTACTTTTCACTTTTACCTCTTTGTGGAGCAATAGTGACCCATTGTGCTTTGTAATTTTGTAGCAACGATTGCGAGTGATCCAATGAACCGATCTTGATTACGTCAGTCTCAGGTAAGAGCTGACACCATTTCCCATATTTTAAGCTAAATTTCATTACCTGGGCATGTCATTTTGATTTCATAGGAAAATATTTATGAAAATTAGGGCATCACGGTCAGCGTGGGTTTCAGGCACGGACCTGTGCCAATCGCCCATTTTTACATAGAGGGCACACCCTTGCGAAACAGTCGCACCAACTGCACAACCTAAAAATCTGCATAATTTTAAGGAAAATGCAGTCATTTGTTTGCAAATTTCAATGCCCAAGTAGACTAACAATGCTCATATGAACAATGTGTGTAGGTACCAAGCAGAAAGAATGGTGATTGAGTGGAAAGAGAGGGAACACAGTGAGGAATATGAAATTGCCATGGATAATGATCGATGCATGGACACCCTCAGAGATTGTGGGCTAAAGAAATTCTTCCTAACAACGTGTCTCCAGGCTCAGCCGAAATTGCTTTAGTATTTGATTAGCATCTGAGATGAAGACCAAGAAAAGTTCGTGCTTCGAGATCAAGAACTTGAAATCGATGTTTCCGATGTCTATTTTATCACAGGATTGTCGCGGAGGGGTGCAGTCCCTATGTTGACTGGTACCCGTCCCTCCAGGGAAAGCATGGGGATGGTAATTGACAGAGTGTGCCGAGGGGCATGAAAAGGAACAGGGAGTGGAAAGGTTGGCATCCAAACCATCCCAAATCTAGCACTAAAAGTAGTGCTGCACACTATCACGCAGGTTGCAGGATTGCAAGCACTGCATGAGGCCACAAAAGCACAACTTCTTCTTGCCGTAGAATGCCTAAAACTTACTCTCTACAACTGGGAAGAGGTCGTGACTATTAACATTAAGCGGCAACTAACCAAGTGTAAGAAGACAAAACTGAAGTAGTTTGGGTATGGATCAATTTTGGTATCATTCTTCTTGGAACGACTACCGATATTCCAATTCCAAGAGGTCATTATCCTGATGCCACCACCCAGAGAACCACGGATGGCTTGATGGTCTGTGCTGATGCCCAGAGCAGGGGGTGGCCAAAAAATGTCCTGGAGGCCAGAATTATTCAATTGGCTCCACCGAAAACTGATTATCGTGGAGGACTGACCCTACTCTGGTACATAATTCACTGGTGATCCACACCTCCCACTCTCGGAGGGAGAGGATTGGTATGAAGAGCTAGGTGAGACTCATTTTTTATTTTCATGAGTTTATGATTTTTTGATATATATGCATGTTTTTACAGTTAATCTTATATGTATGTAGATGTTGGTCCAGAGAGACCTGTAGTTACATCATTGATAGCGAGGCGAACTCCTCATGATTTCGATTCTCATGGTGAGGGAGGCGAGGGGAAGGAGATATTGCGAAATCTAGAGGGGATCGCCCGTGGGATTCTGGACTATGCCTGCCTTGATGATGTTCCTCGAGCCTACCAGAGGCATACCGTAGGGTTGCTGAGTCGTATCCACCACTTGCTGAGGCAGTTGGTACAGGTGGTGATGTGCTATCATGAGAACCACACTGATTAGGCACCTAGGCTTTTATTTCGGCATATTTTTGAGAGATATGTTGTCTCGGATGTAACTGAAACATACATATATATTTTTTGACGTTAGGATGCACACAATTTCGAACATGAAATATATGATAGGATATTCCCTGCTAATACCCACAGTCACACTTTATTAAAGCATATAAAAATGTCTGATCCAAATCATTTCCAAATAACTTATATTTATACCCAAACTTGGCAAACTCTAAAAATATGTAAAAGCAATTTTTTGCAAATCTGGTGGTTAAAACCATGCAATATAGATTATAATTTATTACGCGGAAGCTTCTTCAATTAATGGTTTAAAACCATACAACGCATATCAAATGCTCTTTAGATTTAAACCCATCTTATGAATTTTCGAATCAACTATTCGAAATTCAATTACATTCCAAAATAAATCTTGGGCTTTTACTCTTACTAGCTCACTTTAATTTCACTCTTGGACTTTGGTCACAACCCAATATAATAATGATCACAACTTAATAACCTGCCTCATCATAATTCATGTTCACCCATTAAACATGTTCATTAGATCTGATGTAAATAAAAAATTGAATGTACTTGGACCCACAATTCATCAATATATATAATATATACCGACTACATTAACATTCATACTTCATATTAAATATTGACTTTGTTTTTAAAACCAAAGTACCAGCAAATGTTGATGTTCGACCAACACTTATTAACATACCTCTATTAAATTATGTTTTGGTCCCTTATGCAAATATCGTCTGATCTTGATGGTTGGAATCGAACGAATATTGCATAACACAACAATCAACTTCCCGTTATCATCAATCTTCATTGGTGATCTGACGAATGATGCTTTCCTGCGTTTTGGCATGATGATCTAACGACCATCACATATCTAAAATGCATACCCTTTAATACCCCAACCCTATGCGAAATAGGTTGTAAATTAAAACCACTGAAACCACGTGTCAAGGCCTGGATGTCATCCCATGATTTTCCACAAAACAACTTACCATTTAATTTCTATGCGACAACCTCGGTTTTGGGTTATAAACTCCACCTTCACTGTTTCGAGTCCTGGTTCCACCTTAACTCACGATTTCTCTCTTTCTTTTGACCTATTATTCCTACGCCATCGAATTTACATTCGATTTAATTATGAATCTATATAATTTCTCATAAATGAAAATCCCTTTCATGCTTCGTTAACCCAGGTTTCTTCAAAGCTCCCTATCGACTCTAGGTTGACTCTGGTTCTTAATTCAAATCACTGTTCGGTCGAATGTTCCACCGATACATATGAATAATGTATCCAAGGAACCCAATTTTAAATTCAGTTCAAATAAAACATTGCCATCTACTCATGGCTCATATTCCAACAATGCATTCTTCGAAGTTTTCTTCGACAAAGAGAGATATTATCTCTATTGAACTTCATTCATCAATTAATCTTCAGCTGCACCACCCTGATGTATCAGTTGCCAAATTCTGAATTTAAATCTCAATTCCAATCCTTCTCCAGGGTTTCGATGGCTTTCAATTTTCCATTAAGCTCTCAGCATCCCTATATAGCATTCTCACCATCTGTTAAATGAGAATTATTCAAACTTTCCCAATGGTATTCAGAACCATTATTCAAACCAAATGAAAGAGTTTATTCCAAAAGCCAATTACTCTGCCAGCCACTCTAATGTATCAAATGCCGAGTTAAAACCCATCTCTTTTCTTCTTACCAATTCAATTAAAAAATACAATATCGATATTAATTAACATCAATTTCTTCCACTATGTGCAGAGCCTCATCTCAGAGCTCTATTTCAGAGTTTATCATATACTTATTGAAATCAAGCATATTCACGTAGGATTAAATCAAACAATAATCATATGACTCAGAAGTCAAATCCCTCATATACATAAGAAAAAAATTACAAAGGACCTCTTGTCCATGGCTTGATCTTCAAATCAATGGCCCTTTTACAAAATCCCATAGGCTTACAAACTTTGTTTGTCCAAACCTCTCTAATTCATGTCTCCTGTCTATCTGCATTCTGCCTTTGAGGCTTGATAATTTATACAAATTAGGATGAACCAATTTAGGTTCAATTCCTTCAATCTCTCAACAAAATCCTCAAAATATTCAAAGTCCTAAAATCTAGATTCTATCCCTAAAATCTTGAAACTGAATCTATCTTAGGATTTACAATCAATTCCTAAATAGCTCAAATCTAAACTATTTGATTTCCCTCATGTTCTCCAATCATTCGGGAACATTTACAAAATCCTCACAATACTTAATATCTCTCATTAATTAATTAACATCACTCAAAATTCCATTAATATTTACATAAAAATCGATATTCTTTCAAAAACATAAGACCCCCTATGTTTAATAAAATACAAGGTATTTTCCGAATCTAATGCCCCTGCATCAGACTCCCAAGGTTAAAAATGGTCATGATCTCCTGATCATGTGCTTTAAGCCTTTGTCCTCCTAGATACCACACTTTGTTCTGCAACTTATTACCAATTTCTATTGTTGTTTGTTGCTTTTCTCCAGGGCGCCATATTTTATGCTGCTTTGCTCCACTGGCTGCACTTTCACAATTTTTCATTGTCTTCCTTTTGCTACTGCTACTTCTTCTCTTTCCTGCTGATGTCTTTTTTTGAGACACTTTCATCATTTTTCTTCTGATTAATTCAATCTCTTTGTCCAATAAATCCTCCAATTTCTGAACTCTTACACTTTCTTCTACTTTTACTCCTACTCTTGCTCTTTATTGTTGAGCTCTGACTACCACCCTATCATCCATACCCTCTTGTTTTCTGAAACTGAAAACTTCTTCCAAATTTTCACTTAAGACAATTTCTCTGCCTCCTTCCTTCAGTAATTTACTAGACTGGTACATTGGGTACTCTCTTCTACTATCTTCATCTCTTTGCATCTGCAATTCCCAATTTCGAAATTGAGATTTCTCTTCCTGCACTGAATTCTGATTATTCAGCATAATTTCCAACAACTTAATTTCTTCATTCCATGGATTAGATAATTACACAAAATTTTCTTCTTCTTCTTTCATTTGACTGCTAAACTGTGTCAAATGTTCTCCAGCACCTACCACAACATCTGCATTCAAAAAAAAATTGTTAAAACAAAAATCATAAGGCCCTCAATGCCTTCCTTTCCTCTTCTAGCATTTCAGTATGTTGTCCTGAAATTTCCTTCTCAATCAGCACATCATTATGCTGATTCTTTCTTCCCAAATAATTCTCTGAAGAATTCTCAAGACTGTTAATAATTCTTTCTTCTGTACATCATCTGCTTCCATGATGTTTTTATATTCATTGTTATGAACTCTACCTTCTTCTTCAATCTCTCTATCATACTCTGAGTTTTCAAACAAATATTCCAGCAATTCCATTTCTTTGTGGCATTGCTGAATTACTTCATGATTTATTACACTCCCTGCATTCATACACAAATTTTTATTTTGTAATTCAAAATGTTCAACAGTATCAACTGTTGTTTCATATACCAGCTCTTCATACTGAACCACTTCTTCTTCATCCACAAGAATTTCTTCCTGTGCTATAACAACTTCAAACATAAATGCATTACTGCTTCCCTTATTCAAGAGACATTCCTCATCTTTGCTTTCTACTTCAGAGTATTTATCTATGGAAAGATTCTTTCCCATACTCGTGACAACTTCACAAGATTTCTCATCCTCCTCTCCAAACATTGTAATCACATCAAAATCATTAGATTCAAAAACACAAGGCTTTACATTATCAATCTGATCTGGATTTTCCCAATAACTTAGGAAATCATCAATAATTTCCTCTTCAGCAAGAGAAACTTCTTGTTGTCTTAAATCTTCCCCATGGTTCATAAGATCTTTTACAGATCTCCATTCTTCATCTGTACCAATGGCTTCACTCTGCTCTACTTCACAAAAAAAAAAATCCTCTTTAAACTCAATTGTTCTGAGTTCTTCTGTACATCCCAAGTGTACATCCATCCTCTGTTCAAGCTTCTTCAGTTCTTCTGCAAACTGCATGTTCATTTGTTGTTCTCTCTTCTGTTGTAGCCTCTACCACTTCACTCTTTTCTTCATGAGCCAACCAACTCTCTAGATTTCCTCTACTATCAATTTCAATTTATTAAATTGATCTCTTACCTCTGCCAATTCTTTCTCATATTCTGCATCAGTCATCTACTGCCTTATGCCATTTGCCTTGGCATCCTTTTCCTTCTTTCTAATATGGCATCTCTCTGAACCTCTGCTCTCTCTTCTATGGCTATCAGTAGTCATCTTCTTCTCCATGATTTCCTTACCCATGAGCTACATTAAATCCTCTGCAATAACAAGTTTTCCTTGTTACAACTTACCTCACCAATCCTTTCCTCCGAATCTAGTATTTTGGTAATCACCGGTCCTCTATTTGTTGGAACCTTTTGAACATTTCTCTCTGTTCATTTTAGGCTTTCTCTCATCTGCAACTTCTAAGAACATAATTTTCCTATTCATCCAACCTCTGTTGAATTTCCTCAAGGTTATGCCACACTTTCTTCACTTTAGAATCCCCTGTTGGACTCCTTCATCACTACTCTCAAAGCTATGATCTTCCTTCTGCTGAGATTTTCCTCAACTCCCTGCAACCTGAATTATGCAAATAGATTCTTCAAACCAGAGTTATAATAATACTTGTCAACTCACCTTCAATATCACTATTGATCTTTCTTTATCTCACCTTCACTGCATCTCTGTATGTTGCAATTTATCACTTTTAAAATTTGATCTCCTTTCATCACACATGCATTAAAAAAAACTTGAACCTTCAAACAGAGCTATTCTAGCTCTGATACCACTTGATAGCATATGCCTTGCTAATACCTACAATCACACTTTCTTAAAGCATATAAAAATGTCTGATCCAAATCATTTCCAAATAACTTAAAGTTATACCCAAACTTGGCAAACTCTAAAAATATGTGAAAGCACTTTTCCGCAAATCTGGTGGTTAAAACCATGTATTCCAGATTATAATTTCTTACGTGGAAGCTTCTTCAATTAATGGTTTAAAACCATACAATGCATATAAAATTCTCTTCATATTTAAACCCATCTTATGAATTTTAGAATCAACTATTCGAAATTCAATTACATTCCAAAATAAATCTTGGGCTTTTACTCTTACCAGCTCACTTTAATTTCACTCTTGGAATTTGGTCACAACCTAATATAATAATGATCACAACTTAATAACCCGCCTCATCATAAGTAATGTTCACCCATTAAACATGTTCATCAGCTCTGATGTAAATCAACATTTGAATGTACTCAGACCCACCATTCATCAATATATATATATATATATATATATATATATATATATATATATATATATATATATATATATATATATATATATATATATATATATATATATATATAATTTTAATTACATTAACATTCATACTTCATATGAAATATCAAATTTTTTTTCAAAACCAAAGTACCAGCAAATGTTGATGTTCGACCAAAATTTATTAACATACCTCTGTTAACTTCTGCGCTATTTCCTTATGTGAATATCGTCTGATCTTGATGGTTGGAATCAAATGAATATTGCATAACACAAAAATCAACTTCTCGTTATCATTGATCTTCATTGGTGATCCGAAAAATGACGCTTTCCTGCGTTTTGGCATGACGATCTAACGACCATCGCATGTCTAAAATGTGTACCCTTTAATACCCCAACCCTATGTGAAATAGGTTGTAAATTAAAACTGCCGAAACCACATGTCAAGGCCTGGATGTCATTGCGTTATTTTCCACAAAAAAACTTACTATTTAATTGCAATGCAAAAACCTTGGTTTTGGGTTCTAAAATCTACCTTCACTGTTTCGAGTCTTGGTTTCACCTTAACTAACAATTTCACTCTTTCTTTTGACCTATTATTCCTGCGCCATCAAATTTACATTAGATTTCATTATGACTCTATATAATTTCTCATAAATGAAAATCCCTTTCATGCTTCGTTAACCCAAGTTTCTTCAAAGCTCCATATTGACTCCAGGTTGACTCTGGTTCTCAATCCGAATCACTGTTCGGTTGAATGTTCCACCGATACATATGAATAATGTATCTAAGGAACCCAATTTTAAACGCAGTTGAAATAAAACATTTCCATCTACTCATGGCTCATACTCCAACAATGCATACTTCGAAGTTTTCTTCAGCAAACAGAGATATTATCTCCGTTGAACTTCATTCATCAATTAATCTTCAGCTGCGCCACCCCGATGTATCAATTTCCAAATTCTGAATTTAAAGCTCAATTCCAATCCTTCTCCAAGGTTTCGATGGCTTTAAATTTTCCATTAAGCTCTCAGCATCCCTATACAACTTTCTCACCACCTCTGTTAAATGAGAATTATTCAAACTATCCCAATGGTATTCAGAACCATTATTCAAAGCAAATGACAGAGTTTATTCGAAAACCCAATTACTCTGCTAGCCACTTTGATGTATCAAATGCCGAGTTACAACCCATCTCTTTTCTTCTGACCAATTCAATTGAAAAATACAATATTGATATTAATTAACATCGATTTCTTCCACTATGTGCAAAGCCTCATCTCAGAGCCCTATTTCATAGTTTATCATATACTTATTGAAATCAAGCATATTCACGCAGAATTAAATCAAACAATACTCATATGAATCAAAATTCAAATCCCTCATATACATAAGAAAACAATTACAAAGGACCTCTTGTCCATGGCCTGATCTTCAAATCAATGGCCCTTTTACAAAAGCCCGTAGGATTACAAACTTTGTTTGTCTAAACCTCTCTAATTCCTATCTCCTATCTATCTGCATTCTGCCTTTAAGGCTTGATAATTTATACAAATTAGGATGAACCAATTTAGGTTCAATTCCTTCAATCTCTCAACAAAATCCTCAAAATCTTCAAAGTCCTAAAATCTAGATTCTATCCCTAAAATCTTGAAACTGAATCTAGCTTAGGATTTACAATCAATTCCTAAATACCTCAAATCCAAAATATTAGATTTCCCTCATGTTCTCCAATCATTCGGGAACATTTACAAAATCCTCACATTACTTAATATCTCTCATTAATTAATTAAAATCACTCAAAATTCCATTCATATTTACATGAAAATCAATATTTTTTCAAAAACATAAGACCCCCTATGTTTAATAAAATACAAGGTATTTTCCGAATCTAATGCCCCTGCATCAATATATATATATATATATATATATATATATATATATATATCTTTTCGGTAGGACGCAATGTTGGTTTTTTATATTCGGAAAATACCTTGTATTTTATTAAACATAGGATCCTTTTACATATGATGATGTTTTTACAAATTATGCAAATTTCTATTTAATACAATGTTATCTAATGTATCAATAATCCGCATAATAAGTAACAACCCAGAAGAAAGGAAAACATTCAAAAAGCACATAAAAGTCAAAATATTTCATTTTTACACAAGTTCAAAAACAAAAGTAAACTATTCTTGATATTGGTTTCATGGTTACACAATCTTGAAACAAAATTAAACTATGCTTGAAAAAACAGGCATGACGCCCACATGGTGACTCCATTCAAGCTACATGCCCCCCAAGCTTTAGTCCATATGTAATGAAAGAAAAGCAGATGGAGTGAAGGTTCAAGTGACGAGATAAGAGAAAGACTCGATTGGGATTTTGTGAGATTTGAGCAAAGACTCGAATTGAATGGGAATGTGTTTTATTACTTTGAGGAGGTTGATACATTAAAATAACTATCCTCAGAACTAATTCATTTTTTAAATGAGGCTGACATAGAAGATGAACAATCATCGGGACACCTTGTTCCATTATTTAAGGAGCTTGACACAAGACAAGGAACTCTGCTTCGTCAACCTTTTATAATGATGAATAAGAGGTCATGGAATCCAAGAGGTTCGCCTTTGATGGGAGAACAACATCTTGGAAATTAGGACCCAATGCCCTTGGCACACGATGCATAATGGCACTATCACTGAATGCAGGCACAGGACAAGTAGCCACATAATTAACTTGTGGCAGGGAAGATACAATCGGCGGATAAAGACCTAGAAGGGACGATGGTGGACCAAGTGTCATGTCAGGACCAAACAAAGAAAGCAGATCAATGGTCATGATTCGACCTTTGTGTGGAAAATAAATCACACGAAAGAGGGAAGAGACAACTGCCCCCATGACATAAGTATAGTCGTTCCCCAAGATTAAATTGAAATCCAAGGGGCCTGAAACAACCATTACGTCTATATAGATGGTTTTCCTTCCCAAAGTAATAGGAAACTTTGGAAGGATCCCTAATAGTTGTGTTAGCCACCCATATTTTTCCTATCATATCAGCTGGTGGCTAAATGATTCTTGGAAGCCTCCAAGGAACAAATTTTACCACTAAAACTTGTTGGCTCTTGAAGTCTCTATAAGTCCTCCTGCCTTTTCCCTCTGTTCAAAACCCTTTACTACTGCTGTTTCCTTCTTCAAACCTCTGATATCCTACAAAAATCCAAGTCAAATACTGCTACATTCCCCCCCCTTTTTTTCCCCTCCCTTTCTTCCAACTTACATCATTCTCCATTTTCCTTTTATTCATAAAAACCCCCCAAAAACATATGTTTTCCCTTTAACCCTTCACACATTCCACTTCCCAAGGTTAAAAACTCACTTTTTAACTTATCGGACTCTTTTTCCTCTGAAAAATCATTGGAAATCATATAAATGGCATATTTTATGTGTTTTTGGCGTTTTAGCCCTTTCAAGCTAAGCCCCCGAGCCATTTTCCTCCATATACCCGAGCGCATGGACTGACCGCTCATTCCTTAGGCGCTAAACCAAAAAATACCATTTTCCTCCGTTCATTTCCCTTTGAAAACCCGAAAAAACCCATTTTATAAAGTTTAACGGGGAATAATTAAAATCACATGTTTTATTTCGCGATCAACCTGGATCGTCGATCTGCTCCCCAGATCCGATGGAGCGGAGCACATCTCACCAGGTGGACCACCCCCTTCTCCCGCGTTGTTTGTCAAAGAACCATCGGTTTCCATTTCGCACTACCTTCTGAGCCACGGTGGTTTTTTCCCATCGGCCAACGATTCCATACGCTGGCCGACACGTGTCCCCACCACTATTTCAAAACCGCCGTGCTATCACCTCATTTCGCGCGTTAAAATTCACACCATAACCATGCAGCGGAATCCACCACCACCGTTCGATCTGGGACTTCCCATCCGACTGCTGCCGATCGCCTCACTTGCTCGACCTTTAACGGACATGCTCGCCCGTTAACCCATCCATCGCGCGTCCAAGATTCAATCTCTGTCGTCGATCTCTGCAGATCGATGGCTATTATTCGTCCTCCTAATTCCATCGCTCGGTCAGACATTTTCCCGCTGACTTCCTGTTGCTCGATCTCGACCGTCGATTTCTGTAGATCGACGGTCCTGATTTAATCTTTCTTCAACCTTTTCCACGACCGCCCAAATTTGATCTCGGCCGTTGGATGATGCCATCCAATGGCCTGCATTCCTCTACACATTCCCCAAAGCAGATTGACCTATAAACTGGATTTTTTACGTGTTTTTTGTATTTTGCAGGGTTAAGGTCATTTGTTTGTGTTTTAAAAGGAAATTTCAGACCAGGAGGGTGACGATCCTCTATGTTTTTATTTCTTCAAGGAAATCACTTACAGAGTTAGTTTTCACGTCTCTTCAATGTTTCCACAGGCATTGATGCCTTTCCCTACCTGCGCAGCCCTGCACAATAGAGAAAACCGTCAAAATCAATGCAGAAAAAGAGTATCAGAGATTGAAGACAATAGTAAGCCAGATCACAGCTTAAGTGGACAGATTTATGGGGAATCAAACGCCTAATCCCCGCTCTCAAATACTGATTGAAGGAAAAAACTAAAGTGTTTATCAGACATATTCCATCCACCACCACAAATGGAGGCGAATTGATTCCTCCCAGCGACTATAGCGCCACCTGTGCCTCAAAGGATTCAATCAAGAACCAAATTTATTGATCAAAGTCAGACATTTTGCCTCGACATAGCCAAAGGAGTTATTTCTGCCAGGAAATTAATGACAAAATGTTGGCAGAGCAACCCTATTGATACACAGAGCCTCAAAAGTCTAATAAAGCTCCCACCGAGCTAAATTCATGAGTGTAAATAATTTAATACAGAGGAACACCTGTATAGTTCTTCATTGAGCCCCTCGATGGCCAAGAAGACATTAATATCTGTATTAATTGGTTTTTGAGATCTTTTCATCAGATCTCACCTCCTCATATTTCTATAAATACTTCAGTAGAAGATGAGTGAGGGGTTGGTTGTTAATGTAATTGCTGAAGCATTGTAATTGTCACTGAGCTGAAAACTCTTGATTGTAGATAGGATTTCACTGGCTCTTGGAGCTCTGCTTGTAACAGATAGGTTAGGTTGTGAAGAGAGATGGATTAAAACACTGGATTTGAAGATTGTAACTAGTTTGAAGCATTAATACAAGCTGGTTTATGGGATCCTGGTCTATGCTGATGGTGATGTTATTCTCACTGTAACTTGTATTTTGTTTCTGTTTTCAATTTGTTTCATTTTCCACTATAAAGAATAGTTTAAACAGGGTTAGGACCTACAGTATATCAGTAACATTCTCTGGCTGAAAAACCTTTATTTAAATGTTTTCTCTCAACTGTGTTATTTGAAAATGATTTAATTCAGTTTAAGTACAGGGATGTTGGCGTTCCCTCGTCTTGTTTTCTTAGCTGAATGTTATTTTTAAATGTTACTTTCAATATATGTTGTGTGAAGATGAATTGAGGAAATTAAGGTTAGCCCTGAGTCCCTTTCTTATTTGCTCAACTATTTGATTGTTTCCCTTAGGATGTGTTAAAGCTGACTAGTTTCAAAGTACTTATTAGATCTTAGACCATTCTGTGTTATCTTTGAGTTTCCCTTTTGTTTTTTATATGTTTTCTATTAGAAGTGTATCAAAGGCTGGATAGTTTCAAAGTACTTACCAGATCCTAGTTTTCTTCTATGTTTTTCTTAAGTGCCTGGTCAAAGGCTGGCTAGTTTCAAAGTACTTACTAGATCCTGGGCTGCTCTTTGTTATGCATCTGTCATTTCCCTTTCTTATTGTATCACTCCATTCCATAAATCAAACTTTAAAGAGATCCTTAGGCATAGATGACTTGCCCCATAGACCACTCTTAGACCTGATTGTTTCAATTAAATCCTCTTATAACTCCATAGCCCAATGGATCGAAAACCTGCCATCATCTTTTTTCTTGATCAAAGCTTACTCTTTTTACTTGCAACTTCTCACTTTTGAACCTATTTGCATATAGATCTTTCTGCCTCAGACAGTAACTATGTTCAACCATCTAAAAAACCAAACAAACACTTGGACTTCATAACTAGCCTAATATCATTACCCTAAACTTCAAAGACAAATCCATCTTTGTACGTATTGGAGAGATCCCTCTTCGGATTCAGGAGGGCTAGATCCTAGAATCCCAAAGTTGGTTGAAATGATGTTAACTCTGTGATCGGACTTTTGCCAATCTTGCTTATTACAGAGACCTAACATTTTTGGCGACTCCACTGGGGAACTGAGTGTTGTATAAGACCTTAGAGACCTCAGAAAACCTTTTATTCAAGAAAACCTTGAGATTAAAAGCAGCCTTTCCAAGCACTACCAAGAAACGGTAATCATGATGAAACTTGTTTTGAATCAGTGACTATCTAGGTCAATCTTAGGATTCGTTTAAAGTGTTATCTAACCTTGGAAAATCAGCTAGCTTAGCCATAAGAGTAAGACTGTCTTTGTCTCACAACCGTAGCTAAGTTTTGAAGCAAAGTCAGGATACTCTTGCAAACCACAAATAAAAACAATTCAGAAAATACCAAAAAGAATTTCAGATTGGTAGTAAAACACTTGCTCATACATTTCACTTATCATTGGATGTGTTTTACTTCATACTCTTAGACAGAGTCTGGAAAGGGCCAGGTAGCCTCCGGATCTCATCCTCTTTTAGAGGTGACATATCTGGTGAATGCCCTCCCAGTCAATCTCTGGTTAGAGTTTGTTGTGTTTTGGGATACCCTTCGAAGGGACGTTTCACAAACACTGTGGTGGACAGTGTACTTCTTTGGGCGCACTCTAAACTTTCCACCTGGCAACTCCACAATCCTAAACATACCTTAAGACTCCACTGGGAAGAACCATCATCATTATAATATCCTTCAAACTCAGTTAGAAGGCTGTAGGATTAAAATTATGAAAACAGATTAGTTAACCTCTCAAATATTGTCATATCTGGTTGAACTTTTCTTGTTTATTTGGGCCTAAAAACATAGCATAATGGCTCCTAGAAAGATTCGCACTAGAGCCCATCCTAACCCTGATCCACCTGAGATAGTTGATAACCCAGAAAGAATCCTTAGGAAGTCTCCTAAGATACAATCTTCAACTGTTTTCGAATCATCCCTAAGAGCTAATCCAGTCCTTGAAAATCTTTCAGCTCTGCAACAATCACAATCTAATTTAGTCAACCCATTTAGGACTAGGTCATTTGGTGATTTAGATCTGTTAGATTCTAAGTCTTCACATTCATCTCCGAAAACAAGTGAACCCCTTGGGAATAGAGAATCAACCCCTCCTGATTTACATTTTCTACATAATCTATGTGTCTCTCATCCAAGATCAGCTCAGCAATCTACTGCTGTTCCATCCACTTCTGTTCATATTTCATCCACTGCTCAAACCACTTCATTTCATCCCACCCCACCTCTTGTCAACCCACCACCTATCATGGCAGCATGGTATGCTCCCTTAGTCCTTCCTGTACCATTAGTCAATCTTCCACAGGACTATCAGTCTAAAATCCCATTGTATGATGCTAGAAATACTACAACAACATCACAACATGTGGACAAGATGAATGACTACTTTGACAGAAATGAAATTGATGATGATTTTGTCAAACTCAGATTGTTTGCTCAAAGTCTGGGGGGAGAAGCAAGGAAATGGTTTAAAGGTTTAGCCCCCCATAGTATTAACGATCTCCAAGGCTTCCATCAAACATTCTTAAACAAATGGGAGGTAAGGAAAAACCCTCTACAAGTTCTTGCCGACTATAATAATCTCCATAGGAACCCAGGGGAAAGTGTACAGGCTTATTGTACAAGATTTAACAGTGTGTATAACACGCTTTCCCCAGAATTAAAACCTCCACAAGGTTCAGCTTTAAACAAGTTTCCTGAAGGGTTTGATGCTGATATGACCTATTCATTAAGAGAAAGAGACTTTGCAACCCTTGAAGATATGCAAAGAGGTGCTCTTTCTGTGGAAGTTAACCTTATGGAGAAGAGAGCAAGGATGAAAGCTGAAAAGAGAGTATCTTTTAGAGAGGAATCCACACCTTCCACCTCAAGCTCAAAAATGGAAAAAATGATGGAAGAAATGATGAAGAAAATGAGCATTCTAGAGAGAGCGCAAGCAAGTCTAAATCAAAACGCTCCTCAAAACAGAAGCCAAAACCAAAATCAGAATGTTAGAAGGAATCAACCTCCAAACAGACCCAGGGAAGATGATCAACAGATCACTCCTCCCTTTCATAAAAACTATGTAAGTGAGGTTGAGGAAGCGGATCAAATAACAGAGGACGATGATATAAACTTATTTGGGGTAGATGATGACAGCTTCGAGGTTCATTATGATAGGAAACAAGGTCTTTATACACCTTACGACGACAAAAGAGATGATAATGAAAATTTTTATCAAAACATGGAAAATGCTGTCATAGAGCCTTCAAAGGAATATGAACTCAGAAGTAAATATAATCAACAAACCCCCAACAAAAAAACCTCTGACAAACCTTCTCAAAACAGCACTGCAACCAAGCCTAAAACAGTCAAACAAAAGGAAAAAATAGTGGCTGATAATTCTGGTAAAGGTAAGGAGAAAGACACTCAAAATATTGAAAAACAGAGTGCAAACATCAGTAGTACTAACACTTCAGCTAGTACTCCTATTATAACCGCTGTGTCAATTGTAGATAAACCAAATCAGCAAGCTGTTGTTGCTGATAAAGTGGCAGTAAACAAGGCTGAAACCAACACCTTAAAGAATCAAATTCCTTTCAGTCTGGAACAGGAAATCTCAAAGATTAAAATTTCTGTTCCTTTGACTGAGTTAGCTTCCCAACATGTATATAGGTCCAAAATTTTGAAGGCTTTGAACCTAGAAGAAAATGAGGATACACTCAATCTTGATGACGACTAGACAGAGCTTATTTTTGGTCCAAGGATTGAAGGTAAGTTTCAAGAGGGACCTGTCCCTCCCTTCTATGTAAGTTTGAATGTTCATGACAAAATTTTGCACAATGCTATGCATGACTCAGGCGCTTCCCATAATTTAATGCCAAAAGCTGTGATGGAAAGCCTAGGTCTTGAAATTACCAGACCTTATAAAGACCTGTACTCCTTTGACTCAAGCAGAGTTAAATGTCTAGGATTGATCAAGGACCTCTGTGTTAATTTAGCCCAAATTCCAACCAAGTGTTTGGTCATGGATGTTGCTGTGGCTGATGTACCCCCAAAGTATGGAATGCTTTTATCAAGGTCTTGGGGGGCTAAGCTACAGGGGACCATGCAAATGGACATGACCTATGCGACTATCCCTATTTTCAATCAGAATAGAAGACTTTACAGGGAGTCCCACATGCAATACACAGTGACAAGTCAAGACAGGCCTCAAAACTCTCCTCTATACGTTGTAAGTACGAGCCTTGATTCTTTTATCATGTTTAATGATGAAACCCTCCCTGAACAAATCACTCTAAAAGGATCAATGGCTGAAACGGAGGAAGAGGAACACAGCACTGAAGTGTCAAAATAGTTTGCTACATTTGAAAACATTGGCAAACAAAACACCGGTCTTGAATTACAAGTCATGAATCCATTGTTGTTAAACCTTGACAGTCAAGAGAGCAATCCTCAACCCGATGAAAAACTTGAGGGGTCAAATCATACAGAGGACATTCACCAAACTGATAAAACTAAAGGTGATCCTCTCTAGACTATGTATTTTGATGGGTCATGCACTAGAACGAACGCTGGTGCAGGTGTCTGGATTACTAACACTGATAGCAAGCACACAGAATGTATTTCTTGCAAATTGAAATTTCAGTGTTCAAACAACATAGTAGAATATGAATCCCTGCTCTTAGGCTTACAATTGCTGAAGAATTTAGGAGCCAGAAGAATCAATGTATATGGGGATTCTGAATTAATCATTAGGCAAGTAAATGGGGAGTATAATGCAAATCACCCCAGACTTCTACAGGAATGATGTCATGGATCTTTTGAAAACATTTGAGGAGGCCAACCTGGGTTTTGTCCCAAGGAAAAGAAACATTGCAGCCCACAATTTAGCCTTTGCTACTATAACTTGCCCAATGCTATAGGATGACACATCTCAGATTAAATTCAGACCAGCTGTCTCGGATAACAAGAAATATTGGCAGGTGTTTGATGGAGATAAAAAAATAAAAGACTTCTTGCAATTTAGAAATAATTTTGAACTCCATAGCTCAGATTCAGACTATGATACAGACTGCAGTGAAGAAAATTTTCTTGGTGAAGAAGAACCGTCTCCTGAGCTTGTAGATATTAACCTACAGACTAGCAAACTTAGAAACCAAACAGAGTTGAGTGCAGAATCTGAAACAGAGGAGTTGGAAACTCTGCATTCTAAGGATGATAGTTTGCCCAAGGGTTTGGCTCCTCTAGAAGAATTGTTTGATTTTAATGATGTGGCCAATAAACCTAAACTGGAACCTGTAGAAACTGAAGTGGAGGAATGTAATATAGGCAGTGAGGAAAAACCAAAAATGATCAAACTGTCCAAAACTTTGCCAGCTCACATTAAACTCAAATAAATAGAGCTGTTCAAAGAATTTTCTGATGTTTTTGCATGGAGTTATGAAGATCTTAAGTCATATGACACTGAAATAATACAACACAAAATCCCTCTTAAAGAAAACCAAAAACCATTCAAACAGAAACTGCGTAGAATAAACCCTATCCAGTTACAATTGGTTAAGAAGGAAATCATGAAGATGCACGATGCTGGTATTATTGTCCCTATTAGGTATTCTGAGTGGGTGTCTAATCTGGTGTCTGTTAGGAAGAAAAATGGAGAAATCAGGCTTTGTATAGACTTTAGAAATTTAAACAAAGCTTCATTAAAAGACAACTACCCTTTGCCCAAGTTGGATCATATTTTACAAAGGGTGGTGGGGTCTAAAAGAATTTCTTTGCTAGATGGCTATTCAGGGTATAATCAAGTCTTAGTCCACCCTGATGATCAATTAAAGACAACTTTTACTACACCCTGGGGCACCTTCATGTATGTGAAAATGCCTTTCGGTCTAATGAATGCTGGAGAAACCTTTCAAAGAACCATGGACATAGCATTCTCGGAAGAGTTGGATTTCTTCATCATTATCTATCTTGATGATGTCACTATGTTTTCAAAAACAGATGAAGAACACTTAGAGCATTTGAGAAAATTTTTCGAGAAGTGCAGAAAGTTTGGAATATCTTTGAACCCTAAGAAGACTTTATTTGGTCTCCAAGAAGGTAAAATTCTTGGGCATGTAATTTCAGAAGAGGGTATAAAGATAGATCCAAAGAGGATAGAGTCCATATTGCAAATCTCTCACCCTCAAAACATCAAAGAGCTGCAGTCTTTCATTGGAAAGATCAACTTTTTGAGAAGGTTCATCCCCAACTTGGCTGAGCTCCTTAGGAATATCACAAATATGTTAAAGAAGGAGCAAGGGGTAAAGTGGACCTTGGAAGCAAAGACATCCTTTGAGCTAGTAAAACAAGCATTAACCAAAACACCAGTTCTCATAAGTCCTGATTTTTAAAAAGATTTTTATATTTTTTCATTTGCATCAGAACATACCATAGCTGCTATCCTTTTACAGAAAAATCCACAAGGACGAGAGCAGCCCATTGCATTCTTTAGCAAGGAATTAAGGGATTCCCCTTTGAAGTATAAAATTATGGAAAAGCAGGCTTTTGCTTTGGTAAAGGCTTTGAAAGACTTCAGGGTATACATCCTTCACTCACACATTATTGCCTTTGTCCCAAATTCAGTTGTTAAAGACATTCTAACACAGGACCCAGATGGTAAGAGAGGTAAGTGGATTGCTGTTATTCTTGAGTATGATTTGGAGATAAGACCCACTAAGCTCATCAAAGGCCAGGGTCTAGCTAAATTAATGGCCGAATCTAATTGTGAAGTTCTTGATATTAATATGATTAATGCTTTGGATGACCAAGAAGAATTCTCAGCTCCCATTATTGAAGACCATTTTGTGAATTCCCCTTGGTATACTGATATTTTTTATGTTTTGCTTAATCTGAATACACCTCCTGGTTTATCAAAAACAAAGGCAAGATTCCTAAAGTTAAAGGCTATAAACTATTGCATATTTGATAAATGTCTTTATTGGAAAAATGCAAGTGGTGTATTGCTTAAATGTTTGCATGAGTTTGATGCAGAGAAGGTTAAGTAGGAATTCCATGAAGGAGAGTGTGGAGGTCATTTATACTGGAAGGCAACAGCCAACAAAATTCTGAGGGCTGGTTTCTATTGGCCTACTCTTTTTCTTGATGTACACAAGATGACCACTACTTTCCATAAATGCCAACTATTTGAAGGCAAGAGAAAATTACTACCCCTGCCTCTGCATCCAATCACTGTTGAAGCCCCTTTTCAACAATGGGGACTTGACTTCATAGGAGAAATCCATCAACCATCTTCTGCTCAGCATAGGTGGATTCTTACTGCCACAGACTACTTCACTAAGTGGATAGAAGCCATTCCTTGTAGGCAGGCCAATGATCAGTTATCATAAAATTCATGGAGACTAAAATCCTCTCCAGATTTGGCTGTCCTACTAAGATCATCACAGATAATGCAGCAGCATTTGGATCAAAGAAAATGATTGAGTTCTGTCACAAGTATCAGATAACATTGGGACACTCCATAGCCTATTACCCTCAAGGTAATGGACTTGCAGAATCTTCCAACAAAAGCTTAGTGAACATAATCAAGAAACTGTTGGAGGACAATAAAAAGTCTTGGCACATAAAGCTGATCCATGCACTTTGGGCTGACAGATTAACTTTGAAGAAATCTATTGGTATGTCACCCTTCCAACTTGTATATGGTACAGATGTAATTTTTCCTAATAGCCTTGGTGTACTAGTTATGAAGTTAATTCAAGAGTTGCAGACTGAAGAAAATGACATAATCAGGAGAATAAATCAAACCATTCATCTTCAGCAAACCAGAGAGGAAGTGTATAACAAAACATTGCACAAACAAGACAGCATTAAAAAGATTTTTGACAGAAGAACTAAGGCCAGTAATTTTAATGTTGGGGACAAAGTTTTGAAGTGGGACTCAAGGAGGGAAGAGAAGGGAAAGCATGGAAAATTTGATCACCTATGGCTTGGCCCTTACTCTATTCATTCATTTGCTGGTAACAATGCATTTCTCTTACAGGAGCTGGATGGATCAGAATTGTTTGGGGGTCTTGTCAATGGCAAGATGCTTAAGCATTACTTCTCTTGATCCATTTTATGTTTTAAAGCCTTTTACCTTTTCCATTGTGAATATTCCATCCACCATTGCATTCAAAGTTATGAAAGATCAAAAATAAAAAAACAAAGAAAATAACGAAAAGAGGGCAGGAATGAAAACAAGAAAGGCAAAGCCCCATGCCAAAAAGAGAAACAAATGCTGAAAGTGTGCAAGCTCAAATGCCACTCCTCAAGAACACACTTCTAGTTAGTCAAACAACCTATTCTTGACTAATTAGCTTTTGAATTTTTTCTGCTGATAGGATAGTGAAGTTGATTTTCCAAACTGTTCAATCTTGGCTTATCAGTAGATAGATTAGGTTAGAAATTGAAGGTTCAAACAAACTCAAAATCTGAACCAATGTTTCCAAAGGGATATGACTCAGATCTATGTTAAATTATGAGTCAAAGAATGTAAAGATCTGGTTCTAATCAGTTTAAAATCTGAACCAGAAGAAAAGCAAAGACAACTCAAAAGAAAAGTAAAAGCAAAGCTGTGAAGAAAAGAGAAGGCCATGATAAGAGACTTTCAGATCTTAAGCCTTCCATTTTGTTTTTTAATTTTCTGCAAATAATAATCTATGTGCAGCTTTTTTTTATGCCATAGATCACAGCAAGTTAAACAGCTTAATCTTAACTTGACTGTTTTTAAATTTTTGTCTTAGAATTTAGAGAATGAAAGTCTGTTGGAAAGTTTAATCCCAACAGACAGTAGATTAGGTAGAGAAATATTTGAGCTCCACTGTTTAATCTGAGTTCAAGGAGAAATAAGCAGTAGAATTATATTAGTTTTTATGCTTTCAAAAGAATAAAATGTTTTGAAAAGAGTCTGCCAATCCAAGTGCACTCTGGTGAAGAGAAAATGTTAGATCAGTAGGATTAGGTAGGTAGAGGTTGTATTGATGAAGTTCATATTTCTTTCATGACTGATATTAATTTTCAAAACAAAGCTAGAGCAAATAATGGATCAGGCACCAGTCAGCATCCCAGAGAAATCAAGTCTGAATTCTTGATGCCTTCAAGAAGGCACCATCCCCAAGTGGAGCCGTTGTTAGCCACCCATATTTTTCCTATCATATCAGCTGGTGGCTAAATGATTCTTGGGAGCCTCCAAGGAACAAATTTTACCACTAAAACTTGTTGGATCTTTAAGTCTCTATAAGGCCTCCTGCATTTTCCCTCTGTTCAAAACCCTTTACTACTGTTGTTTCCTTCTTCAAACCTCTGATATCCTACAAAAATCCAAGTCAAATACTGCTGCATTCCCCTTTTTTTTTCCCCTCCCTTTCTTCCAACTTACATCATTCTCCATTTTCCTTTTATTCATAAAAACCCCCCAAAAACATATGTTTTCCCTTTAACCCTTCACACATTCCACTTCCCAAGGTTAAAAACTCACTTTTTAATTTATCAGACCCTTTTTCCTCTAAAAAATCATTGGAAATCATATAAATGGCATATTTTATGTGTTTTTAGCATTTTAGCCCTTTAAAGCTAAGCCCCAGGGCCGTTTTCCTCCATATACTCGAGCGCCTGGACTGACTGCTCAGTCCTTAGGCGCTAAACCGAAAAATACCATTTTCCTCCGTTCATTTCCCTTTGAAAACCCGAAAAAACCCATTTTATAAAGTTTAACGAGGAATAATTAAAATCACATGTTTTATTTCATGATCAACCTAGACCGTCGATCTGCTCCCCAGATCCGATGGAGCGGAGCACATCTCACCAGGTGGACCACCCCCTTCTCCCGCGTCGTTTGTCAAAGAACCACCGGTTTCCATTTCGCACTACCTTTTGAGCCACGGTGGTTTTTTCCCGTCGGCCAGCGATTCCATAAGCTGGCCAACACGTGTCCCCGCCACTATTTCAAAACCACCGTGCTATCACCTCATTTCGTGCATTAAACTTCACACCATAACCACGCAGCGGAATCCACCCCCACCATTCGATCTGGGACTTCCCATCCGACGGCTGCCGATCGCCTCACTTTCTCGACCTTTAACGGACATGCTCGCCCGTTAACCTATCCATCGCGCGTCCAAGATTCAATCTCCGCCATCAATCTCTGCAGATCGACGACTATTATTCGTCCTCCTGATTCCATCGCTCGGTCAGACATTTTCGCACTGACTTCCCGTTGCCCGATCTCGACCGTCGATTTCTGCAGATCGACGGTCCTGATTTAATCTTTCTTCAACCTTTTCCACGACCGCCCAGATTTGATCTCGGCCATTGGATGATGCCATCCAACGGCCCGCATTCCTCCGCACATTCCCCAAAGTAGATTGACCTATAAACTGGAATTTTACGTGTTTTTTGTATTTTGCAGGGTTAAGGTCATTTGTTTGTGTTTTAGAAGGAAATTTCAGACCAGGAGGGTGACGATCCTCTACGTTTCGATTTCTCCAAGGAAATCACTTACAGAGTTAGTTTTAACGTCTCTTTAATGTTTCCACAGGCATTGATGCCTTTCCCTACCTGTGCAGCCCTGCACAACAGAGAAAACCGTCAAAATCAATGCAGAAAAAGAGTATCAGATATTGAAGACAACAGTAAGCCAGATCACAGCTTAAGTGGACAGATTTATGGGGATTAAGGCCAAGAAAGTTATCAAATTCCTAATCCCCGCTCTCAAATACTGATTGAAGGAAAAACCTAAAGTGTTTATCAGACATATTCCCTCCACCGCCACAAATGGAGGCGAATTGATTCCTCCCAGCGACTACAGTGCCACCTGTGCCTCAAAGGATTCAATCAAGAACCAAATTTATTGATCAAAGTCAGACATTTTGCCTCGACATAGCCAAAGGAGTTATTTCTGCCAGGAAATTAATGACAGAATGTCGGCAGAGCAACCCTATTGATACACAGAGCCTCAAAAGTCTAATAAAGCTCCCACCGAGCTAAATTCATGAGTGTAAATCATTTAATACAGAGGAACACCTGTATAGTTCTTCATTGAGCCCCTTGATGGCCAAGAAGACATTAATATCTGTATTAATTGGTTTTTGAGATCTTTTCATCAGATCTCACCTCCTCATATTTCTATAAATACTTCAGTAGAAGACGAGTGAGGGGTTGGTGGTTAATGTAATTGCTGAAGCATTGTAATTGTCACTGAGCTGAAAAATCTTGATTGTAGATAGGATTTCACTGGCTCTTGGAGCTCTGCTTGTAACAGATAGGTTAGGTTGTGAAGAGAGATGGATTAAAACACTAGATTTGAAGATTGTAACTGGTTTGAAGCATTAATACAAGTTGGTTTATGGGATCCTGGTCTATGCTGATGGTGATGTTATTCTCACTGTAACTTCTATTTTGTTTCTGTTTTCAATTTGTTTCATTTTCCACTATAAAGAACAGTTTAAACAGGGTTAGGACCTACTGTATATCAATAACCTTCTCTAGCTGAAAAACCTTTATTTAAATGTTTTCTCTCAACTGTGTTATTTGAAAATAATTTAATTCAGTTTAAGTACAGGGATGTTGGCATTCCCTCGTCTTGTTTTCTTAGTTGAATGTTATTTTTAAATGTTAATTTCAATATATTTTGTGTGAAGATGAACTGAGGAAATTAAGGTTAGCCCTGAGTCCCTTTCTTATTTTCTCAACTATTTGATTGTTTCCCTTAGGATGTGTTAAAGCTGACTAGTTTCAAAGGACTTATTAGATCTTATACCATTCTGTGTTATCTTTGAGTTTCCCTTTTGTTTTTTATATGTTTTCTATTAGAAGTGTATCAAAGACTGGATAGTTTCAAAGTACTTACCAGATCCTAGTTTGCTTCTATGTTTTTCTTAAGTGCCTGGTCAAAGGCTGGCTAGTTTCAAAGTACTTACCAGATCCTGGGCTGCTCTTTGTTCTGCATCTATCATTTCCCTTTCTTATTGTATCAATACATTCCATAAATCAAACTTTAAAGAGATCCTTAGGCATAGATGACTTGCCCCATAGACCACTCTTAGACCTGATTGTTTCAATTAAATCCTCTTATGACTCCATAGCCCAATGGATCGAAAACCTACCATCATCTTTCTTCTAGACCAAAGCTTACTCTTTTTACTTGCAACTTCTCACTTTTGAACCTATTTGCATATAGATCTTTCCGCCTCAGACAGAAACTATGTTCAACCATCCAAAAAACCAAACAAACCCTTGGACTTCATAACTAGCCTAATATCATTACCCTAAACTTCAAAGAGAAATCCATCTTTGTACATATTGGAGAGATCTCTCTCCGGATTCAGGAGGGATAGATCCTAGAATCCAAAATTTGGTTGAAATGATGTTAACTCTGTGATCAGACTTTTGCCAATCTTGCTTATTACAGATACCTAACAAGTTGACTGGTTCCTCTGTTAAAAGCCAACAGATTCTGCATAATATGCATAAGCGGTGGAGAACCAAAAGCTTGCCAAGTATTGGAAGACAGAATACTAACAAATGCACCTTCATCTATAATGGTGCTGGGTATGACCAGATCAAAGGTTTGTAGCATTATCTCGAAAGACACGTAAGACAGAAGGCAGTACCCTGCAAATCGACTCCAATCGAAGGAAGTGACCAAACTAGTTGGAGTGGGTACCATCTAACTGAGATGGTCTTCCCTTGGTGTTAATAGAGCAAGAGAGGATCCTTCGGGGCTTACATCATGGGATTAGGAGGAGAAAATTATTGAACCATAGGGATGGAAGAATCTTTCTCCAATTCTGAAGAATTTGATGAAACAAGAAGAACGTGGGGGGGATGAGATCCACTCTCAACAGAAAAAAACCTGATGGACCATAGGTGGGATCAAGTCGATCAATTTCACGTCCAATGGTTGGTCAAGAACGGATTCCTGAATTTGAATTTCGGGGGGAGTAGGATCGACCAAGGATGACGCTTGACCGATCGTGGAATCAACTAGTGGAGGACTCAAAGAAAGCTTCTGGTAACCAGTCGGAAGGCAGGGTGCAGAAATAGTAGAGTTGTCCAAAATTCTTTGGGCTTCATCCATATATGAAAAATGGTGAATGGGATGATTCCATTCACACAACTTACAGGGATTCATAATTTTACCCTATTTCTTATGAGTCTTATCAGTACTAGTCGAAGATGTGCTACCAATATGACCTCCAGAAGCAAAAGGCAAAGATGGATGACTGTCGGACCATACTTCAAGTACCTTGGGAATGCCAAGGAAATCTCGAAGAAGGTGGTCACCTTTGCACAACATGCAAGGGAATTTGACTTTCCATGGAAGGTTGGATGGTTTCTCAAGGGAAGGTTTCCAAGGCGCAATAACTGCAACATTTGCCTCTCGCTTATTTGACTTCTTCTTCTTTGTCTTCTTCTTCTTCTTCTTAGCCATCTAGTTACTGGAATCCAAAATTTCACCAGGAAAAGTAGAAGAGGAGGCTGGAGAAATAGGCAAAGAATGGGAGAGGTCCACCTTAGAATCAGCATGGTGTTGTTTAGGTGGAGGTGATGGTCGAACAGAGATCGGGGCATTCAGGACCACCGAGGTTGAAAACAACCATACAGGAAAACCAAGAACTATCCCTGGAAGAGACAACGTTGCCATATAAGGAGCACCAACATTCCCAAAAGCAAGAAAAGGGCCAGGATTCCCTTTGGAGGGGATCCCTTTGTTGGTAAACTTTGGGAACACTGCCATTGGAAACAACCATAAAACAAAACACTAAGGAAGATAACTTTAACCAGGAATATTTCGTGGGCAGTTAATTTTAAGACACTGAAACCAAACTCTGTCGTTTCATATTTTAAGATTCGAGAAATAGGCAAAAGGTGACTCTATCTCTTTCAGGTTGAAACAAGAAGGAAAGGACAAGGGCTCGATGATATTTTCAAATTTAAGGAGTCAGTAAAGATAAAAAATGACTGCTCAGGTAATCTAAGCAAGCGGGTATGCCCAGTTTTCGTGAACTGCCATATACACCTTGGTAATCAAATGAAAGAAGAATGACCAAGGACTTGACATATGTGTAGTTAGTCTCCCCGAATGTTGTGTTCGGTGTATCGCGGTTACAAGGCGAAAGACTCAGGTTCCTACGGATAAAAGGATTGCAACCTAGAGGGGTCTCCCTTTATATACTCGACGGTATAGGGAGCACAAGTCCGTACTAGTGCTGTTTGAAGCCAGATGGCGAGTGACAACTGCTAGGTTTAAAGACGTCGGAACACGTCTCTAACTTACACCACTAGATGTTTCATTAGGTTTCCATGTTGCCTTAGGTTAATTGAGTAAATTTTAAGTTGATCTTGTATTTACATTTCAATTCCAATGTCCTACCGAATGTTGGATCTCAAAAATCCCTAAATGCAAGCTACATTCCAAAATATACCATTTCATTCGATGAAAAGCTATCTACGAGAAAGTTAGGATTTTTCAAGCGATAGAAAATAATGAGAACACGCAGAAACATCCAGTACAGTATTCGATGCAAGCTAATGAAAATGAGAAATATTTCCTAGAATTGTCCAATGCTACATATGTGAAAGAATTTCAATTTCACAATGCAAACAAGAATGCAAACAAGATTTTTTTTTTGATTTTTGAATGTAATAAAGTAAACAGTGCACTAAATAACATGAAAAATAAACCAAAACACTAGTTCGAGAACGTTAATGTGAGAGTTGAAGTGAAATAATTTCAATCAACCCAAAACAAACATAAAAAAACTCAAAACAACGTTGCAATCTCTCAAATTGAAGAAATATTTCAAAATAGACCCATACAAGCAGTGTGATCTATGCTTGGAGTGATAAGAAGCAAAATTGAGCAAAAGAGTCAAGAATCATTCAACAAATGCAATCACTCAAATGGATCAAGGGAGCTGAATGCAACCAAACCAGGAATGAAGGTGACTGTGAAACAAAAGACTCAAACTCCTAGTGGAGGCTCAGCATACCAAAGCACTCAAAAACCCTAAGGCTGCGATGCTGATTAGAAACAGAAAAAAAACTGAAGGAATAAATATGATCACAATAAAAAACAATCCCAAATCACCTAAGACATACCTAAAAATAACCCAGAAGCAAAAGTACTAACCAAAAATCTTCAAAACAGACCAAATCCTAATACCTACAAGGGTCGGCGTGGTTGTTTGGCTGTAATCAGTGCCAAACAGGGAATGGTACAGGTGCAACACTAGAAACTAGCACCAATCAGCTCGTCTATCTGAACAGAAAGTGCGCCAAGCTAGTTCACTCAGGCTAAAGGGAAATTTTTTGAAAGACAGAGGTCAGATCTGATCATCTGGGGCTGAACAAGGGTCTTAGACTTAGCAGAATAATTAGAAAAGGAAAAATAAGAAAGCAAAGACCAAAAAGAAGACCTAATGGATGAAAGAAAAACTCACACTGATCCCCAGTGGAGTCACCAATTTGTTGGTGAGGTAAATCCCCTCTGCAAACATAGGAGATCCCACTAGCCTTATGGTTGGTCTAGCAACAATCAAAACAAGCTATAATATTGATTCCTAGTTAACGAATGGAAAAAGATTTGATAGATGACTTCTTGGAGGTGCTATGCTGTTGTTGTTGTCGAAAGGAGTGGTTGCCTCTCACTTCTGGTTTGACAGATCACGATCCGCTCGCTTTCACGCTCAGACACTTTCACACACACAAGAAAAAACGATAATATACAACATACTAATTCACATTCTTAACTATTACTCAGTCGAAGAGAACTAAATAAATTGAATTAAATAAAAAATATAACACAATGATGGAACCAAAACCATAGTCAAGTATATTAATAAATGAAAGGAAGAGTACAACCAAGCTTCGACGTTGCAGTCTCCTCCAACAAGGTTCAAGCGGAGCGCGTCTCATAAAGGCTCGTTGGGAATTCGAACGGGACTCTCTCTACGGAGTTCTATTTGGTTCTACCTTCTCAATGGCAATTATTTAGCTATAGTATTCTTCCCTTAGTTCAACTAGCTTTCATAAAGGGAGAGGCAGAGGTTAGGATCCCTATAATTATTGAAGGGAGGCCTATATTCAAGGAGTGTTCCATGGGAGCTGGAAACCACTGCCTAAAGAGGTAGATCTATGGCTAATCAACTTAACCACTTCCAGTGACTCATCCTTGAGGTGGTTAGAAGGAAACTTCCACCTCTAATTTTTAAAAAATGTTTTTAAAACATCTTGCTGTGGGCACTGCACCGAGACAGAGCACCAGGTGGCACAGGCTCTAGTGAAGATCTTCCACATCGGCATGAGGGGTGAATTGGATATCTGCGCCAAGGCCAAAACATAGGTTTTGTGTGCTTTTTTGAGGAAATGTCTAATAGGAGAAATGATGTCCTTATGTAGAAGGATACAAAGAAGGTGTTTGCAAAGTATGACACTGCTCACAATTCACAGGAATGACCCTCCAATATGCAGGGCGAGGGATTGCAGGGATGGTGACAAAATGTTGTGTAACAATGAACGCGATATTAGAGCTTGTGCATAGTGTTGTGTTTGGACCTGTGTTGGTTCCATCACTAGGTAAGTCTATGTACTATGTTTCATTCATAGATTACTTCTAAGGGAATGCATGGATATATTTCTTGAGGAAGAAATCTGAAGTCTTTGATACATTTAAATAATTTAAGGCTCTAGTGGAAAACCAGACAGAGAAGAAGATAAAGGTGTTGAGGATAGGTAATGGTGGAGAGTTTTGCAAGGAGTAATTTGAAGAGTTCTGTAAGAAGTATGGTATAGAACGATCGAAGACTACTCCATACACACCTCAGAGAAACGGAGTTGCCAAAAGGATTAACATAACGCGTATGGAAAAGGCTAGAAGCATGCTCAGTGGTACCTGGTTAGTACATGTTGGAGCAAGGTCCCGCTAATGCAATTTTGGATATAATTTTGTAATATTTTGAGTAGTTTAGTCATGCGCAGCACAAGTTAAGCGACTTTGGGGCGGGTAAAAGTCCCTCATGCATTGTAATGGGAAAAAAGGGTAGATCTAGGGGTCGCAAACCATGGTTTTCGGACCCTACTATAGCGCAGGTTAAATATATAAATAAGAGTCTAGGATGAGTCAAAGAGTCAGTTTTTAAGTAAGATTATGGTCCGTTTTTCAAGATAGATATTCTCTGAGGATTTTGTGTGAACTTGTTTGGGTAAGGGCTCCTTCTGGCTGTGTGTATGGAGACCCTAAGTCCTGCTATGTGCGGACCTTGCTGGCTGTGTGCGCAGGTATGTGAAAGAGTCTGTAAGAAGAATGTGAAGAATTAATGAATGGAAGGACGTTTTGATATTATTAAATATCTCTATGATATGTTATAATTTATGCGGCATGTTATTTCCTTGTTATTTCTGTGATATTGGATATTTTTAGTTAATTGATTGTGCACAGGTATTAGATACTTAAAAGAGTGATGAATGTATAGATATGGTGATATTGAGTTATATTGCCCTTTTTAATTGATTATATTATGATTTACAAGCTGCACACAAGTCATTTTGTTAAGTATATTGCTAAGGGTTTCTGGTTAGGGCTTTCTTTGCGCAGACCTGTTTTGGATCTAAAGGCACCCCCTTCATTAAAGTCTCTCTCTCTCTCAAGGTGCGGAAACCTGGTTCCAGCACCCTCCCATACTACTTCAGAAGAGACCTTGACTTGCACATGTAGGTCCTGCCGAAAGGGCTAGTAGTATAAGGTTTTGTTGGTTAACCTCAAATCTGAACCTGGGTCAATACCCCTCAAACCAACAAGTGGTTCCATTGTCGAGACCGGGAGCATTTTGAGAGAGAGATTAGGTAATGAGTCAGGGTTTGTGGCACCCGAAAAAATATGAAATTGATGAGTGGTTTGAAAAGCAGATCCAGGAGTTTTCCCTAAAAGAAAGCATAAGTAAGAAGTTGTCTACTAAAAAGTCGAATAATAGGTATATCTTCATAGAGGTGCACAAGATCTTCTTCGTAACCTTTGCGCATGAGTTGCAGGAGTGGTTGTTGAGATTAGCAGAGCTCTAAACCTGTTGGATGAACGATAGGGTTATGCAATGGACCCTTGAATTGATCCAACAATTGGAGAAGACTGATAAAAAAATACCCAGACTATAGATCACTGTGTTGATAGTATATTGGGTGGATTTGTGATAGAGTTTGTGGTAGATCAGTTTTTGTCATACTTTCAAGCTCAAAGAAGATTTTTCAAGGGGTTGAGAGGTAAATTCTTGCGAACATTGCCTTTTCTTATTAACATGCTATTGAGCGAAAAGGGTGTTTTGTGCAGTCACATTGAGTGAATGAACTACAAACAAATTGAAAGCACCACATTTAGTGGGAAGTATTATCAGATCAATTGGAAGGGGGAAAGATTTGCATACAACTCTCTAAGGGATCTTCCAGATCTAGAAAGAATTGTGGCTATACACATTGCAGGAAGCCCTTGTGCCACACCATATTTGAATTTGCGAAGGACTCAAACATCTCCTACCTTACTGCCACCACCACCTGTAGACGATATGGTTGTGCACATGAAGCTACCCACCTTTAGGGGTGCGGGAGATGAGGACATGGATCAGTTTTGGTTTGTAGTTGATGTTGTATGGACTACGCAGAATGTTAATACTGATGCTCTGAAGAGAGCGCAACTGGCCATGGCTTTTGAAGTGTTGAGATTCAACAAGAAATTTTTGGCACCCATGATCCTAGTGAAAATTAAGCACCTACACTAGGGTGGGGCCCACAGGGCTATTTTTGGGTGCACGACTATTTTTATTATCCCTTAATTTAGATGGACATTAAACCATAATCTATTCTCAATGTGGACATGAAATAGTTAATTGAAGTGGAAAAATCAGTTAGCTAAGTGAATTTCGAGTTAGAGGTTTGTTGGTGGGACATACAAAATAATTCTAGTTGTAACAGAGTTCGAAGTGCAGTGGTGCATGAGTTTGTGCAAGTTGTAAATAGATTAACTCTGTTAAGTAAGTTAAACAGAGTTGTGCTAGTTGTAACTAAAGATACAAGTAGTGAGAGATCAAGTGAATTAAATATTATTTAATTAGCATGTAGTTATCTCAATGCAACTAAAGATTTACTATTATTAGCTACATGCACGTCAAATCCAGTGGAGACCCATTCAGTTCTAGGTGAAAGGGAGGTTGACTATCAGTTGTGACATTATCCGATTGCACACATGCAAGTAAACACACATTGGATGTGCCCATGATACTTTCACAGTCAAGGCATGCAAGATTGCATCAATTTAGGGATTTCATTTAGCAGGGTTTGCGCAGTGAAGGCAGGTTGTCTGGAGGCAGTAAATTAGCTGAGGAATTTGCCAATTTTTGTATGATAGTGTGAGACAATTAGCTGATGTACTGAGAGATATTGTGAGAATATTTTTGTATGTAATTGTTTCATGATCCATGATATAATATACAATAGAATATAGTGGGGTTTTTAGCTGTAATATTTAGCTGGGAAATTATCTGTGTTGTGTGTGATTGATATTTCTTCATGTTCATGTGATTAGCGATTGTGTTTTTAGACCCACAAAAGATTTGTAGAAGAGATTTAGTATTTAACTTTAGTACATTGTTAGATCAGGTGAATCCAATATATACATACATATTGTATAATTTCTACATGGTATAAGAGCACAAAAAATTTCAGAAGTGAAGCAGGAGCTAAGTTTGTGACTGGATAGAATTCAAATTTGTATTTCAATGGATTTCAATGGGTTAAGGTTAGAGTATGCACTCAAGGGCAGCTAAAACTACATTTCTTGGAAGGATAGGATGGTGGACGTAATCGAAGACAATGGCTTGAAGGAATTCATCGACAATGATGTTCCTAAACCCTTGTGACAAATTATGCAAATATTGATGCATGGAAAAAGAAAGTGGCGAACGCAAGGAGGATTCTATTGGAGGGAGTAAGAGACCACATTATCTCAAGCCTCCACGGGAGAGCCACACTATATTCTATGTGGAAGGCTTTGATGGACCTATTCCAAAGCAACAATGACCATAGGAAATTTGCACTCAAAGATAAACTCAGGAAGATCAAGATGGAAAAGGGTGACACCATTCCAAAGTATCTCACGAATTTTGTCCAATGTTAGGATGAACTTGGGAGTGCAGGAATAACAGTAGTTGATGATGATTTGGTGAGTTTTCCTCTCCTAGGACTTCCTCAGAGTTGGCACAGTTATAAATACTCTGCCAATGAACAGGAAATACTGCCAGGTTGGGAACGACTGTGGTAGGATTTGGTGCAGTAGGAGTTCAAACGGAACACCAGAGATGGCTCTTCATCAAATCATGATGATGAAGAGGATTGTGTTTTAGATTCAAAGGTAAATAAGGGGAAGGGAAGAAATTCCATTCTAAATCTAAGTCTAAGGCAAGAGGCAGGACATGTCCAAGGTGAAGTGTTTTAATTGTCACGAACATGGAATTTTACCACTAACTGTCCACAAAAGAAGAAGAACAAGAAGGTTGCTTGATCTACAACTAGTGAGGCCCTTGCCTCATAATTTGATCTTTACTTCTCCTTTATTTCATGCATGGTTTCAAGCGCATTGGGATCAGTGTGTTATTTGGATAGTGGCGCTTCCTTTCACATGACAGGAGATAAGGAAATTTTCAGTGACTTGGAGGAGAAAGATCTCCATATGCACATTGAGATGGGCGATGAAGAAAAGTATAATGCTACCAGGATTAGTACCATTACCTTTCATAGGGAGTCAGGTAAACCATTTCAATTAAAATATGTAATGCATGTACCAGGTCTGAAGAAAAAATTGGTCTCATTCGCAATGTTGGAGGACAGAGGCTATGACGTTGTTTTTAGCAATGGAAAAGCTTTCCTGCGACATAAAACAATGGGTCAAGCCAAGAGGATAGGGATTCTAGTTAAGAATATATACAAACTAGAGGTAGATGGCCGCACTGACATGATGGGAAAGGCAGAGAAATTAGTGAGTCGAGATGAGGGTGAATTATGGCACGGGCGATTGGGTCATCTTCATCATGGATCCTTGAAAGTCATGATGCAAATATATATTGGAATTCCAATGGGAACACTTGCTCAATTATTTCAGTGCAAGGGTTGCACCATGGGAAAGTATGTAAACTCCACCTTTCATGAGAAGGAGAATCATGCTTCGGGGATCCTTGAGAGATTTCACACAGATGTGTGGACCATTCTTGGTTACTTCAATAGAAAAACATAAGTACTAGATAATATTTGTTGATGGATTTTCTCGTAAATGATGGATATTCTTCATGCAGAAGAAAGATCAAACATTATCTAAGTTATGTGAATTTAAGGCATTGGTGGAGAAAGAGTTAGGGAAGAAAGTGAAGGATCTTAGGAGCGATAATGGTGGAGAATACATCTATAAAAAATTCAAGAACTTCTGCATTAAAGAAGGAATTTGAAGAGAACTCATAGCGTCTCATAACCCATAGGAGAATGGGGTCATGGAGAGGAAGAAAAAAATTATCATGGGTGCAACATGAGAAATGTTTCATGATCAAGGCCTACCAATGCATTTGTGGGCAGAAGAATGCAACACTGTGATTTATGTGCAAAACCACTGTCCTCATAGAGTACTTGGCATGAGTACACCTGAAGAGGCTTTCACTGGTAAGAAAATTAATGTTTCACACTTTAATATTTTTGGCTCATCTATTTATGTGCATGTGACCAAGGATGCTAGGAAGAAGCTGGAACTGACTGCTAAAGTTGGGATTTTTGTGGGGTACACAGAAACACCCCATAATTATCATGTGTATTTTCCAAACAACAAAATGACTGTTGTGCAGCGGGATATAAAATTTGATGAGGGGAAAGCCATGCGGTTGTCCCTTGAGAGGGATCTGGACTTGCATGCAAAGGAGAAACTGTTGATTCCCAAGGATGAGTCACAAGATGTGGATCAGCCACATGAGGAGGGTCATGGAGTGGAGGAAATCACTCATGCAAAGCCATCCATCAGAAATGGCAGAAGATGCACCACATAAGCTAACAGGCTAAGACTTTCTGCTGCACAGAATGTAGGATCCTCTATTTCATAGCACAGAAAGAGATAGTATCTTAAATGATTTACTGGATACATGGCTCTCATGAGAAAATTTATTGTGATTGAACCATCTTCCTTTCAGGAATCAATGCAGCAGCCTACTTGGGTTGATGCAATGGTAGAGGAGTATGACTCCATTGTAAAAAATAGTGCATGGGAAATTGTCCCAAGACCGGTTAACAAATCAGTGGTAGGTTTGACATGGATCTACAAGGTAAAGCAAGCTTCTGATGGGAGTGTGGAGAAATAAAAGGCCATATTTTTGGCCTAGGGTTTCTCACAGATTGAGGGGATAGATTATGATGAGACTTTTTCACCTGTCGCAAGGTACTCTTCCGTAAGATCCATCCTTGCACTCTCAGCACAGATGGGTTGGGGCATTCACCAGATGGATGTGAAAACTATGTTTTTCAATGAGATCATTGAGGAAGAGGTGTACATAGAGCAGCCTGAAGGTTTTTAGATCTCCAACAGTGAGTCACATGTGTGTAGGCTCAAAAGAGCATTGCATGGGCTAAAGCAAGCAACCCGTTCTTGGTACACTTATATAGACAACTATTTCACCAAATCGGGCTTCACAAAAAGTGAGGCAGATGAAAACCTATACAAGATTGTGGTTGAGGGTAAGCTATGATCATTTTTATTTATGTTGATGATATAATTTTGACTAGTGATGAGAAACTGATACACTCATGCAAGTAGGATCTTGCAAGGGAGTTTGAAATGAAGGATATGGGCCTCCTTCATTATTTCCTTGGATTGGAAATATGGTAGCGGGATGATGAATTTTTTGTGTCTCAAGGAAAGTATGAAAAGGATATAATGGGTAAGTTTAACATGGAGAGTTGCAAACCCATGGATACTCCTCTTCCAGGAAACTGGAGGAAACATGATGCTACTTCTGGAGAGCTATTGGATGCTACTGTCTATTGACAATTAGTGGTTTCGCAAATGTATGTAGTGAACACAAGATGAGACATTTTATATGCGGTTAACTAGCTGAGTCAAGCTATGGTTAAGCCTACCAAGCTCTTTTGGAAGGCGGGGAATCATGTCCTGAGATACCTGAGGAGCACATCAGAGTATGTTCTATGGTACAGACAGACAGATGGAGTGAATTTGCATGGCTTCACGGATGCAGATTTGGCTGGCAGTCCATCATATAAAAAGAGCACATCAGGAGGTATCTTTAGTATTAGGTCTACAGCTATTTGTTGGTACAACAGGAAGCAGAGATCCGTGTCACTCAATTCAGTGGAAGCAGAATACATGGAAGCAAGTCAAGCTGCATGTGAGGCTATCTGGATGAGAATGATATTGGTTGGCTTGTTTGGTTCTCAGATGGATTAGACAGTGATTCATTATGATAATCAGAGTTAAATTAAACTCTCGATTAATATTGTGTATCATTATAGGTCTAAGAATATAGATATCTGGCACCATCATCTCAGAGTTTGTGTGTAGAGGAGAATCATATTACTTCAGTACATTCCCACGAAAGAACAAGATATAGATATTCTGATGAAGGCGCTCACGAAGAGAAAATTCGTACACCATAGAGACATGATTGGAGTGAAGGATAATCCATTTCTTGTTGAGAGGGAGTGTTGAGATTCAACAATAAATTTTCGGCACCCACGATCCTAGTGAAAATTAAGCACCTATACTAGGGTGGGTCCTACAGGGCTATTTTTGGGTTCATGTCTATTTTTATTATCCCTTGATTTAGATGGGAATTAAACTATAATATATTCTCAATATGGACTTGAAATAGTTAACTAAAGTGGAAAAATCAGTTAGCTAAGTGAATTTCAAGTTAGAGGTTGGTTGGTGGGACATGCAGAGTAATTCTAGTTGTAATAGAGTTCGAAGTGCAATGGTGCATGAGTTTGTGCAAGTTGTAAATAGTTTAACTCAGTTAAGTGAGTTAAAATTAGTTGTCCTAGTTGTAACTGAAGATACAATTAGTGAGAGATCAAGTGAAATAAATATTATTTAATTCAAATGCAACTCAATATTTACTATTATTAGATGCATGCATATCAGATCCAGTGGAGACCTAGTTGAGTTATAGGTGAAAGGGAGGTTGACAATCAGATGTGACATTATCCTCTTGCACACATGCAAGTAAACACACATTGGATGTGCCCATGATAATTGCACAATCAAGGCAGGAAATATTGCATCAATTTAGGGTTTGCATTCAACAGGGATTGCATAGTGAAGGTAGGCTATGTGGAGGCAGTAAATTGGCTAAGAAATTTTCCAATTTTTGTATGAAACTGTGAGGCAATTAGCTGATGTATTGAGGGCTCTTATGAGAAGAGTTTTGTATGTAATTGTTTCATGATCCATGATATAATATAAAATAGAAGATAATGGGGTTTTTAGCTGTAAGCTTTCCTTGGGAAATTATCAGTGTTGTGTGTGAATGATCTTTATTCATGTTCATGTGATTAGCGATTATGTTTTTAATTCTACAAAATATTTGTAGAAGTGATTCAGTATTTAACATTATTACATTGTTAGATCGGGTGAATCCAAGATATAGATACATATTGTATAATTTCTACATGAATGTCACGTGCTAAACTAGTTTATGGGATATCTGAAACAAAATTCCACTCCTACTATTGATGATATCAAGAAGGAACTGCTGCTGCAGTTCAAAAAGCTGAATTCCTATGCACAGGTAGTGGTGGAGCTAAAATATTTCAAGAAAGCAGCAAAAGAATAAGTCTAGGAAGCCGATCAACGACTGAAGGAAAATATCAATGATGGAGGATTTGTTTATGTTGATGATCATCATAGGGAATGGTTCATCACCATGTTGTTACCCCATCTACACGGTCCTATGGGATGAAAAAATATTTCTACTCAGGTTGAAGTCCTGGAGATCGCTATGAAGTTAGAGGCTGCGCCTAGAGAAGATATTCCCCTTGGGACTTTGTAAATTCAATGTTAGTTGGAAGCTATGCACTTAGAGATACAAAGCCTATGAAGAGACAAGGGTAAAGAGGTTGGTGCAGATGTATGGTGCATTCGTTGCAAAGTAGCGGGCCACACCAAAGATTAGTGCCATGTGTTTATGGACTACGTACGAGCTAAAGGGCCAAATACACTGGATCCAAGGGAGGTTGCGGGGCCTAGAAACCCCACCCTGTGGTGCACTGATTACCAGGTATCAAGCCAGCATGACACTGAACACTGCCCACAGCTAGGGGCCTACGTGCTAGAATTGAAGCAAAAATATTGCAGATTTTGCTCCTTGATTTTTCATGATGAGCACCACTGTCGGATGTATGATTTGATGATAGACAATGCAAACCTGTACAGGGTGTAGGCTGAAACATCTTCACCAACATCTCCCTTTGGACGTGGAGGATCCCCGGTAAGAGGAAGGGGAGGTGTTACACTGAAAATTATCAACTTAACATTTTTTTGTCCGTATGAGCTCATTATCACTCATACATTTCTCCCTTGCAAGTCTAAACACATCAATTCCTAATATCAAGCCTTGAAATTAAGAGAAAAGCTCATAAAAGTCCTTAAAACACTTATACTGCACTTTCTCTTAGATTACCTGCGGTACATACAACACTTTTTCTTCATTAAAAGTGCGGAGCCCTGTAAAAGGTAAAAAAAGGTGCAAGTAAAATCTAGAAGCTCAGTTTGAGTCATTTTTGGAAGCTTCTAGAAACATTCCTACGGTGGAAAGCCCGCTCTTTTCAGGTTCATGTATCCCATCCATTAAGGAGCTAACCCCTTGATGTAAGGAGCTAATCCCTTTGAAGGAGGATTCTATCCCTTCTTGTTTGGAGCTATAACCTCCTCTCTTTCACTATAAAAAGAGGCATAGGGCAGCCTCAAAGGGTTACAATGGATGATTTGATGCTTTAGTATTGTTGTAAGTGAAATGATGTTGGAACTTAGACCCTTTTAGCTAAGATTTTATGTGGGAAAGATTACATACCTATATTTATCTTGGTTGGAAGAGTTCAAGGCTTGTCAGAGTAAAGGAAACGCCTGTTCCGGACCCCAGGAAGGCCTGTATGAAATCAAGGCAGACATTGTTGCAAGGCTCTTCTTATTTACGTTAATAAAAATAAGTCTTTTTTTCTCAATAAGCTGTCAATTGATTGGTTTATTTTATGGATTCCTTGATCACCATAATAGATATGATTTATGAATATATGCTATGCAGGTGCTATTTGATGTTTGTTTGTTTGTGATTGTAGATCTTCGAAGGAAACTCTTTTGAGCGACTGAAGGATGACTACTACAAACAAGCGTTGGATCAAAAGTAAGATTGTAAGGCCTTCATAACATTTAATTATGAATCGCGATATATCTAGAGAAAGATATATTTAATTGTCCGTTTGTTGCTAGCTGTCCCTAGGACACTTGGGAGGTCTGTCTTGTCCACAAGAACGACTTATCCGTCCAGCAAATTGGCAACTCCACTGGGGAATGATTGGATTTTTGGTTTTCCTTTTGTTTTGACTTGAGAAAATGATTTTTCTGGTTCTTGATTGATGTATACTATTTTGGGTGGCTTAGTTTAATTTTTCTGTACTTTGAAATTTTTTGAAAACTTTTTTCTTCTTGAAGTTTTCTGATCTTCGCACTTTGCATTCACGCATAGTGCAGTCATATCTGCAATTTTCTTGAGTAACCAGTGCGGTATCGCACCTGTTTACTCTGGAGCCTGTGGACCCTGGGAAAAATTTATGAAAACTTAAAATTTCCTTTTCAGGCTTAGTCTAGATTTAACTTAGGATTCTTAGCATCTACCTAGATCTATATTTTTCTGTCAAAAAGCCTTTTTTATGAGTTTCTTTCAGAAAATTTTTCATCTCATCAATCTCGGTTAAGTTAATTGGGTGTTTTGAGTCTCTTTTTTGAGAAATTATTAATTTGATTTCCTTTGGTCATTACTTGGAGGTTTGTCTTAGTCTTTTCACAATTTTGCATCTTTTTTCTTTTTTCTTTTGCTTTTGTTTTTGCTAAATTGTGTATGAGTGTTAATCGCCTTTAAGTGTTTTTATTCTTTGATCTTTGGAACTCTCACCCAATTTTCTTTACTTACACTTGATTGGTTCTTAGATTACATTAGAATCATCTTTTGTTTGAGAATTCTCTTGCATAGATCACATTTGCATAATTAGAATTCTCATTTTCAGAATATGAATGGAAAATGTGCATAGATTACATTTGCATACTTTTCAAGTGAATTGTGTGTAGATTACAACTACATAGTTTACATTTTGAAAAATCAATCGTAGATTTAGATCAGTTTCTTTAATTTTAATTTATATGTTTTTATTCTTGTTTTAAAAACACAAAAATAAAAAAATAAGGAATTGATTAGCATTAGTTTTTCTTGATGAAATTAGTGCATTAGAGAATTTGTTATATTTTATCTTATCGATCAATTGTTTGCATTTTTGGAAGTGAATGAAAACTCTCTCCCTACTTTAATTAGGATTCATCGAATTGAAAATATTACATTATCATATTCGATTGCATTCAATTTTGGGTCGGTTCATAACACCATTGGTTTCGTATCCATTTACGCTTTGAGTAATAACAGCCTAAATAACACAGTGCTTAATTAAAATTCATCTAGTAATTTTTACATTTTTAGGGCTCTTTCCACCAATCTTTCTCAAGATTAGTGCTTTGGAATAGGTTGTAGTTAACTTTCCAAAGCAACTAAAACAAACAAATAGTCGATCTTGCGGTAGGAAAAATTCCAATTGTTGCATGTATGCTCTGGGAAGCTCCTCTTAAAGGAGTCAAGCACGAGATCATATCTGAACCAGTGAGGTAATCAATCCTTCCTCATTGAGAACACTAGTAGATATACACATATTAAAAATGGTAAACCTCGGATTGACCATTGTCGAGGAGCCTGGGGTCACTTGTCGGTAAACCTTGGATTATGTCAAGGAGCCTTCAAGGGGATTGAGATTTGTTACTCTGCCCTTGCGTGTGTATCAGATCGTAGACTATTCCCCCAGGTATATTTGTTCCTGTTGGTGACCTTAGTGGCCATTACCTATAGGATTCTTTCCCAAGGTAATGGTGGAGGGAAGATCCCACTATACCTGGAGCAGACATCAGCTAGACTCACTTGGAATCTTTGGAGGGTTATCTTCACTCGTGATGGTATAGTGGAGAAACTTGCACTGGTCTGTTTCATTAAGCAAGTTGTTGGGGTAATTGTTCCAACCACCATTTCTGCATTAAAATTCTACGATGTTGGATTTCATCACCAACTAGTGTTTTTAGTGCGGGAATCTACTGTTTATGTGTGGTTTGACTCCTAGATTTGATAGCACGTGTTCAATTGTTTGTTATTACTTTTAGAGACCATAGGTGTGAATTGTGAATTTTAATTGTTAGGTGTGAATTGTGAATTGTTAATTTTAGTTTTAAAATTGTTAATAAAATTCACTGAAGTTGAATCTAATGGAAACTGCTCCAGAATTTACCAACCAAGGAACCCCTCTTACTGAGAATCCTATTAATTTTCCTTGCTTTGGAAATGTTAGTCCTCCTTATATGGCTACACTGTCATTACCTAGATTTACAATAGGTTTACCGGTATGGTTATTTTCAGCTTCGTTGGCCCCGAATACTCCAATTGTTCCACCTCAACCGGATGCTTCACCTCAACAGAGTTCACCATCTCAACATCCCCAACCTCATGTTGACCCTTTACCTTCTTCGCCGAATATTTCTTCCTCCATTTCTTCCTCTTCGCTTGGTAAAAGCCTTGACACTAGTAACCAGGTGGCTAAGAAGAAGAAGAAAGGGAAGAAGAAGAAGAAGCAAAATAAGAAAGAAGGCAATCAATCAACCATGGCTGTAAATTTTAGTAGTGTTGAAGAAACCTCCAACATGCATCGTAAACCCAAATACCCTTGCAGGCTTTGTAAGGGTGACCACTTCCTTATTAATTGTCCCAGAATTCCAAAGGTCTTGGAAGTATGGTCAGAAAAATCTTGTCAACTTACCGTTGATCCATCAACCAGTGATAGTCAGGTTCCTGGGAAAAAGGGTAAAGTTAGGTTTCCTTGTAATTTATGCAAAGGGAGTCATCAAACTCACATTTTCCCTCACATGGATGAAGCCTCAAAATTGTTGGAAAACCTTACTATTCCATAGCAAGAACTTCCAACTGGTTACCGTCAGCTTTCTCCCAACCTACCATCAACTGATGAAGGGATTGATCTAATTCCAATTACAATCGATCCCACTCTTCCATTGAAGAGTGAAACCCATATCACTCAGGTTGATGATCCATTAGTTGATCAAGTGGTTGATTCAATTTCACATTCATTCAATCCCACTCTCCCTGAAGAGAGTGAACTTCATACCACTCCGGTTCTTCTTGTTTCATCAGATTCTTCTACGTCGGGGGGAATTTCACTTGTTTCTACAGAACCCCCTCCAAGTACTGAGGTCTCTTCCTTTGATTGGAATAGACTGATAGAACCTTGTCTTCCTTCCTCCATCCCTTTCCAAATAATTATGAAGGCTTGTCTTAAGAATGTGCATCGCACACATGTAGATGAAGGTGCTTCTGTTAGTATTTTATCCTCAACTACTTGGAAATCTTTGGGTTCCCCTCAGCTTGTGCCTGTTACGTAAAATCTGAAAGCTTTTAACTGAACTATTAGTGAACCTTTAGGGATCCTTCCTAAGTTTTCTATTACTTTGGAAGGTAAAACTATATGTATTGATCTTATGGTAGTTCGAGACCCATTGGATTTCAATTTACTCCTTGGGCGAGACTATGTCTATGCAATGAAAGCTGTCATATCGACACTGTTTCACGTATGTCTTTCCCTCACAATGGAAACATTGTGACTATAGACCAACTTTCATTCCCTAGTCTTGATTCGAATACCAATAATCTGACGCCCCTAAATTTTCCTTATATTAAGGTGGTATCTACCCCGCCATGAGTTAATTATGTGGCAACCAGTCCCATGCTTTCAGTTACCGAAGTAAGCGAGCCTCTCACTATTTGTTCAACTTCCTTTGACTTAAATGTGCTAATTGACATGGAAAACTCTATGGGATTATTTGAACGTGATGTTCTTATCCCTTTTGAGTCCCTTGACATGTGTTCCTTAGAGAGAATTGTTCTTCCATCTGATGAAGACCTCTTGGAAGCCATGATCAAGGAGCCTCCCTTGAAATGTATTTCTTCCAGTTGGAAGGCATGAAAAGTTTTTAGAGGAAAGTTCCTTTTCCTGTGCCAACCTCGTTAAAAAATGAAACAGGTTCCTAGAGGAAAGTTCCTTTTACTCTGTCAACCTCGTTAAAAATGAAATAGGTATCCGTGAGGATAGTTCCTTTACTGTGTCAACCTCGTTAAAAAATGAAACATGTAGGTGAGGATAGGTCCTTTTACTGTGTCAACCTAAATGAATCAGTTAGTGGAGAGCATAGTTCCTATTACTGAGTCAAGCTCGTTAAAGAATGAATCAGGTATGAGGATATTTATTTTCCGATGTCAACCTCATTAAAAAATGAATCAGTAGGTAGATTGTAGGTAGATTGATAGATTAGAAATAAGTAGTTTCTGAGGATGGTTCCTGTTACTGAGTCAACCTCATAAAAAAATGAATTAGGTATGAGGAAAGTTCCTTTTACTGTGTCAACCTCATTAAAAATGAATCAGTGGATCAAGAGGAAAGTTCCTTTTACTGTGTCAACCTCGTTAAAAAATGAATCAGTGGGCCATTAGGACAGTTCTTTTCCTTTTTCAACCTCATTAAAATATGAATCAATAGATTATATAGGTAGATTGTAGAGAGTAGATTTGAGGACAATTCTTTTACTGTGTCAACCTTGTTAAAAAATGAAACATGTAGGTGAGGATAGTTCATGTTATTGTGTCAACCTTGTTAAAAAATAAAACATGTTTCCATGAGCATATTTCTTTTCCTGTGTCAAGCTTGTTAAAAAATGAAACAAATCCTCCCCTAATTGAGTCGAGTCTTTGACTAGATCTCGTAAATGTTAAGTCATATATTTAGGTTAGTTATTTAAGTTTTGCATAATTTTCTTACAGTTTTAGGTTGGGTATTTCATATGATCTCGTAAATGAACCTTCATTCCATCCAACTATTAATTACCAGTAGTATTTTTAGTTGAATGAAATGAAGCTGGGGGGGCATGCGCTCTAGCAGTTACGCATGGGCATTAAAAACTTATCTCAAGCATGTTTTTCCTTTGTTTCAAGCTTGTGTAAAAATGAAACAAACCAATCTCAAGCACAATTTTCTCTATTTCAAGCTTGTGTAAAAATGAAACACAACACTTTTAAGCATAGTTTTCCTATGTTTCAAGCTTGTGTAAAAATGAAACAAATCCTTTCCCAAGCATAATTTTTCCTATGTTTCAAGCTTGTATAAAAATGAAACCTATCTTGAGTCCATTTCAGTTATTATTTTCAAGACTCGTTAAACTCATGAAAATCCCGAGATTATTTTGCTATCTTTTATTCTCGTAAAACACATGAAAATGTTGAGTTCTTCCTATCTTTTCCTGCTCGTTAATTAAATTGAAAGTCAACCATAAGAGTATAATTTTATCACATTTTCGGGCTCTTTAAAATATATGAAAGGAGAAACTATAGAGTCCTCTTTTAAGCCCTTTTTAGACTCTCTAAACATGAAAATATTGTCGAGTACTTGACTATTCGAACTCGTTAAAGTAAATGAACAGTCGTCCCTTCAGTATAAGTTTACCCCTTTTCTGGACCGAAATGGACTATTTACGAAAAAGGTATACGTTGACTAATCATGGTCAATAGAGTTCTCTCTCACATTATTTTATCCTTTTTCGGGCATGAGGGACTAAATTTGTGAAAAAGTACACCCATGGAGTTTTCTTAAGTTTTTTCTTCTGACTCCCTAAAAATGAAAAACACCGAGTTTCTCCTATACTGGAATCGTTAAAATTTAACAGTAAAGGACTTGTCGATTACAAATAGGAATGGAACACTCCTTCTTAGGGTTCGATTTTAAACTAAGTTGGACTCATCTAAAGGATAAGCTTATAAACAAGAAAATGTTATCCTCCTCAAGGTTTTCAAAAATGAAGAGGTACTTGCCAGAAATGGTGGGGGAAAAGAGTGAAAACATATTCATTTGTTACACTTTGATTTGTAAAAGCATTACACCACTCTTGAACACGACACTTTTTGTTACACTTCTACCTGGGTTGGGAAATCCTTTGCCTATCAGTTACTCAAACCAATTGAAGGTCTTCAACCAGTTTCTAGGTATTAGCTTAGGGAAACTATCACCAAACCATCTGCAGTGTCGTTATGTGTTCAAGAGGATAGTCAAACAAACCATTCATTTGCAAACATTTGTCTCCATTCACGTTGACCATCCCTAAGTCAGTCCTTGAAAAAAATTTCTTCAAAACTTGATCTATATTTTTGTGTCGTGATCTTACTTATGATGGATCACTTTCTATTGATGACAGCTCATCATCTAGGAATTTGATCTAGAATTCGTCAGTACCTTGAAATCTACATGCCTTAATGGCAGTTTTCTAGCCTTCGACGACAGGTTGCATCATTGACCTTCGATCGAACGATTTCGTGAAATGTTCGACTTTAGATCACTTATTCACATCTCATGTATTGTACTGAGTACTTTGAGAGCCATTTTAATTATTGGTTTCTCTCACACTTGTTAACAGTTCACATCATTTACTGGTAATCAAGTGGGTTCTACCATGTTCGACTTCAACACATTTAATCACATGGATAGAATCGTACTAGTTCGAGAAGCAGAAATCAAGACCCTGGATCTAGTTTCCACCATCCAGGCTGTGAGGAGTTTTATTATTCATTATGCAGTATAATATTCATTACATATGGCTACATCCATGCTATGTCTACAATACTGATTTAATATTAAAAATCATTTATGTATCAGAACAAGTTTAGTTAGTTTTTGATCTGAGTATGGGAATTCCTACCTCAGCGATGATATATATACATATATAAATTTTGCATTGAATGTTTTTACAGGTTCCGACTGGGGTTTCCACAGGATGATCCTTGAAATGATAAAGCACTTCACTCTTCATACATTACAGAATCACTCTTCATCTATTACAGACTTCGCACTTTAGGGGGAACTTTGTTGCACTGAAAATTGTCACCTTAACATTTTGTTGTCTGTATGAGCTCATTATCACTCATACATTTCTCCCTTGCAAGTATAAACACATCAATTCCTAATATCAAGCCTTGGAAATAAGATAAAATCTCATAAAATTCCTTAAAACACTTGTACTGTACTTTCTCTTAGCTTTACCTGTGGTACCGCACCATTTGTAAAGGAAAATTGTGGTACGTACTGCACTTTTTCTTAATTAAAAGTGCAAAGCCCTGTAAAAGGTAAAAAAAGGTGCAAGAAAAATCTAGAAGCTCAGTTTTTGTCATTTTTGGAAGCTTCTAGAAACATTCCTATAGTGGAAAGTCCTCTCTTTTCAGGTTCATGTATCCCATCCATTAAGGAGCTAACCCCTTGATGTAAGGAGCTAATCACTTTGAAGGAGGATTCTATCCCTTCTTGTTTGGAGCTGTAACCTCCTCTCTTTCACTATAAAAAAAGGCATAGGGCAGCCTCAAAGGGTTACAATGGATGAGTTGAAGCTTTAGTATTGTTAGAAGTGAAATGCTGTTGGAACTCAGACCCTTTTAGCTGAGATTTTATGTGGGAAAGATTACATACCTGTATGTATATCATTTGGAAGAGTTCAAGGCTTTTCAGAGTAAAGGAAACGTCTATTTTGGACCCCAGGAAGGTCTGTATGACATCAAGGCAGACACAGTTGTAAGGCTCTTCTTATTTAAGTTAATACAAATAAGTCTGTTTTTCTCAATAAGTTGTCAATTGATTGGTTTATTTTATGGATTCTTTGATCACCATAATAGATATGATTTATGAATATATTATATGCAGGTTCTATTTGATGTTTGTTTGTTTGTGATTGCAGATCTTTGAAGGAAACTCTTTCGAGCGACTGAAGGACGACTACTACAAACAAGCATTGGATCAAAGGTAAGATTGTAAAACCTTCATAACATTTAATTATGAATTGCGATATTTCTAGAGAAAGATATATTTAATTGTTTGTTTGTTGCTAGCTATTCGTAGGACACTTGGGAGGTTTGTCTTGTCCGCAAGAACAACTTATCCGTCCGACGAGAGGGGAGAGAGGAGGAGGCATAGGTCGAGGAAGAATGCAGCTGATTTTCTATAACTGTGGAGATCCAAGACATTATGCATGCAATTGCTTTAACCCTGCATGAAAGTCCTGCATGTAATGTAGACAATTTGATCATGTAATTGAGGAATGTCCCATTCTGATAGCTAAGATGGAGGAAAAAAAACAGACACCTACGCAGAACGCGCAAATGGTCAAATCTGAGCCACGCGATGATGGCGCTAGCGTAAATGTAAAAACATGCAATGCTATGGCCACAGGAGGACCTGGTGAGCAAGCTGCTGTAGAGTCCTGGATCAGAAAGGCATCTGATAAGAAGGAATGCCTAGACCTAAACAAAGAGAAGGAAATTTTTATAGAAGCTATAAGGGATTTTGTTGCAGCAGAAGCATCAACATCAAAAGTTGCCATGGATCCAAAAGTTGATAAGGTAGTCAAGTCATTCCTTCCAGCCTGTATGAAATTATTGCCCAACCAGAAGGTGGTAGAGAATCTCCAAGCATTGATAGATAGCTGTGCAAAAAAGGAAGCCCCTCAGAGGGAGATTAAGGATGTGAACAAAATTTATAAGAACAAGAAGAGGACTAGTCGGGAGATGCGTATGACTACGCATATTGGAGAGTAGAAATGGATCAAGTAATCTTGGATCTGGGATTTGATGCCAATGTACTACCCAAAAAAACCTAATAGAGGATGGTTGAACCCAAAGTGGAGTGGTCCACCATTCAATTATGTATGGCTAACCAGCAAAATATCATTCCACTAGGAAGGCTGCCTAAGTTTGTGGTAGAAATTGCGAGAGCTAAAGTATATGCAGATTTCAAAGTAATCCAGATTGTGGGTGATGCAAACCTTTACCCTGTGCTATTAGGACTAGATTGGGATATTGACATGGGAGGTATCATCAACCTGAAAAGGAGGAGAATGGTCTTTGAGAATGACGTCATATGGGTAATAGTCCCTCTTGATCCAGCAGAAGGCGAACGATAGACATGAGGAGGATGTTGACCATATTTACAAACTGATTACGCGGGATGATGATTGGGTCAACCCTACAACTATTGGTATGTTAAATTCGGAAAAATAAAGCTTGTGTTTCTCAGACTTGGATGGTGAGATGGAAAATTGGCAGAACCGGTTACATGACGTATCTACGATGTGCTTCCTCAAGATCACAAAGAGATTCCAGTGCATCTCTTGAGAGGTAAGAGAACTACCTTACTTTGATGGTTCTGGTAGTGTTAATGAATTTCTTAAAGTATTGGAAAAATATGTCCCTAACGAATGAATATTCCGGGCACTTGACTTGGCCATGCGCGCAACGCTTTTGCAATGGTGGAGAATACACAAGGGGTCTTTCTAGGATTGGGGGAAATGTCGAAAAATGATGATCCTATGCTTTGAACCTCTAGTCAACCCACCCATGGATCTCTTTTCTAGCCATGGGGATCCGTGCAAGAACTTGGATATGTGGATGGAGGTACAGAATGAATGAACCTGGAATGAGTGGGTCCATATGTTTATTCATTCATTAGGATCGATTGCCACCACCTGGTATTTAGATGTAGAGCTTCACCAATGCACTCGCCACTGGGATACGATGATAGAGGATTTTGTGGCGACGTTTGGATTAGTTAGAGGGATAGAGAAATTGGACGAAGCCCTGCAAGATATAGATTCTCTTGTCTTTGATGGGTCCTTGCCTCGGAAGGAATGTGCTACGCCAGCTTGGGACATGCAAATGCAGCATATTGTCAACTGTAGAAATTTGTCAATAGAGGATAGTGACAAAATTCCAGGAACATTATAATCCCAGAATCAGAAAGAGAGCATGCAGTTGTAGTACCTTCACTACAGACAATGGACCTTACCAAGCCATTGAAGTTGAAGGAAGTCAAAATTGGGACAGAGGAGCAGACCAAGTTGGCCAAAATTTGGGATTACTGGGATGATGATACCTTTGGAAAAATTGTGGAGTTGCTGACCGAATATCATGATCTATTTCCTACGAATTTTTCTAAGCTTAAGGGAATTGTAGGAGATCTGGGTGTTATGAGGTTCACCTTGAAGCCAGATGCACATCCTGTCAAGTAGTGAACCTATCAACTGAACCCTAAATATAATCCATAAGTCAAGGAGGAGTTAGATAATATGGTGGCCGTAGGTACCATTGAGCCCATAAAATAGTCTGATTCGGTAATCCCAATGGTAGTCCAAGAAAAGAAAACCAAAGGAGTGATAAGGATCTGCGTAGACTTGCGGAAGCTGAAAAATGACTGCATACATGATCCCTGCCCTAAACCATTCTCTAATGAAATCTTGGATGCCATGGGAGGTCAAGAAGCATACTCATTCACTGATGGATTTTTGGGCTACCATCAGATCAGAATTTCACCTGAAGGCCGTAGCAAGACAACCTTTGCAACCGAATGGGGATCCTTCTAGTACACCATCATGCCATTCGGATTGAAGAATGCCCCTGCCATTTTCTCACACACAGTTGTAGTATTATTCGAAGAATTCATCCATAAGTTTCTGGAGGTCTATTTTGATGACTAGAAAGTATTCAGACTAGTAAAGAAGCATGTGTCAAACCTACGCATGATGTTGGATACCTGTAGGAAACACCAGATTTCATTGAACTTGAAGAAGTGTATATTCTGCATACCCTTTGGAATTTTTTTGGGGCACATTGTATGTTAGCAAGGATTGATGGTTGACCTAGACATGATTGCGGTTATCATAAACTTATTAGTCCCCACCAATGAAAAACTGTTGCGCTCCATCCTAGGACATACGAGTTACTACAGAAAGTTTATTCAGGGGTACACCTTGGTCACTATTCCACTGGAAAGTTTTCTAAAGAAGGATGTGTCCTCTTTCTAGGATGAAGAATGTCAAAAAAAATTTGAGTTATTGAAGGAAAGGATGGTCACTGCACCTATTCTAATATTTCCAGATTGGGCTAAGGTATTTCATGTGCATGTGGATGCATCATGAATAGCTCTGGGGGTTGTCTTAGTGTAGCCAAGAGAAGGAGACATTGATCACCTGGTTGCTTTTGCTAGCAAGAAACTCTCTAGTGTAGAGCGCAACTATTCTACTGCCAAATGAGAATGATTGGTAATGGTGTATTCCCTACAGAAATAAATGCACAATCTGGTGGGAGGACACCTTCAAATTTTCACTGACTATTCAACTCTAAAATACCTGGCCAATAAGATTGTGTTGGGGGGAATATTTGTAGATGGTTGCTGATGTTTCAGGAGTATGACTTTGAGATTATTGTGAAGCCTGGGAGACTGAATGTAGGACCTGATCACTTGTCTCAAATTGAGAATGGAGAAGAGATAAATTGTCTAGAAGAAGGATTACCCAATGCACAAATTTTTTCTATAAAGGTGGTTGATGAGCACTTTGTGGAAATTATTCACTTCTTGACAACTGGGATGACACCTACAGAATATTCAGTGCAACATAAGAAAGAGTTGGTGGCCCGCGCAGATGATTTCACTCTAATTGCAGGTCAATTATATAATTTGGGAGCAGATGAGGTATTACAAAGGTATGTATTAGAACATGAGAGACAAGCTCTGTTGGCTGAGGCTCATGGAGGGGTGGCAGGAGGCCACTATGCAGGGAAAGCCAAAACGTAGAAGGTGTTGCATGCTAGGTTATGGTGGCCCAAATTGCATAGTGTTGCAAAATAATACTACTGAGCCTGTGACGTATGTTAGTGAACTGGGAAGCCCTCACATAGAGATGACCTACCCCTACAACCGCATATAGAATTACGAGTGTTAGATAAATGGGCTATAGAATTTGTGGGAACAACCAATCCCCTGACAAAGAAGACTGGTGCATGTTACATCATTACTGTGATGGATTATGTGACCAAATGGGCAGAGGTGAAGGTTGTTAAGGATTGTACTGCAGATACTGCTGCGCATTTCATCTTTGAGCATATTTTGACTAGGTTTGGCTGCCCAAAGATCTTAATGAGTGATAGAGGTACACATTTCGTTAATGAAACTATTGAAGCTCTGATGGAATAATTTCAGATCCGTCACATGAAAAGCACTTTGTATCACCCACAAGCTAATGGCGCAATAGAAGCTTTAAAAAAAAAATTGAGAGTGCACTTACCAAGATCTGTAATGCCAATCAGAATGACTAGGACATGTGCATCCCTTTGGTGCTGAGGGCCTATAGGACTACATTCAAGAAGATGACAGGGATGACTCCTTTTAGGATGGTCTATGGACATGAGGCCATCATGCCCATGGAATATATTGTCCTGAGCCTGTGCATTGCGGCTTTCACAAATATGGTGGAACCTGACATCATTGAGGAACACTTGGCATAATTGGTTGGCTTAGAAGAATATCGTTTTATTTCTAACTTCCATCAACAAGTACAGAAGGCACATGAAAAAGCTTGGCACGACTGACACATCCGACAGAAGGTATTTAAGGAGGAAGAGTTGGTTTTTATCTATGATATTCAATTTTATCGCCATCCAGGGAAGCTCTGTAAGTACTAATTGGAATCTTATATAGAAAAATAGATTACTGATGGTGGTGCAGTTCGCTTGGACACGCTGTGAGGAGACTACCTACCTAGGTATGTTAATGGAAGTCATCTAAAGCCCTACAGGGACAATCCGGTGTCTACCAAATGACTATATGGCTGGAGCATTCATATTGGAGGATATGAATGCGCTATGAGTGGAGGGCACATGTAGGTGCGATGGAAGCGTAGTGGTAGTGCATAGGTGCGATTGAGGCACAGGGGTAGTGTGCAGCTAGGAAAACTAGCTGTTGGAATAGTAAAACTGAGTGAAAAAATGATTTTACGGTTGGATGGAGAGGGTGTTTAGCATTGAATGTAGTGATATTGAGTATTTTTTACCTTTTCTTCGATGGTAAGTCACATTTAATGGTAATATGATAATTTTCACCCATGATGGCCTATAAAAGGAAGGGTGTAGGTCATATTCGATTCCTTTTCTCTCTAACGATTACATAATTTGTGCTTTTCTGTAATCCCTGTGTTTCTTGTGTCCATATAATCTGTATGTATAGGTGAGGTACCCCCTCCGATATTAGCAATTTTTAGTTTGTGTTTTGGGCAAGGATGTCAACCACTAACCCCATAGAGTTGACACCAGTTACAGACCTCCACTGAGCCAGGGTTCGAAGATGTATTTGAAGTCACCCCTAAAGTTGAAGAGGTCGTGTCCACACTGGCCAAGGGAAAAGGAAAGGGAAAAGGAAACAGAAAAGAAGAAGGAAAATGAAAATCCATGAAGTGAGCTTCAGCTAAGCCACGCACCTTCCTAAGGATTGTGCACTCTCCCCGGCAGGCGCCCCAGGCGCGGTCACCTATGCACATCCCATCAAAGCGCCCCATGATGGATGAAGAGGAGGCCCTACTGGTAGCCTTGCTGTCATGGCTACCAGCTTACGTTAAGCTACACATGCCAAAGGTGCACACCCCAAAGAATGTAGATGCGGTCTAGGAACATCTCCAGATGTCGTTATTACCATAGGAGGTCCCTCTCATTGGAGAGATGTTTGGAAACATACCCATCATAAAATTTGATGACCATGATCTGGCTAATGAAGAAACCTTTCTGGATCTGGCCCTAGAGCTATGTTTAAAGTGGGTTCTATATGATGACATGCCAAAGATGGAGCTGATGGCTTGGGTGCGTGGACTATAGGCATCATAGATCTTGAACCTCCTGAGAGTTTCCTATTTTTGGAGGTATGCTATCACTAATATGTGTGTGCGGTAGCTGCTCGTCTTGATCCATGATGGCTGTCTCTGGATTCAAGGCTGCATTCGTATTGAAGCTACATTGATCCATAGGATCACTAGCCTGCCCATGAAGGGTGCCCCATCCCATGAAATGGTTTGGAAATAAGAATGAGAAAAAGGTGGCCAACGATGTCCTTAAGAAATACAAGGTGGAACATGACAAAAAATGGTTCTTAGTCGATAACATCGCTGACCTCGGGGTGCGCATGGGCACTCTTTTTCTTGGATGTAAGCTGATGCGGAAGTGTTGGCCATCATCTATCCCTGCGTATGTCATCTAGCTGGGAGGGAAATGTGATAAGTGGTTCAGCTATAATTGGTCTCAACACCTGTGCGAGGAGTTTCTCAACAGTGTGTGTGAGGTGTAGGACTAGGGCAAGCCCTTCTACTACTCATGGTTGTTACAATTGATTTCCCTAGTCACGTGGGAGACACCCGAGGATGCGGTGCTCCCTGAGCTCGAGCTAGGCGTATGCAAGGGGGCCCGCTACATGAATCTGTGGGATCCTAAGGACCCATAATGCATCAAGGATATAAGGTGTTTTGGGTGCTATTTGAAGGTGCGCTAGTGGCAATAATACACTCCAAGCTGCGACTGTCGCCTGCAGTCTATGATAAATACAAGCGCATTGTCGAATTCCACGTCACCATGCATAATGTGGAAATCAGGGCACGCAAAGATCCATCATGGTAAATTCTACCCTATATGGTCATAGAGGCAGAGGTGGACCAAGTTGTAGCAACATGGCTGCCTCCATGGAAGATTGGGCTCAAATCCACTACTCTGGTTACAATAGGTACAGTTGGAAAGGACAGATCCCCAAAAGATACCGGTCCACCAAGGGACACAGATCTACCCTCCAGCGGGACAAGGACCACGAAGGAGACCATAAAATATACCACCAAGGACACTGAGCAGGAGCCGGAGCAAGACATTGAGACTGGAGGAGTTGGTGGGGAGGGTGTGGATCCCCCATGAGGTACAAAGTGCACTAGCGAGTTTGCCAATGGTTAGCACAATAATAGAAATGGAGACAAGTCCGGCGGAGATGCGAAAGTCACCTTAACTGACGAGGACCTGGAAAAAATAGTAGATGCAGTCGCCACTGTGTTGGAGGATAGATGGATAACCCTGGAAGAGAAACATAAGGCCGCAGTGGAGGCCTTGCAATCCAGATTACAGGTATTATAGCTGAAGGCAGATTCATTACAAGAGAGCGTGAACCAGGAGAGGTCGATTCAAGAGAGCCTACCAACCGCAACCATAATCGACGCAACAGAAAGAAATATTTTCCCCTTTCTATGCACAACAATGAGCATAGATCATCCATCCTTGTGCACAAAGGTCCAAGCATGCACAAAGATCAGCCTTGAACTTGACAGGATAACGAGTGGGCAGCTACATGCTCTTCATTTTTTCATCTCTGTGGAACATAAAAGCTGAGAAGTGCATGTGCAGCAACAACTGAGTGAGGTAGAGTAGATGATCACAACCAAGGTAGCATAATCTACCCAAGCACAGGCAGTATAGAAAGCGGCATTCATAGAATGAGTTGAGTTAGAGAACTTAATTGACCTCTTGTGTGTAGAAGTGCATGAAATTATTCCTGCCTCTGCTGTGCCCCAGGAAAAAATTGAGAGCTTGGTTGCTGCACTGAAGGCTTCTAGGTCTGAAGTCTAGATGGTCAAAGAAGACTTTGAGGAACAGATTACTGCGATGTAGGTGAAGCTGCAGCTTAAGACTCCTCTGGAGGTACGAGCCCAGCGAGTTGCATTAGTTAAGGAAGTCACCGGAAGTATTTATCCCAACATCACCAAAGGATCTGAATTACTGGACATCACTATGGAGCTTTGGTCAATAGTGTAGCGAGATTCGCTTCTTTGGAAAATCACTCAGGAGATGCATCACAAGGAGCAGGAATTTGATCAATTGGAGGTAACCATACCCACCCTTATCGCAGCCCAGCGACTGGTGTGCCTTCGCACCAGTCATGCTCTCAGAGATGAAATTGAGGGGCTTCTTCATAAGAAGCAAGTTCTCAGCGATCATTTGAAGCCTTGGGCAGATGACGCGATGAAGTTATCACAGGACCTAGATGTTGTGGTTAAGACATTGAGTTAGGCATTGAACAATGTCACTTTGGCTACTAAGGGGAAGAATTCACAAAATTTGTTTGAGATCACGCAGAATGCAACTGCGTAGAGTGAGGGCATCCTACCATCGTTTTCTGCTACCCTCTAACAAATCTAGAGAAATAAGAAGACCCCACTACCGATGTGACTCGGGATGAGTCACAAGATTGTGTTGGGGGCCTATTGGAGTGGGGTCCACTGAATGAAATTTTGGATATAATTTTGTAATATTTTGAGTAGTTTAGTCATGCACATCACAAGTTAACGGACTTTTGGGTGGGTCAAAGTCCCTCATGCATTGTAATAGGAAAAAAGGGTAGATCTAGGGGTCGCAAACCACAGTTTGTGGACCCTAGTATAGCGCATGCTAAATATATAAATAAGAGTATAAGATGAGTTGAAGAGTCAATTTTTAAGTAAGATTATGGTACATTGTTCATGATAGATCTGCTCTGAGGATTTTGTGCTTGTGTGTATGGAGACCCTAGGTCCTGCTCTGTTTGGACCCCGCTAGCTGTGCGAGTGGGTATTTGAAAGAGTATGTAAGAAGAATATGAAGTATTTTTGAATGGAAGGATGTTTTTTTGATATTAAATGTATCTATGATATGTTATAAGTTCTGTTGCATGTTATTTCCCTGTTATTTTCATGATATTGGATACTATTAGTTAATTGATTGCACACATGTATTAGATGCTTAAAATACTGATGAATTTATAGATCTAGTGATATTGATTTATATTTACTTTGTTAATTGATTGTACTATGATTTACGGGCTATGCATAAGTCATTCTGTTAAGTATATTGCTAAGGGTTTCTGGTTAGGGATTTCTCTACGCAGACTTGTTCTAGATCTAAAGGCACCCCATTCATTAAAATCTATGTCTCTCTCTAATGATGCGGAAACCTAGTTCCAACACCCTCCCATGCTACTTCGAGTGAGACCTTGACTTGCGCAAGAAGGTCATTGCCAAAAGGGCTAGTAGTATAGAGGTTTGTTGGTTAACCTCAAATCTTAACCTGGGTCAAGACCCCTGAAACCAATAGTACATGAATTATGGGTAGAGGCATTAGAGATTGGATGTTACATGGTTAACAGATCACCTTCATCAACGTTGGAGGATAAGACTCCACATGAGGTATGGACTGGTAATAAACCCTCTCTTTCACATTTGAGGGTATTTGGATGTGATGGATATGTACATGTTCGAAAGGAGAAAATTACCAAGTGGGATAATAAATCTAAAAGGTGCATCTTTATTGGGTATAAAGATGGTTTAAAAGGTTACAAGTTTTGGAACCCAGAAACAAGGAAGGTAGTGTACAGTTGAGTTATGGTGTTTAGAGAGGTAAAAGATGTTGTTAAACATGAATTCCTACCAAAGGAACCTGAGAAGATAGATTTTGAGCTAAAAGAGGATGAATCAGACTCTGCACTAGAACAAGATTCAGAAGAGGAAGAGACTCAAACTCCAGTTGTGAGAAGATTAGTTCAGGAAAGAAGCCAACCATAAAGATATAGTCCATCTGATTTCTATTCAAATTTTTCTTCAAATATCACTGATGATGATCCTAGAACTGTCAGGGAGGAAGTGGATTCAGAGGATGGAAAACTATGGAAGGAGGCCATGGTTGATGAAATGACATCCTTACACAGAAGTGAGGCATGGGATCTGGTGGAGTTTTCAGCTAGAAGGAATTCCATCAGGAGAAAATGGGTGTTTATGAAGAAGATGAATGTCGAAGGCATGGTGGAGAAACACAAAGCTCGGTTGGCAGGAAAAGGTTATCCCTAGGTGCTGGGAATTGATTTTTTTGATATTTTTTCTCCTGTTGCCAAGGTTACTTCTATTAGATTACTTTTATCTGTTGCTATTGCATTTTATTTAGAGGTAGAACAGATGGATGTGAAGACAAAAATTCTTCACAGGGATATGAAAGAGGAGATCTACATGAAGAAACCTAAAGGATTTGTGGTGAAGGGTAATAAAGATTTGGTATGTAGGTTAAAAAAGCCTCTGTATGGGTTAAAACACGCACCAAGGATGTGGTATCAGAAATTTGATACATATTTATGGGGATTTGGCTTCATCAGAAGAAAAGAAGATCATTATGTGTATTTTGAATTAATTGGTGACCGTGTTAATTATTTGGTATTGTATTTGGATGATATGTTGCTGGTTGGAAATGGAAAAGAAATTATCCAGGATTTGAAGACCCAATTGTTCCCAAAATTCAACATGAAGGATCTTGGTAACACAAACTATATTTTGGGCATGGAGATTAAGAGAGATTCATAAAAGAGGAAGATATGGTTAAACCAGAGGAAGTATATTGTGACAATATTGTAGAGGTTCAATATGCAGGATAGTAAAATGATGAAGGTTCCGATTACTATAGGTTTAAAGCTATCCGTTGAACAGTGTCCCAAGACACAAGAATAAGAGGAGGATATGTCCCGTGTTCCATATGCAAGTGTAGTGGGTAGCCTGATGTATGCAATGGTCTGTACTAGATGAGACATTGCACATGCAATGGAAATATTGAGCTAGTTTATGTCAAAACCAGGGAAGGATCATTGGACAACAGTGAAGCGGGTTTTCAGATATTTGTGTGGCACTAGTGATTATGGTTTTCACTACCAGGGAAGACTAGGATTGGACAGAGTTTTAGACATCTGTGTTTTTGTTGATGTAGACTGGGATGGATATCGGGACCAAAGAAGATATATAAGTGGGTATGTTTTAGCATATTTGGAGGTGCAGTCAGTTGGATGAGTAAAAGACAGTCTGTAGTGGCTCTTTCAACTACATAGGCAGAAGACAGGGCAGCGACTGATGCAAGCAAGGAAGAAGTTTGGTTGCAGAGATTGTGTTCAAGTATGGGGTTGGTGTAGGGAGTTATAAGGATAGACTGTGATAGCCAAAGTGTAATTTTCCTGGCTAATAACCCCTCTTATCATTCAAAGAAAAATCACTTTGATGTTTAATAACACTTTGTGAGAGATATAATTGAGGATAAAAAGGTGTTGTTGGTAAAGGTGGACACTTTGAAGAATGTTGTAGATTCATTGATGAAGTCTGTGAGCACTCAAAATTTCTCTTGGTGTAGAGAAAAAATGGGTGTTGTAGGGCTGGAATAATGACTAAGCTCTCTATTGGTCCCTTGCAAAAAGAAAACAACAAGTACGAAAATTTTGGGTATGTGTTATATTATTTCCACGAATAGTTGCACATGCGGGGGGGTCACAAGGGGGGCAATATCCCTCCCTGTTCGTCACGTCGGGCGTAGTGGGGGGGTCGCAGGGGTGGCAGAAGCCCCCCCTATCTAGGGGTTCACAATGGGATGGTAGCCCCCTGCGCTTGTTCTATACAACAAGACCAATCATCTAAAAATCACTTTAAAATCCAAATAGAAAAAAAAAAAAAAAACTAAAAGTAGAAACCTATCCATATTTTAAACAAGGAAAATAGGTTCATTACCATCCATAGATGACCTATAATTTTTCCTCTCTCCCCACATAGATGTTTAATTTTATGAACCAGATTTGAAAGGCATATAATTTATTTCACTTTTCAAAGTATATTCATCTTTAACCATTAAACATTACAGTAATAATAATGTTAATTTTCTTAGCAGTAGAAGTCTCTACTATAGATAATTGCATTTTAAAAAAATTTCAACATTTTCAAATTAGCATAAACCCCATATCATCATAAGAAATTATGTAGAGATAAAATTAGCAATAATAATGCAACAAAATAGTCATAGGTCTGTCATGATATATATATCATAGGGCTTAACATATATCCTTCATATCTCTGTTATAATATTTTCTCATATCACAAATAAGAAGGCCCAAAGAGGTCGTTGTCATACCTAAGAAATGAGGCCCATTAGGGCGTTGTTACACCACAACACAAAAATGTAGCTCATCCTTGAGCCACTCATTCCTTCTTCTATCCCCATGGACCCATAATATTTGTCCTTACTGAGTCTTGCTCCTGGTATAGTAGGTGTAGGGGTAAAAAAGGAACCTCGTTTCCTTAAATCTCTTTCAAGAAACTAGGATGGATTAGCCACAGCCCCCCTCCCCACAGTGGTGCTATCAACAAGAGAAACATGACCATTACGGTTTTCTTATTTGAATCACTTTAATTTTTCATAAACCTCGTTTATAATATTCCTTCGGATCAAATTGATGTGATGGTTCATGTATGGTACCTATCTCTCCCCATCCAATACCAAATGATTTTATCTTTCTACCTCAGTATTTGCCTCATTATTTTTCACTCCCTCAGAATTCCATGGTTTAATTTGGAAACCTGAATGCTCTCTTCTACAACAAAAAATTGATTCAATAATACACCCAACCACTTTCTTTCACTTCAATGAAGATTACAATGCATGGAGTGAATACTTTGGTGTAGCTCCCATCATGTGGTTCCAACCTTCACTTGAGTTTCTGATCCTTCACATGTTAAAGTACGCTATCACTAATGTTCCTGGTCCAAAATATTGTGATTCCTGCCCTTAATACTATTGAATATTTTTCATTCAAATACTTAATTATCTTCTTAACCTTGAGTGCTTCTTTTTTTACTTGTTTCGTACATAGATTAATGCTCATATTTTATCCTCTTATCATAATTTTCCACTGTGCAGTTATATGAATATATTCCCATTTAGAACTAACTTCTTTAATAATGTCATCCAAAATAAATTTTCTAGTCTCAATTAAATAAATATTACCTTTCAACTTGGTTTTCAACTCTTTGATTTCATCTTGAGATGCCTTATACTTACCGGTAAGTTGATTGCTATTTTCCTTTCCTGTGTTCAACTGCCTCTCCTTTACATTCAACTTACCAATACAAAATCACCCCGGGTTTTCTTTAGTTAAAATTATAAATTTATGAACTATGCCATGACCTTTTTCAATTTCTATGAGGGCTCATCTGATTCAGTTGGAACCAAAATGGTGCAAACATTATTTTTAATTGACTGTTGTAGGATCTGCACTTGTTCCTGCAAAATAAAAATATCTTTATTTTTGCAAACTAATTATCTTATTAATAGATTTTTTTTATTTTTTCAGCTTGATCCAACTCAACTATTTGAGCATTCTTAGTCCCATGAATTTTTAACTTTTTCGTTACTGATTTCACCTCATATTATATGTTTTGCATCAAGGTCTTGATGTTGTGTTGGCATACTAAATCTCATTTTATAACTCCTTTATTTATTTTTTTATAATTATTTTACAAAGTTTCAAATGAATAAGGACTCTCTTATATTTTTAATGTCTCCAAATCAGCGAAGATAGTAGAGGAAGTAGTGTGCCCTGGATTTCCCAAATGCATTTGAAAACTAGACCCATTTGAAGTTCCTTTTGTTAATTTGATTTGTATATATTCTTCATCCTTTGTTTAAATTTTATTCCTCTTCTGTGACTAAGAACCCTTCATGTCAAAAACTATCTGTTTAATAGAAATAATATTCAAACTCTACTCTTTTACCATAAGGGTTTCAATATACATTCTTTGTTTCACACTTCCATATGGCCAAGTTTCTTGATTTTCCATTTTCTCAAGTTCTGGTCTAATTTCATGATTATAAGGTGCATAACTAATTTCCACCCTTTTATTATAAATTATATAGTGAGTCTCATCATTGCCACTCTTCTCCTTTCTCAAAACCAAAATTCTTCATCATCACTTCCACCTATGTAAGGGCATGTATTTTGTTTGCAATAAATGGCCCTACAATCCTCCGTAGCTTGAAAATATACCCTTTTTGTGCAAGAAAGAACTTAATATAATCTTGAAACTTAATATAAACCCATCATAGTGTTGTTTCCTAAGAATAAGAAATACATTTTTATAACTATCTCATTACTTGAAGTTGTTTACGTGGTATACCTGTGTTTGGAGATAACTAAAAAATACCAGCCTGTAGTAAATATGTAACAACAAAGGGATGAATTTCAACAACTTCTAAAGTAGGATGAGTTAAAAAATGAAAATAAAACTACCCATGACTTTGGTATGAATGTAAATAAAATGGTCTCATAAAACCTGTGCCGAGTTGAAGTATAAAGGGAGCTTTAAAAATAAATGAATCATCACACACACACTCACATGCCATCAGTGAACATTTCACTCGTTGGACCTATAGAAAAATCAGACTATTCGTGTTTCACTTTAATTTGAGGATTCTAATTATCTCTGTTCTCGGTGAATCATGAATTCAATTTGTGTAGGCCAAACTTTGGAAGGTATTTAAAAACAATTTCAATTATCGGCCAACCTTTGTAGGAGTTGTTTTCTTGATGGAATTTCATTTGTTCGAAGACTCATGTTCATGTATGAAAGAAAGCATGGGGTTATCTTATGGGTCTTCCTATTATTTGGAAACCATAGTAATCATTCACAGAAGCCCCAAACATTCGCCTTAAAGAGACTTCAGAATCATTGTGTGTGGCATGTTGGAAGGTCTCATGGAAGGCTAGAAATCCCACATTTCCATCATGGAGGAGCATTTGGGGGTATAAATTCCATGTTTTGAAAGCCTTTGAAGGCTATATATTCCACTTAAAAACATCACCTATACATTTGGTGAGCCTTCGAAGGCTGGAAAGTACCATGATTTTATGCTCGAAAGGTTACTTGTGGAATGGTACATTGTGGAATGGCCTTTGAAGGTTAGATGCCTAACATGAACTACACAAAATTGAAATATAAATTCCAAGAAGAGGAAAAGTTCTATATTTAAATTCAAGAAGTGTGCTTCAAGTAGAAGGATCAAAAGCTAAAACTTCTCAAATATAGCCATCCACCATTTTAAAGAAAATACAACATAGTAAGTTTTGGCAAGCCTTCTCACAATACACAAGCATTCATCTTGTGTTCAATGAAATTTGTCTAAAGGTATTTCAATCATAGGTATTAAATTGGGAGGAAAATGGAATTTTTACTACATTTATTGAGGGGATCAATACGAAGGTTGACACTAAATTGAGGGAAAATAATTTAGAAGAAAAGAGGCAGTAAATAATTGGGTATAGTTTGTCTTTCTCCAATTAAGAGTAATTTTTCTAGCAAAAAAAATAGAATAATACATAATCAAAAAAGATGTAGTTTCCCTTACTGAATTTTCAACTGAAGGGGACCAACAAATCCTAAGTAAGGAATTTTTTTCATAGGATCAATTATTTGAACAAGTAAAAGGGTTGTTGATATGTGCACAACTTCAAAAATGTATGGGAGGAAAGTTCTACACCCTCTACACCAACACAAGAATAGTTTTTTGTATAAATTACGTGCTTAACACTAGCACCAAGATCAACACTTGCATCGGGGTGCAACAACACCTACAACAATGCAAACATCCCTAATGTGTGTTACAATAGTAGATGGAGGTTTTCTAATAGTCAAATAATGGGTCACTCACATGACTATTAAAGTGTAATTGTAACACTGCATTTCTTGTAGAAAAAACGTGTAGATAAGAAAACTATATTAGATTATCCTTTAAGGCTTGTAAAAAATAATATTTTTCATGACAGAATCAATGAGAAATGATCAACTATGAGAACTTGTTTTCTATGTTGGACATACCATATATTCTAGAGTGTAATATCCCTTTGAAAGTCAACAATTACAATTAAAATCTCTGCTACAGGTGTGGAAGAAGATTAAAACTTGACAATGGTGGTGAGTATTGCTCCCAAGAAGCTGAGGAATTTTGCAAATATTGGGAAATTTCATGCTTGAAGACAAATCCACATGGTCTCGAGCAAGATTTCCATGCTAAGATACGAAATCAGACCTTGATAAAAAAATGCATGAAGCATGAGAGAGAATGCTAGCTTAAGAAAATGATTTTGAGTTAAAGCAGTTGCAACTTGTTACGACTAATTACATGGTATAGAGCAAGATTCCCATGCTAAGAAACCAAATTAGACCTTGATAAAAAATGCATGAAGCATGAGATAGAATGATAGCTTAAGAAAAGGATTTTGAGCTAAAGCAATTGCAACTTACTACAAATAATTACATGGTATCGAGCAAGATGGCCATACTAAGAGAGAAAATTAGACCTTGATAAAAAATTCATGAATCATGAGAGAGAATGCTAGCTTAAGCAAAGGATTTTGGGCTGAAACAGTTGCTACAACTAATTATTTGATCAATATGTCACCAAGATCAATTTTCGGTGACATGAAACTAGACGAAGTCAAAGTGGAAAGAAGCCCTCTCTTGCAAATCCTAGGTTTTTGAAGTGTGAAAGATGCATGCATGTGGCTAAGGTGGATAAGTAAAAACTTAAAAACCTAGCTTAAGTAAAGTATTTTGAGCTAAAGTAGTTTCTCGTACTAATTATTTGATTAATATGTCACCAAGTTAAATTTTGGGTGACATCACACTAGAGGAAGTCGAAGTGGAAAGAAGTCCTCTCTCGCACATCTTGGGTTTTTGAAGTGTGAAACATGCATGTATGTGGATAAGGTGGATAATAAAAAACTTGAAAACATATTGGTCAACTGCCTTGACCCTTTATTGGCTATTGAGAAGCAATATGAATCAACCATTGTTAATAGCAAGGTAACCCCTAGTAGATCAAGGGCTACAAGTTGTGTTTTTCATTTGAACATAAACATACCTACAACCATGCTTACAACCAGGGTATGATTTTTGACGAGGAGAAATATTGTGGAGATCAAAAACAAGAATCCATTACAAAAAAAAAGTACAGCCTATGGTGATTCTAGATGAGCATACATGAATAGCTATAGTAGATGTCGAATGTGGAAATTCCGGAGGAAAAATATGAAATTCATCTTCCTTTTTCATTCAAGCGAGAGGAAAATCAATCATCAATGACAATTCAGAATGTGCAAGTTGAGAATGATCAACCAAATTGGGTGCAGAGTTTGAGGAACCTTTGTAAGTGAAGGGGGCTAAGTGATATGGCTATGTGCCATCTAATTTTGGTTTTATTTATTTATTTTCCATGGGTGATGAGCCAAAAAATGTCAAAGAGGTGCTTAGTGGAGATAAAGCTTCTTATTGGAAGAAAATCATGGATGAAGAAGAAAGGACCATGGAACATAACCAAACCTGTCATTTACACGAGTTTCTTGAATGAAGGAAGGACAATAGATGAAAATGAGTGTTTAAGGAGAAGTATAAGACATATGGTCCAATGCGGAAATATAAACCTCATTGGTAACAAAGGGGTACTCTTAAGTTGAGGGTGTTGAATATGATGAGACTTTTTATTTGATGGCAAAAATAGCTTGCATTAGGTTGATGTTGATGCTATAAATTTGTTATGATTTGGAAGTGGAGAAAATAGACATGAATACCACTTTTTTAAATTTTGAGGTCATAGAAGAAATATTCATGAAGCAACCAGAAGGAAAGGATTTATGATAGAATGGAGAGAAGACATGGTGTTTCAATTGAAGAGATTAGTATATGGATTGAAGCAGTTCCAAGACAGTGGTAATGGTGGTTTAAGAAATATGTTGTTGGAAAAGGTTGCATAAGGAGTGATATGAATTAGTGCATTTTCTTCAAGCAACAATATAATTACTTCATTATTCCGAGCTTCTATGTTGATGACAAAAATTTTGATTAGTCACAATGAAAAAACTAGTCAAGAAAACCAAGTTCCAATTGTCATGTAATTTTGACATGAAGAACTTAGGTGAGATGCACTATTTCTTGGGAATTCAAATGAAGAAAGGCAACCAAAATTGGAAATTTTTTAGAAAAAATAGAAACTATTTGTAAAACATGCTTGATATTTTTAGATCCTAAAATGGATAGGTGTAAACCAGTTTGCACCCGACCTCAAGTGGGATTTTGTTTGTCCACTCACATGAGTCTTAAGATCCAAAAATAAGAAGAAGAGATAGAAATAATTTCATACGTAGTGTGGTTGGTAGCCTTCTATATGTAATAGCATGTACAAGACTGGATATCATTGGACAGGTATCAAGGGGATCTTTAGGTACATATGGGGCACTCAGGACTATGTTATTTTCTATGAGGAAGATGGAGGTAAAAACCTTCATTTGCATGGGTTTGTTGATGCTGACTGGGCAGATGATATGCACAATGGAAATCCTACTGGTGCTTATCTATTTATCTTGTTTTTAAGGAGTTTTGAGTTGGAGTAAAAGGAAATGAATGGTTTCCCAATCAAGTAATATGCATATAACATTTCAGTTTCTTAAACAACCAAGGAAGTCGTTTGATTGAAGAAATTATGCATATATATTGGGTTTTAGTAGGGGACCATGCCTATTTCTTGTGATCATCAAAATGTAATTTCTTTGCAAAATAATCCCAAATTCCTTTCTCAGAGAAGCATATCAAGCCAAATTTACACTATATTGAAAGGTGATGAAGTATAGTGATGTAAATCTACTAAATTTTAAGGCCAATGATGATGTTGAAGATTCTTTAATGCAATGGATTGAAAGAAATTAATGGGGCAAGGTGGGAGCCAATCTTGTTTGAAGTCATTTCGAGGTGGCAGATTGTTAGGATATGTGAAAATTACATTTTCAATGTAGCATATATGACTTTTCCATGTGTGTCAAATGTATAGATGGCATGACCCTTGCTTTCAAAGTGAATATAATTGCATAAAGCATTCAACAATTTCTAAATTTTGGGATTTTCGTTGAAGTCTGTCTATATGTTTTACAAATTACTGTAATTATTCAAATATTATTCGATAAGTATCATGAAACATGATCAGAAAAATTATTTTCTCCTACCATTATTGGAAAATGGAACCCCATACAAAAACATTAGGAGTCTCAATTTTTTTCCTTTTATATTTCCATTGCCCATCATGCCCCCCTCCCACCCCACAAATGTGTTAGGATCACTATCGTATTTTCATGACAACCACAACCTCTAGGATAATTTTCATTAGATATTTCTGGCCCTTCCTATGAGCATGGTCATATTGTGAGCTTCATGTTGAAGTTATATTTTGAAGAACAAAAAGTTAATTGGAATGGTAAAATTTGCATCTCATAAATGGAAGATTATTTTTCTTGCTATAGAGCGGTGTGGTCAAACTTGGCCAATTCACTAAAAAATAATTAATTTTCACTCATATTGGTGACAAAAAAAATTGAATTTGTCTAATGACTTCACAGAATACATGTCAGATACTGTCTTGGTCTAAGTTGACTCATTTCGTCCAGTCACATAATGACTCTGTCAAGTCAATGTTAATATTATAATCTCATTTTCCATCCTAAGAGTCTACCTTAGAGACACCTTGATGAAGCACCATTTTTCTGCACTTGGAAACAAATGTTATTAGGTTCATCAATCCCTGTACACTAACAAGTGATGATTTCTTACTTCCCTTCACCAGAAAGTGTTGGCCTGGTCAAGCTTCTATAATTTATCATTTTCAAGGTGATCATTTTGAAAAGGTTTGAGTTTCCTCATCTAAGGGCTTGGTAACACATACTGGACTCTGAATTTACCAAGACCTAGGAGTTTAGATTCATCATCTCCACACCAAATCTATATAATGAAGCCTCCAAAGATATATATGTAACTACATACTGCTCAAAAATATTAGAGAGGGATTTCTTTCTGCCATAGGAAAACTCAAGGCAACTGGAAATATCTCTCTAATAATTTAGGCAGCATGTAGTTACGTATATCTCTATCTATCTCCCTTAAGAATGAATTCACCACATAGACTTTGTGAGGAGAGGATAGGAGTGGATGAATCCAGACCCTTATGTCTTATTGAATTTAAAATCTAGTATATGTTCCTAGGCCATTAAATAAGGTAATTCAAAATTTTTCAAATTGATCCCCTAAAAAATGAGCAAATCTAAAAGCTTGACCAGGTCATTATTGCTGAAGGAATTAAGCACTAATTTCTCCTTGTAGTAAGGCAAAGGAAGATGCATTGTTCCGTGTCAGTGTACAAATAGAAATGAACCTGGTAATATTTGTTACTTAGGGCAGAAAAGTGGTGCTTTAGTAAGGTGACTTCAAGGTATCTCAGGTAAAATCTCTGGATGAAAAGTAAGGTTCTAACAATTAGCGCTTGATGTAAATCCATTCTAAAACAAATGAATTATATTAAATTTAAGAAAATAAAATAAAAAATATGACCTTATATTACATCCTCAGAAGCCTCTGTCACCTCATTTATCAGTCATTAGTTTTGTGGATCAATTCTAATTTAATCTTGGCCATTGATTAGAGATTATATCATGGTCGTTGATTCATGAAAATGAAAATTATAAAGGAAGGATTGAGGGTCAGTTGGAGAACACACATAACGAGTTTGAATCTCGAGTTCAAAATATTCTGACGGAGCAGTGCTTAGACAAAGATCCAATTTGAGTGATTCAGTGTAGCAGTGAGGGGAAGAAGTAGTTGTTGGTTGGAGGACCAAAAGTACATAGTAGAGTAAGTGTGGCAGAGATGCAGAGAAAGCAACACAACCACCAAGAGAGGTGACACGGTGTTATGAAACCAGCTCCAAAAATAGAATAAAAGAGAGATCAATGCCTTAGAAATAAGCCACTTCGATGGGGAAACCTCCAATAAATTACATAAATGAACAATTATTCGATGATACAAATGATAAAACATCTTTTATAGATATAGGATTCCATGGAGCCACAATGTAATCCCAGCCGACCTAACAATAATAATGTAAGGGCACAATAATAACAATATGGGGGTTACAAGGGTACACTAATAACAATAAGTGGGTTACACTAACAACAATAAGAGACTATAATAGTAATATAGGGACCTAACATGATCCTATCCTTCAAAAAAGTGTTGTCCTCAATACTTGAGTAGCTCTGGGTGCTTCTGTATAAAATTCTCATCCTCCCATGTAGAATATTCAATGGGTAAGCTCTCCCATTTGATGAGATACTCTAAAATTAATCGATTTCGTAGCTGTTGAGTTCTTGTTTCCATGATTGATTTAGGTTCCAATATGGTTTTTCCTTATTCATCAAGTTCTGAAAATATTGTTTGAACTGGAATTTTGTCCCCTATAACCTTCTTTAAGCATGAAACATGGAAAATTGGATGCACTTGCGAAGAAGCAGGAAGCTCCAATTTGTATGCCATAGTACCAATCTTTTGTAACACCTTGTAAGGACCATAGTACTTTGGTGATACTTTATTATCCTTCTTAGCTTTCTTGAGGGAAATTTGTTTGTATGGTTGTAGCCGTAAAAATACCCAGTCTCCTACATCAAAACCTCTATCACTGCGATGCTGATCTGCCTATTGTTTCATTTGATTCTCTACCAAATTTATGTTATCCTTTAAGAGTTGGAGGACTTCTTGTTGATGCTCGATGTGATCTTCCATTGCTTGAACCCTAGAATTTTCCCTTAAGTAAGATGTGATGGATGGTGGATGATATCCATAAAGTGCCATAAATGGGGTCGTTTTTGCTGCAGTATGGAAGGAAGTGTTATACCACCATTCAAAGAGAGGTGACCAATTGAATGATTGTGCATTCTTATCAGATACAAAACAGTGAATATATCCTTCCAAACATTTATTCACTATCTCAATTTGACCATTGGATTGAGGATGATAAGATAAGCTATGATCTAATTGAGTACGCAAAAAATAAAATAATTTCTTCCAAAGATTACCTGTAAAAATGGGATCTCTGTCACTTACAATAATCTTTGGGTTTCCATGTATCTTTTGAATTGTTTCCATAAATGCAGTAGCAACTGTAATTGCTTTAAATGGATGAGATAATGCACAAAATTTTGCATAATTGGTAAGTCTATCAACGACCACCATGATGACACTCTTTCCTTCGGACTTAGGTAAGCCTGTGATAAAATGCATTTAAGTCTCCTCCCAACATTGACTTGGAATGGATAAAGGTTGTAGAAGACCCCGAGTCTTAATTGTCTCAAATTTATTTTGCTAGAAAAACAAACATTCCACCACAAAATTTTGAGTATTAGATTTAAGGCCATCCCAAAAACATTCTTTCTTCACCCTATGGTAAGTTTTTAAAAATACTGAGTGTCCTCCTAAAGGGGAAGTGTGCAATTCCAAAAGAATCTTTTGTTTTAGTTGGGAATTATTGCAAATATATAAGCGATCTTTGTACCATAAGGAATCATTTTTCCAGCTAAATGTATCAGATGTACTAGGATCTTAGTTGGGAATTATTGCAAATATATAAGCGATATTTGTACCATAAGGAATCATTTTTCCAGCTAAATGTATCAGATGTACTAGGATCTTGCCGTAACTTTTGAATGAGTGCCCACAGTTCTTCGTCCTTCTTTCATTCATCCCTTGCTTCGGTTATCAAATCTGGTTGGATAATAGAATTGGCACAAAGCAATGCTTCCGCCTCTTCATCCCTTCTTGAGAGTGCATTTGTAACAACATTTAGCTTCCCTTTTTTGTAGATGATTTCAAAGTCATAACCCAACATCTTTGTGACCCATTTTTGCTGCTCTTGTGAAGATATTATTTGTTCCAAAAAGTGTTTAAGACTATCCATATTAGTATTTACCTTGAAGTGTCTTCCCATTAGGTAAGGTCGTCATTCCTTTAGTGCATATTGTATTGCCAATATTTCCTTCTCATAAATAGCCTTTTCTAAATAATTTCCTTTAATTTGACAACTTTCAAAATCAATGGGTCTTCCTTCTTGCATTAAAACAACACTAATTCCATTTCATGAGGCATCACATTCCACAATAAAGGTTTTTGTGAAGTCTGGCATAGCTAAGACTGGTGCTAGGCACATTTCCTCTTTAAGATGTTCAAAGATCTTAGTTGCTTTAGGAATCCATGAAATGCATCTTTCTTCAATAATGTTGTTAGAGGTGCTACTATTCTCCCATAATTCTTAACAAAATTTCGATAATACCTTGTTAATCTGAGAAATCCATGCAACTGCTTTATGGTTGTGGGGACTTTCCATTCCTTAATGGATTTAATTTTGTTAGGGTCTACCTTAACACCCTCGTGAGATACAATATGACCCAGATATTCCACCTCTTGTACTCCAAAGAAAAATTTGGATGTTTTTGCATATAATTGTTTCTCCCACAATAGTTTGAGCACCCTGTCAACATGTTGAACATAATCCTTCCAAGACCTACTGTAGATTAGTATATCATCAAAAAATACTAGCACAAATTTTCTAAGGAAGGGTTTGAAAATGGAATTCATCAACCCTTGAAATGTAGAAGGTGCATTGGTAAGGCCGAAAGGCATCACAAAAAATTCATAATGAACCTCATGAGTTTGAAATGTTGTTTTCGGAATATCTTTAGTCTTCATTATAATTAGATGATATCCTGAACAAAGATCCAACTTGGTAAAATAAATTTCTCCATGTAATTCATCCAGGAATAGAAAATTTATCTTTAATAGTGAGCTTACTAATATCCCTATAATCCGAACACATGCACCATGATCCATCCTTCTTGTGCACCAATACTACTGGAGCGGAGAAAGAACTTTGACTAGGTTGAATTATAGAAACCTCTAAAATTTCTACAATCATGCATTCAATTTCGCTCTTTTGGACATAAGGATATCTGTAAGGCATAATGTTTGGAGGAACACTTCATGGAATCAAATAAATAGCATGATCATGATCACAAATAGGTGGGAGTCCTTTGGGAGTTTCAAACACCTTGGAATTCCTGTCCAAGACTTTTTGGAGATCTGGAGAAATAGATGATTTTTATGTTGGAATTTCTAGTGAGCATAATTTTGCAATTATGCCTCATTGTTATTTCTTCAGAAGATTTGTCATGAAATTAGAGCTTATTATATTTCTTTGCTTTCCTGCGATACTCTAAAATTCGATTGCCTTTCCTTCCAAAAAAAAATTCAAGAAAATTTCTTGAAACTTAACAGCTACCATCCCCAAAGATTGTAACCATTGTACTCCTAGTACACGTCAACACCTCCCATTGGGATGGAAATCATTGGAATATTAAATACATATTCACCCATGGCTAGCTTGATATTATGGAATTTTCCAAAGAAATTTATAGTTCCTCCATTTGCAACAATCACTTGACATTTTGGTGCTAGGTATAGGATACAATTCAATTCCTTGGCTACCTTACAATGAATAAAATTATGGGTACTACCTGAATCAATCAACCCTATTACCTTTTTCTTCTTGATATGTCCTTTTATCTTGAGATTTTTAGGAGTGGTAATTCCTGCCAATGTATTACACGATATGGTCAGACCCTTTTCTTCTTCTTCTAGGGTTGGTTCCTGGTGTATATCCTCTTCTTTTGAAGTTTCTTGTTCATTTTCTTCCTCCTCTTCACAATCTATGTAAAATAATTTCTTCTCAGCACACTTATGACCTTTAGTGTATTTGCTATCAAAACTGTAGCAAAGCCCTTTTGATTTTTTTTCTTCCAATGTTGTGCTGTCAACCTTGTAGGTCGTGGAAGTATAGGAGTAGAAACACTTCCATATTTATAGATGTGAGTTTTAGGCTTCCTTGTCGCCATAATTTTACATTCAATTTTTCTTGACAACCTGAATGATTTCTCCAATGAATCAGGTTCCCAAACACAAACTGCATGTTGGATGTTATCCTTTAAAGTCCATATGAAGACATAAATCCTATGTTCCTTTGGAATATCAGTTACCCTTATATTCAATTTTTTGGAGTCCTCAATTTGCTCCACCACTAAATCCTTTCATTTGAGATTTATCAATTGGCTAAAGAAGGTGTTGCTATTTGTATCCTCGTAATGTGCTATTATTTCCTTCATAAAAATTGACCAACTGACAATTTTTTTACGGGAGAAAAGTCATCAATGCCATACAAATGTATTTTGTTCTAAATGTAAAGTTGCAATGCGTAGCTTTTGTGTGTTTTGCACATGATTGGGATCAAAATATTGCTCCATCTGTAGTATCCATGTTTCGAGATCCTTTCCATCAAACTTCCTCATATCCATATTTGGAATATGGTGGTTCTTCAATCAAACATTAGTGTTTATGAAATAACGATTAACATTTATTTTGTTCTCACCATGAGTTTCCTCTACTATCTTTTTTCCATTAGGAATAATTTATTGTATCAACTTTGACAAAACTTCCTTCAAACCTTCTATGTCTTCCTTCAAACCTTCCATTTTTTCTTCCATACCACTCTTCAAACCATCCATCATAGGTTGCATTATTTTCTTCAAAACATCCATTTCATTTTTTGTTGCTCTTTGCGAGAGTGAAATTTGGTGCACTTGCCCTTGTAATTTTGATATGTCATGTTGCATTTCTTCATATTCATGAGCCATAGTAGAGCCTTCTGAAGGCTTAATGGGTGTTGAATTATTTTTAGGGGCATTTTAGAACCAAATACTAATATCTATTCTGCAATATACCCTTGGAATCAATTAAAATTGATTCTTTAAACAAGACTCATGCAATTCAGAAAAAAAAATCTCACCTTTTTCTTGCTTTTCAGGAGCATGATATTGAAACTAAATTATCTCTGTGATTTTGGATCTTCAAAATCTGAAATTTGGCCCTGTAGTAGCATTCTAAATATTCTTTCGACTGCCACAGGTCTGACCTAATTTGGATTCTTCAAGGAAAATTTATTCCCAATCTCCCAAAATGACCTAATTATGGACGGGTTTATTAGAGCAAACTTGTACGACATACCACGTGTCATTGTTTCGTCCTTCGGATATGAAATTGATACACAGGAAACTAAAATTTGTGTACTTGTGGCCACATTTTATAGAATTCCAATTTGACACTCAGAGAGAGAGTTATGATGATTTTCCCATGGCCACCTCTTTGAGATGAAATATGAGAGCCTGGAAAAATTCTAACTTCCACAGATCGTATCTCTGAAAATGTTGCGAACCAAGATCTGAAATTTTTACAAGAAGTTCCACAGGATTTCGTCTTTGCTTTGAAAATTTTAGCTTCTAAAACTTCTTTGAAAAAGTGTTATAGCACAAATACCATGATGACCTGTTTTAGGTGAAATTCAGGAGCCTAAAAAAACCTAACTTCCATAGATCATATCTCTAAAAATATTTTCAACCAACATCTGAGATATTTACATGACGTTCCTTAGGATTTTGGCTTCGCTTTGTAAACATTTAGCATCTTAACTTTCATAGAAAAAAATCTATAGTGACAATGCCATGATGAATTGTTTGGAGTAGAAAAACCCTAGAATCCAATGCTCTGATACCAAATGTTATGAAACCAGCTCCAAAAATAGAAGAAAAGAGAGATTAATGCCTTAGAAATACTTTGAGGGTGAAACCTCCAATAAATTACATAATTGAACAATTCTTTGATGATACAAATGACAAAACCTCCTTTCTATATATAAGAGTCCATGGGGCCACAATGTAATCCTAGCCGACCTAACAATAATAATGTAAGGGCGCAATAATAATAATATGGGGGTTACAGGGGTAAGAAAATAAAAATAAGGGGGTTACACTAACAACAATAAGCGACTATAATAGTAATATAGGGACCTAAAAAACAGTCCCCAGAGGAGCTGACGTAGGCCCACGCAGGGCTCACGTAGGGGCAACACAGAGCATCTGAGAGATAGTCTAGAAATTGATGAAGATTGGGGTTTATGAGCCGAGAGGGATAAAACTCGATTTTCCTAGATGTAGATTATCACAGAGAAGGGGTGAAACAATCCTTGACAAGACTCGTGCAGTCCTATGCATCTACTACGCAAAGGTAGCTGGGGTTTTACCAGTTTCGGATCCTGATCAGCTGGGACTTGCAGTGTGAAATAAACACACTATTTCACCTATTTGTTGAAGATTTTTTCTATTGGGGAGCCATATTTGGCACCGTAGCTATGCTCAGAATAATGCTTCTTAATAATAAAAACCCTCATATCTGTTGCACCAATTTTCCTGCATTAGTCTTTTCTTGGGACATTTGTTTGAAAATAAGTGTCATTTGTCTAACTTTTTCATTTATTTTTTAGTAGTTGATCTGTCTATGTGTAGGTTGTAGCGTATCTAAATTAATATTTTCCTAAAGCATTCATAAAATAACTTGTGAAATAAATGAAAACGAGAAGGTAATATAAATCATATTTTCGAAGTAGGATTTCTGTAACTTAGATTCATAAATTTTCACATGTTATTATAGTTGTTACAGATCAAGTAGAGTTTAAGCCATTGGTGAAATGACGAAGAAATTTTTTTTGCAGGAAGGAAATTGTCCCGAGTGACAATGCTGAACTAGAAAGAGGCAGAGGAAAGGCAACAAAATCATTAGATAGGCTCACGTAGAGCCTATGTCAGTCAGCTAGAGTGACGTCGTAGTTGCAGGAGGTAGCACAACAGTTGTTGGGCCAACGCAAAGGTTTTTCAATATATATTTCCAGTTGTTGTGGTTGGAGGTGCAGTTTGATTTTATTCTGATGTTTCTGGTGGGGCATTGTTTCTGTTGGTGCAAAAAAATGTCTAGTGGGGTAGTGGAAAAGTAGAGGGAAGTAGTTCCTCTAAATATTTTTTTCCAAGAATTCTAGATCCAGTGATGATAAAAAAAAAGGGAGATCAGAGTGGAGTGTTTCTAAATAATTTGGTAGAAGGGTTTCCATAAAGGAAACTGATATTCATAGGGAGATCATTCCTTAGAGGGTTTCCTGCACCAAAAAAATTCAGATCCGAGTTTTTCTAGGGAAACAACAAAATAGGGAGAAGATAACTTGTTTGACATCTTTTTGTTGAGCAGAGATGGTCACACATGGACTGAGGGATCATAACAAGTTGTAGGAGTGTCCAAATTTTCATCTAGAAGGCCAGGATCTTGGTGGCCATAGATGAACATCACATCAATGATCACGTATTGAATGTTGTTGTCGTCCCTGTCGATGTTGATCCTATAAAGAATTCTAAAGAGGATCAAGCGAAGGCAAAGCATATGATCATGGCTAGAGTGAAGAATCATGTGATCCCACATATTGCTAAGAAGAAAAAACCAAGGGAAATGTATATTTCCTTGACCATGATGTACTAGGGAACTTTTGTCCAATGGAAGATGTTTCTTGAGAATTAGATGAGATTATTTCAGATGAAGAAGGGAGAATAGATCGACCCTTTCCTTATTATTATATTGAAATCAATCCGACATTAGCTTGTTTCTGTAGGGGATACACCATATGAAGGTCTTACAGTGAGGATTGCCCTAAATGTAGTCTCTGAAGACTAAGAAAATTTTGACCAATTTATTTTGGGTAAGGTCACTCTTCCAAACTGGGAGGAGATGTGGGCATCTCTTCGACAGGAAGAGATCAAAAGGTTGAACAAGGCCAAAAGCAACATCATGGGGATTAAAATTAAGAAGAAGGTAGAGGGAGATGCATCTCTTTCATATAAGGGATAACATGGGCAACAAATAAGGAAGAAGAATGACCTTTCGAAGGTCAGATGCTTCAAATGTGGAGAATTGGAACATTTCGCTACATAGATCCCTCTGAAGAAGAAGGGAAAATAATAATATGAATCAAAGGTTGTTGCAACTAAGGATGATGATGGGGATGATGCTGATTGTGCCATGAGTGCTTATGTACCTCGAGAGAAGAGGTAGGGTGGCATTGATCTATAGTTCTTTGAAATTTAGTAGAAAGGGGCAAGATCCTTGAGGTGCCCAAACTCTTGGATCACATATGGCTACGAAAGCCCTTACTGATAGTAGCAGAATGACAAGAGTTATTTGGTGCAAGGGATGATGGAGAAACAGAGGCTGAGCTAGAGTGACGAAGTATGAAGCAAGGAAAAGTAGAGGCAACAACGCAGTGCATGGAGGTGCAACATAGTGCAGAGACGTGCTTACATAGTACAGAGTAACAACAGTGTAGGGGCATCAGAGCGTCAACACAGGTTAGCAGCAAAATGAGTTCCAACATCGAGGTGCATTCAGACTTACTAATATGTTAGTTTTTGTGATGTTTTTAACTTCTTAACTCTCAGAAACTAGGTTGCAGTGAAACAGTTAGAAGTGGCACGTGCTATGGGAAGCAAGATGCAACATTTGAGAGGGACACGTAGTACAGATGTCGTAGTGTTAGTGGAATTGGCATGGTTAGTAGTGAAAATAGCTGCAACTTAGTGGATGAAGGGAAAAAACCAAGCATCAGTAGCGCAGAGGACCAAGGTCATGGATCATGGTGATGCTTCTAGTGATAAGTATTGCTATAGAACATTCCTCACTATGAGGGAGTGTTGGTTTTTGGGTAGCATCAGATGTGCTCTAGATCTGAAGCTTTGTGGAGGGGCTAGAACATATGAGATCTCCAAGACCTCGAAAAATCTTAGAGAAATTCCACCCATAGTGAAAGTTATTCAAATAATTAATTATTTTAAATGGAGCCTAAGTTAAAAATTAGGGAATTTAAAATATTAAAGTGAATTAATTTAACATGTGGGTGAGAAGCTTCTAAGTGACGAGGATCAAGTATAATTTAATATTAGTCATCAATTAAATATTATGTCATAGCCATTGATTCATCAATAGGAAAATTATAAAGGAAGGCTTGAGGTCCAGTTGGAGAACACACACATAGAGTTTGAATCTAGAGGTTGAATTATTTTGATGGAGTAGTGCTCAAACGAAGATCGGATCTGAGTGATTTAGTGCAGTAGTGAGGGGCAGAAGCAGTTTTTGGTCGGAGGAGCAAGAGTACATAGTAGAGAAAGAGCAGCAGATACATAAAGGAAGAAATGCAACCACTGGGAGAGGTGATGTAGTCCCCAGAGGGGCTGGCGTAGTCTCACACAGGGGCAACGTAGATCATCTAAGAGATAGTCTAGAAATTGCTAAAGATCGGGGTTTTTGAGCCAAGGGGGCTAAATATCAATTTTCTAAGATGCAGATTAGTGCAGAGGAGGGGTGATGCAGTCCTCAACAAGATCCATGCAGGCCTACACATCTACTGCGTAGAGGTAGCGTAGAGGGAGTTGGGGTTTCACCAATTTCTAATATGGATTAGTCGGGACTTGGAGTGTGAGGTAAAACTCACTATTTCATCTGTCTATTGAGGATTTTATCTATTGGGTGAGCCATATTTGGCACCCTATTTTTACTTAGAATATTGCTTCTTAATAATAAAAATCATCAGATCTCCTACACTAGTTTTCCTGCATTGGGTTTTTCTAGGGACATTTGCCCGAAAATAATTATGTCCTTTTTCTAATTTTCTGATTTATTTTCTAGTACTTGATCTATATATTTATGTAGGCTACAATGTATTTACATTAATATTCTCCTGAAGCATTCAGAAAATAACTTGTTAAATTAATGAAAACAAGAAGGTAATGTAGATAAAAATTTTGTAGTAGGATTTTTGTAACTTAGACCTAGAATTTTTCACACATATACATATTTCTAAAGTTATCAACAAAGCCCTAGGATCCTATTTATAATTTTTTCATATGGCCCTGGAAATTATTATTTATAGTGGTGTAACCTGAGGTTCAAACTTGCAAACCTTAATGTCCGTTAAATGGAATTACCGATGTCAAGATGAAAGGTTCATATATTTTATCCTTAGAATGTAAAACTATCTTATTTAAAAGCCTTAAGAGGAAGGAAAAATCTACAAAATAAAATTTTATAGTTCTCCTCTCTTACACAACCTTCTCTCCACCCAGCATGCATAACAATATTCAAGTATAAGGAGTCCATATATCCAACCCAATCTCCACCCTACTAGCATAACAATATTCAAGTACAAGTATTCTCATCCGATCTCCACCCTGCTAGCATAATAGTATTTAGGTACAAGGAGTCCAGAGATATAACCTTATTTCCACCCTTCTTACACAACAATGTTCAGATACAGGGAGTCCAGAGATCTAAACCAATATCCACCCTACTGGCATAACAATATTCAGGTACAAGGAGTCCAGAGATCTAACACAATCTCCACCCTACAGGCATAACAATGTTGAGGTATAAGGTTTCCAAAGATCTAACTTGATCTCCTCTTGCTTGGCATAAAATATTCAAGTACAGGGAGTCTAGAGATCTAACCTTATATCCAACCTTCATACATATCAAAGCTCGGGTCTAGGGAGTCCAGAGATCCAACCCGATCTCCACCCTCCTGGTGCAACAATTTTTAGGTACAGGGAGTCCATATATCTAACCCGATCTCTGCCATGTTGGCATAACATTATTTAGGTACATTTGTAAAAATAGTTAAGCTAAAGACTAGGTCAAACCCATATGAAATAAAAAATGATCAAATTGATTCTCAAAATGGACAAGCTATACATGTAGCCTTGCATATCAAATCATTGATAGGGTTTTGAAGAAAACTAAATTTTGTCTTTGTATTTTTATCTTTATTTCATATTTTGGAATATTTTAGAAATTTGATGGATAGTTCCCGTCCATCAGACTTCATGAATATTAAATCTAGTTTAGCTCAGGTTGCATGGGAAGGGTTTCATATAAAAAAATTGCAAAGGTTTTGAGAAAAACTAAAGTTTTTGTTTGTGTGCATGGGAAGGTTTTTGAGGAAAAATAAAACCAAAGTTTGTGTGTCACTTCTTATAGTGTTTTTGTGCATTTCTTATTGGTCTCTACAAGGTTGAAATATTTATATATTTTCATAAGAGTACTCTGGTACAAGGACATGTTATCTAACCTTTTTACTTGTGTTATTTAGTCTCCACTGGATGGTACCAAAAAGTATTGTTTGACTCTCTATCTTAAATCATTCACAAATCCATGACAACAAATCCATTCAACATCACATCAACATCATCACTAGTTTTCTTCTGTTCTTGGAAGGCATAAAGTATTCCATCAATGCACAAATCGTCCAAATGAGCATAATCAATATTTGAAGCTCCCAAGTTGAAAACTAAATTTTCAATTGTGCATTTACATCCTTCAGATATTTGACAGTGCTTCCCACAATATCGAAAACTCCCACTTTGTTAGCTAGAGACTCAACCCAACTTTAAAAAGAAGAAATGAAACAAAACTTGACCCCAAAAAGTAGATAGTAGTTTGACTTTCTTATTGTTCAAGTCCTGGAAAAGGAATGCACGACTTGTGCTAATATTGTCAACAAAGGAAATTCATGCCTAGTTTAAATATCAATTCAGTCAAGAGAAATAAAAGGTTACACGGGAGAAAATCAAATTTACATAACCTGTTATTTTAGTATTACTACTAATAAGAGATATAAGGTAGCAATGATTTTCACATACTTGAATCCTACCATCTACGGAGACCTAGGAATGTTAGGATAGCACCCCATGTCCATGTCCACTGGTATATGGAAAAGATAAAATGATTGAGGATCCCCTATTCATGGAGACCCCAAATGTGACACATCCCTCTATGACTAACTATTAAATTTCAAATATATGTTTCCATATTTAACCAATATAAAGATAACCTAATTATTTTAGAACGTGTGAAGACCAACTTGCTAATGAATTTATGGTCAGGGAGAAACTGTTTTCAAATAAGTGTCTGAAGGATCTGCTTAGTCAAAGGCTATATCCAAAAATTCAACATGGGAACAAAATGTACATATCTTTCATCTCATAAAGTTAACTCAATTAAAACGAGTTGTTGTAATTTAAGAAACATAACCTTGAAGTTGGATCTTAGCTTCAAATTTTGCAAACTAACCAAATTTTTGTCAACTTCCCTATCTCATATTTAGAGGAAGCAGATTTTCTGTAGCTTTTGTACATGATGATATAATACAACATTCAGAGTGTGATAGGTTTTGGGGAAAATTAACGTCTTGAAAAAACCCATAGGCATATTTTTTTTGTGACAACAAACAAGATGTTGAGATAGACTTAGATTAGCTTCAAATTTTCCAAACTAAACAAACTTGTATCAACTTCCCAATTTCCTATTAGAGGAAGAAAATATGCTGTAGTTTTTCTACATGATGATATCATACAACCTATAGAGTCACAACTGTTGGGGAAAATGAATGTCTTGAATAATCCCATCGGCATATTTTGTCACAACAAATAAGATGTTGGGATAGACTTAAAAACTGAGGTTATGAGAATTTTTCTAGCACTCAGTTCTCTAGAGGAGAACAACTATGGGTTAAGCATTTAAAAGTTTAAACTAATTCAATTTACAATAGGTCAATTGGGCTTAACTGAGTAATAATGAGGTAGAATTATTACCCAATAGGTTTCCTAAGGATATGTTACCTCATTAAAAATAAAAAATAATCGATTTTACAACTTGCAACCATGAATGATAGCTCAAATATCTTAGACTTTGATGGGAAATAAAAAATACTTAGGAAAGGATAAATTTATACTACCAAAAGCTTTTCCAATTCGAGTCTGTGATTTGGGTGCCCATCGAAGTCTATTTTTTGCAAGAAGAGCCATACAGAAGCTCGTGTGCATCAATTTTATGCACTCTCCTTGATTTGTGTGCCCATTGAAGTCCAGTTTTTGGAAGAAGCACCAAACACAAGGTCCTAGCTTTTCAATATCTGAAGCTCCTAGGTTGGCATCTACCTTTTCAATTGTCTCAATGGGAAATATGGTTCAATTTCATCTTTAAGATATTCGATAGTCCTTCCCACAATATCAACAACTCCCACTTTGTTAGCTATCTCCATACTTGTATCTACCAAATCCATGTAGTTTCTACGATCTAGAGCCATCCTTATAACCCATGGATGGATAAATGTAGATAATCATATATAGACAAAAAAAGAAAGTATCCTCCATAAATCACAAGCATCATCACAATGATGGCTACATCTTAGTTCGTCTCAACTAAAACAGGGATTAAACATGAACAAACGAAGCACTACGATCAACAATTCTTCTCACAAGATCTATACAATTCTCATGTATGTTTTTCAAAATTGGAGTTAGGCAAGATGAGGTAGCTCAAATATTTCAGACTTTGATGGGAAATCAAACAATACTCAGGAAAAAATGAATGTAGACCATGTATATAATTAGTTATAGACAATTAAAAATGCAACCTCCATAAATTGCAAGAATCATCACAAGGATGGCTACATCTTAGGTCATCTCAAATAAAACAAGAATTAAACATGAATGCAGATTGCAAAGGGTGAGAGGAATTTCAATCCCCATTGGAAGGAGAAACTTAGGAAATTTCGATACAAAAGCATTAAAAAAACTTTGTTGAGACAACTATATCTATTACATGTTTTATTCTAAAAAATCATCACTAGTTCTAGTTGGCTATAAATATTATTAGACTCATCTTCTAAAGTAGGATAAGTAGCCACAAGTCAATCTTGAGATCCTATGTAAAGTGATTTATAAATCTTCCAATATGCTTCCCACACTTTTCTTGCAGGGCGAAATAAGCCTTGCAGGCAAATAAGAATTCAAAAACTCCTCCTTGTAAGAATTCCTCGACCTATTATCAATGTAGATATTAGATCAATTATACACACTCTTAATATTCCTCTGGCTTTTATGGTAGTGAATTATCTAAACATGACACGAGTCAACATTTGCACCAAAAAATTCGAGGGTTTTGGCATTTGGGTGTGCATTGAAAAACCAAGGGTTTACAGAGGATGTAATAATGAGGCTTGATAGGGGTAAGTCTTCATTAATTTCATATTTAGGCCACGAGATAGGTCACATTTTTTTTATATTGTGACGCTCCTACAAATTCTATTGAATATAGCTCAATTTTCTTTGGAAAACATGCAACTCACAAGGGTAAGTATGTGGTAAACACGCCTCTCATAGATGCAACAAACACAGGTGTGAATTTTTATTATATGGCTACCTAGAAAATAATCCATGGTACCCAGTTTAACCAAATGTCATTCTGGGCTTAATTATTTGAAAGAAAAAATCACATTCATGTTTCCGATTGCATTGTTATGTTATGTATAAACTGTTCTTCCTATGTGTATCATGGAATAAGGAGAAGACCTACGTTATCCAAATTGTATGACTGCCTTAGGTTCAATGAACTCAAAAGCCTCTACAAGGAAACAAAAATCACAAACATCTTCCACAAAGAGGTCAAGTTGTTTGCTAAAGACTTACTTACATCTCTTCTGAATTCAGGAAATTGGAGTTTTTGATTCGACCCCAAGTTCTTTGTCAAACAACCTACAGACAAGGCTATCAACAATGGAAACATGGTATCCTATGTTTGAGAGATGCAAGGTTGATACCCATCCACATTAACCATCCCCTCCTACAATCATTACTTTATTCCCTTTACCTCCCCCTTCCATGGCACATGATGTTGTTTTCACTTATTTCTCCTTCACGGAAATGGCCCTTAGGGAAAATCTAGTAACATTCATTCTGCTGCCCTATCTTTTAAACAAAGATAAACAACATTCACTCAGGAAAGTATTGAATGAAGATTTTAGACATTGTAAGCCAAGTAGCAACATATTTAAAACCCATACCTATACAAAATAACAAAATCCCAACTAAGAATCTTACCGATGAAGAAAATCGAAGAATATTTTTCTATGTTGAAGGAAAATGAGGTCCGCCCACAATCACCTACGAGAAGGAATCCATGTTAACAAAGGAATGTGTTTTTCTCTCGAAAGTGGATAGATTTAAAAATCATATAGAGAAATTTGATTCTCCAATAACAGTAGGAATAGATGTTTAGTGGTAGGAAAGGGATGAAACTGATGCAAGATTAGGAAGGAAAAATTTCCTTAACAATGCAAAGCGAGAGGAAAGGAAACTTTCCTTACCAACGCAGTGCAGAGCAAGACTACAGAGGGATATTTTTATTAAAATAAATAAATTAAAATAACAAAACATTGTAAAGAAAAATAAGGAGGGGAAATTTTCTTAAAATAAATAAATTAAAATAACACAAAAATAATAACTAAATTAAAATAATAAAATTTAATTTAATTTGTAAGCTAAACTATGTATAATTTGTAAAGAAAGTTTTTGTCAAACATGAAACAAAAAATTGAATGACATATACATAGAATCATTTCACTTTACAACAATTATTCATTAACACCAGTTAGGTATTGTGGCATTGTAACCATCCAGAATTAATGATCTAAACGTTATCCTGGTTCATCATGTAAAAAAAATGAATTATTATCATCATTTACTAAGATGAGGAGTTGGCAAAGGAAGAAATTTTTGTGGATTATAGTTCTATGGTAGAAGAGTTGGAGACAACTTCACAACAAATATGGATCTCCATAAGTCTCAATACAAGGGTATTAGTGTAATCCAAAGATCTAGTGGTCTATATTCACTTCTGCACAAGATATGGGGATTGGTACTTTTAAAAATATCACAAGACCCAACCAAGAACTTCCCAATGTTATAAGATGGATTCGAGTTTGGGCACAAGAAACTCATTTATTCATGCCAATAGTCCTTGCCTTCAGTGAGCTTGGACATTCATAGGTAGGATAGTAAAAAACCAACACAAGAAAATTTCACACGAATAAAGGTCCATCCTCACTTATAGCCCACATCTACACCTAAATCCATTAAATAATGAATGAAGTTACCACTTATACAAAGGAAGGGACAACATGTATGATACCATTCACTAGTATTTCATTCCAACATTTTCATGCTTAATAACGATTCAATAAAGAATTTAATAACCTCAACTTAGAAGCATTCGTATTTGATTTAAAACAAAAATCAATGAAGAGGTAAGTACACAAGCACATGAAACATAAAACTAGTTATACACATAGTATTTGATACAAATAATAGAAATTAACCACAATGAAGTATATTCACCTTCAAACAATAACATTATTTTTTCTCACCCTTTGAAATTTGTGCCATTTGTGGTCATGTTAGGGCCTAAATTATACTTTTCAAACCATTTGGTTACACACAAATACACACTTTGGTTATTTTCTTGTAATTTTAATGTTTTAACAAAGGGCTAGAATCAAACAAAGAATAAGTCACAAACCCAAATATTCACATTCTTCATGGTCAATTCATGGTGTGATTAAAGCTCCATCGTGTTTCCTTTCTCAAACAAAACCAAATAACTATGACATGTTAGTCATTGTTGATTGGATTTGAGGAGTTGATCTTGCCCAAGTTTATTCCACAGTAAACCCTTTCGATAAATTATGATGGTTGTGCATATGAAATTGTATGGTCATGTGTTTATCAACCACAACATCATGCCCAACAAGTTTTATTGCCTAGCCCTTTTACTTTGCTGATTGGCCCAAAGCTTGCAATACTAGTATATCAACACAAATATTATAAATTATTTATTTTCATTGAAGGTCCCCTACTAGACATTAACAGAATTTTGGCAACATAGGTAATCACAGGATGAGTGAAACCTCTAAGCTCAATAATGTCATGCATTCACTAGCCTAAACCTTTATAAAACTTTAGGCTTGAGAAAAAAAAGTCCATGTACGACTGCCTCTAACATCTTAGAGGTGATATTTAATGTCTCCACTGGGACATAATAAAATATAAGTAGTTATTTTAGACATTATAATATTTCATTTATGAGTGTACGGGTTAAGGGATTATAGATTTGGGTTAAGGGGATAGGGAATTTACTAGTTATGGGTTAAGGACTTATGGGTTGTGATAATTATGCCCCTAATCCTCTTATCACCATTATCGGGGGTTCCTTTGTGAATTTATGTTGTTACCTTCTCTCTAGGCACCTTAGCCAATATTAAATTAGGTCCTAAGTTTCCTTCTCATTCTCTAATGCTAGGATTATATATCTTATTAAATCATCCTTGGACCTCCCTTTTCCCCATTCAATACAGAAGATGCACCTACCATCTTTCTTGTCATACCCTTCAACTTCTCCTAATGTTATGAACCCCAAAATTTGGTCCCATTGCCCTTAAAAATATGTCCTTAGGCTGCCTTGGTTAAGGACCTAAATGAATTATGGTTTATGGGTTGTGCTAAGGGAGCCCCTAATCACCTGATCACAACTATTGGGGTTTCCCCAATCAAATTCAGTTGCATGATATATAAGATAAACTAAAATAAAAATGATAGGAACATGGAAAATTGAAAGTAATTGTTGAAGAATTAATGGAATGATTAGCTACCATGGATATGGGGAAATATTATTGTGGAGTTAATAAAACACCATCCAACAATGTAAGAATTACATTTCACTATTTTATATATATATATCTTTAACCTATGTTTAAATATAAGGTTGAGTTTGACATATGTTTTATCCTCTTAACATATCTTCTAGCCCCAAATATGTTGAGAGTATTAATGTAATTTTATTTAGAAGCAATACATTCCTAAAGAACAAGGTATTATTCTCAGCATATGCAAAAAGGAGATCCAATTGTAAGATGACTTTGGTCATCTTTGTATTGAGGGAACACAACATGGAGTCAAAAGGGGATGAACCTAGATATGGATAGCTTGGATATTGTACCATTCATGGAGTGGAGGACTGATTATGTCAGTTTAAAATATACTTGGAGAAAATTAAGGGAATTTGAATGTTGTTTTGAGCATGTTGTGGATATAAACTTTGAGAAATATTGTAGACTTGTATGGGATTGTTACCCATACATTTGGCAAGAGAATGGATCAGGGTTAGTGGATGATGATATCTAAAGAGATACCCCTATATCCTATTTTTTCTTTTGAGGGGACGTGAATTATGTTGGGTCGTGCATGGAGATGAACTTTAATTTATTCCTATGAACATAGATGCATTTGTGGAAATCATAAGATCATATTGTTTCGCTTTGAAAGAAAATTTGTAGAGGATATTTGGGGGAAATGTGATTGTCCCTAAAATGTAGATCATAGTTTGGGACCTTGTCTCTCTTTTCCTTGGACCCTACTAGTGTTTGGAGATTGCATTTGAGGGCTTAGTGGACATGAACCTGATATGACCAAGAATATTAGTGTTTGAGCACCTATTATTTGGGAGAAAGGATTAGGGATTCAAGGAGTTAAAGTGGTTTAGGGGTTAAGGCATCAGGGGTTAATTGCAAAGGGTAAAGGGTTAGTGCATAGTCATTTTACGAGTTAAGGGGTTGAGGTATAGGGGGTGTAGGGGTTAGAGGCTAATGACTTAGTGGTTAAGGGCTCCAGGGGTTAAGGGTTAAGCACCACTGGCTTAGGGATTAGGGGATTTAGGGATTAAGTGCTCAAGGGTTATGAGATATAGGTGTCAACAGGTCAAGGGGTTAGGGATTAATGGGTTAATGGGTTTAGCGATTAGGGCTAAAGGGTTAAGGGTGAAGTTTAAGAGGATAAGATGTTAGGGCTTAGGGGCTTTATGGATTCTAAGTTAAGGAATTAGTGGATTAGGGTTCAAGGGATCAAGGGGTTAATGGGTTGTGAGTTATGACTGTAGGGGTTAAGGGATTATGGATTTGGGGTTAAGGGGATAGGGAATTTACTCATTATGGCTTAAGGGATTATGGGTTGTGATAATGGGGCCCCTAATCACCTTATCACAACTATTGGGGGTTACCCTATAAATTTCTCTCATTTCCTTCCCTCTAGTCTCCTAACTTATATGCCATGAGGTCTTAAGGCCCCTTCTCATTCTCTAATGTCTCATTCTCTAATGTTAGGATTGTGGATCTCAATAAAAATTTTGGCCTTGATTTTTGAACCTGTACTCAACTATCTTATTCATGTTACTCTTGTCAGGTCCTGTCACCTTATGAGGTAGCAGTAGGAAGTCCAAATCCTTGTTTTACACTTCTTCTAATTCTCCCCATTGCACCTTCATTGCAGCTTTTGTATTTCCCACCTTATCCATGTTTGTATTCCTTGCACCATCCCTCTGTGCAACATCTTTGGTAGTGGTTGAAACCCATTCCTAGGAAGCTTGGCCTATTTTTCTACACAACACCTCTAATAGTGTCTTTGATTCCCCTTCTCCTTCATTTTCGCTTATGACAGATCACTTCTCCTCCATTTTCACCTGAGATAGGAATCCCTTCTACAGAGAGTTTGACAGAGGAACCCCTTCTTCATATAAGTTTATCCAAACAATTCTTAGGCTTATCACTTAATTTTGTGAACAAATAATTAAAAAAAAAAAAAATCTTAAAATAAACCCTTTACCTTTTTTTTTACTACCACGTTGTATCCACGTTGTAATAATTTAAGGCGAAATTGTCTTTAAAAAAATGGCTTAAAATAAATCTTTTACCTTTTTTTTCACCATAAAAAAACAACAATATTATATTAGATATAAAAAATTGTTTACATATATCATAGCTCATATGTCCATCCACATTCAGTTGGAATGTTCTATTGCCAAAAACAAATTACATCAAAGTACCTCCACAGTTTAAGAAAGTATCCCTATACTTATATCTTAACCAAAAAGAATCCCAAAATGAAAAAGGTATTTATAATCAATGTTCCACATATTCCTCTTTTCAAAAAACATATCGTAACCTGGCAGTCCATGAGTTGCAGAAACATGAACTAATGCTCAGTGAATGGAAAAATTTCCACTATGCTCATATTTGGAATTTTCAAAGAATTTTTACTATAACATAACAAAAGGCAGACCAGTGAAGTGTTTATGTGTAATTGTTAGATCAGTTAAGTGTTCCATGATTTTATGAATTCTACCCAACTAGTTGAAAATGAGTGACAAGCAGAAAGTAGATCTATTAGAAACCCACTCCACAACCACTTATGAATCTCCAACGACTTCCATCTATACCAATCCAAAATTGCATGCACAAAAAAGAAATCCCCAAAGTGCTAGAACTTCAGCTCGTGTATTTGACCCATTACCCCCATTCCAACATATATGGTACATATTTCCTGACTGAATGATGATGTAGGCACCACAACCACAAATCCCATCCTTAGTTGCAACATCAAAGTAACCTTGTAGAAAGAGTGTTAAATTTAGTGGAGGAGAAATAAGTCTCACAATAGGTGTACCCCCGCCAAAATATGCTTTCTTGTAATATGCCATAATGTAAACACACCTTTGTCAGATATTAGGCAAATTGTTCTCGAAAATGAGTGAATTTTCACTTTTCCAAATTCCCCACATAATATATATAGGAAGTGGTATAGATGTTTTATATTAAATAATCCAATCTCAAATACAATCGTCCACAGAAGAGGAATTCCAACCCGCTTGTAAATGCAAAATCTTAAATGCACCATTCCAAATTGATTTTGCAAATGAGCATTTGAGAAATAGATGAGTCAGGTCTTCCATCACCTCCATACAAAGTAAATAAAAACCAAGCCCACTCTGTCCTTTACGACACATATTGTCCCATGTAAATATTCTACTTTTCCAAATGAGCCAAGAAAATAACTGTAGCTTTGCTGAAATCTTCCACTTCCATATTTTCATACACCATTTGTTGGAGGAAGAAAGAATAAGTAAAAAAATGTACCAGTATGCCTCTCGTACCTTTATTTGATCCATAACCAAATTATTGTTCCATATATATTTATCCTCATTTTCAGTGAGAAATATGCTCACATGTGGAAGGTCTCCGACAAATATATTCCATATACCTTCAAGATCCCCATTTTATCCAATTTTGGAGGCCATGAGCCAATAGAGATTGGAAAATAAATCCTCTATAAATATTTGACTAACATAGTGATGCCCAAATTGTGAATTTTCCGTAGAATATCCAGCAGAAAGGTGTGATCACCTGTAAATCCGCAGATTGGATCTAATCCAATTTCAATGTTTGTGCCTTTTCCAATTTTCCACTGACTATTTCTTAGAAGCCATGGGCGAACCTTCATAAAGCTCCTCCAAATATAGGATATGTCACGTGGTTTGTGTGCAACAACATTTATCCACAATGTCATTAATTTATTTTGGAGATATTTAGATTTGATGATGTTATGCTAGAGACCATCGCCATTTAGAGCCTAGAAAAAATATTTCATAAGTAATGGCAAACTCATATGCTCGAGATCAAGGATGACCCATCCTCCTTCCTCTTTCCTCCGAGTTAAAATTTCCATGCTAGCCAAATGATATATGTGATTATCAGAGTCACCATCCTAAATAAAGTCATATATGATGGAGCAGAGAATTTTAATGATATTCTTAGGTAGATTGAAAAGATTAAGCCAATATATAGAGATAATTTGAAGGATTACTCTAACAACAATAAGTATACCTCCCAGGGAGAGCCACCTGTGTGCCCATGATAAAAGTTTATAGTGGAATTTATCTATGAGACAACTCCAATCCTCAATTCCATAAAAGTTAGGTTTGAGCATAAATCCAAGATATTTAAAACCCGCATCCAATGATAACACCAAAAGTGTGAGAAATATCTAGCACTGATGCATCATCTCGGTAATTAGAAATAATATGATATTTCGTATTATTAATAAGGATTCCAAAGGTCGATCCAAAGAGGTCAATAATACCATAATTGTGTCTCCATTCCATAATAGATAATATACGAAATAGTAACACATCATTGACAAAAATAAGATGAGTAACCTTGACTTGTCTAGTAATAAAGATACTTACCAATGACCCGTCCATATTTTCCTGTAAGAGAAATATGCTAAGTCCCTTAATAAAAATACTGAAAATAAGGAGTGATAAGGTTCATCCTTGTCGAAGACCCCGAGACGCAGAAAACAATTTTGTAGGAAGTCCTTTAACCAATACAAAAAAATTTGCAGTAGGTACACATGCCATGACACATTTTGAAACTTGAAATGAAATGCCAATTTTGTGTAGGACCAGCCCAAGAAAGGTCCAATCTACACAATCAAAATATTTTGTAGGTAAAAATTCATAATAATCACACTGAGTTTCTTATATTTGATAGTATGTAAAGTCTCATGTGCAATAACAACCACATATTGAATTTGTTTTTGATGAAGAAACCGAAATTTTTCATGGGCGATACCATCCAACGGTGTAGGTTTCATCCTATTAGCAATGCTTTTGGTTTTTTATAAGATGTTGGAAAGTAGATAGGCCTATAATAAACAAATGTTGATGCATGTGAAACCTTAGGAATAAATGTAATGAAAGTGGAATTAATATCACTAGGGATATAACCAATCTTTCGATATTATTTGCAACAACCAATATATCAATGCCCATAATATCTTGGGAGTGTAAAATTAATTCAATGGGCCAGCAATAAGACCCAGGGATTTTATCAGAGGAAAAGGATTTCATCGTAGCCTGTAATTCTTCCATTGTAATGGGTTGAAATAACATAGTATTTGTGTTGGCATCAAACATAGTCAGATATGAATCAACAACCCCCATCTGTTGCAGAATATCCACCTTCGCTCTAGCCCTATTTTGATTGAAAAAATATCTCAATGCCTCAACCTAGATGTTAGGAAAATTAGATAAGCAATTACCATTAATATATTGAATTTCCCAGCTGGATTTCTCCCTGCGACTCTTCCTTGCATAATTATGAAATAATTTTTTATTCTTCTCTCCTCCTGATACACAGAGAGAATGAATTTTCAGTCTCCACTCTTCTTGTAATCGAAAATATCATTCTTCCTCTTTTCTATATCCACATCTAGTAATTTATGCACCAACGAGAAATAACATGCATGTGAAGGATCAACCAATGTACCAAGTTTTTTATCAATCGCCAAAATTTTGTTAATATGCTTCCAGTTTTTAGTTCGAATCTAGTTACTGACAGAATTTTTAAGAGCCCTCAACTTAATCCCAATAATTTCCAAGGAAGATGTGATCAAGGGGTCTGATACTAATGTCCAAAAGGTATGCACTAATGAATCAAATTCAATAAATTTTAAGCAGTGGTGTTTAAATTTGAACGTGAGACCACCAAAATCCCAATCTGCATGCCACTAGAGTATAATAGGGTAATGGTACAAAATTTGGGATGGAATAGCCAAAGAATTAACAGAACCTAAGCATTGCACCAAATTTTTGTGAAGAATGAAACAATCAAGTCTCTTAGCAATGCCTATGGACCTAGCCTAGTGATTTCTCCATGTTGGAATAAAGGAAGTGAACAAAATATACCCCAAGTGGTTCCTGCTAAAACGATCATTAAATTACCTTGCCAATGGGTCCACTTTGCAATAATCCCCCCAACCGTCATTATCTTCAATGATGAGGTTCAAATCCCCCGCCAAAATAAGGGGCCGCATATTTAATAGGACACAAGATTCCACTTTATCTTGGAAGAATATGATGCATATGTATTAATAATATTAAATATGTCCTTCGAGCCCCTGATGAAACTAGGTAGAAGGACATCTGCAAAGGATTTATAGACAAGAAAATTCATGACCTTAGGATCCCAAAAATCCGCAAGACCACAAGATAAACCGAAAGCATCCACAAAACATACCCATCTCTCAGGACAAATGTCGAGGAGAATGGGCCAAGTCTTGTCTCCAATCATCATTATATCTTGTAAAAGGATAATAGATGGGTGATTAACCCCAATCAAATTCCAAAGTACGAGGATTTTTCGGGCACTACCCAAGCCCCTGATGTTTAAGGACATGATTATCATGGTAAACCCTCAAAATTGGGAAAATAATCTCTAAGGGCCTGAATAGGAGAGAAATAAGAAACATAAGGTGATGTATCGAGTTCCAATGTTGCAGAAATATGTGAAGATTAGTATTAGTCCCATTTGAATTATTAGAAGGTTTCGAATATCGTTCCTTCCTAATGGTCACATTATGAAGAGAATTGGTACTGATAAATATATTAGGTTAGGAGGATGATTGAATCAACAATTTCTCTAGATGGATATCAGGGTGAAGGCAGAGAAATTCTGTATCACTCCCCACTTAATTAGCAGGAGAAAGGTCTCTAGAAAATGTCCCAAATTTAATGTGAGTAGGGTCATAGCTAACAATTAATGAGTCATGAATAGTGGAGGTCATCCCATTGGCATCAAAAGATAGAGTGTGGGTAGGTTCCAAATTGTCTGAAGAGGGAGAAATTTTCGGTACAGATAACAATGAAGAATGTTCAATACAATCAAAATGTGACAACTCAATATGTGGAGAAACAATACATAACGGAAAAAAAAGTATAATTACAAAGAGAAACAACACTCAATACAAAATCATTATGAATATGTTTCTTAGGACATGTCATAGGTGGTGTGACTTTAAGCTTACCCGAGAGAGAGTTTTGAACAATCTCCTAAGTTGTCGGAGAGTGTATAGATGTCAATGGACGACCCCCATCACAAACCGTCTCTAATATTCCATGTCATCAATTTACAAATCTGCATGAGCACTTAGAAATAAAATTTCCAACGTTATGACAACCCATGCATTGAAAAGGAATCTCCCAATAGTTAATTTGTTGCCTAGTAGATAAGACACCCTAGTTGAGCTCCACCTCTACATGAAGGCCAGCAAAAAATTCCACCTCCATCAAAATCCATGTGATATGTTTATCTCTATGTAAGAGGCTTGCTTCCTCCAGGAAAGAAAATTTACCTATGGAATTGCCAATCATCATTAGTGATTCACATGACCATAATACGAGGGGTAAACCAATGATTTTATCTTGGAACCATTTTATTTTTTGGAAATTCAAGTAATGGATCAAAGCCCACATGTTAGTGATGTAAAGAGAGGAAACCATAGCTAAGAACCCAATATGATCCCAAAAAATCTTCACAACATTGTCATCATTAATAAAGCGGCATTAGAACCATTGATTGTATAAAATGTTGAAAATAAGAGAGTACTTAAGAATAGGGTACCAGTGTTATTTAACAAAGTATTCCATCTGAGAGCCATCCATTCACAGATAAAATAACTTACCCTTCAAATCCTGTTGTTGTAATCCTACCACCTAGTCCTAAAAAACATTGGAACCAAAAACAAGTTTCTAATAATGTCGATCAACCTTAACTACCTTATTTTTCTGCGAATGATGGAAAAACATTTTCAGTGGATTACCACATTCGGGTTATACAACTAGTGGAGATACCAAAAAATTCGAAACCACGTGTATATTTTCAAGTACAATAGATGTCCCAAAGGGCTAGAAACCTGACTTGGGGTATGCATGAATCTTCGCCTTAATAATTGCATGTACCAACACATCGAGTAATGGCACATCACCGCTCCAGTTTCCTTTAGTATTAAGTGACATCCTATCAATATATGTAAAGTCCAGTTGTACAAAAGACATTGCCGACACTCTCCATTCATGCCTATATGTGCACCAAATTAGAGAGCATTACTGAAAAATACCTTATGTAGTAGTGTCTAAAAAAACCTCAATAAAATATGTAGACAAGGTAAATTAATGTCACTTATCAATTATTGACCCCTCATGATATGGGTTGTCACTATCTCAATCCACTAGGACACCCATTCAAATACAATAGACTGGCCAATCATCGTCAACCAATGTCCTTCGGAGAATATCATCAAGCACACAATTGACAAAAATATTCAATGGCATTGCAAACCATTTATGGATTGTCCCTCATATAATCAATGACCATCTTGGAAAAAAAATATTCCCCCAGACCAATTAATGACCCCGAGATACTCCTTCATGATCAAATTCAAAATTGAAATATGTTACCAACTCCACCAAACAAAATGAATCCACTTATGTAGTAGTAAATATCCTCAGAAATAATCCTATCAATCAATCCCAAACTAGAGAGGAGCAGGATAATCCATAGGAGAAAAGGTTAAAAAGAAATACCACGTAAAACAACCAACCAATGTGTCTTGGATAGACCACAGAGAATACCAATAGGTAGTAGCTAATATCCTCGGAAATCCCCTGATCGACCAATCCCGAACCAGAGAAGAAGCAAGAAGATCCACAAGAGAAAAGGTTAAGAAGAAATGCCACGTAAGCAACCAGCTAGTGTGTCTCAGATATACCACAGATCATACCAACAACTAGAATGGAAAATAAATTTTTATTACTGTACCTTGAAATAAAAAGAACAATATAGAATCATCCAAAATGAGGATGAAAACTGAATCTATCTCATATAATTATGCTTAGATGCATTGCACCCAACAACACCAGCAATTGCACCAACAAAGTCTACATTTAATACATCTACCTCCACAATTTCAGCCAAAATTATTGCCCTTGTGAATTTTGTGATGAATGCTTCCACAATCCTATCTTTTATCCTCAGCGTTCTCTTCTTGCAAAAGTTGTTGTAGAGATTTTGAAGTAGGCATATTGTCTGCCAAAGTATATTATGTAATTTTCCTCTACCATCCTTCAGGTCTATCTAATCTAGGTTGGTGATGAAAATCATAAGTTTCAGCACAACAATGTAATGATAGTAGCAACCAACACATAAAAGTAGCGTTCCAAATAAATGAAACAGTAAAAAAAATATATTAAAACACAATTGATGGAGACCCTGAAAAGTACTCCAATTATGTTACTGCCTATCCATGTTCAACCAAAGTTCCTCTTTCACTCCTCTCACCAAGCACCTCTGTTGTTGGCCTCCATTGCTCTTCTTCTTGAATACCCATCAACAACATAAAGACATACCCTAATCCTTTAGTTTTAGCTCTTTTACTAGTGCCTCGTATTCAAAATTTTAAGACAAAACTAAATTTTAAGGTAATTTTTTTTTTTTGTCTTAGAAAATTGTCTTAAAAGTCCCCTCCGTGTAGTAGTGCCAAATGCAACGAAAAACAAGTTGTATCTAATCATATCAACAAATATTGAAGGGACATAAGAGGAATTGATGTCCAAGAAATCTTGCGATGAAAAGTTGTCGTGTTCTTTAGATTCGGCTACTCCACCAAAACGAAGAGACCAACAAATCATTGTCTTTATATAGGATAACGTGAATGGTAAGTGAAATAGCAGTGTCGGTATAGGTGAGAGATAGTAGTAGCTTGCAAGTTGGTGGACTTAGGGCACACTATTAGAGTCAATTTTGTAGGTGTTAGATAATATTGTCTTAAAATGAAATGGTTTTGTCTTAATTGTTAATTGTCTTAAATGAGTTTCATCTTAGCTGTAATTGTCTTAAATATAAAGTTTTGTCTTACAATATTTTTATATCAAACTGTTTTTTTCTTAAATATAAAGTTTTGTCTTAAAATTTTGTCTTAAATATAACTTTTGTCTCAAAATATTTTTGTCTTAAATTGTTTTTGTTTCATATTGTTTTTGTCTCAAACTGTTTTAGGTAGAGTGTTGAGGCAAAAAAATATTGTAATAAAGATAAAGAGAAAAATAAGTTAAAATAGGTGAAAAAAATAAAAATATATTTGAATAATTATTTATTAAAATGTTAAAGATGTTGAGAAAAAAAAAAACTTATGAGCGAAACTGAAAACTTAATTTTTTTAAAATATGAGAAAACGTTTTCAGTTAATATGATCGTATCCGTGCTTACTGCGAAGTGACTGATAGATTAGATTTATTTTGAAAGAGCTACCCTGCATAATAATTTCGTTGGTTCAAGTTATGTTATGCTAGTGCGAGTTACATGGAGGCCCAAACTGAACCATATAGTTTCGTTCTCAGTTGCTAACTTGTTATCACAACTTCCATGGTTATTCCATGAAAAATATGTTCAATTTTAAAAGTTTGAAAGTAAAGCCCTTTGTTGCAGAGAAAAACTAAAGATTCATTGCTTGGGTGCAAAGTAATTCACATGGTTAACGCGTGTTTGAATTGGAGCAAAACTAAAATTCCACCTCAAAAAGAAATGGTCTTACAAAGTAACGAGTTTGGCCGCGAGAATTAAACAAATTCTATAAAAAAGAAGTAGTCTTACAAAATAATAAGTTTGGCAGTGAGAATTAAACAGATTCTATTACGACAGATAACGTGTTAGAATTTCAAACAAAATAACTGGGAAAAAATAATAAGTTCGGCAATGAGAAGAATTAAACAAATTCTATCCTCAAAGATAACGTGTTAAAATATTATGTGTGGTTTAAAGATGCATGTATTGCTACAAGCTTTGAAAAAATGATTTGGGATGCTTATTCAATGAAATTTGCTGATGCAGAGATTGGGGTCGGTTAGTTACATATAATATTTTAGTTTTATTTTTCTTCATAATTCTTTAAATTATTTAATAAGATATAATTTTTTTTTTTTTAATTTTGAAGTCATAATATTTTAAATATTGTTTTTATTATATAAAATGTATTATGTAAAATGATTTTTTCTTTAATTCTAATTGTCTAAGTAAGACTTAGTAATATTTGGAATCTTCAAGTCATCTCTATTTGAGCTAAAGATCGCAGTTTTGACTAGAATTAAAAGCAATTTTAAGAAACATTTTATCTCTCATGTCTTTTAATTTCTTCTTATACATATGATACCTAGTCATAACCATCCTTTCAATGACGAAAATACTTGCTTCAATCAAGAGAATATGATATGGAGTATTTCATTTAAACTTGACATGGTAAGTTATAAAATTCTTTTAGATCTATTCTATCTTCCTCCACTACTATCTAGAAACAATGCAACCCCAAACCTCACATCTATATAAGATAACAAAAGTGATGAGAGCTTCAAAGATAATTATTTATTTATTTATTTTATGACTTATCTAAATATTTGTGGACTTGCAATTATTTTTGAACCCATAATAAGCTTTACATCTTTCATTTTCACAATGTTATAATTCCAATTGTGATGCATTTCAATTCCAAGATATTTGAGTGAAAGAACTTTATATAAATAATTGTTATCATATATGAAAGTATCATATATAATATTTTTGGGTTTAATTATCTTGACTTTAATTTTTTTTGTATTAACAATCATACGGAGCATTTCATTTCCAAGATATTTGATTGAAAAAACTTTCTCTAAATAGTTCTTATCAGATATGAAAGTATCATATATGATAATTTTGGATTTAATTATCAAGACTTTACTTTTGTTAGTATTAACAATCATACTCATGTTGGAGCATACACCTTAGAGGATTTTTAGTTGCTTTCCAATATTTTAATGGATCCTCACCAACATTGTCTACATCATCCAAACATTCTTCTAGATTTTCAATGTAAATTCCAAAAGCAACATAGGATAAGGGACATCCTTGTTTGAATTTGATATTTCATTTAATTTCTTCTGTAAACCCTTAATGGTCCTAAACTTGAATATAACATTCAACCCTCAAGTGGAGAGGAACTATTATTTCCTCCAACAAAGTTATCATTGGGGGAGGGGGGGGGTGAATACATTCAAAAGGTGAATTGTTACTATAACATTTCTAGATAGAAACAAAGTTATCATTTGGGGGGCGGGGGGGGGGGGGGGGGAATACATTCAAAAGGTGAATTGTTACTATAACATTTCTAGATAGAAAAATATTTTATATTATTTAAAAATATCACATTTCTCCTTATTTCAAAACTCTAATTTTGTTTTTTTAAGTATGAATAGCCACACTATATAATAAAAAAATCCTATTCACCTAATTGTAAGGGGAAAAGAGAAGCAAAGAGCCATATTTGTTTTTTTGAGTAGGAAAGAAAAAATTAGAATCATATTCACCTATTTTCAAGTAAATGGAACAAATTTTCATCATAGATACTTTTCAAGTCTATGGTATTTGATGTAGTGATGCTTTGAAAAGTTTGGTATACTCCATTATAAGATACCTCAAGTAACCATGGACAATAAAATTATCTTGCATGTTTTGTCATCACATATTATTGTATTAAAATATATGTTATAAAATGTATACATAATTTCTTTATTTAAAATATCAAAGCATTAAATTATATCTTTTTGTCATAATATTTTATTATCTTTATATAATTTTTGTGATTTTTTTTTTTATAATTAGAGATATAATTTAAATAACCCAATTGGGAAATGCGTTGAGTTTTTTATTCTTATTATAATATTGCATTGAGTTAATTTTATTTGAATAAACAAGGTTATTTCTAAATAGGTTTTTAATTGAATAAGTTTATTTCTAGTTAGGTAATATATATAGATTTAAATTTTAAATATTTCAAAAATTAATTTTGTGTCAACTTTTATAACTATAATGAAGATGAATAATGGGTTTGTGGTAATCACTTAATATATCATTGATTTTACTTGAACAAGTTATGATTATATAGTAAAACCACAAATAGTTAACTGGAGGTTGGTAACCACTTTTCTTTTTGTTATAAATATGAAATGAGAGATATTTGCAGTAGATTCAAGAGTGAATATATTTTATATGTTATCTATAATATTCGATATATAAACACATGTATATTTAAACACATGTATATTTGAATTGTACAATTGTTGTAGGATTGAGATAATAAGAAATTATCCATTTATATCTTTCGAGCAACATTTTCTTATTATTTCCAATAATATATTATCTGACTTATGATTAGAAGTGTTTACTTATTTTGTTTCTAGAGTAAGTCTGAAAACTATTTTTGTTGGATTAAGAGTTAATGTTTTTTAGACATATAGAAAAAATTTAAATAAAAAAGATCCAGAAACATTTGATAAAAGTGAAAAAATTGTCCCTTATATATAAGAGTTAGTAATTTCTAAAAGACCTGATTTTTCTTGAATAACAATAATAAATTAAAGTCTAAACTAATAATAACTAATAATTAAACTGTGTAACTACTAATAAAACTGTACCACTACTATTTTGACAACATGTTTACTTTAAAAATTAAGTTTTCCTGCTTGTGAATTAAAACTTCATTGTAATTTTCATACACATACACATGAAAGAATTATGGTACACGCCACTTGTATCGAGGTTGTGAAGCACATGTAACGTATTACAATTCTCTAAATTTCATCTTGCAATCATCTAGGTTTGCTGCAAAATAAAATCAATGATTCTACTTTTACGACAACCGCCGACATTGAATATATGGTTACATCCTGATTCTTCAAGTTCAAACTCCCCAGTTGCTTGGAAGAAACCGGGTGGGGTAATGAAACTTAATGCTGACAAATGTTTATTTGAACTTATTTCTCTTCTTTAGATTTTGAAACATTTCTACTCAATTTTGTAATATTCCTGAAATTTGAAGTTTAATTGCAGAGGTATACTAGCTGACCAAAGTTTACAAAGCAATTAAATGAATTTAATTTTCCATAATATTTTTTATATTTTGAATTAGTTAATTCTTTTCATTTCTGTTCATTGAGATACATGCATTACAACCCATTCTAGTGGAACTTTTTCCTCGTGACTATTGAATTTCAAAACTCACGCCACTATTTTCATCATCTAACATATTCTACGAATCATAAGACTCTTTATAAAGAAACATACATGAAACAGGTTTAAGAGATTCTTCAAACATAACTGTATTTTTAGTGATTATTTCAGTTCAATATTTGCATATTCCATGGCCTATAATCACGGTATAATCAGTTCTCGTTTGCTATCACAAGTTCCATGGTTATAACTTATTCCATGAGCAATATGTTCAAATTTAAAAGCTTGAAAGTAAAGCCCTTTCTTGCAGACAAAAACTAATCAAGATCCATAGCTGGGGTGTAAAGTAATTGACATTTTTAAACTACACCACAGTTCCACCTAAAAAACTGGTCTTACAAAATAATAAGTTCGGCTTGTGAGAATTAAAGAAGTTCTATAATGACAGATAACGTGTTAGAACATTAGATATTGTTTAAATTTGACCAAACTGAATTTCCTAACAAAATCACTCGGAAAAATTAATAAGTTCGGCAATGAAAATCAAACAAATTCTATTCTGACTAAGGTGTTAAAATGGTGTTAGAATATTATGTGTTTTTTTAAAGATGCATGTATGGTTTCTTGAAGTTTTGGAAAAATGATGTGTCATGTTTTTTCAATAAATTTTACAGATGGTAGAGATTGGATTTATTTTTTCTCTATAATTCTTTATTAACTAACCATTTTTTTAATTTTAACTTGATAATATTTTTAATATTATTTTTATTATGTAAAATGTATTATGTAAAGTGGTATTTTTCTTTATTTTCAGTGGTCTAATCAAGATTTGATATTCTTATATTATCTTTCATTTCTAATGGTCTAATCAAGATTTGACATCTTCATGTCATCCCTATCAAAGGTGGCAGTTTTGGTTAGAATTAGAAGCAATTTTAAGAAACATTTTAGCTTCTATGTCATTTATTGTCTTCTTATACATATGATACCTAGGCATAGACATCCTTTCAACTAGAGAAATATTTGCTTCAATATGGAGTATTTCATCTAATCATGGTAAGTTATAAAATTATTTTAGATCTATTCTATCTTCCCCCACTACTATCTAGAGACAATGCAACCCTAAACCTCACATTTATATAAAATAACATGAGTGATGAGAGTTTTGAAGAGATTTATTTATTTATTTATTTTATCACATAACTCACAATTATTTTTGAAACCATAATAAGCTTTTCATACTCCATTTTATCAATGTTATAACTCCAAGTGAGTTTGTGATGCATTTCAATTCCAAGATATTTGAGTGAAAACTTTCTCTAAGTAGTTGTTGTCATATATGAAAGTATTATATATGATGATTTTGTATTTAACTATCATGACTTTAATTTTGTTGGTATTAACAATCATGTTTTTCTTGGAGCAGACACCTTAGAGGAATCTTATAGTTCTTTTCCGATATTGTAATGGCTCCTCATATATCATCAACATAAAGAAGAAGATCTATGACTAGAATGGTGAGTGTGGGACGAACAAGCCTACATATTTCAAATGTTATTCTAGCTTCTGGATGTAAATACTAATAGAAACATGGGATATGGGATATCCATGTTTGACATTGATATTGCATTTAATTTCTTCTAGTCAACCCTAGTTCTAAACTTGACAATAAAATTCTCAACTTGTTACAAAAACCCTCAACTAGAGAAGAACTGTTATGCCCGCCAACCAAGTTATGATATAAGGGGGTAAATATATTCAAAAGGTTAATTGTTACTATAAAATTTTTGGTTAATTTTTTTTTTATATTATTTAAATATCTTGCATTTCTCCTTATTTCAAAACTCTAATACTACTTTTGGTATGAATAGGCACACTATATATGATAAGGAATCATACTCATGGAATGAAATTATCTAGTATATTTTTTCATCACATATTATTGTCTTAAAATCTATGATATAAAATGCATACAATATTGCTTCATTTAAAATATCAAAGCATCAACATTATATATTTTTGTTCTATTTGAACTATCTAAATCAAAATTTAGGAAATCTTGAAATTTTATGATGAAAGATATATAAATCTGTTAAGGTATTTTTTAAATACTTTGAAAGCTAGAGAAATGATTTTATCAAATTTATATAAGTTTATGTGAACAAAATGGATTTATAATTGCGGATATATTTTAAATGGTCCAATATATAATGGGAAATGTGTTTGAATTTTTTATATTTATTATAATATTGCATCGAGTTAATTTTACTTGAACGAACAATATTATTTCTAATTAGGATTTTAATTGAACACCATTGTTTCTAGTTAGGTAATATAAATAGATTTATATTTTAAATATTTCAAAAATAAATTTACATCAAATTTTATAACTATAATGGAGATGAATAATGGATTTATGGTAATCATTTAATTTATCATTGATTTTACTTGAGCAAGTTATGTAGCAAGTGGCAGTCTAGGAGTAGCAACACTTCCATCTTTATAGATGTGAGTGGTAGGCTTCCTTGTCGCCATAATTTTACATTCAATTTTTCTTGCCAACTTGAATGTCTTCTCCAATGAATCAGGTTCCCAAACGCGAACTTCATGTTGGATCTTATCCTTTAAAGTTCCTATGAAGACATCAATCTTGTGTTCCTCTGGAATATCAGTTACCCTTATATTCAATTTTTGGAAGTCCTGAATGTGCTCCGCCACTGAACCCTTTTGTTTGAGATTTATCAATTGGCTAAAGAAGGTATTGCTATTTGTATCCTCATAATGTTTTATCATTTCCTCCATAAAAATTGACGAAGTGAAAATTTGTTTATGGGAGAAAAGCCATCAATACCATACAAATGTATTTTTTTCTAAATGTAAAGTTGCAATGCGTACCTTTTGTGTGTTTTGCACATTATTGAGATCAAAATACTCCTCCATCTATAGTATCCATGTTTCAGGATCCTTGCCATCAAAATTCCTCATATCCATCTTTGGAAAATGGTGGTCCTTCAATCCAACATTAGAGTGTATGAAATAACACTTAACATTTATTTTTTTCTCATCATGAGTTTCCTCTAATATCTTTTCGCCATTAGGAATAATTTCTTGTATAAAATTTGACAAACCTTCCATGTCTTCCTTAAAACCTTCCAAATTTTCTTCCATATCATTCTTCAAACCATCCATCGCAGCTTCCACGCTTTTATTCAAAACATCCATTTCATTTTTTGTTTCTCTTTGCGACAGATAAATTTGGTGCACTAGCTCTTGTAATTTTTATATGTCATGTTGCATTTCTTCATCTTCATGAGCCATAGTAGAGCCTTCTGGAGGCTTAATGGGTGTTGAATTATTTTTAGGGGGGATTTTAGAACCCAATACTAATATCTATTCTACAATATACCCTTGGAATCAATTCAAATTGATTCTTTAAACAAGACTTATGCAATTCGGAAGAAAAAAATACACATGTTTTTCTTTCTTTTGAGGAGCCTGATATTGAAACTGAATTATCTTTGTGATTTCAGATCTTCAATATCTGAAATTCGGCACTGAAGTAGCACTATGAATCTTCTTTTGAATGCCACAGGTTTGACCTGATTTGTATTCTTCAAGGAAACGTTATGCCCAATCTCCGAAAATGAACTAAATATGGACGGGTTTAGTAGAGCGAACTTGTACGACGTACCACGTGTCCTTGTTTCCCTCTTCAGCTCTGAAATTCATATACATGAAACTATGGTTTGTGTACTTGTTGCCACGTTTTATAGAATTCCAATCTGACACTCAGAGAGAGAGTTATGACGATTTTCCCACAGTCACCTCTTTGAGATGAAATTCGGGAGCTTGAAAAAACCCTAACTTCTGAAGATCATATCTCCAAAAATATTGTGAACCAAGATCTGAAATTTGTATAGGAAGTTCCATAGGATTTTATTTTCTCTCTGTAAAAATTTCAGCTTCTGAAACTTTGTAGAGAAAACATTATAGCGCAAATGCCACAATGACCTATTTTAGGTAAACTAAGTTATAGCGACAATGCCATGATGAACTGTTTGGAGCAAAGAAACCCTAGAATCCAAAGCTCTGATACCAAGTGTTATGAAACCAACTCCAAAAATAGAAAAAAAGCGAGATCAATGCCTTAGAAATAAGCCACTGTTGGACACCTAATCCTCTATGGGTAGGTGTGGAAGCTGAATGGAAAAAGAGGAGTCCAAGTGACCTTGGAATGTGGAATCCAAGAGTCACCCCATTGTACTATAAATAAACATCTATGGCTAATGGAAAGGAAACTAATGCTTATATTTCCCTTTGTTTGTGTTTACTTTCTCTCCCACCATGCGCGTGTTTAACATGGTATCAGAGCCATGACAAGTGGCCTTCTTCTTCCTCATTGTGCCCTCATGTGTTAGGTTTATGTGTTAGGTTTTCTGCCTTGCCATTCCCTGCTCCAAGTTGAGCCAATGTTTTGTGGCCAGTTCCACTGTAAGTCATGTGGAAATACCGTAGCTCATTGTTGTAGTAGTATTCTACTTTCATTTAAATCTGACTGTTTCAAGATAGTGGTGCATCTTTCTATACATTAATAATCTCTCAAATATCACATTGATGAGCCTGTCATTGTAAGAATTGTCAGAACCTATTTCTTGTGAATAAAACTTGTTTCTATGTGCATGCATTACATCTCTAACCTACCTGTCACCACTGCCTCTTGAAGGAACCGTTCCAGGCTATTTGTCTGTGTACAAACACGATAATATTTGTGTTGAGAGATACATAAACAGAGAATGAACTATCAGTCCTCTTTTGAGTGCTTTCGTGAACCATGTATTTTCTCTGCGTGAAAATTGATTGAACGCCTTGAACCTTGGTTCGATTTTCAATGGCTTATGCATGGCGATTCAGTGGGAATGATGTGTTGAACATTTTTTGGCACTGCTCTCTATTCTCTACAATATCGCTTAGAATTATTATTGAAGGGATATAGGTGTATCCACAGACTCTTCTCCTTACTTGCGACATCATTTTTGTTGCAGCCATTTGCTTTTGTGCCACAGCTCCCTCAGGCCCCTCTGCTGTCCCTTGCAACTCCACATCTCCCTCTCCACCTGTGTCGACTCCTTCACTCTCCGCTTCCCATCTCATCACTCCTTCACTTCCTTCACACTTGTGCTCCCCTCCCTCTCTGCCACATTGCTCGTTGCCACACTGTAGCTTGGCCTTAGCCTACTCGCAGCCTCCCTGACCCCCTCACTCCCCACCTGCTCAGCTCTCCCATCCCTCTCATTGGCCTTTCGCCTCGCCCACAACTTCATCTCCCTCTCGTCGGCCTCCCTCCCAGACAGCTCATCTCTGCATCTCCTTCACGTAGCCTCCGTCGACACTGCCGACTCCCTCCTCCATCCACCATCACCTCACATCACGACCCTCCCGTAGCATCCACCCACTCTACCTCATCCCCTCAGCACCCCCGCTCTCTCCTCCCCCTCTCCCTCTTTGTCTGTCCTACCCTCCCCTCCCCTACATCCGCTCCCACGAAACACATAGCCTCATTCTCTTCAGTGGTGCTTGCAGATAAATTGATAGAGGGTGATTGGATGAGGTGCAACTGACTAACACCTTCACCGCCGATGAAGGAGGAATAGTGACCGGTGGGAAGAGGAGGAATTTTATCAGTGAAATGGAGCCTTTGCTGCGCTGTAATAAAAATTGAAAGTAGAGAAAGTAGTATGATGAATCCACAGGGGTTGTCTTGACTTTAAACCAAAGGAAAATTTGCTTCGTTTAAGCATTCATGTGAAGAGGACTTAGTTGCCATACTTCTTTGTCAAAGACTGGTCGATAGACCGAATGGTATGCCAAAAAAAAATATATATATCATATTATCATCAAAGTTTCTCCTTGAAAATGTGTATATCAAATTAAATGTCAGTGTGGAGTTAAGAATCACCCATTTTGATTCAGATGAGGGATGAGATGCTATAATTTTTTAGAGTTATATTTGTGCAAATAAATATTAGAGGTCCATCATGAATAAATAAAGAACATAATTTACAGATTGTAGGAACTTTCATGAACAATTAAAGGACAAAACTTGCAGACTCGACTATTTTGAAACACATGCAACAATGAAGGTCTTTGATGGCAGTTCGAGGTTCTCTCAGAATGTGAGGTGGTGAATACAATAATATTTATCAATAGTTACAACATTGAAATTAATGTTAAAGCAATGGTGAATGGCATATAAGTCTTTAATATGCCTTGGTGATTGATGTTAAATTCCTTAGTGTGATATATTGACTATTGCATAAATAGTTTCTAAATGCCTAAAATTGATAATTTATTAGAGTTTTTGAGAACTCTAATGGTGTCTACCACCGAAAGTACAGTTAGAATCAATAAGGATACCATTTCTGATATTCAAACTTGTTTACATGATGCACAAGACAAGATTGAGTTTTTTCAGCTTGAATCTCAATTCCAGCAAGAACTACAACAATGGAGTAATCATTCTGAACCTGTTTCTCCTCAAAAAATTGAGAGGGACTCCCATCAGTAGAAAGAATATAAAATTGCAATCAAATTAGATTCAGTTCCTTGTATAAGAGAAGATTTACATGCAGATGAAGCAGCTCAGTCTGCACTTCCCAAGCCCATCATTAGACCTTGGGAAGAGCTTGTCCACAACAAGCACAGAACAAGTCTTGGATATGACAAGGATGTGTCATTTCATATTCTAAAATACTCCATGCCTATCAAATTTCAGAGTGTCGGATTTCTTCATGATATCTCACCTACCGCTATTCCAGATCTTACTCCTCTTCCACAGCAACAACAACAAATTGTAAAATACCAACACTATGATTGAGTTGGCCATATGAAAGATCACTCTTTTGACCTTCACCCATGAAAGAAATCTGGTCGGAAAACCAATTCTTCACACATATGCTTCATAAACAAGCCTCTTGCATGAACAAAGATTCATATTGGATGGATCTCTTCTTGGAAATGGGCATCAACATCCAAAAATATGTTTAAGTCGCATGTCAGAACTTGTTCTCAAATATTGAGAAAACTTGCAGTTGATTTTTCTCCATCATCTCACCTTGTACCTGATAGGGGGGAAATGGTGGTCATCTACAAACTTCAAAGTCACATCAATCGAGCTTGAGCCACAACCTGTCATTCCATATTCAGAGTTGTAGCTAGAGACATAGCAGTTCAAGCGAGCCTGAGCCACAACTTGTCATTACAGATTCAGAATTGTAGCCAGTGACATAGATGCCCATGAGCATGCCCTTGGTTGGTGGAAAACCTTAAACCATCTATGCAAGGTTGATATTCTTCCTCTTCAAATAATTTGGGACACTTCCTCTAGCAGAAGACTTTAGCTTCTTGCTAGCTTTGGTAGAGTTCCAGGAAATGCATTAGGCATTGAAGTGTTGGTAGTCATCCTTAAACCATCACAGGTTATAGACCTCCCTTCTTCTAGGTTGAAGGTCTCCCTCTTCAAATATGAGGGACACTTCCTCTAGCAGAAGCCCTCAGCTTCTTGCCAGATTTGGAAGAGTTTCGGGAACTACAATAAGTGTTACGTTCCAGTGTTGGTGGTCATCCTTAAACCACCTCTTTATGCCAACATTTTAGAAAGCTAATTCAGCCTAAGTGCTTCCATGCATGCTTTGCAGATTTGTATTACAACTCTCTTCCTGGACTCACACATACCCCTTCGGATTAAGGGGGGGAATGTTCGACACCTAATCCTCTATGGGTAGGTGTGGAAGCCGAATTGTCAAAGAGGAGTCCAAATTACCTTGGAATGTGGAATCCAAGAGTCACCCCATTGTACTATAAATAGACATCTATGGCTAATGGAAAGGAAACTAGTGCTTATCTTTCCGTTTGTGTGTGTTTACTTTCTCTCCCACCATGCGGGTGTTTAGCAACCACTTCAAGGGGGAAACCTCAAATACATTACATAAATGAAAAATTATTTGATGATACAAATGAGAAAACATCCCTTCTATATATAGGAGTCCATGGGGCCACAATGTAATCATAGCTGACCTAAAAATAATAATGTAAGGGTACAATAATAACAATATGGGGGTTACAGGGATACAACAATAACAATAAATGGGTTACACTAACAAAAATAAGGGACTATACTATTAATATAGGGACCTAACACACAATCCCTAGAGGAGCTCATGTAGGCCCATGTAGGGCTCATGCAGGGGAAATACAAAGCATCTGAGAGATAGTCCAAAATTACTGAAAATTGGGGTTTTTGAGCTGGGAGGGCTGAAACTCGATTTTCCTAGAGGCAGATCAGCACAGAGAATGGGTCAAACAGCCCTTGACAAGACCCACATAGTCCTACGCATATACTACACAAAGGAATCCCAAAGGCAGCTGGGGTTTTACCAGTTTCTAATCTCGATCAGGTGGGACTTGTAGTGTGAAGTAAAAAACACTACTTCACATGTTTGCCGAATGTTTTTCTATTGGGTGAGCTAGATTTGACACCCTATTTGTGCTCAGAATAATGCTTCTTAATAATAAAAACCCTCAGATCTGTTGCATCGGTTTTACTGCATTAGTTTTTTCTAGGGACATTTTTTTGAAAATAAGTTCTTTGTCTAACTGTCTCATTTATTTTTTAGTACTTGATCTGTTTATTTTTGTAGGTTGCAGTGTAATTACATTAATATTTTCCTAAAGCATTAAGAAAATAACTTGTTAAATTAATGAAAACAAGAAGGTAATATAAATCAGATTTCTGAAGTAGGATTTCAGTAACTTAGATTCATAAATTTTCACATGTTATTAGAGTTGTTACAGATCAAGTAGAGTTGAAGCCATCAGTGAAAGGATGAATAAAAATTTGTTGCAGGAAGGTAGTTGTCCCGAGTAACAACGTTGAACCAGAAAGAGGCAGGGGAAGGGCAACAAAATCATTAGATAGGCTCACGCAGAGCCCGCGCCAACTAGCTAGAGTGACGTAATAATTGCAGGAGGCAGTGCAATAGTTGTTGGGCCAACGTAGAGGTTTTTGAGCCTAAATATTTCCAGTTGTCATGGTTGGAGGTCTAGTTTGATTTTATTCTAAAGTTGTTGGTGGGTAATTGTTTATGTTGGTGCAAAAAAATGTCTAGTGGGGCAATGAAAAAGTAGAAGGAAGCACTTCCTCTAAATATTTTTTTCCAAAAATTCTAGATCCATTGATGATCAACAGCAAAGGGAGATCAAAGTGGAGTGTTTCCACATCAATTGGCAGAAGGGTTTCCGTAAAAGAAATTGATATTCAGAGGGAGCTCATTCCTTAAAGGGTTTCTTGTGCCAAAAAAATTCAGATCCAAGTTTTTCTAGGGCAACAACCAAAGAGGGAGAATATAACTTGTTTGACATAATTTTGTTGAGCAGAGATGGTTGCACATGGACTAAGGGATCAAAACAGGTTGGATGTAGCATCCAACTTCTCATCTGGAAGGCCAAGATCCTGGCAGTATTAGATGAACATCACATCAATGATCACGTCTTGAATGCACTTGTTGTCCCTGTCAATGTTGATCCTCTAAAGAAGTCTAAAGAGGATCAAGAGAAGGCAAAGCACATGATCATGGCTAGAGTCAAGGATCATGTGATCTCACATATTGCTGAGAAGAAAAAAGCAAGGGAAATGTAGACTTCCTTGACCATGATTTACTAGGGAAATTTCGTCCAGTGGAAGATTTTTCTCGAGAATCAGATGAGATTAATTCAGATGAAGAAGGGAGAATATATCGACCTTTCCTTATTAGATTGAAATCAATCGGACAATAGCTTGTTTCTGTAGGGGCTACACCAAATGAAGGTCTTACTGTCAGGACTACCCTGAATGTAGTCTCTAAAGACTTAAAAAAAAAATTCTAATGTATTTTGGAAGAGGCCACTCTTCCAAACTGGGAGGAGATGTAGGCATCTCTTTGACAAGAAGAGATCAAAAGGTTTACCAAGGTCGAAAGAAACATCACGAGGATAAGAATTAAGAAGAAGGAAGAGGAAGATGTGGCTCTCGCTTATAAGGGATAACATGGGCAGAAAATAAGGAAGAAGAAGGACCTCTCGAAGGTCAGATGCTTTAGATGTGGAGAATTTAGACATTTCGCCAAACAGTGCCCTCTGATTTAGAAGGGAAAAGAAGAATATGACTCAAAGGTTGTTGCAACTAAGGATGATGATGGGGATGCTGATGATTGTGCCATGAGTGCTTATGTACCTCTAGAGAAGAGGTAGGGAGACATTGATCTGTAGTTCTTTTGAACTTCAATGGAAAGGGGCAGGATCCTTGAGGAGCCCAAACTATTGGATCACATAAGGCTATGGAAGACCTTAGTGATAGTAGTAGAATGATGGGAGTTAGTTGGTGCAAGGGCTGATGGAGAAACAAAGGAAGATCTAGAGTGTCGAAGTATGAAGCAATGCAAAGTAGAGGCAACAACAACATAATGCATCTAGGTGCAACCTAGTGCAGAGCAGTGCTTACGTAGTACAGATTAGCAATAGTGCAGAGGCATCAGAGGGTCAACACAGATTAGCAACAAAGTGAGTTCCAACATCGATGTGCATCCAGACTGACCAGTATGTTAGTTTTTGTGATGGTTTTAGCTGCTTAACTCTTAGGAACTAAGATGCAGTGCAACAGTTAGAAGTGGCAAGTGCTATGGGAAGCATGATGCAACATTTGAGAGGGAGCTGCAGTACAGATGTAGTAGTTTCAGTGGCAGTGGCATGATCAGTACTGTAGATAGTTGCAACTTAGTGAATGGGGGGGAAAAACCAAGCATCAATAGCACAGAGCAACGATGTCATGGATCAAGGTTATTCTTCTCATGAGAAGTACTGATATAGAACATTCCTCACTATGAGGGAGTGTTGGTTTCTGGGTAGCATCAGATGTGCTATAGCTCCGAAGCTTTGTGGAGGGGCTAGAACACATGAGATCTCCAAGACCCAGAAATCACTTAGAGAAATTCCACCGAGAGTGAAATTTATTCAAATAATTAATTATTTTAATTGGAGCCTAAGTTAAAACTTAGGGAATTTAAATAATTAAAGTGAATTACTTTAACATGTGGGTGAGAAGCTTCTAAGTGACGAGGATCAAGTATAATTTAATATTAGCCATCGATTAGAGATTATATCATGGCCATTTATTCATCAACATGAAACGTATAAAGGAAGGATTGAGGGTCAGTTGGAGAACACACACACAATGTCTGAATCTAGAATCGAATTATTCTGACAGAGCAGTGCTCGAACGAAGATCAGATTTGAGTGATTCAGTGGAGCAGTGAGGGGAAAAAGTAGTTTTTGGTCGGAGGACCAAGAGTACATAGCAGATCAAGAGCATCAGATACACAAAGGAAGCAATGCAACCACTAGGAGAGGTGATGTAGTCCCCAAAGGGGCTGACGTAGGCTCACATAGGGGCAATGTAGAGCACCTGAGAGATAGTACAAAAATTGTTGAAGATCGGGGATTTTGAGCTGAGAGGGCTAAATATCAATTTTCTATGAGGCAGATTAGTGCAGAGGAGGGGTGATGCAATCCTCAGCATGATCCATACAGGCCTACACATCTATTGCATAGAGGCAATGCAGAGGAAGGTGGGTTTTCACCAGTTTCTAATCTGGATCAGTCGGGACTTGCATTTGTCTATCGAGGATTTTCTCTATTGGGTGAGGCATATTTGGAACCCCAGATGTACTCAGAATATTACTTCTTAATAATAAAAACCATCAAATCTGCAACATTGGTTTTCCCACATTGGGTTTTTCCGGGGACATTTGTCCAAAACTAATTTTGTCCTTTGTCTGATTTTATGATTTATTTTCTAACACTTGATATATTTATTTATGTAGGCTGCAACATATTTACATTAACATTTTCCTAAAACATTCAGAAAATAACTTGTTAAATTAATGAAAACAATAAGGTAATGTAAATAATATTTCCGCAGTAGGATTTTTGTAACTTAGACTCAAAAATTTTCACACATATACATATTTCTATAGTTATCAACAGAGCCCTAGGATCCTATTTATAATTTTATCATATGACCCTAGAAATTATTCTCTACAGTGGTCTAACTTGAGGTTCAAATTTGAAAACCTTAATGTTTGTTAAATGGAATTATAGGTGTCATGATGAAAGGTTCATATATTTTATCCTTAAAATGTAAAACTATCTTTAATTTTTTTTTTTATTTAAATGCCTTAAGAGGAAGGTGGATTCCACAAAATAAAATTTTATAGTTCTCCTTTATTGAAAAACCTGATCTCCACTCTGCAGACATAACAATATTCAAGTATAAGGAGTCCATAGATCCAACCCGATCTCCACCCTACTGGCATAAAAATATTCTAGTACTAGTATTCTCACTTGATCTCCACCCTGCTAGCATAATAGTATTTAGGTACAAGGAGTCAAGAGATATAACCTTATCTTCACCCTTCTTACATAACAGTGTTCAAATACAAGGAGTCTAGAGATCTAACCCAATCTCCACCCTGCTGGGATAACAATATTCAGGTACAGGGAGTCCGGAGATCTCACCCAATCTCCACCCTACTAGCATAACAATGTTCAAGTATAAGGAGTCCAAATATCCAACTTGATCTCCTCCCGGTTGGCATAAAAATATTCAGGTACAGGGAGTCTAAAGATCTAACCTTATATCTACCCTGCATACATATTAGAGTTCAGGTTCAGGGATTCCAGAGATCCAACTTGATCTCCACCCTCCTGGTGCAACAATGTTTATAGGTATAGGGATTCCATATATATAACCTAATATCCACCATGTTGGAATAACAATATTCAAGTACATTTGTAAAAATAGTTAAGCTAAAGACTAGTTCAAACCCATATGAAATAAAAAATGATCAAACTAACTCACAAAATGGCCAAGCTATACATGTGGCCTTTCATATCAAATCATTTTTATGGTTTTGAAGAAAACTAAAGTTGGTCTTTATATTTTTATCTTCATTTCATATTTTGGAATATTTCAAAAATTTGATGGATAGTTCCCATCGATCAACTTCTTGAATATTCAATCTAGTTTAGCTCAGGTTGCATGGGAAGGGTTGCATATCAAAACTTTGCAAAGGTTTTGAGAAAAACTAAAGTTTTTGTTTGTGTGCATGGGAAGGGTTTTGAGGAAAACTCAAACCAAAGTTTGTGTGTCACTTCTTATAGTGTTTTTGTGCATTTCTTATTAGTCTCTACAAGGTTGAGCTCTTTATATATTTTCACACAAGAAGACTCTTGTACAAGGACATGTTGTCTAACCTTTTCACTTGTGTTATTTAGTCTCCACTAGATGGTACCACAAAGTATTTTTTAACTCTCTAGCTTAAAGCATTCACAAATCCATGACAACAAATCCATTCAACATCACATTGACATCATCACTAGTTTTCTTCTGCTCTTGGAAGGCATAAAGTATTCCATCAATGAGAAACTCCTCCAAATGAGCATAATCAATATTTCAAGCTCCCAAGTTGAAAACTAATTTTTCAATTGTGCATTTACATCCTTCAGATCTTCGACAATGCTTCCCACAATATCGGCAACTTACACTTTGTTAGCTAGAGACTGAACCCAACTTTAAAAAGAAGAAATGCAATAAAAATTGACCCTAAAAAGTAGATAGTAGTTTTACTTTCTTATTGTTCAAGTCCTGGACAAGAAATGCACCACTTGTGTTAATATTGTCAACAAAGGAAATTCATTCCTAGTGTAAATATCAATTCAATCAAGAGAAATAAAAGGTTACACAGGAGAAAATAAAATTTACATAACCTGTTAATTTAGTATTACTAATGATAAGAGATATAAGGTAGCATTGATTTTCACATACTTGAATCCTACCATCTACGGAGAGCTAGGAATGTTAGGATAACACCCCATGTCCATGTCCACTGGTATATGGAAAAGATAGAATGATTGAGGATCCCCTATTCATGGAGACCCCAAATGTGACACATCCCTCTATGACTAGCTATTAAACTTAAAATCTATGTTTCCTTATTTAACCAATATAAAGACAACCTAAGTATTTTAGAACGTGTGAAGACCAACCTGCCAATGATTTTATGGTTAGAGAGAAACTATTTTCAATTAAGTGTTTTGAGAATCTTCTTAGTCAAAGGCTATATCAAAAATTCAACAGGGGAATACAATGTACATATCTTGCATCTCATAAAGTAAACTCAATAAAAACGAGAAGAGTGAAAACGAGTTGTTGTAATTTAAGAAACATAACATTGAAGTTGGATCTTAGCTTCAATTTTTACAAACTAACCAAATTTGTGTCAACTTCCCTATCTCATATTTAGAGGAAGCAGATATTATGTAGATTTTGTACATGATGATATAATACAACATGCAGAGTGTGAGAGGTGCTAGGGAAAATTAACTTCTTGAAAAAACCTATAGGGATATTTTGTTTGTGACAACAAAGAAGATTCTGAGATAGACTTAGATTAGCTTCAATTTTTCCAAACTAAAAAAACTCGTATCAACTTCCCAATTTCCTATTAGAGGAATTAGATATGTTGTAGTTTTTGTACATGATGATATGATATAGAGTACAAAGTCATAGCTCTCTTTGATTTGTGTGCCCATCGAAATCCAGTTTTTGAAAGAAGCACCAAATATAAGGTCCTACCTTTTCAATATATAAACCTCATAGGTTGGCATCTACCTTTTCAATTGTCTCAATGGTAAATATGGTTCACTTTCATCTTTAAGACATTCGATAGTCCTTCCCACAATATCAACAACTCCCACTTTGTTAGCTATCTCCATACTTGTATCTACCAACTGCCTGTAGTTTCTACAATCTAGAGCCATCCTTATAACCCATGGATGGATAAATGTAGATAATCATTTATAGACAATTAATAAATAATCCTCCATAAATTGCAAGCATCATCACAAGGATCACTATATCTTAGTTCGTCTCAACTAAAACAAGGATTAAACATGAACAAACGAAGCACTACGATCAATAATTATTCTCACAAGATCTATACAATTCTGATGTAATTTTCATGTATGTTTTTCAAAATTGGAGTTAGGCGAGACAAGGTAGCTCAAATATTTCAAAATTTGATGTGAAATCAAACAATACTCAGGAAAAAATAAATGTAGACCATGTATATAATTAGTTATAGACAATTAAAAACACAACCTCCATAAATTTCTAGAATCATCACAAGGATGGCTACACCTTAGTTCATATCAAATAAAAAAAACATTAAAAATGAATGCACATTGCAAAGGGTAAGAGGAATTTTAATCCCCACTAGAAGGAGACACTTGGGAAATTTCAATAAAAAAACATTAAAAAAACTTTTTTGAGACAACTATAACTCTAACATGTTCTATTCTAAACAAACATCACTAGTTCTAGTTGGCTATAAATATTATTAGACTCGTCTTCTAATGTAGGATAAGTAACCACAAGTCAATCTTGAGATCCTATGTAAAGTGAGTTATAATCTTCCAATATACCTTTCACACTTTTCTTAAAGGGTGAAATAAGCCTTGCAGGATGCACAAACTCCTCCTCGTAAGAATTACTTGACCTATTCCCAATGTAGCTATCAAAGAAATTATACACACTCTTGATATTCCTCTGGCTTTGATGGAAGTGAATGACCTAAAGCTGACACGAGACAACATTGGCACCAAAATATTCGAGGGTTTTGACATTTAGGTGTGCATTGAACAACCAAGGGTTACAGAGGATATAATAATGAGGTTTGATAGGGGTAAGTCTTCATTAATTTCATAGTTAGGCCACAGAATAGGTCACATATTTTCATATTGTTTTTCTCCTGCAAAATCTATTGAATATAGCTCAATTTTCTTTGGCAAACATGTAACTCACAATGGTAAGTATGTGGTAAATGTGCCTCTCATAGATGCATTAAACAAAGGTGTGAATTTTTATTATCTGGCTACCTAGAAAATAATCCATGGTGCCCAGTTTAACCAAATGTCATGCTAGACTGAATTCTTTAATAGAAAAAAGCACATTCATGTTTCCAATAACATTGTTATGTTGTGTATATATTGTTATTCCTATGTGTATCATGGAATAAGGATAAGACCTACGTTATCCAAATTGTATAACTACCTCGGGCTCAAAGGACTCGAGAGACTCTACAAGGAAATCAAAATCACAAACATATTACACAAAGAGGTCAAGTTTTTTGCTAAAGACTTACTTACATCTATTCTGAATTTATGCAATGGGAGTTTTTGATTTGATCCCAAGCTCTTTGTCAAACAACCTACAGACAAGGCTATCAACAATGGCAACATGGTATCCTATGTTTGAGAGATGCGAGTTTGATACCCATCCACATTAACCATCCCCTCCTACAAAGATTACTTTATTCCCTTTACCTCCCCCTTCCATGGCACGTGATGTTGTTCTCACTTATTTCTCCATCACGGCAACGACCCTCGGGAAAAATCTAGCAAAATTCATTCTATTGCCCTATCTTTAAAACAAAGATAAACAACATTCACTCTGGAAAGTACTGAATTAAGATTTTAGACATTGTAAGCCAAGTAACAACATCTTTATAACCCATTCCTATACAAAATAACAAAATCCCAACTAAGAATATTACCGGTGAAGAAAACTCGAAGAATATTTTTCCATATTGAAGGCAAATGAGGTCCACCCACTATCACCTACGAGAAGGAATCCATGTTAACAGAGGAATGTGTTTTTCTCTCGAAAGTTGATGGAGTTAAAAACCATATAGAGCAATGTGATTCTCCAATAACAATAGGAATAGATTTTCAGTGGTAGGAAAGGGATGAAACTGATGCAAGATGAGGAAGGAAATTTTTCCTTAACAACGCAAAGCAAGAGGAAAGGAAACTTTCCTTACAAGCGTAGTGCAGAGCAAGATTACGGAGGCATATTTTTCTTAAAATAAATAAATTAAAATAACATAACATCAAAAAGAAAAATAAGGAGGGGAAATATTCTTAACATAAATAAATTAAAATAACACAAAAATAATAAATAAATTAAAATAATAAAATTAATTTAATTTCTAAGTTAAACTATGTATAATTTGTAAAGAAATTTTTTGTCGAACATGAAACAAAAAATTGAATGACATATACCTAGAATCTTTGCAGTTTACAACCATTATTCATTAACACTAGTTGGGCATTGTGGCCTTGTAACCGTCCACAATGCATAATCTAAAGGTCATCCTAGTTAATCATGTAAAAAAAATGAATTATTATCATAATTTACTAAGATGAGGAGTTGGCAAAGGAAGAAATTTTTGTGGATTCTAGTTCTATGGTAGAAGGGTTGGAAACAACATCACAACAAATATGGATCTCCATAAGTCTCAATACAAGGGTATTAGTGTAATCCAAAGATCTAGTGGTCTAGAGGTATATTCACTTCTGCATAAGATATGGGGGTTGGTACTTTTAAAAATATCACAAGACCAAACCAAGAACTTCCCAATGTTATAATATGGATTCAAATTTGGGCACAATAAACTCATTTATTCATGCCAATAGTCCTTGCCTTCAGTGAGCCTAGACGTTCACAGGTAGGATAGTAAAAAACCAACAAAAGAAAATTTCACATGAAGAAAGGTCCATCCTCACTTATAGCCCACATCTACACCCAAGTCCATTAAATAATGAATGAAGTTAACACTCATACAAAGGAAGGGACAACATGTATGATACCATTCACCAGTATTTTATTCCAACCTCTTCATACTAAATAACGAGTCAATAAGGAATTTGCTAACCTCAACTTAGAAACATTCATATTTGATTTAAAAAAACAAGCAATGAAGAGGTAAGTACACAAAAACATGAAACATAAAACTAGTTATATGCATAGTCTTTGATACAAGTAATAGAACTTAACCACGATGAAGTATATACTCACCTTCAAACAATAACATTATTTTTTCTCACCCTTTGAAATTTGTGCCATTTGTAGTCATTTTAGGGACTAAATTATACTTTTCAAACCATTTTGTTACACACACACACACACTCTGGTTTTTTTGCTTGTAATTTTAATGTTTTAACAAAGGGCTAGAATCAAACAAAGAATAAGTCACAAACCCAAATATTCCCATTCTTCATGGTCAATTCATAGTTCCTAGAGACAAATTCATGGTGTGATTAAAGCTCCATCCTATTTTCTTTCTTAAACAAAACCAAATAACTATAACACTTGGTGAGTGAAATCTCTAAGCTCAATCATGTCATGCATTCACTAGCCTAAACCTTTATAAAACTTTAGGCTTGAGAAAAAAAATGTCCATGTATGACTGCCTCTAACATCTTAGAGGTGATATTTAATGTCTTCACGGGGACATAATAAAATATAAGTAGTTATTTTAGACATTATAATATTTGATTTTTGAGTGTACGGGTTAAGGGATTATAGCTTTGGGTTAAGGGGATAGGGAATTTACTTTTTATGGGTTAAGGACTTATGTGTTGTGATAATAAGACCCCTAATCCTCTTATCAACACTATCGGGGGTTCCTCTGTCAATTTCTCTTGTTACCTTCTCTCTAGGCGCCTTAGCCCACATGAAATTAGGTCATAAGTTGCCTTCTAATTGTCTAATGCTAGGATTATATATCTTATTAAACCATCCTTGGACCTCCCTTTTCCCCATTCAATACACAATATGCACCTACCACCTTTCCAGTCATACTCTTCAACTTCTCCTAATGTTATGAACCCCACAATTTGGTCCCATTTCCCTTAAAAATATGCCCTTAGGTTTCCTTGCCTAAGGGCCTAAATGAATTATGGTTTATGGGTTGTGATAAGGGAGCCCTAATCACCTGATCACAACTATTGGGGTTTCCCCAGTCAAATTCAATTGCATGATACATAAGATAAATTGAAAGAAAAATACTAGGACCTTGGAAAATTGAAATTAGTTGTTGAAGAATTAGTGGAATGAATAGCTACCATGGATATGGGGAAATATTATTGTGGAGTTAATAAAACACAATCCAAAAATGTAAGAATTACATTACACTATTTATTTTTTTATATATATTTAACCTATGTTTGACAATAAGGTTGAGTTTGACATATGTTTTATCCTCTTAACATATCTTCTAGCCCCACATATGTTGAGAGTATTAGTGTAATTTTATTTAGAAGAAATACGTTCCTAAAGAACGAGGTAGTATTCTCACCATATGCAAAAATGAGATCCAATTGTAAGATGACCATGGTCATCTTTGTATTGAGGGAACACAACATGGAGTCAAAAGGGGATGAACCTAGATATTCATAGCTTAGAGATTGCACCATTCATGTAGTTGAGGACTTCTTATGTCAGTTTCAAATATACTTGGAGAAAACTAAGGGAATTTGAATGTTGTTTTAAGCATGTTGTGGATATAAAATTTGAGAAATATTGTAGACTTGTATGGGATTGTTACCCATACATTTGGCAAGAGAATGTATCTGTGTTAGTGGATAATGATATCTAAAGAGATATCCCTATATCCTATTTTTTTTCTTTTGAGGGGACATGAATTACGTTGGGTTGTGCATGGAGATGAACCTTACTTTATTCCTATGAAAATATATGCATTTGTGGAAATTATAAGACCATATTGTTTCCATTTGAAAGAAATTTTGTGGAGGATATTTGGGGGAAATGTGATTTCCCATAAAATGTAGATCATATTTCAGAACCTTTTGGCTCTTTTCATTGGACCCTACTACTTCCTATAGATTGCATTTGAGGGATTAGTGGACACAAACCTGATATGACCAATAATATTAGTGTTTGAGCACATATCTTTGGGATAAAGGCTTAGGGATTATAGGATTTAAAGTGGTTTAGGGGTTTAGGCATCAGGGGTTAATTGTAAAGGGTAAAGGGTTAGGGCATAGTCAGCTTACAAGTTAAGGGGTTGAGGTCTAGGGGGTGTAGGGGTTAGAGGCTAATGACTTAGTGGTTAATGGCTTCGAGGGTTAAGGTTTAAGCACCAATGGCTTAGGGATTAGATGATTTAGGGGTTAAGTGCTCAACGATCACGGGATATAGTTGTCAACAATTTAAGGGGTTAGGGGTTAAGGGTTAGTGGGTTTAGGGGTTAGGGCTAAAGGTTTAAGGGTGAGGTTTAAGAAGATAAGGGGTTAGGGCTTGGGCTTTATGGATTTTAAGTTAAGGGGTTAGTGGATTAGGATTTAAGGGATCAAGGGGTTAATGGGTTGTGACTTATGACTGTAGGGGTTAAGGGATTATGGATTTGGGGTTAATGAGATAGGGAATTTACTCATTATTGCTTAAGGGGTTATGGGTTGTGATAATGGGGCCCCTAATTGCCTTATCACAACTATTGGGGGTTACCCTATCAATTTCTCTAATTGCCTTCCCTCTTGTCCCCTAACCCGTATGCCATTAGGTATTAAGGCCCCTTCTCATTCTTTAATGTTAGGATTATGGATCTCAGTAAAAATTTTGGCCTTGATTGTTTAACTTAGACTCAACTATCTTATTCACGTTATTCTCATCAGGTCCCATCACATTATGAGGTAGCTGTAGGAATTCCAAATCCTTGTTTTCCTCTTCGTCCAATTCTCCCCATTGCACCTGTTAGGGTCCTATAATAATAGGGTTCATAAAATTTTGAATTGACTTTGATAAGTCTTGTAAATATGTACATAGCTTGCTTTCTGCAAGTTGTTTTCCCATATTTTGAAAAAATGAAAAAAAATAAAAAATAAAAAAGAGGGTAAAAAGTCCTAAAAGAAATATCAAAGGGCTTAGAAAAATATATACCCCAAAAGAAAAAGAAATAAGACCTAAAAGTGAGAAAATCCAAATGCCACTACTTTTACTTTTACTGCAAGAATAATGATTATATGCAGAGTGTCAATAAATTCCATAATCCATGATCAGTTAAACAATTTAATCTTAACTTTTCATGTGTTCAATTTCATGTTTTAGATAGAGAATAAATATTTGTCAAACAGTTTAAACTTGACAAATCAGTAGATAGGTAGAGAATAATGAGGAGCTCAACAGTTTAATCTGAGCCCTCGGATGAAATAAGGTATATTTAGATAGTTTTATTCTTTGAAAGAATAATTTTTAAGGTTGCAAGCCTAAATGCACCTACAAAATGTTAGAAATAAAAGTTGGGTAGGTAGAAACCAGTGGAGAAATAATGTAAATAATACATCATTGGGAAAAATCACTAATTTCCCCTCCCCCATGAGTATTCAGTATTCTAAGCTATCTGTCAAATAGGCTCAGAGCATTTCTCTAACTTTCATTGGGACCAGACCCAAGGCTCTATGACTGGTTAGTTAAAAATATTGAGATCTTATGTTGAATACTCATTTATCATAATTTACCGTTCATTCATGTATTAAAACCCCTTTTTCCTAAGTAAAATCATACTCTTACTTAGTAAACTTGTAACCCTAGAATAATTAACTTTATCCCTTCATAAGAATTCATAAAAACCCACAAAATCACATTTATCCTAAGTATTACTGAAAGAAATATAAATATGAGCAATTCTTAAATTTATACTATACATAGAGATAATATGTATTTTGTTTTACATTACATTACCCTTTCATATTAACTTTTAACATATTTTATTAAATCCATAAGAAATACCTTTTCCTAATTATTAATTTCATTATATCTAAATATCCAAAAAACCGACTATTATAAACTTTTGACCAAAGTATATTATCCCATGTGCGTAAATGAAAAACCCAATATATAAAGCCTTTTGGTCTAAAAAGATTATTGTTATTCAAATATCCCGCCCTATAGTTTTTAAACTATCAAAAATGGTTGAAAACTATATAAATATATATATTGAGCCCGCACCTTTGTATATGAATTAAAACATTATCATATAAAACCATTATTTATCCCGCCGCTGTGTATAAATAAACCATTGCATATATTTTTTATACCTTTTTACCCCTCAACCATATCATAAAAGATTTGAACATATTATAAGCCCCACCACATTATTAACCCTTCCTCTCATACAATAGCCCGGTCCCACCATTACTTTTCAATGCACCTCCCGAACAAATATTCACTATTCACTTCAAAACTTTTGTTCTGATGGTTGAAGATTCAAATTGCATAGAAAAAGTGCACGATTGCTCCAATACAAAATCCACACGAAATAGATAGTTTCACATTGACCCCTCCCCTCCACGTGGCCTCTTCTGATTCGATCGCATGGTTTTTGATTAAAACCATTTACCACTTAAAACCCATGCGATAAACCACCAGTTTTCTATGAATTTGTAATTTGAAAACTGCTTCTTGCCTGATCGTGACTTGCATTTAATGTTGATCAATGGAGATTCAAATGTTTTAATAAAATGTTGCTTAAAACATTAATTCATTCATCCGTCACATTTAAACCATTTTTTTTCCCTCCTGACTGTGTAACAGACTGCTGAGGAGCTATATCACTCCAATTCAACCACTGAAGCTATCAATTTGACTAGGAGATTAAAGAAACCCTTTTAAAAGCTGATACCATTGTCAAAACAGGTATTCTTATGAGATTCAAACCTGTAATTAAATTCAACAAACCTTGTAAAAAGAAGGATAATCATTTCAAAGTCAGGAAATCAAGAAATTAATTTTCCCAAAAGTCCCAGAAGCAGGCAAAACCCTGGAAAAATTTTCCCAGAAACCCTAGATTCCGCTACGCACCATTTTCAAGGAAAATTATCAATTTTTCATAGTTTAAATGATCAATTTCAAGCTCCAGAGGCCAGAAATCCTCTATAGGTTCCCTATATCTTTTGAAAATCCTTTTTTTTAATAGCGTTTTAGCCCATTTTTCGATCAAAAAACTCAGAAAATGCCTATTTTTTGTTTTAGACCAGTTTTTAGCCTCATAACTTCATTTGAGAAAACTAATTGAGTATAAAATCCAAAGAACAATCTATTTTGTTGAAATTGCCTAATCAAGCCTCTGTTATAGTAACATTGCCTCTGCGGACAGTTTAAACTTGTAGAAGCCAAACAAAATGCCTAAAAAATAGAGTGTAAACAAGTCTTAGGGTTCAAAAACTCCTAAAGCTACTCTTGCCATGACTGAAAATACTGCAAAATGTAGTCAACCCATTATGGCCTCCAGTTGTTGATATTGAACATATTCCCCTAGCTAACATTGACTACCAAATAGCTGATCCTATAGTTGAATTCAATCTGTTGGATATTCACAACTGATGTTTTGAAAAGTCCTTAGATGATCATGAAGAAGTTCAAATTTGGGAATCCAATTTACCCAAATATGTTGTCCCCCTGACTCACCCTTGTCAAGAAGTTATCAAATTATGCCACCAATATTACATTCCTGAACAAAGAGCTATTGTCAATAAAAATAAAGAGGTCATATTTACCCTCACTGCAGATTCAATAAACCAAATGTTGCAGCTTCAACCAGACACCCAAGTAGTCCCATTATCTATTGAAGTCCTCTCTAAGTTATACATTAACTTAGACTTTCCTTAAAGGTTTATGATTTTCCAGACTTTCATGCCTCTGAATTTTGAAATTCCCAAATTAAACCCTCCATATTCAACTGCCAAGTTCCCTGAAGGATCAAGGCATGTAATCTCCATGCTTTCCTTCATACTTGGGTATTTCACAGATGAGCACACTGATGAGTCTATTTTGGGATTTTTTTCCACATTTTCTCCAGATCACCCACCTTCAGTTATATTTGACTATGTTGGATTTATTTTTTATAGTATTCATTATCAATTGACAAATTTACAGCTAGAAGGAGTATTAAGATATACCTCCTATCTATTCCACTTTTTTCTATTCTTCCAATCAGAAAGCTTCCAATTTCACTTCAAAAAGTGGATATAGAAGGAAAAACTCTATCAGTTATATTTTGGACATCCATTCTTAGAAAAGAAGGTTTAGAGTTCAGTTATTCAGAGTTTGCAGAGTTGTTTATACATCCATTGATCACCATCCTGACAAAAATAGAGCAGCCTAGAATCAGTGAGGAAATGAAGAAAATATTGCAGCAATCAAAGCATCTGAGCAAAGTAGGTGATTGGTATTTGTATGAGAAATTCCCTGAAATCAGAGTTTTTGGTTCTAAATTCTTGCCTTACAAGTTACCTAAGCATCCATCAATGATGATCTTTGCCTTAAAATACATTAGGAAGATCCTAAATTCAGATTCAATTAATTTCATGGCAGCCAAGAAAAAGACCCAATTTAAACTCAAAAACCAAATTGGGCCATTCATATGTAATAAAAGAGATGCAGAAAAGGATGCAGCAAGTCAACTACATGAATATAAATTAGAAGAAAGCTTCCCATGGAATTATGATCTAGAAGGGATCTTGAGTAAACTAAGGGTAAAATGTAAATTGACGCCCTTTATCCATAAGTCAAAGCCAGAAATAGAGAAGTTTTATAATCAAATTGAGTGGATTTAAAATACTTTAACAGAGGAAGTAAACCAAAGGAATAGTAGTCACCCTTTGGAAATTTCCAAATAGCCAGATACATCCACTAAGAGATTCAGAGAAGAACGAGCTTATACTGCAGAAACTACAACAGAGACAAATTTTAAGATCATTTAGAACAAGAGGCCAAAACTAGATACAACAGTTAAAGGTAAAGTAACAATAGATGTTGAATAAACACAGCCCTTGAATACCAACACTGCACAGATAAAAACCAATGTAGCTATTGTAATCATCAGTGCTCGCCAAATTAGAATCAAGAACAACTAAATAATGAAGATGCACAGATAATGGAAAGGAAACAAAGTATGGAGGCTTCTTCCTCACATTCAGCTAAGGAGAAGGATTTGGATATTAAAGAAAAATACAAGAAAATAAAATAAAATAATGATGATCTAGGTCGATATTGGTGGCCACCCACCTAATCCATTTGGACTCGCAGCATCAATTCTTTCAATTTTTCAGCTTCAACACAACTTTTTATTTTTAGCAGGTTTTTGGGTCGTGTACACCCGGAGCCGTTTTGGGGACTTAATGATCTAGGTGGATATTGGTGGCCACCCATCGATTATATTTCAACCCCTACCATCAGTTCTTTCAATTTGTATGTTTAAGCACAACTTACTATTTTTAGCAGTTTTTTTGGGTCCTGAACTTCTAGAGCCGTTTTAAGGCCCTAAATGACGTTTTTTCAGAAAACTGGGAGCAACATGAATAATAGACTGATGTTTCTCACACTAAAAGTTGTAGTCCTCAAATGGATATTTCTAATGAGCTATCAAGCATGTCAAACGGATATTTGATGTCAAAGTTACGTCCCCAGGAAGTTGGAACGCCAATTTACCCAAACGGGGCCCACAATTTTGGCGCTTCATCTCCTAGGGTTAGGTTTTGGGATGTTTTAGATTTTACATTATTTCTAAACAATAAATAGGCCTTTGAGCCTCATTGTAACACATTTTAGGGACTGGTAGCTGACACATCTCTTCTTAGAGATAAGCGTTGCCAGTACCCTAGCTCATCTATTTCCATTATGTCTGTAATAGGCCTAGGAGCCTAAATGTAACACAGTTCAGAGGCCTGCGTACACCACATCTCTTCTCAGAGATTCTCTACCAACGCCCTAGCTTATTTCCATCATGTTTGTAAGTTATTTCAGTCTTTCTTTGATTATAATAAAATGAAGCATTATTTCCGCTGCATCTCTGTGCTTATGGTTATATTTGTATTTTGTTGCATTCCTACATAAAATATGGATCAGTGGTATCAGAGCGGTCTGCTCTCTCTCTGTTTTTCTTTCCATGTCCCTAATGCGGCTATGGTATAAGGAGTTCAACCTCGCAACCCCGACGACCCCCCATGGCAGAAGGAAAGAAAGACAAGGGAGCAGGAGCTCCTATCAAATTCTTGCTCGAGGAGGCCCTCGAGAAATAGAGGAACACGATGATGGATAAATTTTCCGAGATCCTTGAATGGCTACCCACCGATGGCACATCTACATCCAACATGTCCGCTAACAGGTCTGTGACATCCTAGACAAATACAACACCAAGTTCAGCAGAATTCCCCCCCCCCATGGAGGAACTTAACAAAATGGAGACCATTGCATCCTAAGGAGGGAGGAATGATCCAGGTGGATATCAGTGGCCACCCACCTAATCCATTTGGACTTGCAACATTAATTCTTTTAGTTTTCAGCTTCAACATAGCTTGCTATTTTTAGCAGGATTTCAGGTCCTGCACACCTAGAGCCCTTTAGGGGACTTAATGATCCAAGTGGATATTGGTGGCCACCCACCGAGTCAATTTTAACCCCCACCATCAGTTCTTTCAATTTGTAAGTTTAAGCACAACTTAATATTTTTAGCAGTTTTTCAGGTCCTTAACTTTTGGAGCCATTTTGAGGCCCTAAACGATGTTTTTTGGGGAAAAGGGCTATGAAAAATTGTAGTCCTTGGACAGATATTTCTAATGATCTATCGAGTGCATCAAACGGAGATCTAATGCCAAAGTTACATCCTTGGGAAGTTGAAACACCAATTTACCCAAACGGGCCCACATTTTTGGCGCTTCATCTCTTAGGGTTAGGTTTTGGGACGTTTCAGATTTTACATTGTTTCTTAACAATAAATATGCCTTCGAGCCTCATTGTAACACAGTTCAAGGGCTGGTAGCTGACACATCTATTCTCAGAGATAAGCATTTCCAGTACCCTAGCTCATCTATTTCCATTATGCCTGTAATAGGCCTATGAGCCTAAATGTAACACAATTTAGAGGCCTACGTACACCACATCTCTTCTCAGAGATTCATTACCAGTGCCCTAGCCTGTTTCCATTATGTTTGTAAGCTTATTTCATTCATTCTTTGATTATAATAAAATGAAGCATTATTTCCACTGCATCTCTGTGTTTATGGTTATATCTGTATTCTAATGTGTTCCTACATAAAATCCAGATCAAATGAGGAAATCAAAACTGAAATATATTCTGATTTTTTGAAGCCAAAGCTAGGTAACCAAAACAGATTCCTATCAGCATTTGATTATTCAACTAAAAAATTGATTATGTCAGTCATACAGCCCAGAATACCAGTGTCAAAGATAGTGGCTGACTATAAAAAATTTGATATGGAAGTAGCTACAGAAAAAATGCATGAATTGGATTAGATTTAGTTTCATAGGAAAACCTCAAAGATGCTCTACTCCATAGTTACAAAAAAATCTATGAGTGCTCATAGGCTCCAAAATACCATCTATAATATGCAAGACCAAATGAAGCTGGATAAAGCTTCACTATTTGCAAAGGATCTAAGGATAAATGCCTTAGAAGATTTAGTATTATAGGTAGGATATGATCCTACAAACATAAAAGCAGCAGAAGCATTGGTTAAAAATAAAAATGAGGACATAGCTACCTTGAGGAAATAGCTCAAGCTTCCTCAAGGTGAGCATCCTCAAACAAAGGAGGTTTTAGAGGATCAAAAGGAAAAGGATGAAATGATGAGTTTGATACTTCAACTGATAGCTCAAATCAAGGAAATGGAAGTACAAATGGACCAACTTGTCCAAGAAAAAGAGACAGTTGAATAAACAGTGATTCCCATTGTCATCCCAGCCATCACAACACTAGTGCCTTCCACTCTAGGAGAAATGTTGGCACCCAAAGAGCCACTAACCACTGCAGTGCCAGTGACTTCTTCAACAACTTCAGTAAATGAATCCTCTACAACAGTGTTGCCACCTACAAATGAAAGTAGTCAAGTAGTAAAAGAAATGGAGTAGATGTCCTTGAAAACCAATGAAATCAATATATTGACCAAGATAATTGAAAATCTTGAGAAGACAAACAAAAAAACTCAGATAGATGCCAAAATACATGAGCAGAATGCCCACAGATTGAGTGAAGAGGTAAAGAATCTCCAAAAAGAATTAACTCTCAAGGATCAGATATCATATATTAAAAATTAGCTATGGAATAATGTAATTGAATCCATCGATGATGTTTAGCCTTCAATTCAGGTGAATTTTGAGTAGAGAGAGCTACTATTGGCAGCCCAAGCAGAGATCCAAAAGACACAAGCTAATTTAGCAGATAAACTAGAACAGGCAGTAAGGTTAATGAATTTCCTCAATAGCAATAATATGCAGGAAATTGAGAAATTGAAAATCAATGACAGGACATCTACTATCCTAGAAATTAGGAAAGTAACCACCAATTAAAATTTGATGAGGAAACCTGAAGAGAAATGTGAAGGAATGAATACTGCTATCACTAGATTCATGGTTAAATTCACCAATTTAAGGCAAAAGGGACTTCCTGACATCATGGTTATTAATGACAAGTTAATGCCACAGAATGATTATGACAGAAAGATAAGAGAACATGCCAAAGAGTAGGTGAACAATCCAACAGGTCAACGTATTCCCACAAGAAAAGCACTGTTGAAAAGTTTTGAAGATTTATCTTATTTGCAGTATGAGATCAAGCATTGATTTGTCATCAAGCTCACATTTTCCAGGTACACTGAGGCTGATGAGAATTTTAGGAAACTCAAGAATATTATAATTCCTAAAAATGAGGAGTGGCAAGCATTAACTGATTTGCTATGAAGAAATAAAGGCAAACAAATGAAGAAGAAAAAATATGTCTGCTGATTTCATAGTCAAAACAGATTTTTACAACAAAAAGCAATATTACTGAAGGTTAAAGAGTATCTGAAGTGAAAAAGTATTGGTGAGAAAGAGTATCAGCGAGAAAGAGTATCAGTGAAGGCAAGTTAGATTCTGAAAATATCTAAAAAGCCAGCAAAGAGGACACATAAGCAGCAAACTGCTTCTCATATTAAAACAGTTTCTATTTATTTTGAATAAAATAGGACAACTTGCTAATTTGTTAAGAAAGCTATCACTATTATTATTGTAAGATATTTAATTTTCCTAAGTTAATTCCTAGAAGTCATTTAGGATATTTTGTAAAACATTTTATATAAATGCTTCACTCTTTGAAGTATTTTGGTGTGGAATAAAATTGTTGGAGATTACTATATATATTTTGTTGACTTGAAGGCTTTAGATTTTGATTTTGAGTAGCAGACTAGATAACTTATTTGGCATCACACTTCAGGATCCCTGTGATAAGCTATCTGGAGTGAAGTACTCTCTTAAACTTGTCATTTTTATCTTCTTTTGTTTCATGGATACATCTGTGTTTTAATTCTAAATCTGAATGTATAACTAGGAGTATTACTATAGCACATGTTAATAGTACTCTATTTTTAACTAGTTATCATTTCTTTGTTTTCTTATGATTTCCGGTGTAGGGAAAACTTAATTTCTCCCTCTCCCATTTGACCTCTATCTTCTACTTCCCTTTTCCGGATCAAAGGATCCTTAAGTGCCCTTTATCTCAATCATACCATCTCAAAAACCAATTTTCCAAGATCTCTAAGGGTTATCTATCTTTCCTTAAAGAAATTTGACCTTTTAGGCCTTGATCCTAGTTCTGTTAGCTTGACTTAGACTCCATAGCCCAATGGACAAGTAGATTTCCCTCTATCTATCCCTCCAAGTGAAATTTTCCCACCAAATCCAACAAAACCAAACCAAAATCGCACGTTCATAGCTAGCATAATATTAAAAAATTAAAACAAAGTGAATTTAAAGAGAGAGCCCTCTCTGAACCCTAGGAAGGCTAGATCCTAGAGTTTGAAGTAGGTTTATGGTTACCTCTAGTATTCTTTGAATAAAAACCAAAATCCCACAACTTAAGAATTTACTGGAGTGATAACATTACTCGCGACCATACTGGGGACTAACCAGTCCTCAGTCATAAAATTAGTCTTAAAGGAATCATTTAAATCATCCTTTTACTTTAATATTGTCTTTATAGGTTGTGGGTATTGAAAAATTGTAATTCTAGCTTCTAGGAAATTCTATTATACCAGGTCTAACCCGGATCCTAATTCTGCTATTATAGTAGATGACCCAGACTGAATTGGTAAAAAGAAAAAACAAACAGAAAATTTAGAAGCTGAAATCTCATTAATAAGAGTCAATTCATTACCAGGTGAATTAGAAATTCTGCAAGACATTGATTTTGATCTGAAATTTGAGCATTCCTTATTTAAAAGTAAATTTGATAATGATTTAAAAAATGTTGTTTTAGACCCTACTTTTATTTCATTTTTGAATGCAAAATAGAAATCTATTGTAGTAAATTCTAGATCTAAGAAAGATAAATATCAGACCAAAATTGAAGAAATTAATGTTACTATTCTAAAGGATATTGATGAAGCTATTGAATTATCTCATTTATTGACTTATGCAAACAGACCTCCAGTTTCTCAATTACATACCACAATAATTCCAGCTAGAGATTCATCTCTTTATGCTATTACATCATTCATAAATTCTGCCACCAGCTCATATACAGATCCATTTATCCCTAAACTACCTCTACAACCTAGAGTGTTATTTCCACCAATCACTTCATCCACTATATCCATTAGTTCAGCTTTTGATTTATTAAATACATCATCCTCATTTCCCATCACTTCAAATACTATCTTTATTTCATCTACTATCATTTCCAACACAACTCTAAGCAGTTCTACCTTGCCTCCTAGTCAAGACAAGCTTCAAGTTGTGGCTGCTAGATATGCTCCCCTTGTCCTACCACAACAGCTTCATGATATGCCACAAGAATATCAAAATAAAACACCACTGTTTGATGGCACTACTCAATATACTTCCCAAAAACACATTGCTAAGATGACAAACTTATTTTAAATTTATGAAATTGATGATTGAGATGTTCAAATGAGTCTGTTTGCTCAAACATTAACAAGAGAAGTTAAGAAGTGGTTTAAAGATTTAGCTGTTGGTAGTGTAACTGATTTGGGTGTATTTTTTACTTTGTTTTTAAATAAATGGGAAAATAAAAAGAAACCCCTCCAAATTTTGTCTGAATTTGATTCTTTAAAAAGAGCTCCAAATGAGTCAGTTCAAGATTACTGCACTAGATATAATAGTGTTTATAATTATATCCCTGAAAATATAAAACCTACTCCTTATTCCATTCTACTCAAATTCCCTGATGGATTTGATATAGATATGGCTTACCAATTAAGGGAAAGAGATGCAGACACCTTAGAAAAAATGCAAATTGATGCAGTAAGTGTAGAAGTGAACATTCTAGCCAGAAAATCTAGACTTAGAAATGAAATAAGAGTCACTATTAAAGAAGAAAATGAAAATTCAAACACAAAAATGGATGTTATAGCTAAAAATTTAGAAAGAGTGATTGATAGATTAGATAACATAGAGAGAAGACCTGAGTGGGATAATGAACAACATATTAGAAATCCGAATTTTAGAAAAAATATAAATTTTGGAAAAGCAAAAGAAACATCCCTAGACCAAACGTTTAGGCCACCATTCCAAGAGAACTATGCCGAAAGTTCTCAGAATAATAATGATGAGGAGGAGGATACTATTAATATAATGGGAATTGATTATAATAATACAATTTTCCTAACTCAGGAAGATCAAGAATTGTTTGAACTTCAATAACTTAAATTAGATTCTAGTCAATCCTTTGACTATAAGCAAGGTTATGACTATGCAATAAATGAAATAAAAAACCACTATAACCTTAGAAGAAAGAAAAACAATGAGTCTTATACTAAGAAAACTTCCCAACTTAGAATCAGAAAATAGTAGAAGCCCCTAAAACAAAAGTTCTGCAAATTCTCCCAAGGGAAAATAAGAAAAACTCGAATTCTTCCCAAAACATTTCTAGTCCTAAGAAAGCATCAGGCCCTAAAATTGTTGATATTACTGATGAAGTTGCTCAAACTGCAAAAGATTCTGAAAAATATACTGCTGCTAAAGCCTCTAATTATGTAAAAACAACAAATTTAGATCCCAAAAAACCTCTGTTGATCCTAAAATAGAAGATTTACAAACTTTTGCTTCAAAAACATCTGCTGAAAAGTATGAGTCAGAAAGAACATCTATTGATTCAAAAACAATCCCTGAAAATAAAGTTATAAGTAGTAAAACACAGGAAACACAAAAAAAGAATCCTAAAACCATTGAAAATGAAAAAAAAACTGTAGAAAAGCAAGATAAACCAACACAAACTACAATTACCAAAGAAGAACTGATTCAAATCAGTAAATCTCAGCCTGCATTCAACATACAATCAGAAATTGCAAAACTTAAAATACCTATTTCTTTGACTGAATTGGTAAAGAATGACTTTTATAAATCAACCATAACCGAAACATTAAATATGAATGATGGAGAAGACTCCATAAATCTAAATGATGACCAGCCAAAGCTGATTTTTGGCCCAGATGTAAATGGAAAACATGCAGATGGTGCAGTTCCTCCATTTTATATCATTCTTACTATTCATGATCAAATTCTACATAACACAATTCTAGATTCAGGAGCTTCCCATAATCTAATGCTTAAAGCCATCATGGAAACTTTGAATCTAGAAATTACAAGGCCATACAAAGATTTGTTTTCTTTTGATTCCAGTAAAGTTAAATGCTTAGGTTTAATCAAGGATTTGTGTATAACACTAGTTCAATACTTTGGTAAGAGTATATTAATGGACATTGTAGTAGCTGATATCCCACCAAAATATGGTATGCTACTTTCTCACTCATGGGGAGCAAAGTTGCAGGGATCTCTACAATTGGACATGTCTTATGCTACTATATTAGTGTTTGGCCAGCCTAAAAAGTTATATAGGGAAACATTGATTAAGTGCATGGTCAGTAGTGCTGAAAGATCTATAAACTACCCAATTTACTCTACACCAACTGACCTTGATTCTTTTATCCTATGTAACTCTATAACAAATGAAATCCAAACTAAACTAGTAGATAAAAAGAGAGTACCAAACAATGATAAGTTTTTTCATGAATCTCAATGACATTTAGAGTTTGATGGTTCAATGAATAAGTTAGGAGCAGGCGCAGGAGTCTGGATAAAAAATATGGAGACCAATCATTCTTAAGGTCATGATTTCAGGCTAAATTTTAAATTCACAAATAATATGGCCGAGTATGAAGCCCTCATCCTAGGACTCCAAATCATTAGAAACTCAGGAGGAAAAAGAATTTTAATCATGGGATATTTAGATTTGATCATAAAACAAGTAAATGGAGTTTATTTTGTTTACAATCCTAGACTAAGCAGATATAGAGACACTATCATAGATTTAACTGATGATTGATTGGAATGTAAGTTTGTTATTATACCTAGAAAGAAAAATATACAAGCTCATTGTCTTATAAATTTTGCTAGTACATGCAATTTACCATTCCAACCTAATCACAGATATATTGCTGAAGTCAAACATAGGCCAAGAATTCTAGATAGTCTTAAGTATTGGCAAATTTTTTCTCAGGATGAACAGATTTACAAGTTTATGAACAATGAAGGAGAATTTCAGAATTGTATTATAGATACAGATTTTACAATAAATCATGATTTGGATTGTGAAATATATTTAAATGACTTAGATATAAATAAAATAAAGTTTGATAAACCCACTAGATTTAGTCAAGCTGACATAGATAGCTTAGAGAAAGTAGAGAGTTGAAGAAATTATTGAAGATGAATCAGATATATTGAATCTTGAGGATAATGTTTACCTAAAGGTTTAACCCCCTTAGAAGATATTTTTGACTCTAATGATGTAGCTAGAAAACCAAAAATGGAGCCAGTAAGATCTAACATAGAAGAATGTAACATTGGTAAAGAGTTAAAACCAAATATAATCAAACATTCCAAAATTTTACCTCAACAAGAAAAGGATAAATATATTGAGCTTTTAAAGGAATATCAAGATGTGTTTGCTTGGAGTTATGAAGATTTAAAATATTATGATACAAACATAATGCAACACAAAATTCCAAGAAAAGAAGATCAAAATCCATTGAAACAGAAGTTGAGAAGGATTAACCCTGTGCTTTTACCTTTCATTGAAAAAGAAGTTAAAAGAATGTATGATGCCCAGATCATTGCACCAATCAGATATTCTGATTGTGTTTCAAACTTAGTCCCAACAAGAAAGAAAATAGGGGAAATTAGATTATGTGTTTACTTTAGAAATCTTAACAAAGTATCCTTAAAAGACAATTACCCTTTACCTAAAATGGACCACATATTACAAAGGGTAGTAGGTTCTTCAAGGATTTCATTGTTAAATGGTTTTTCAAGATACAACTCGATCCTAGTTCAAGAAGAAGACCAAGCTAGAACAACATTTACTACTCCTTGGGGCACTTTTATGTATGTAAAAATGCCCTTTGGACTAATGAATACAGGAGAAACCTTTTAAAAGGCTATGGACAAAGATTTTACAAAGGAAATACATGAGTTCTTAGTAATTTACTTAGATAACATTACCGTGTTTTCCAAAACAGATAATGAACACTTGGATCATTTGAGACAAGTTTTTATTAAGTGTAGGAAATATGGTACCTCTTTAAATCCTAAGAAAAGTCTATTTGGATTAGAAGAAGGTAAGTTACTTGGACATACAATCTCAAAAGAAGGAATTAGGATAGATCCTGCTAGGATAGAAGCAATTCTGAACATCAACCCACCAAGAAACATCAAAGAATTACAAGCTTTTTTAGGTAAGATAAATGTTTTAAGAAGATTCATATCTAATTTAGCTGAGATAATTAGATAATTGAATAACATGCTAAAAAAAAATTCATTTCTTAGATGGATAGTTGAGGCTAAACAATCATTTGAATCTATCAAACAAGCCTTAACTAAAACTCCAGTCCTAATAAGTCCTGATTTTAAGAAAGATTTCATGATTTTTTCATTTGCCTCAGAACACACCATTGTTGTAGTCTTACTGCAGAAAAATGACCAAGGATTTGAACAACCCATGGCTTTTTTCAGTAAGGCCCTTAGAGATGTCCCTTTGAAGTACAACATTAAGGAAAAAAAATCCCTAGCCTTGGTTAAGGCCATTAAAGACTTCAGAGTTTATATTCTCTACTCACACATTATTGTCTATGTCCTAAATTCTGTAGTTAAAGAAATTCTTACTCAGGATGGTCCTGATGGAAGAAGAGGTATGTGGATTTCCACTATCTTGGAATATGACATAGAGATAAAACCCACCAAGCTCATTAAAGGTAAGGATTAGCCAAACTTATGGCTGAATCCAATTGTAATGCCCTAGATATAAATTTTATTGCTCAAGTAGATGATCAGGAAGAGATGGTGACTCAATCGATCAGTGAATCCTTTTCACACTCACCTTGGTATACATATATCATATTTGTACTCCAAAACTTACAAGCTCTTCTTGGATTGTCAAGAACCAAAGGTAGATTTGTAAAACTTAAAGTAGTAAGATTTTGTATCTTAGATAATGTACTTTTTTGGAGAGATCATAGTGGGATTTTATTAAATTTTTTACTAAAGGAAGAAGTTGACAAAATAATTGAAGAATTTCATGCAGGTGATTGTGGAGGACGTTTATACTAGAAAACTACTACAGACAAGATTTTGAGAGTTGTTTTTTACTGGCCTACCTTGTTTTCTGATGTCAAAAAATATGTTACTTCATGTCATAAATGCCAAATTTTGGAGGGTAAGAAGAAATTATTACCCCTCCCTTTAAAACCTATTTCAACTGAAATGCCATTTCAACAATGGGGTTTAGACTTCATTGGTGAAATTCACCCTCCCTCTTCAGGCCAACATAAGTGGATTTTGACAACCACTGATTATTTTACCAAGTGGATTGAAGCCATACCTTCCAGACAATCCACTGATATTATCATTATTTCCTTCCTAGAAAACAAAATCCTTTCAAGATTTGGGTGCCCTCAAAAAATAATTACTGACAATGCATTAACATTCAAATCCAAGAAAATGATTGAATTTTACCACAAATACCACATTACCTTAGGACATTCCACTGCATATTACCACCAAGGTAATGGCCTAGCTAAATCCTCAAACAAAAGCCTAGTAAATATCATCAAAAAATTACTTGAGGACAATAAAAAGACTTGGCATAAGAAGTTAGTCAATGTCTTATGGGCAGATAGACTTACTACTAAAAAATCCATTGTTACTTCACCTTACCAACTAGTTTATGGAATGGATGTTGTTTTTTCTTTCTCCCTAGATGTACCAGTGATGAAAATCATCCAAGAATTACAGGTTGAAACTAATGGCATCCAAAGAAGGATAAATAAAACTATTCACTTGAAACAAACAACGGAAGAAGTTTATATGAAATCTCAAGTCATTGAGGATAAGATCAAGAAAATCTATGATAAAAAGACTAAAGAGGATGATTTTACATAGGAGATAAAGTGTTAAAATGGGATTCTAGAAGAGAAGACAAAGGAAAAAATGGAAAATTTGATTTTCTATGGAAAGGGCCTTATGTAATTTATGGATATTGAGGTAATAATGATTTACTTTTGCAAGAATTGGATGGAATAGATCTGCAAGAAGGACCAGTTAATGGCAGAATGTTGAAGCACTACTACTAACCTAAGTTAAGCAATAGTTAGTTTTTATTCAATTTTATCATTGTACATATACATTGCAAAGTTTAGATTGGATTGGATGTTTCCTTAGCAAATTTGAATCTCGAAGAGAAGGCCCTAAGCTTTGAAAAGTAAATATCATAAATATGAATAAGTTGCAGATATCAGAAGACATTTACATGGTCATCAGAGTCTAATTTCAAAGGCTAGTAGTCTCAGAGTTCTTGATATTTCACAGGGAAATGTCATCCCCATGTGGAGCCATTGTTAGGGTCCTATAATAACAGGGTTCATAAAATTTTGAATTAACTTTGATAAGTCTTGAAAATATGTACATACGTTGCTTTCTGCAAGTTGTTTTCCCATATTTTGAAAAAATGAAAAATAATAAAAAGTCAAAAAGAGGGTCAAAAGTCCTAAAAGAAAAATCAAAGGACTTAGAAAAATATATACCAGAAAATAAAAAGAAATAAGACCTGAAAGTGAGCAAATCCAAATGCCACTACTTTTAATTTTACTGCAAGAATAATGATTATGTGTAGAGTTTCAATAAATGCCATAATCCATGATCAGTTAAACATTTTAATCTTATCTTTTCATGTGTTCAATTTCATGTTTTAGATAGAGAATAAATATTTGTCAAACAATTTAAACTTGACAAATCAGTAGATAGGTAGAGAATAATGAGGAGCTCAACAATTTAATCTGATCCCTCAGATGGAATAAGATAGATTTAGATATTTTTATGCTTTGAAAGAAATTATTTTAAGCTTGCAAGCCTAAATGCACCTTCAAAATGAAGAAAAAATGTTAGAAATAAAAGTTGGGTAGGTAGAAATCAGTGGAGAAATCATGTAAATAATACATAATCGGGAAAAATCACTAATTTCCCCTCCCCCATGATTATTCAGTATTCTAAGCTATCAGTCAAATAGGCTCAGAGAATTTCTCACTTTTTTTGGGATCAGACCCAAGGCTCTATGACTGGTTAGTTAAAAATATTGAGTTCTTATGCTAAATCCTCATTTATAATCATTCACCGTTAATTCATGTATTAAAACCCCCTTTTCCTAATGAAAAACACACTCTTACTGAGTAAAATTGTAACCCTAGAATAATTAACTTCATCCCTTCATAAGCATTCATAAAAACCCACAAAATCACATTTATCCTAAGTATTATTGAAAGAAATATAAAGATGAGAAATGTTTAAATTTATACTATACTTAGAGATAATATGTATTTCTTTTTACATTACATTACCCTTTCATATTAAATTTTAACATATTTTATTAAATCCCTAAGAAATACCCTTTCCTAATTATTAATTTCATTATATCTAAATATCCCAAAAACCCACTATTATAAACTTTTGACCAAAGTATATTATCCCATGTGCGTAAATGAAAAACCCAATATATAAAGCCCTTTGGTGTCTAAAAATCTTATCTTTATTCAAATATCCCACCCTATAGTTTTTAAACTATCGAAAATGGTTGAAAACTATAGAAATATATATATATTGAGCCCACACCTTTGTATATTAATTAAAACATTATCATATAAAACCATTATTTATCCTGCCGCTGTGTATAAATAAACCATTGCATATATGTTTTATACCTTTTTACCCCTCAACCATATCATAAAAGGTTTGAACATATTATAAGCCCCACTGCATTATTAACCCTTCTGCTCATACAATAGCCCGGTCCCACCATTACTTTTCAATGCACCTCTCGAACAAATCCTCACCATTCGCTTCAAACCTTTTGATTTGACGGTTGAAGATTCAAATTGCATACAAAAAGTGTATGATTGCTCCAATACAAAAGACACGTGAAATAGACAGTTTCGCATTGACCCCTCAACTCCACGTGGCCTCTTTTATTCGATCGCATGGGTTTTGATTAAAACCGTTTACCACTTAAAACCCACGCGATAAACCACCAGTTTTCTACGCCTTTGTAATTTGAAAACTGCTTCCTTCCTGATCGTGACTTGCATTCAATGCTGATCAATGCAAATTCAAACGTTTTAATAAAACCTTGGTTAAAACGTTAATTCATTTATCCGCTGTGTTTAAACCATTGTTTTTGCCCTCCCAACTGTGTTAGAGACTGCTGAGGAGCTATATCGCTCCAGTTCAACCACTGAAGTTATCAATTTGACCAGGAGATTAAAGAAACACTTTTAAAAGCCGATACCTGTGTCAAAACATGTATTATTCTGAGATTAAACCTGTAATTAAATTGAACAAACCTTGTAAAAAGAAAGATAATCATTTGAAATTCAGGAAATCAAGAAATTAATTTTCCCAAAAGTCCCAGAAGCAGGCCAAAACCTGGAAAAATTTTCCCAGAAACCTTAGAGTCTGCTGCGCACCATTTTCAAGGAAATTTATCAGCTTTTCACAGTTTTAATGATCAATTTCAAGCTCTAGAGACCAGAAATCCTCTGCAGGTTCCCTATATCTTTTGAAAATCCTTTTTTTTAACAGATTTTTAGCCCATTTTTCAATAAAAAAACTCAGAAAACCCTTGTTTTCTATTTTAGACCAGTTCTTAGCCTCAGAACTTCATTTGAGAAACCTAATTGAGTATAAAATCTCAAGAATGGTCTATTCGCTGAAATTTCCTAATCAAGCCTCTGTTATAGTAAAATTGCCTCTCCAAATAGTTTAAAATTGTAAAGGCCAACAAAATGCCTAAAAAATAGTGTAAACAAGTCTTAGGGTTCAAAAACTCCTAAAGCTACTCCTGCCATGACTCCAAATAATGCAATTGTAGTCGACCCATTACATCCCCCAGTTGTTTATATTGAACATATTCCCCTAGCTGACATTGACTGCAAAATAGCTAATCCTATATTTGAATTCAATCTATTGGATATCCACAGCTGGTGTTTTGAAAAATCCTTAGATGATCATGAAGAAGTTCAAATTTGGGAATCCAATTTACCCAAATATGTAGTTTTCCCGACTCACCCTTGTCAAGAAGTTATCAAATTATGCCACCAGTACCACATTCCTGAACAAAGAGCTATTGTGAATGTAAATAAAGAGGTCCTATTTACCATCACTACAGAGTCAATAAACCAAATGTTGCAGCTTCAACTAGACCCCCAAGCAGTCCCATTGTCTATTGAAGCCCTCACTAAGTTATACATTAACTTAGACTTTCCTAAAAGTTTTATGATTTTCCATATTTTCATGCCTCTGCATTTTGAAATTCCCAAATTAAAACCTCCATATTCAATTTCCAAGTTCCCTGAAGGATCAAGGCATGTAATCTCCATGCTTTCCTTCATACTTGTGTATTTCACATTTGAGCACACTGATGAGTCTATTTTGGGATTTTTGCCCACATTTTCTGCAGAGCAGCCACTTTCAATTATATTTGACTATGTTGGCTTTATTACTGATAGTATTCACTGTCAATTGAAAAATTTACAGCTAGAATTAGTATTCAGATATACCTCCTATCTATTCCACTTGTTTCTATTCTTCCAATCAGAAAGCTTCCAATTTCACTTCAAAGATTGGATATAGAAGTAAAACCTCTATCAGTTATATTTTGGACATCTATACTCAGAAAAGAAGGTTCAGATTTCAGTTATTCAGAGTTCAGTTATTCAAATTTTGTAGAGTTGTTTTTACATCCATTGATCACCATCTTGACAAAAACAGAGCAACTTAGAATCAGTGAGGAAATGAAGAAAATGTTGCAGCTACCAGAGCATCTGAGAAAAGTAGGTGATTGGTATTTGTATGAGAAATTCACTGAAATCAGAGTTTTTGGTTCTAACTTGTTGCCTTACAAGTTACCTAATCATCCATCAATGAGGATCTTTGCCTTAGAATACATTAGGTAGATCCTAAATTTAGCTTCAATTAATTTCATGGCAGCTAAGAAAACGACCCAATTTAAAGTCAAAAATAAAATTGGGCCATTCATATGTAATCAAAGAGATGCAGAAAAGGAAGCAGCAAGTCAACTACTTGAATATAAATTAGAAGAAAGCTTCCCATGGAATTATGGTCCACAAGGGATCTTGAGTAAACTAAGGGTAAAATGTAAATTAACATCCTTTATCCATGAGTCAAAGCCAGAAATAGAAAAGTTTGCTAATAAAATTGAGTGGATTGAAAATACTTTATTAAAGGCAATAAACCAAAGGAATACTAGCCACCCTTTGGAAATTTCCAAACGGCCAGAGACATCTACTAAGAGATTCAGAGAAGAAGGAACTTATACTGCAGAAACTACAATAGAGACAAAGTTTAAGATAATTTACAAAAAGAGGCCAAAACTAGATACAACAGCTAAAGGCAAAGTAACAATAGATGTTGAAGAAACACAACCCTTGAATACCAACACTGCACAGAGAGAGACCAATGTAGCCACTGTAATCATCAGTGAGCCAAATCATAATCAAGAACAACTAAATAATGAAGATGCATAGATAATGGAAAGGAAACAAAGTATGGAGGCTTCTTCCTCACATTCATCTAAGGAGAAGGATTTAGGTATTAAAGAAAAATACAAATAAATCAAATTAAAGAATGAGGAAATAAAAACTGAAATATATTCTCAGTTTTTGAAGAAAAGCCAAGTAACCAAAACAGATTCCTATCAGCATTTGATTATTCAACTAAAAAATTAATTATGTCAGCCTTACAGCCCACAATACCAGTGCCAAAGAGAGTGGCTGACTATAAAAAATTTGATATGGAAGTAGCTACAAACATAATCCATGAATTGGATCAGATTGAGTTTCATAAGCAAATCTCAGAGATGCTCTATTCCAAAGTTACAACAAAAGATATGAGTGCTCATAGGCTTTAGAATACCATCTATAATATGTAAGACCAAATGAAGATGTATAAAGCTTCATTATATGCAAACGATCTAAGGATAAAGGCCTTAGAACATTTAGTATTACAGGTAGGATATGATCCTACAAACATCAAAGCAGTAGAAGCATTGGTTAAAAAGAAAAATGAGGACATAGCTGCCTTGAGGAAATAGCTCAAGCTTTCTCAAGGTGAGCATCCTCAAACAAAGGATATTTTACAAGATCAAAAGGAAAAGGATGAAATGATGAGTTTGATACTTCAACTGACAGCTCAAATCAAGGAAATGGCAGTACAAATGGACCAACTTGTCCAAGAAAAATAGACAATTGAAGAAATAGTGATTCCCACTGTCATCCCAGTCATCACAACAACAATGCCTTCCACTTTAGGAGAAAATTTGGCACCCAAAGAGCCATTGGCCATTGTAGTGCCAGTGACTTCTTCAAGAACTTCAGTAACTGAATCCTCTACAACAGTGTTGCCACCTACAGATGAAAGCAGTCAACTAGTAAAAGCAATGGAGGAGATGTCCTTGAAAACCAATGAAATAAATAGATTGACAAATATAATTGAAAATATTTAGAAGGAAAACAAAACAACTCAGATAAATGCCAAAATGCATGAGAAAAATGCCCACAGATTGAGTGAAGAGGTAAAGAAGCTCCAAAAAGAATTAACTCTCAAGGATCAGATATCATATATTAAAAATTACCTATGGAATAATGTAATTGAAGCCATCCATGATGTTTGGCCTTCAATTCAGGTGATTTTTGAGCAGAGAGAGTTACTATTAGCTGCCCAAGCAGAGATCCAAAAGACACAAGTTGATTTTGCAGATAAACCAGAACAGGCAGTAAGGTTAATAAATTTCCTCAACGGCAAGAACGTACAGGAACTTGAAGAATTGAAAATCAATGTCATGACAACTAATATCCTAGAAATTAGGAAAGTAACCACCAATTAAAATTTGACGAGGCAACTTGCAGAGAAATGTGAAGGAATGAATACTAGCATCACTAGATTCATGGTTATATTCACCAATTTAACTCGAAAGGGACTTCCTAACATCATGCTTATTAATGAAAAGTTAATGCCACAGAATGATTATGACAAAAAGATAAGAGAACATGCCAAGGATCAGGTGAACAAACCAACAGGTCAAGGTAAACCCACAAGAAAATTATTGTTGAAAGGTTTTGAAGATTTATTTTATTTGCAGTATGAGATCAAGCATTGATTTTTCATCAAGCCCACATTTTCCAGGTACACTGAGGCTGATGAGAATGTTAGGAAACTCAAGAATATTAGAATTCATAAAAATGAGGAGTGGCAAGAATTAACTGATTTGCTATGAAGAAAGAAAGGCAAACAAATGAAGAAGAAAAAATATGTCTGTTGATTTCACAGTCAAAGCAGATTTTTACAGTAGAAAGCAATCTTACTGAAGGTTAAAGAGTATCCAAAGTGAAAGAGTATCAGTGAGAAAGAGTATCAGCGAGAAAGAGTATTAGTGAAGGAAAGTTAGATTCTGAAAATATCTAAAAGGCCAGAAAAGAGGACACATAAGCAGTTAGCTGCTTCTTATCTTAAAACAGTTTCTATTTATTTTGAATAAAATAGGACAACTTGCTGATTTGTTAAGCAAGATGTCACTATTATTGTTGTAAGATATTTAATTTTCCTAAGTTAATTCCTAGAAGTCATCTAGGATATTTTGTAAAACATTTTATATAATACTTCACTCTTTGAAGTATTTTGGTGTGGAATAAAATTGTTGGAGATCACTATAGATATTTTGTTGACTTGAAGGCTTTGGATTTCGATTTTGAGTAGTAGACTGGATCACCTATTTGGCATCATACTTCAGGATCCTTGTGATAAGATATCTTGAGTGAAGTACTCTCTTAAACTTGTCATTGTTATCTTCTTTTGTTTCATGCATACATCTGTGTTTTAATTCTAAATCTGAATGTATAACTAGGAGTATTACTACAACACATGTTAATAGCACCTTGTTTTTAACTAGTTATCATTTCTTTGTTTTCTTCTGATTTCCAGTGTAGGGAACCCTTAATTGCTTCCTCTCCCATTTGACCTCTATCTTCTACTTCCCTTTTCCTGATCAAAGGATCCTTAAGTTCCCTTTATCCCTATCATACCATCTCAAAAACCAATTTTCCAAGATCTCCAAGGGTTATCTATCTTTCCCTGAAGAAATTTGACCTTTTAGGCCTTGATCCCAGTTCTGTTAGCTTTACTTAGACTCCATAGCTCAATGGACAAGTATATTTCCCTCTATCTATCCCTCCAAGTGAGTTTTTCCCACCAAATACAACAAAACCAAACCAAAATTGCACTTTCATAGCCAACCTAATATTCACAAATTAAAACAAAGTTAAACTTTAAAAGAGAGAGCCCTCTCTGAACCCTAAGAAGGCTAGGTCCTAGAGTTCGAAGTAGGTTTGTGGTTACCTCTAGTATTCTTTGACTAAAAACCAAAATCCCACAACTAAAGAATTTACTGGATTGATAGCAACACCTTCGTTGAAGCTTTTGTATTTCCCACCTTCTCCATCTTCGTATTGCTTGCACCATCCCTCTGTGCAACATCTTTGGTAGTGGTTGAAACCCATTCCTAGGATGCTTGGGCTATTTTTCTACACAACGCCTCTGGTATTTTCTTTGAACCCACTTCTCCTTCATTTTCACTTATGAGAGCTCGCTTCTCCTCCATTTTCACCAGACAGAGGAATCCCTTCTGCAAAGAGTTTGACAGAGGAACCCCTTCTTCATATAATTTTATCCAAACAATTTTTAAGCTTATCACTTAATAATTTGTGAATAAATAATTTTGTTTTTAAAAAAAATATCTTAAAATAAACCCACTACCCTCTTTTTACTAGCACCTTGTATCCACGTTGTAATAATTTAAGGCAAAATTGTCTTTAAAAAAATGGCTTAAAATAAATCTTTTACCTTTTTTTTCACCACAAAAAAGCAACAGTATTATATTAGATATAAAAAATTGTTTACAGATATCATTACTCATATGTCCATCCACATTCAGTTGGAATGTTATATTGCCTAAAAAAAATTACATCAAAATACCTCCACAGTTTAAAAAAGTATCCCAATACTTATATCTTAACCAAAAATAATCCCAAAATAAAAAAGGTATTTATAATCAGTGTTCCACAAATTCCTCTTGTCAAAAAACATATCGTAACCTGGCAGTCCATGAGTTGCAGAAACATGAGCTAATTCTCAATGAATGGAAATATTTCCACTATGCTCATATTTTTAATTTCCATAGAATTTGTCTTGTAACATAACAAAAGGTAGATCAGTGAAGTGTTTATGTGTAATTGTTAGATCAATGAAGTGTTCCATGATTTTCTAAATTCTACCCAACTAGTTGAAAAGGAGTGACGGGCAGAAAGAAGATCTATCAGAAACCCACTCCACAACCACTTTTGAATCTCCAATGACTTCCATTTGTACCAATCCAAACCTACAGGCACAGAAAAGAAGTCCCTAAAGTGCTAGAACTTTAGCTCGTGTATTTGACCCATTACCCCCATTCCAATATATATGTTACATAGTTCCTGACTGAATGATGATGTAGGTGCCACAACCACAAATCCCATCCTTAGTTGTAACATCAAAGTAACCCTGTAGAAAGAGTGTTAAATTTAGTGGAGGAGAAATCAGTCTCACAATAGGTTTACCCCCCCCAAAATATGCTTTCTTTTAATATGCCACAATGTAAACACACCTATTTCAGATATTAGGAAATTTTTTCTCAAAGATGAATGAATTTCAAATTTTCCAAATTCCCCACATAATGTATATAGGAAGTGGTCTAGATATTTTATATTAAATAATCTAGTCTCGAATACAATCGTCCACAAAAGAGAAATTCCAATCCGCTTGTAAATGCAACATCTTAAATACACCATTCCAAATTGATTTTGCAAAGGAGAATTTAAGAAATACATGATTCAGGTCTTCCATCACCTCCATACAAAGTAAATAACAACCAGGCCCACTCTGTCCTTTACGACACATATTGTCCCATGTAAAGATTCTATTTTTCCAAATGAGCCAAGAAAATATCTGTAGCTTTGTTGAAATCTTCCACTTCCATATTTGCATAAACCATTTGTTGGAGGAAGAAAGAATAAGTGGAAAAATGTACAAGTATGCCTCTCTTACCTTTATTTGATCCATCACCAAATTATCATTCAATATATATTTATCCTCATTTTCAGTGAGAAATATGCTCACATGTGGAAGGTATCAAACAAAGATATTCCATCTACCTTCAAGATCTCCATATAAGCCAATTTTAGAGGCTGTGAGCCAATAGGGATTGGAAAATATGTCTTCTATAAATATTTGACTAACATAGTGATGCCCAAATTCTGGATTTTTCGTAGAAGATCCAGCAGAAAGGTGTGATCACCTATAAATAGACAAATTGGATCTAATCCAATTTCAATGTTTGTGTATTTTCCAATTTTCCATTGACTATTTCTCATAAGCCATGGGCGAACCTTCATAAATCTCCTCCAAATATAGGATATGTTGTGTGGGTTGTGTGCGACAACGTTTATCCACAATGTCATTAATTTAATTTGGAGATATTTAGATTTGATGATGTTATGATAGAGACCATCACCATCTAGAGCCCGCCAAAAATATTTCATAAGTAATGGCCGACTCATAGGCTCGAGATCAAGGATGACCCATCCTTCTTGCTCTTTCCTCCGAGTTAGAATTGCTATGCTAGCCAAATAATATATGTGCTTATCAGAGTTACCATCCCAAATAAAATCATAGATGATGGATCAGAGCCTTTTAATGATATTCTTAGGTAGATCGAAAAGATGAAGCCACTATACAGAGATGATCTAAAGGACTACTCTAACAATAGTAAGTATGCCTCCCAGGGAAAGCCACCTGTGTGCCCATGATAAAATTTTACAGTGGAATTTATCTATAAGCCAACTCCAATCCTCAATTCCATAAAAGTTAGGTTTGATCATAAATCCAAGATATTCAAAACCTGCATCCAATGCAGCAAAGATAACACCAAAAATATGAGAAATCTCTAGTACCGATGCATCTTATTGGTAAGCAAAAATAATATGATATTTAGTATTATTCATAAGGATTCCAAAGGCCAATCCAAAGAGGTCAATAATACCATAAATGTGTCTCCATTACATAATAGATAATATACCAAATAGTAATACGTCATCGACAAAAATAAGATGAGTAACCTTGACTTGACTATTAATAAACATACTTATCAATGACACGTCCATATGTGCCTGTAAGAGAAATATGCTAAGTCCCTCAATAAAAAGAATTAAAATAAGGGTTGGTAAGGTGCATCCTTGTCGAAGACCCAGAGATGCAGAAAGCAATTATGTAGGAATTCCTTTAACCAATACAACAAAGTTTATAGTAGATACACATGCCATGATACATTTTGAAACTTGAAATGAAATGCCAATTTTTTGTAGGACCAGCCGAACAAAGGTCAAATCTACACAATCAAAATATTTTTGTAGGTAAAACTTCATAATAATCGTGTTGAGACTCTTATATTTGATGGTATGTAAATTCTCATGTGCAATAACGACCACATATTGATTTTTTCTTTGACGAAGAAACTAAAATTGTTCATAGGTGATACCATCCAACGATGTAGGTTTCAACCTATTAGCAATGATTTTGGAAATATTTTTTTATAAGATGTTGCAAAGATAGATATGCCTATAATAAACAAATGTTGAGGCATGTGAAACCTTAGGAATCAATGTAATGAAAGTGGAATTAATATCACTAGGGATATAACCAATATTTTGATATTCTTCTGCAACAACCAATATATCAATGCCCATAATATCTTGGGAGTGTACAAATAATTCAATGGGCTAGCCATCAAACCCAGGAATTTTATCAGAAGAAAAGGATTTCATCGTAGCCTGTAATTATTCCATTGTAATGGGTTGAAATAACATAGTATTTGTGTCGGCATCGAACATAGTCGGATATGAATCAACGATCCCCATATGTTGCACAATATCCACCTCTACTCTAGCCCTATATTGATTGAAAAAATATCTCAATGCCTCAACCTAGATGTCAAGAAAATGAGATGATAAATTACCATTAATATATTGAATTTCCCATCTGGATTTCTCCTTGAGGCTCTTCGTTGCATAATTATGAAATAATTTTGTATTCTTGTCTCCTCCCGATACACAGAGAGCATGAATTTTTAGTCTTCACTCCTCCTCTTATAATCGCAAAATATCATTCTTCCTCTTTTCTATATCCACATCTAATAATTGATGTGCCAACGAGAAATAACATGCATGTGAAGGATAAACCAATGTACCAAGTTTTTTTTATCAATAGCCAAAATTTTGTTAATATGCTTCCTCTTTTTAATCTGAATCCAGTTACTGAAAGAATTTTTAAGAGCCCTCAAATTAATCCCAATAATTTCCAAAGAATATGTGATCAAGGGATTTGATCCTAGTGCCCAAAAGGTACGCACTAATGAATCAAATTCAAGAAATTTTAAGTAGTGTTAATTAAATTTGAACGTGAGACCACCCCAATCCCCATCTGCCTGCCACTAGAGTATGATAGGGTAATGGTAAAAAACTTGGGATGGAATAGCCAAATAATTAACATAACCAAGAATTCCACCAAATTTTCGTGAAGAATGAAACAATCAAGTCTCTTAGTGATTCCTATGGACCTAGCCCAACGATTTCTCCATGTTGGAATAAAGAGAGCCAAAAAAATATACCCTAAGTGGTTCCTGCCAAAACGATCATTGAATTACCCCGCCAAGGGGTGCACTCTGCAATAATACCCCCAACCCTCATTATCTTCAATGATGAGGTTCAAATACCCCGCCAAGATAAGGGGACCCATCTTTAAGAGGCCATAGGATTCCAATTAATCTTGGAAGAATATGACGCATATATATTTATAATATTAAATCTGTCCTTCGAGCCCCTGATGAAACCAGGTAGAAGGACACCTGAAAAGTATTTATAGACAAGAAAATTCATGACCTTAGGATCCCAAAAATATGCAATACCAAAAGATAAACCCAAACCATCCACCACACATACCCGTCGTTCGAGACAAATGTGGAGGAGAATGGGCTAAGTCTTGTCTCCAATCATCATCATATCTTGTAAAAGGATAATAGATGGGTGATTAACCACAGTCAAATGTTGGAGTAAGAGGATTTTTCAGGAACTCCCCAAGCTCCTAATGTTTAAGGACATCATTATCATGGTAAACCCTAATAATTGGGAAAATAATCTCTAAGGGCCTGAATAGGAGAGAAAGAAAAAAAATAAGGTGATGTATCGAGATCCAATGTTGCAGAAATATGTGAAGTTTAGTATTAGCTCCATTTGAATTATTAAAAGGTTTCGAACATCATTTCTTCCTAATGGTCAGATCATGAAGATAATTAGTACTAATAAAGATATTAGGAGAGGAGAATGAATGAATCAACAAGTTCTCTGGATGGATATCAGGGTGAAGGAAAAGAAACTTGATATCACTCCCCACTTAATTAGTAGGATAAAGGTCCCCAGAAAAAGTCCCAAATTGAATGTGAGTAGGGTCAGGGCTAACAGTTAATGAGTCATGAATAGTGGAGGTCGTCCCATTGCATCAAAAGATAGAGTGTGGGTAGATTCCAAATTTTCCAAAGAGGGAGAAATTTCTGGTACAGATAACAATGAAGAATGTTTAATACAATCAGAATGTGACAACTCAATATGTGGAGAAATAATACGTAAAGGAAAAAAAGTATAATTACAAAGAGAAACAACACTCGATACCAAATCATTACGAATATGTTGTTGACGACATTTCATAGGTGGTGTGATTTTAAGCTTACCTCAGAGAGAGTGTTGACCAATCTCCTGAGTCATCAGAAAGTTTATAGATGTCAATGGATGACCCCCATCACAAACGGTCTCTGATATTCCATGTCACCGATTTCCAAATCTTCATGGGCACTCGGCAATAAAATGTCCAACATTATGACAACTTAGGTAGTGAAAAGGAATTTCGCAATAGTTAATCTGCTGCCTAGTAGATAAGCCACCCTAATTGAGCTCCTCCTCTACTCGAAGGTCAACAACAAATTCCACCACCATCAAAAGCCATGTGATATGTTTATCTCTATGTAAGAGGCTTGCTTCCTCCACGAAAGAAAATTTACCTATGGAATTGTTGATCATCATTAGTGATTCACATGATCATAATATGAGGGGTAAACCAGTGAGTTTAGCTCAGAACCATTTTCTTTTGTGGCAATTCTAGTAATGGAACAAAGTCCACATGCTAGTGATGTAAAGAGAGGAAACCATGGCTAAGAACCCAATATGATCCCAAAATCTTCGCAACATTTTCATCATTAATAAAGTGATCCGGATTTTATGCAGGAACGCAACAGAATACAGAAATAACCATGAACATAGAATCTCACCTTGTAATAATATTGTTTCATTAATATCAATCACTGATAACTGAGCCTGCGTGAGCCAGTAAGCTAAGGTGCTAGCTATTGGAATCTCAGAAGATGTGACTATGAACCTGAAATGTGTTACAATGAGCTCGAGGGCCTATTTATTGTTGAGAAACAATGTAGAATCCGAAACGTCCAAAACCCTAACCGTAGGAGATGAAGCGCCAAAACTGTGGGCCCGGTTTGGGTAAATTGGTGGTTCAACTTCCCGGGGACGTAACTTTGGCATCCGATCTCTGTTTGACCTCAGCCAACACAGTTAGAAAGGGCTGTCAGACTACAGTGCAGGATGGATGCGACCGTGAGGTACCAATGGCCTATTGCCAACGTCGTTTGGGGCCTCAGCAGCACTGCCGGAAGTTGGGACCCAGCTTGCTAAAAATAGTAATTTCAGTGCAACAAGGTGAAGAAGCGAATGGCGGTTCAAAATGAGACAGATGGGTGACACGTGTCTACTGGATAATTAAGCCCCCAAAACGGCTCCGAGAGTGGAGGACCCGAAAACCTGCTAAAAATAGTAAGTTGTGCTGAATGTGAAAATATGCAAGAATTGATGGTGCTGGTCCAAATGGAATAGGTGGGTGGCCACCGATATCCACCTGGATCATTCCTCCCTCCTTAGGAAGCAATGGTCCCCATTGCGTTGAGATCCTCCATGAGATGAGGAAAATTCTATTGAACTGAGTATTAGATGTGTTGAAGATTTCATGGACCTGCGGGTGGACATGCTGGATGCGTTTAGTAAATTTGGTTTCTTTATCAGCCTCATACAGTACATGTTTGGATTCTGTATGTGTAGTTGCAGGATGTATGGCAACATCAGGTGGTGGTGCATTGGGAGTCGGATCAATGGAGTGCTTGTCATGACAGTGTAGAGGAACCTCTATGAGTGAGGAGAAATTGTCATCGTATTCCTCCATGACTTTGTCCATCTGCTGCAGCCGTGAAAGGGAGCCCTGTTTCGAGGTTGTGGCCACAATATTCTTCTGTCCCTGTGAGCAAGTCGTAAGGAAAATGAATTTCCTGGTCTGGGAAACAATCTTACTGCGTTGTTTTGCAGTAGTCAAAGAGATGGCAGGAGGTGGTACTACCTCCGGTATCCTGTACAAGTTATTTCCCAAAGTAATAATAACAGCACGAGGCCTAGACTCATACACAGCATGTCGTCTCCATAAGTATGGTTGGCCCAATATTACATCAGCTACATCAAGAGGAGAAACATCACACAATACCTCATCCGTGAATGGCTTGATACTGTGTGGAAGTCGGCACTGCTGGCGGATGCGGAGATCTCTCCCTGGGTGGAGCCACCCAATGGTATACGGTTGCGGGTGTGCTATGGTTGGTAGGCCGAGCCGCTTCACGACATCTGCTGAAATGAGGTTCTTTTGGCTTCCGCTATCGACGAAAAACTGCAGCGGAGAACCCTTCACCCACATCTGCGACTGGAAGAGGCGCTCCCCCTCCTCTGGATCCTGCGGACCCTCATACCCAGGATCTTGAGTGGTGTATGATGACGCGGATGCCGCATCAATGATCTGCTTCCCTTTGTCATTGCCTTTGTCTGGTTCTAACTCGGGATCAGAAAATGCATCTGATTCGGGTGCCTTTAGTTCAGCCACCAAAGACTGTTTGGCCCGACACTCGTTTGTGCTGTGAGTGGGGCTGTTATGAAATTCACACCACTTCCCTATGTCCTTCTTTGGATTTGTGGTGTTGTTTTGAGTCGCATTGCTTTGGCCTTGCCCCTTGTTCTTCGATTCGGGGGCACCTTTCGGATTCGCAGATCCAAAGTCTCGCTTCTTCTGCTTAAATTTCTGCTCGATCTTGGCGGCATAGCGATATGCCGTGCCAAGTGATGTAATGTCGAGGAACTCCATTTCCTCCTGAATGTGTTTGTGCAGACAGCCGCGGTACTTGAGCACAAAATGTCTCTCTGAATCTTTAATACCCAACTTTGTGCGTAGGGTATGGAACAGATTCGTCAGTTCGTGCACATCTTGATCCTTTTGTTGCCGCAGCGTGGTCCATTGGATGTATTTGTCCTCATAGCTCCCCACAGGGTAATATTGTTCCTTGATGCCGTCTCGGAACGAATTCCAAGTGGGTGTGGTCGAGAGCAGAGAGGGTTCCCCTTCGCCCTCTTGCTCACGGTAGGTTTCCCACCAGTCTTTGACATGGGGGGCGGCTTTGAGGAGTGCAAAAATAATCTTTTCTCGGTCAGAGAAGTCATGGACCGAGAAATACCCTTCCAACAAATTTAACCATCTGTCTATAGCGTCTGCATCTATTTTTCCTTCAAATATAGGAATGTCAAAGTTTTCCTGTACCTTGAAGGGAGTGGCGCCTCCAGAGTGGCTGTTGGATGCAGATGCGCCATATGTGGGCAGTCGTTGAAGGATTTGAGCAAAGTTATCCATCATCACGTTCCTTTGTTTCTCGAGGGCCTCCTCGAGCAGTATTTTGATAGGATCTCTTGCTCCCTCGTCTTTCTTTTCTTCCGCCATGGGAGGTCGTCGGGGTTTGCGAGGCTGATCTTGCAAGGGTTCAACCAGATCGAGCCCTAACTCCTTATACCCTGACCGCGTTGGGGACATGCAAAGAAAAACAAAGAAAGAGCAGACCCGCTCTGATACCACTGATCCGGATTTTATGCAGGAACGCAACAGAATACAAAAATAACCATGAACATAGAGATGCAGCGGAAATAATGCTTCATTTCATTAATATCAAATAACAGAAATATGCTTACAGGCATAATGGAAATAAAATAGCTAGGGTGCTGGTAGCGAATCTCTGAGAAGAGATGTGATGGCTACAGACCTCTGAACTGAGTTACAATGAGGCTCGAGGGCCTATTTATTGTTGAGAAACAATGTAGAATATGAAACGTCCAAAAACCTAACCGTAGGAGATGAGGCGCCAAAAATGTGGGCGCCCGTTTGGGTAAATTGGTGGTTCAACTTCCCGGGGGCATAACTTTGGCACCCGATCTCCGTTTTACGCGCTCAATAGCTCGTTAGAAAGATCTATCCGAGGACTACAATTTTTGGGATGAATTCGACCAGCGAATTCGCTGGCGCTTTCATACCCAAAAAACGTCGTTTAGGGCCTCAAAACGGCTCTGGAAGTTCGGGACCCGAAAAACTGCTAAAAATAGTAAGTTTTGGTGCAACTTGAAAATTGAAAGAACTGAAGATGGGGGTTCAAATGGAATAGGTGGGTGGCCACCGATATCCACCTGGATAATTAAGCCCCCAAAACGGCTCCGAGAGTGGAGGACTGGCTTGCTAAAAATAATCAGGGATTGTCTTTCGAATGTGAAAATCTGCAAGAATTGATGGTGCTGGTCCAAATGGAATAGGTGGGTGGCCACCGATATCCACCTGGATCATAAAGTGGCATTACAACCAATAATTGTATAAAATGTTGAAAATAAGAGAGTACTTAAGAATAGGGTACCAATGTTCTTTAAAAAAGGATTCCATCTAAGAGCCATCCATTCACAGATAAAACAACTTACACATCAAAGCCCGTTGTTGTAATCCTACCACCTAGTCCTGGAAAACATCGGAACCAAAAAAGACTTTCTAATAATCTTGATCAACCTTAACTACCTTGTTTTTCTACAAATGATGGAAAAAAAATTTCTGTGGATTACCACATTAGGCTTCAATAACCAGTGGGGATACCGAAACATTCAAAACCATGTGTATATTTTCATGTACAAGAGATGTCCCAAAGGACTAGTAACCCGACTTGGGGTAGCCATGAATCTTCGCCTTAATAGATGCATGTACCAACACATCGAGTAATGGCACATCATTGCTCTAGTTTACATCAGTATTAATTGACATTCTATCGATATATGTAAAGTATAGTTGTACAACAGACATTTCCGACACTCTCCAATCCCGCCTATATGTGCACCAAATTAGAGAGCATTACTAAAAAATACCATATGTAGTAGTGTCTAAAAAAACCTCAATAAATTATGTAAACAAGGTAAATTAATGTCACTTATCAATTATTGACCCCACATGATATAGTTTGTCACTATCTCAATCCACTAGGACACCCATTCAAATACAATAGACTAGCCAATCATCGTCGACCAATGCCCTTCGGAAAATATCATCAAGCACACAATCGACAAAAATATTCAATGACAGTGAAAACTATTTATGGAATGTACCTCATCTAATCAATGACCATCTTGGAAAAAAAATTCCCCCAGACCAATTAATGACCCAAAGATACTCCTTCATGATCAAATTCAAAATTCAAATATGTTACCAACTCCACCAAAAAAAATGAATGCACTTACGTAGCAGTAAAGATCCTCATAAATCCTTCTATCGACCAATCCCAAACCAGAGAGGAGCATGATAAACCATAGGAGCAAAGGTTCAAAATAAATACCACATAAAACAACCAACAAATGTGTCTCGAATAGACCATAGAGAAAACCAACAGGTAGTAGCTAAGATACTCGGAAATCCCCTGATCGACCAATCCCAAATAAGAGGAGCAGGAATATCCACAAGAGCAAAGGTTAAGAAGAAATAACACGTAAGAAACCATCTAGTGTGTCTCAGATATACCACAGAGTAGACTAACAACTAGAATGGAAAATAAACTGTTATTAGTGTACCTTGAAATGAAAAAAATAGTAGAGATCCCCGATATCATCCAAAATGAGGATAAAAAATGAATCTATATCATATTATTATGCTTAGATGCATTGCACACAACAACACCAATAAAGGCTGCATTTAATCCATCTACCTTGACAATTGCAGCCAAAATTATCGCCCTTGTGAATTTTGTGACTATTTCTTCCAGAATCCTATCTTTTATACTCAGCGTTTACTTCTCGCAAAATTTTTTATAGAGATTTTCAAGTAGGCATATTGTCTGCCAAAGTATATTTTGTAATTTTCCTCTACCATCCTTCAAGTCAATCTAATTTAGGTTGTTGATGACATTGATAAGTTTCATCACAACAATGTATTGATAGTAGCAACCAACAAATAAAATTATCTTTCAAAATAAATGAAACGGTAAAAAAAATAGATTAAGACACAATTGATGGAGATCTTGAAAAGTACTCCAACTATGTTACTGCCTATCCATGTTCAACAAAAGTTACTCTTTCACTCCTCTCACCAAGCACCTCTGTTGTCGGCCTCCATTGCTCTGCTTCTTGAATACCCATGAACAACATAAAGACATACCCCTAATCCTTTACTTTTAGCTCTTTTAGTAGCGCCTTGTATCAAAAATTTTAAGACAAAACTAAATTTTAAGATAAAATAATTTTTTTGTCTTAAAAAAATTGTCTTAAAAGTCCCCTCCGTGTAGTAGTGCCAAATGCAATGAAAAGCAAGTTGTCTCTAATCGTATCAACACAGATCAAAGGGACAAAAGAGGAATTGATGTCCAAGAAATCTTACGAGGAAAATTTGTCGTGTTCTTTATTTTCCGCTACTCCACCAAAACGAGGAGACCAACAAATCATTGTCTTTATATAGGATAACGTGGATAGTAAGTGAAATAGTAGTGTCGGTATAGGTGAGAGATAGTAGTAGCTTGCAAGCTGGTGGACTTAGGGTGCACTATCAGAGTCAATTTTGCAGGTGTTAGATAATATTGTCTTAAAATGATATGGCTTTGTCTTAATTATTAATTGTGTTAAGTGAGTTTCATCTTAGCTGCCATTGTTTTATATATAAAGTTTTGTTTTACAACATTTTTGTCTCAAACTGTTTTTGTCTTAAATATAAAGTTTTGTCTTAAAATTTTGTCCTAAATATAATTTTTGTGTTAAATTGTTTTTGTCTTAAAATATTTTTGTGAAAAAAAATAAAGAGAAAAATAAGTTAAAATAAGTGAAAAAAATAAATATATATTTGAATAATTATTTATTAGAAGTTAAAGATATTGAGAAAAAGATAACTTGTGAACGAAACTGAAAACTTAATTTTTTTAAATATGAGAAAACGTTTTCAGTTAGCAAAGTGACTGATATTGCTGTGTAACAAGAGATTAGATTTATTTTGAAAGAGCTACCATGCATAACAATTTCGTTGGTTCAAGTTATCTTATGCTAGTGTGAGTTACATGGAGGCCCAAATAGAAAGATACACAAACCGAACCATATAGTTTAGTTTTGTTCTCAGTTACTAACTTGTTATCACAACTTCCAAGGTTATTCCATGAAAAATATGTTCAAATTTAAAATTTTGAAAGTAAAGCCCTTTGTTGCAGAGAAAAACTAAAGATTCATTGCTTGGGTGTAAAGTAATTCACATGGTTAACGTGTGCTTGAATTGGAGTAAAATTAAAAACCCACCTCAAAAAGAAATGGTCTTACAAAATAATGAGTTCGGCCGTGAGAATTAAACAAATTGTATCAAAAAGAAATAGTCTTACAAAATAATAAGTTTGGCAGTGAGAATTAAACAAATTCTATTACGACAGATAATGTGTTAGAACATTAGATAAATGAGAAGAATTAAACAAATCCTATTCTCAAAGATAACGTGTCAAAATATTATGTGTTGTTTAAAGATGCGTGTATTGGTAGAAGTTTTGAAAAAATGATTTCGGATGCTTATTCAATGAAATTTGCTGATGCAGAGATTGGGGTTGGTTAGTTACTTGATATTTTAGTTTTATTTTTCTCCATAATTCTTTAATGTAATTTTTAAAATTTTAAAATTCTTTAAATTCTTTAATATGGTATAATTTTTTTTTTAAATTTTGAAGTGATAATATTTTAAATATTGGTTTTATTATATAAAATGTATTATGTAAAATGATATTTTATTTTTTATTTTTAATGGTGTAACCAAGGTTTAGTAATATTTGGAATCCATATGTTATTCCTTTTTGAGTTAAATGTAGCAGTTTTGACTAGAATTAGAAGCAATTTTAAGAAACATTTTATCTTTCATGTCTTTTAATTTCTTCTTATACATATGTTACCTAGTCATAACCATCCTTTCAATGACGGAAATACTTGCTTCAATCAAGAGAATATGATATGGAGTATTTCATTTAAACTTGACATTGTAAGTTATAAAATTCTTTTAGATCTATTCTATCTTTATCCACTACTATCTAGAAACAATGCAACCCCAAACCTCACATCTATATAAGATAACAAAAGTGATGAGAGTTTCAAAAAGAATTTTTTTATTTATTTTTATGACATATCTAAATATTTGTGGACTCACAATTATTTTCGAACCCATAATAAGCTTTACATCTTTCAATTTCACAATGTTATAATTCCAACTGAGGTTGTGATGAATTTCAATTCCAAGATATTTGAGTGAAAGAAATTTCTATAAATAATTGTTATCATATATGTAAGTATCATATATGATCTTTTTTGGTTTAATTATCTTGACTTTAATTTTTTTTTTGTATTAACAATCATACCCTGCATTTCAATTCTAAGATATTTGATTGAAAAAACTCTCTAAATAGTTCTTATCATATATGATAATTTTGGATTTAATTATCAAGACTTTAATTTTGTTAGTATTAACAATCATACTCATATTGGAGCATACACCTTAGAGGATTTTTAGTTGCTTTCCAATATTGTAATGTATCCTCACCAACATTGCCTACATCTTCCAAACATTCTTCTAGCTTTTCGATGTAAATTCCAAAAGCAACATAGGATAAGGGAATCCTTGGCTGAATTCGATATTTTTTTTAATTTCTTTTGGTAAACCCTTAATGGTCCTAAACTTGAATATAACATTCTCAACTTGTCAGGACAACTCTAAAGTGGAGAGGAACTATTATGTCCTCCAACAAGGTTATCATTTAGGGGGAAAATAGATTCAAAAGGTGAATTGTTACTATAACATTTCTAGGTAGAAAAATATTTTATATTATTTAAAAATATCGCATTTCTCCTTATTTCAAAACTCTAATAATTTTTTTTAGTACGGATAACCACACTATATAATAAGGAACCATATTCACCTAATTTTAAGGGGAAAAGAGAAGCAAAGAACCATATTTGTTTTTTAAGTAGGAAAGAAAAAATTGGAATCATATTCACCTATTTTCAAGTAAATGGGACAAATTTTTGTCATAGATACTTTTCAAGCCTACGATATTTGATGTAGTGATGCTTTGAAAAGTTTGGTATACTCCATTATAAGGTACCTCAAGTGACCATGGACAATAAAATTATCTTGTATGTTTTGTCATCGCATACTATTGTATTAAAATCTATGATATAAAATTTATACATAATTTCTTTCTTTAAATATCAAAAAATTAAACTAGAAATTGCACCATACGTTGCAAAAGAAATGCCTTAAGGCAATATAATAGGAAAGAGTAACCTAAAATAAATAAGATGTTGTAGAGAAGGAGCCATCGTGAAGGAACGACTGTCAAATTTTGCTTCCATGGAATCACATCATGGAGGCTTCAAAGATATTGATGATAAGAGTTATCAAATAGAAAGATACAGTTCTTAAACTCCGAAGCCTCTTCTTGATTGAAAAAATATTAAACTGATAAGATCTAGAAAACTTCTTGGCACAATATGTCAGCTTGCAACACGTCCACATAAAACAACTGAAGTAAATACTATCAGATTGTTTTCAACGCATTTATGTAATTAAAATAGAGCTAGGAACTTTTGAAGACTACCTCGTTGAAAATTAGAAAAGTATTCATGCCTGTTGGCATCAACATAAAACTGAAATTATTAACATATATCATTGCATACATGCTTACAGTTTTTCATGGATTAGGTGGTATGTATAAGAAATAAAGGATATTAAATTCTGTTATAAGTAATGCAACTATTACACGAACTATTCATAGTCTCTAATGATATACTCAAATTTCTTTCACAATACTAATCAAGTGTCTAAAGAAGCCATCATCACTTCCAAAATCATATATTTTAACATACAAGTTGTAGAAAATAAATTTGTTTCTATTAAAACATACAAGTTGTAAAAATTGAATTTGTTTCATAAATTTTAATAGAATCATGTGCTCAGATCTAAGATATAGTTCTTAAACTCTGAAGCCTCTTCTTTATTGAAAATATACTAAACTCATAAGATATAGTTGAAGAGAATATACATGTGTGTGTGTGTGTGTGTGTGTGTGTGTTTGTTTTAATTTAATTTAAAAATAAAAAAAATTAATTTATTGGAATACATTAAATAAATAATTCTTAATTTAACAAATAATTATATGAAGAAAAGGCAAGGACCATGTTACAGTAAAATCTTACTGCCATATTTCTTCCTTGAACCTTACAAATCATGAGGCCTATGTTGAAATTAAGTCAAAGAGCTTGTCTGATCATGCCAACATGAATGCCTCATGAATGAAGAAATAGATTGTGATTTTCTACCTTAAAAATCAAAGGTATTTTTGGTGTAGTTCCTCCATATTTAATCTTTACGACTTCCTATTGAGTCACCTATGTATTATTTTTTCATGATCTTTGAAAATATTTAGAAGATCAGTGATCTCCCTGGTGTCTACCATGCTCTTGTTTTTTCAGTGTTGCTGATATGAATTTGGTTTCTTTTGTTCTTTGTGAAGATAGTAAAAAAGGTATGGAGAGGTGGCTTTCATCACTTCAAGAGAAGTAGAAATAAGGCTATTGAGAAAATAACTCTAACACCGAGAGAGATTCAGTAGCATTTATGGAATTGGCGAACATGTCTTGTTCTCTAGTGTTGGCTACTCAACATAGATTTCTTGATCTTGTGCAGAAGAAATGAATTTATATTTAGCTTATATTAAATTAACAATGAAATTGCCAAAATTCATGGCAGGCTTTCCATCACATTTGAGGAGAAAATTATAACATAGTGTCACACTTTTTTTATGAGGGCTAAATGCTCCTATATGCATGATGGATTTCATCACTTAAGAGTAGTAAAAACAAGTTGATTGCAAGAAAAAACTCCAACACATTTGTAGAGAAAATTATAACACAGTATCACAATTTTATTATCAAAGCTAAATTCTCCTATATGAAGCAACTATGGATTTCATCACTTAAGAGAAGTAAAAATAAGTTTATTGAGAAAAAAATGCAACACATTTGTAGAGAAAATCATAACACATTATCACACTTTTCTTATCAGAGCTAAATGCTGCTATATGCAACAACGATGGCTTTCATCAAGAGAAGAACAAACAATTTTATTGAGAAAACAACTCTAGCACCGAGAGAGATTTGTAAGCAATTGTTGAATTGGTGAACATGTCTTGCTCTATGGTGTTGGATATTGGACATAGATTTCTTGATATTTTATACAAGAATTTAAATTTTCATGTAGCTTATACTACATTAACCATGAGATTGTCAACATTTATGGAACACTTGCCATCACATTTGTAGAGAAAATTATAATAGAGTATCACATTTTTCTTATCATATCTAAATGTTGCTATATGCAACAACTACTGCAAGCTAGAATAAGAAGAGAAATAAGAATCTTGTTTGGGACATGAGATAGATTCATTCTGTGCACATCTAGAGTAAAGCTTAATAAAACAAAACTCACCATACTTTGAATTTTTGAAATAAATATATTAAAAATTAGAATATAAAATTAATACATTTTACTCAATTATACATTTAACAATATTCATTTAAAAAAAAACAAATAAAAATTACTATTCTAAATAAAAAAAGTACAAAGAATAAAATTAATTACCATGGCCCTCGTGTACATTCCTCTTATTACTTATGTTTGTAACGTATTCTTGATCACATAGTGTCAATTTATTAAAACTATAATCTACAAGTCTCTCCTTTTATAGCTTTGGTGGAAGGATAGAGTATATAAATTCCCTTACCCTTTAAGAAGCATCCTCAATTACTGTACCACCCACCTTGACATCCAATCTATAAATCTTAGGTTATTCTAAATTGATCAAGAGTATATAATTTTTAGGGTGGTATTTTATGTGCACTAAAATTCCCATGAGGTCCATCACTATGTAAGCGATTCATTGCAACCTTGGATATATTCTATGAGTTGTTGTGAATTTTTTCTTGTGGCTACATCTTATTTTTGGTTGTCACCTATTTATCATGATTCAAAACTTTGGTATCATCTCAGATCCTTATAGAATTAGATATATTCTATGAGCTAATGTGATGTTTTGTTTGTCACAATGATTCAAAAATAAATTATTATACCACAATATTGACTTTCTCATTATCTCTTTTGTTTATGAACCCTTTAAAAAAACCACAGGAACATTTGATTTTACACTCTGATCTCCCCAGCTTGGGTGGGGGTTAAAAAAAATTGGAGAGTAAATTGAGCGGTTATTATTAGAAATTGTTGTATAACATGGAAAATTTGGATGGTTTGTAGACAATATGGATGCCATAACAAATATCTATTTTGAAATTTTAGTGTTCCTGGCCACCATTTCAACTGAGAACGCCAATACATCACTATGCGAATTATAAATTGTGACATCGCTAGCCATTTTATTTGATTGTGGATCAAGTTATAAACTAATAACCTGTGAAATCCGTAGCCATTTTCTTTGATTGTGGGTTTCTAAAAATCGAGAGTAAATTGAGCGGTTATTGTTAGAAATTTTCAATGCATCTAATAGGATCCATTTCAACTGAGAATGTCAATGCATCATTGCGCATCTAATAAGATCCATTTCAAATGAGAATATCAATACATCATTGTGTGAATGACAAATTCTGACATCCCTAGCCATATTATTTGATTGTGGATCAAATTATAAAATAATAACTTGTGAAATCCCTAGCCATTTTCTTTGATTGTGGATCAGGTTATAAACTAGAATATACACTCTCTTTAGAAGACTCTGGAATATATATTGGATGGATGGAAAGGTTATGGTAAAACTTGTACAAGAAACCCCTTACGGTTGTCTCAAATTACTCTATTGTTAATAAAAAAGCGTCAATTTTATATAACTATAGGACTTAAAAAGGGGAAAGATGTTATGCATAGAACACAGTGGCCTCATGATGAATTTGCAGTCTATGTGGAAGAAGAAGGGTATTTCCAATAGGATGGAAAAATGTCGTGGAAGATGAAAGAAATTTCATTCATCTATTTTATGATCTTTTATTATGGGGATGCTATGTCTACATATATTAATGATGATATCAAAGCTTACTATCAATCATGGCCCCTCTTGGATATTGTTGATGCTTCAAATAAGAGCACCCACACACACATACACATATATATACTTCTAGGTTGAAATGTACAAAAGAGTATTTTTAAATTCAAAAACTTAAAAAATACTTGATCATATCATGCAAAATAAATTTATATTTCACATAAGAGCACAAATATATACTTCATAGCTAGGAGTATTGTTGATTTTTACAGCTAGGCATATTTTGATATTTTTTTAGAGAAAAATTTGTGCACCTTTTGATAACATTACATATCACATCTGCGTTCATCTACACCCTTGTTCTATATGCTATTGAGTATGCCATTGACTTACGACGTTTCCTTTGCAACATTTGGTGCAAATACTAGTTTATATATTAAAAAATACTAACTTATGAATAATAAAACAGTTGGAACATAAATAATATATAACCAAAATAACCGTGTACTTTTGGAATAATAAAATAGTTGTTAGAACAATAAAAACTATGTATATTTGGATGTATGAAAATTTAGATGCATTCTATTAAGTAAAATTTTAAAAGAATAATGGTTATAAACATTTAAAAATAATTTTATTAAACAACTAGTTTAGATCTATATTATTTAATGGTTTGTAGACAATATGTATGCCATAACATATATCTATTTTGAAATTTTAGTCTCCTTGGCCACCATTTCAATTGAGAATGTAAATGCACCACTATGCGAATGATAACTTGTGACATCGCTAGCCATTTTCTTTAATTGTGGATCAAGTTATAAACTAATAACTTGTGAAGTCCGTAGCCATTTTCTTTGATTGTAGGTTTCAAAAACTCAAGACGAAATCGAGTGGTTATTGTTAGAAACTATCAATGCATCTAATGGGATCCATTTCAATTGAGAATGTCAATGCATCACTGTGCATCTAATAGGATCTATGCCGTAATGAAATTTTGGAAAGTTTACATATTAAAAGACTTCTGAATGGAATAGTATGTAAGCCATATTTTTTTTCATCGTGAAAAAAAAAAGGATCCATTTCAACTGAGAATTTCAATACATCAATGTGTGAATGACAACTTGTGACATCCCTAGCCATTTTCTTTGATTGTGGATCAAGTTATAAACTAATAACTTGTGAAATCCCTAGCCATTTTCTTTGATTGTGGATTAGGTTATATACTCTCTCTTGAGAAGACTCTGGAATATATATTGGATGGATGGAAAGGTTATGGTAAAACTTGTACAAAAAACCCCTTATGGTTGTCTCAACTTACTCTATTGTTAATCATATAGTGTCAAATTTGTAAAATTATATGACTTAAAAAGGGGAAAGATGTTATGCATAGAACATAGTGGCCTCATGATGAAGTTGCAGTCTCTATGGAAGAAGAAGAGTATTTCCAACAGGATGGAAAAATTTCATGGAAGATGAAAGCAGTTTGATTCATTTGTTTTATGATCTTTTATTATAGGGATGCTATGTATATCGATAGTAATGATGATATCAAAGCTTAATATCAAGCATGACCCCTCTTGGCTATTGTTGACGCTTCAAATAAGAGCACCCACACACATATACACATATATATACTTCTAGGTTGAAATCTACAAAAGTGTATTATTAAATTCAAAAACTTAAAAGATACTTGATCATATCATGCAAACTAAATTTATATTTCACATAAAAGCACAAATATATACTTCATAGCTAGGAGTATTGTTGATTTTTACAACTAGGCATATTGTTGAGAGTTTTTTTAGAGAAAAATTTGTGCACCTTTAGATAACATTACATATCATATCTGCCTTCATCTACACTCTTCTTCTATATTCTATTGAGTATGCTATCGACTTAGGAGGTTTCCTTTGCAACATTTGGTGCCAATACTAGTTTATATATTAAAAAATACTACTTATGAATACTAAAACAGTTGTAACATAAATAATATATAACAAAAAAAAACTATGTATTTTTGGAATAATAAAATAGTTGTTAGAACAAGAAAATCTATGTATATTTGGATGTATGAAAATTTAGATGCATTCTATTAAGTAAAATTTTAAAATAATAATGGTTATAAACATTTAAAAATAATTTTACTATACAATTAGTTTAGATCTATACTATCTATGAGATGCATCAATTCTCTTTTATAAAATAGTTGTTAGAAAAAGAAAAACTATGTATATTTGGATGTATGAAAATTTAGATGCATTCTATTAAGTAAAATTTTAAAATAATAATGGTTATAAAAATTTAAAAATAATTTTATTATATAATTAGTTTAGATCTATACTATCTATGAGATGGATCAATTCTCTTTTCACTCTAAAAGATCTTTGCATATCAAGACATTTGATCTCTCTTGTCTCTTGATATTGATCTAAGCCATCTTAATTCCCCCCTTTAAATAAACTACATTCCCCATGAATACCATGGGCCATTGACCCATGGGCTGTTTTTATAGTTTATTATTATTTTATTTTATTATTTTAATTTTTTATTGTATTTTGACCTAGTTAAAGTGTTCATTACATTATGTCAATCTTTTTATTTAATTTACTTTTATTTTTATTTTTGTGTAATTTGACATAGTCAAAATGTTAAACATGGCATAACAACATTTCTATCACACTTTGTTGGAGAGCACTGTGACACAAAAATGTAATATTTAAATGCATAAATAGTTATTTTCCATTTTTATAGTGTTTTTTATCCAAGCAATTTAAATTAATTGGTTTGTGTGGAGTTTAATGTATGATATAAATTTTATTTAATTCTAAATTTTTTTTAATAATATCATTTTAGCTTAAAAGTCACCAAAACCTAAATACTTTTTTTAATTCCCCCCTTTAAATAAACTGCATTCCACATGAATACCATGGGTCAATACCATGGGCTGTTTTTATAGTTTATTATTATTTTATTTTATTATTTTTAATTTTTATTGTATTTTGACCAATAGTTGAGTGTTTCTATCCATTTACTTTAAATTAATTGATTTGTGTGGAGTTTAATTTTATGTTATAAATTTTATTTAAATCTAACAAATTTTTAATAACATCATTTAAACTTAAAAATTTTGGATCTAATGGCCTAAAACGTTTCAATCATCTAACATCTGATTCAATGACTCAAATATAGACACATTGACAATTATGGGAATTGGGAATTATTTTTAAATAAAGACATAATTATATATTTTTGTTTATTTAATTTTTATTTTAAATTTTCCTGCTTGTGAATTAAAAAAAAACAACACAACAGAAACCACATTCATTGTAATTTTCAATTTTCATACATATACATGAAAGAATTATGGTACACGCCACTTGCATCGAGGTTGTCAAGCACATGTAACGTATTACATTTCTCTAAATTTCATTTTGCAATCATCTACGTTTGTTGCAGAATAAAATCCATACTTTTATGACAACCGCCGACTTTTAATATATTGTTACAACCTGACGTTTCGATCTCATGTTCAAGTTCAAACTCCCCAGTTGCTTGGAAGAAACCGCGTGGGGTAATGAAATCCACCAGAAAATTCTGGGAAGATACCATCCACCGCGTGGGCTAATGAAATCATCTCATGACATCCACAGAATTTTCTTGGAAGTGCCATGGTATATTGGTCAACGCAGGCGTAGTTTCAGACGTAACATGTGGCAGCGTGGCCATAAATAGTAATTGAAAGGAGAAATAATAGAAATGTGATATCTGGGTTAATTTTGGCAATACATATTTCTTAACTTATAGTTTTATTAATGTTATTGGACAGTATATGATTGATTATCTAACAGTCAGATTTAAATTTAAATTAAATTTGTTTAAATTTAATTGTGATATATATTGCTGAATATTATTAATGAATTATAACCTAATAAATCAATAAAAGAAAATACTATTAAATAATATATAATTAATTATTTAACTATTAAATTTAAATTTGTTTAAATCTAATTATGACATATACCCAATCCCATTAATGAACTATAGCCTAATAAATAATGGTCACAATCAACTTTGCGATCTGAAAACTGCAGTCAGAGTTACCTGGTCAAAGGACGCCTGGAGCCGCATGTTATTTTAACAGGGAGCATTTGTTTTGAGGGTGAGGCAGACTTGCAACTTGCAAGTAATTATGTTCAGAAGAACACTAGTTTAATATGATATTATCAAAGAATATTTTTATGAAATGTATGTTAATGGTGTTTAATTAGAGAATTTTACTATTCAATTCTCTTGGTATATTTATTGTGTATAAAAATAATAATGATGATAAGGAATAGGTGCATTTCTAGTAAGTCGGACAAAAATAGTTCCATTTCCAATGGATTAACAAGAAATAGATACTACAATTATGCTGATTGTCCAAATTAAGTTATATCTAAATTACTCATTCAAATTTATGACGACAAATAGATGCTATGAGTGTCCAAGTTAACTTATATCTAAATTACTCATTAAAATTTATGAGGGAGAAGATAAATATCGGTAGAAATTCAATTTCCAGGCCTACGAGCATGATCCTGTTTTTGGAAATGTAATGAGCAAAGTCCAACCAGGCAATTCGATTTGTATTTTTTATATTTCTTTTAATGAAATTTAAATCAACGATTTAATGGGAATTAAACCTCATGATTTATTTGTAAATTAATGATTTAGTGAGTAAATTTTATTGAAACTAATTAATATATACTTTATATATCATATATAAAATGTTTATGATAAAAAATATTAATCAATTGAATCATAATTAAGTTTTGAAATTCAGCTATGTTAATGAAATTGGACTTAAAGGTATTATATGTACAAAATTAATTATTAATTTTATTTTAAGTTATTTTTTGAATTTAAGTTAGATTTTTAGGAAAATTGAACCTTGCTTAATAATAAAAAGTTCTTATTTTTTATGATTAAGTCAGAATCTTTTAGCATCAACATATTATACATTAAAAAACTAAAAAAATATCTCACAAAAACACTAAGCTCTTTCTTCAAATAATTTCAAACTACATTTAATTATAGGGTAATATAAATCCATCTTAACAAAATATATAGTAAGTGAAAATAGGGATCAAATCTATTAATGTGAAAACTTATTTTATACTACAAAAATTGAAAAAATGTTTGCAACTCAAGAGATTTGATCCTCTTAACACTTGCTAAATTGTGTGGTTGAGATGGATATAAACTCGTAAGCTTGTAATTCCAAAAAATCTTTGCTGGATTATACGAAATTGACAGAAAAGTATATTTAAAAAATGTCAAAATGTAAAATAGTGAGACTACTTGAAATGTTTTAACAATAAGAATTTATTTTTTCAATCCCTTTATTTTGTAACCATATATAATATTTGCATAGTTAACATTGAAATATTTTATTAACATGAGCATTGAAATATTTTTTTGTAAGTCGAAAATATCTATTAATTCTTCAAAATATTACATCACAAAAGTAAAATAAAACTAGATGATTTCATGCATGTTTTCCATAGTAGAAAAAAATGATCCAATATCCCAAAGAAACTAACCATCATAGCTTAACATCAACATTCCCCATATCTAGAGCATCCATTCCATCTCCTCTTGGTGGAGGTTAGAGAAATGTCTCATGCACATGTGCTTCCATGTGTGCTAGATGTCCCTCCAAATGATCCTGCTTACTCTGTTTTTGCTTCTTCCCATGCCAAAGAGAAACGAACCTATCCATAATGTGCCCTGGTTATGTTGCAAATTGTTCATAAAGACTATGAGTTCATTATGATCGCAGTGCCTATCCCAAGAAAATTTCTCAACCATTAGAGTGACCTGACATAACTGAGCTTCAATAGAATCAAATGTGGGAGGAATATCCATTATGCCTAGAGAGGTGGACTATTGGTCTACCTCCCCACCAATGTCTCGTTGATCCACTAAATGCACTGCTTCCATGCCTCGAGGGTCGACACCCTTGCATGTGCACCCTTTTTATCATTGCATCTCCTGGGTCGACGCCCTTGCATGTGCACCCTCTTTATCATTGCATCTCCCAACATGGTCCCCTTTCTTCCAGAATTCCAAAGGACCCACACTATGTAGTCTTTCTCAATAAATCCTCTCTATCAAACTAGCCCTTGGACTTATGACAATGCACAAACATCTGGCCCCTGCCTAACCTCGGTCCCACAGACATAAGCTTATCACCCTCCCTTCGCACAAAGAAACGATAGGAATACATGGCTCAAATCCACCCTCTAGTGTCGATGTACCACCCCTAATACAACTTACCCATAGGCTCAATATCCGCAGGTTGACAACCAACCCCATCAAAGAAAATGTTGCTAACCACCACACAATCCCACCTAACAACTACACTTGCGATGGTAGAAAAGATAAAATATTCATCATAATCCCAAATGAAAAGGACAACAAAAATGGAACCATAATAGTTTACCTACACTATAGTGAAATTGTGTGACCTCTGAACCAAGCTGCAGATGAACCAAGATGTGAAACCTGCACTAAAATCACGTTGCAACAATTCTTCGTAAATCACTTCCTTTCATAGTGTCTACATTCAAAACCACCTCCAACACCAACCACACACTATACTGCTCAGAAATGTAACTCGATTTATAGTCTATAGCTAAGGGGCATGGTGTGGCCTGAGAAATAAGCCATCCTATGCACCTGAAGAGTTACTACCTACCACAAAATCCACCTTCATCTCTCGTAATGTGCAAGTGAGATCCTCGACTAGGAAAACAATAACTAAATCTCAAACATTGTTAAGACCCTTCACCAAGCTCGCGCCAAATGAGGTGTTCAAAACACGCTTTCTTACCATTAATGATGCATGTTGGGGTTTTTTTTGTCAACCCCATCAATGGGAGCATTGAAATATTTTATTATGTTCAACATTAAAATATTCTTATTTTCCTTTATTGAAATGATGATGATGATGATGATGGTTAACATCCACTGAGACCAATATTTGGTCTATCGGACCTAGGAAAATAATTATTTAATTTTATTTAAGATTTTATTCCTATGCTCAAAAATCTTAGAGAGAAGCCTCCCGAGCTCACTATAATTTTGACATCTTAAAAGGCTAGGAAGGTTAGTATTGCAACAAAGATCATGAAATTGAGCTCTAATGTGGTTGTATGTGGGGCACTCTAAGAGGAAGTGATTTTCATCCTCGATGTTCATATTCTCACAGAGATGGAAAATCCTTTCCATCCTTGGTGTTTTAGGAATAGTCCAACGACCTATTTCACTATGGACCTCATGAGAGTTCATTCTAATCTTGGCTATATTAATTTTCTTCTTTGAGCTAGTTAAAATAGAGAGATACCTTTGATCTTCTAAGGTGGGGTTGATGACCTACTTATAATAGCTTAATTTTCTTTTAGCTACTAGATCTTTCTCGCACCACATTTTTTCTTTGAACTTAGAAGTAACAATTTTTTTAATGTTATTGATGTTTTGCAATGCAACATTCTCGTCATCTCCCAATGGTTTAACCAGGCCTTGGTGTCTTTATACCAACCTCATTTAAGCCTTAGGTGATTTTGACTGGAATTTAAAGCTAGCTTAAGAAGTCTATGGTCTCTTATGCTATTGAGCTTGTGCTTGTACAATAGAAGCCTAGTCATAGCTAGGCTTTCAATAGGGGAAAGGCCCATTTCTATAAGGAGAATAGGATGGTGTGTATTGCTTTTCATTTTAAGGTTATACGTTATAAAACACTTTTGGATTTTCTCAATCTTTCTCCAAGATTCTCTAGAGATGCTACAACCCCAAACCTCACATCCATACAAGATAATGGGAGTGACTAAAGTTTTAAAGAGGAACTTCTTTCTATCCCACATTACGAGGTTTGTCGTTTTACAATTATTTTGAAGACCAAAATAAGCTTTCTACCCCCGATTAATCCTTTTCTGAATGATATAGTTCCAGTTGAGCTTGTGATGAATATCAATTCCTAGGTACTTGTAAGAAGACACTTCCTCCAAGTTACTATTGTCATACATAAAATTAGCCTAAGCGTCCTTCTTGGATTTGATAATCATAAATTTTGTTTTGTCAGTGTTAACAGACATACCCATGGTAGAGCAAAAATCCTTAGGAAGTCTAAGTTGCTTATCAAGATTAGATGTGCACCTTGCGAGAAGAACAATATCGTATATTTAAATAGTTTATTTAAGTCATCTACTGAATTATACAACTTCTTCACTCAACAATGAAGATATATATATATAATTTTAACTACTTTATTATTCTCTAAAGTTAATATATTTTTACATTTCCTTCATATTAGGTTGTAATATTAACAATAAACCACTAAATAGAGTTGAACTATTAATGATATATAATACTTTTAATTTAAATTAATTATATATATATATATATATATATATATATATATATATATATATATTATATTATATTGTTTATTAGAGCTAATATTAATTTTTTTATTTAGAGAATATATTATTAAATATTAAAAAGGACATGAACATATGTCAATTCAAGGTTAAATATTGAAAGAATTACACATCTCCCTCATTTTTGGTAGTTGCAAAAATATTATGGTAGCTCTTCCTTCATTTAGATATTAATAAAAACAATTTCAATAATTCAAGTTACAATTCTCTCTATTATAAACAAGTGTTGCAAGCAATGTAGTCTCTTCTACTGAGGATATGTATATATCTATAAATTGGATGAATAAACAATTGAATATGTAACATGTTTATGTACTTAATTGCATTCTTTACATAAATGGTTGCTTTGATTATATTTTTTGGAAACAAGAAGAAGAAGAATCTAGACCAGTAGCAAAATATGTGAACCAACCTTTCTAAATAAAGGTTTGCACAAAGAGATAGAGAATGTTAATAGAGTGGACTTCAAGTTTCGAAAAAAATATTTGGAAAAAAAATCTTGAGGAAGCACCAAAAATTGAAAAATAATTAAACCCCTAGTAAATTACCCAAACAAAAACTTTGCATGACAATTTTTTGTGCTAGATTCCTTCCTTCTACCAAATCCTATTAGAAAATAAATTTGATATAAAATTTCTATCACCTTGCCATATTTATAATATCTTAAATTCTTAATCTATTCACTCCAATAAATAACCACAAGCCAAGATAAATACTTCACCAAATTTGACATTTTGTGATAGGGGTTGATTTTGGAAATATTGTGCAACTTAATTATGAAATTTTTTTATTTGAACTTATTTCTCTTCTTTAGATTTTGAAATATTTCTACTCAATTTTGTAATATTCCTGAAATTTGAAGTTTAATTGCAAAAGTATACTAGCTAACCAAGTTTACAAAACAATTAAATGAGTTTAATTTTCCATAATATTTTTTATATTTTGAATTAGTTAGTTCTTTTCCTTTCTGTTCATTTAGATACATGCATTACAACCCATTCTAGTGGAACTCTTTTCTGGTAACTATTGAATTTAAGAACTCACGCCACTATTTTCATCATCTGCCATATTCTACGAATCATAAGACACTTTTTTCCTGGTGACTATTGAATTTCAGAACTCACGCCACTGTTTTCATCATCTGACATATCTGACATATTCTACGAATCATAAGACACTTTATAAAGAGACATACATGAAAAAGGTTTAAGAGATTCTTCAAACATAACTGTATTTTTAGTGATTATTTCAGTTCATTATTTGCATATTCCATGGCCGTTATAATCACGGTATAATCAGTTGTCGTTTGCTAACTTGTTATCACAACTTCCATGGTTATTCCATGAACAATATGTTCAAATTTAAAAGCTTGAAAGTAAAGCCCTTTGTTGCATAGAAAACCTTATCAAGATTCATCTTTCGGGTGTAAAGTAATTCACATTTTTAACACGTGTTTGAATTTGAGGAAACTAAAGTTCCACCAAAAATAACTGGTCTTACAAAATAATAAGTAAAATAATATGTTCGGCCTGTGAGAATTAAAGAAATTCTATTATGACAGATATGTTCAAATTTAAAGGCTTGAAAGTAAAGCCCTTTGTTGCATAGAGAAACTAATCAAGATCCATAGGTGGGGTGTAAAGTAATTCACATTTTTAAACTAAACCACAGTTCCACCTAAAAAAACTGGTCTTACAAAATAATAAGTTCGGCCTGTGAGAATTAAAGAAATTCTATTATGAGAGAGAACGTGTTAGAACATTAGATATTGTTTATTCATGTGTTTAAATTTGACCAAACTGAATTTCCTAACAAAATCACTCGGAAAAATTAATAAGTTCGGCCATGAAAATCAAACAAATTCTATTCTGACAGATAAGGTGTTAAAATGGTGTTAGAATATTATGTGTTGTTTAAACATACATGTATTGTTTAAACATACATGTATTGTTTCTTGAAGTTTTGGAAAAATGATTTGCTATGTTTTTTCAGTAAATTTTATTGATGCTAGAGATTGGGTTTATTTTTTCTCTATCATTCTTTATCAACCAACACATTTTTTTCTCTATAGTTCTTTACCCATTAACTATTTTTTTAGTTTTAACTTTATAATATTTTTAATATTATTATTTTTATATAAAATGTATTGATATTTTTCTTTATTTTCAATGGTTTAATCAAGATTTGACATTCTTATATCATCCTTTATCTCCAATGGTCTAATCAAGATTTGACATCTTCATGTCATCTTTATCAAAGGTGTCAGTTTTGGTTAGAATTAGAAACAATTTTAAGAAACATTTTAGCTTCTATGTCATTTATTTTCTTCTTATACATATGATACCTAGGCATAGACATCCTTTCAACTAGAGAAATACTTGCTTCAATCAAGAGAATATGATATGGAGTATTTCACTTAATCATGGTAAGTTATAAAATTCCTTTAGATCTATTCTATCTTCCCCCACTACTATCTAGAGACAATGCAACCCTAAAACTTACATTTATATAAAATAACATGAGTGATGAGAGTGTCAAAGAGATTTATTTATTTATTTATTTTATCACATATCTAAATATTTGTGGATTCACAATTATTTTTGAAACCATAATAAGCTTTTCATACTCCATTTTATCAATGTTATATTTCCAACTGAGTTTGTGATGCATTTCAATTCCATCATGACTTTAATTTTGTTGGTATTAACAATCATGTTCATCTTGGAGCAGACACCTTAAAGGAATCTTATAGTTATTTTTTGATATTGTAATGGCTCCTCACTATATATATGTATATATATATCATCAACATAAAGAAGAAGATCTATGCCTTTAATGGTGAGTGTGGGAGGAACACAGCCTAAATCTTTGAAATGTTCTTCTAGCTTCGGGATGTAAATGCCAATAGCAACATGGGATATGGGACATCCATGTTTGACAGTGATATTGCATTTAATTTCTTCTCATCAACCCTCATTCTAAACTTGACAATAACATTCTCAACTTGTTACAACAACCCTCAACTAGAGAGGAACTATTATGCCCTCCAACCAAGTTATGATCTAAGGGCGTAAACATATTCAAAAGGTTAATTGTTACTATAATATTTTTATTTAAAAAAATATTTTATATTATTTAAATATCTTGCATTTCTCCTTATTTCAAAACTCTAATACTATTTTTATTATGAATACACACACTATATATATGATAAGGAATCATACTCATGGAATGAAACTATCTAGTATATTTTTTCATCACATATTATTGTATTAAAAATGCATACAATATTGCTTCATTTAAAATATGAAAGCATTATCATTATAATTTTTTTTTTCTATTTGAACTATCTAAATAAAAATTTAGGAAATCTTGTAATGTTATGATGAAAGTTATATGAATCTATTAAGGTATTTTTTAAATACTTTGATAGTTAGAGAAATGATTTTATCAACTTTATATAAGTTTATGTAAACCAAAAGGATTTATAATTGTCAATTTAATTTAAATGGTCCAATATATAATGGAAAATGTGTTTGATTTTTTTATATTTATTATCATATTGCATTGAGTTAATTTTACTAGAACAAACAATATTATTTATTTTTATTTTTATTTGTAAATTTCGTAGTACCTTTCTATTTTCATATTTTTACAGAGCAAGTTGCTATACATATTGTATCATTTACGGTAGCCTAAACCTGCCCGAAGGAAACTAGGTCTGTTGGCCACTGAAGCGAGTTAAAAGCTAACCTGTTAGGTCCCTATATTACTAGTATAGTCCCTTATTGTTGTTAGTGTAACCCCCTTATTGTTATTATTGTACCCTTGTAACCCCCATATTGTTATTATTGTGTCCTTAATTTATTATTGTTAGGTCGGCTAGGATTACATTGTGGCCCCATGGACTCCTATATATAGAAAGAAGGTTTTGTAATTTTAATCATCCAAGAATTGTTCATTCATATAATGTATTGGAGGTTTCCCCCTCAAAGTGGATTATTTCTAAGGAATTGATATCTCTTTTCTTATCTTTTTGGAGCTATTTTCACAACATTTGGTATCAGAGGTTTGAGATTCTAGGGTTTTGCTGCTCCAAACAGGTTAGTGTGGCATTTTCGCTATAAAAATTTTTCTACGAAGGTTCAGAATCTGAAATCTTTAGAGTGTGAAGCCAAAATCCTGAGGAACATCGTCAAAACATTTTAGAGCTTGATTTGCAATATTTTCGGAGATATAATTAGTGCAAGTTAGGTCATGTTGCAGGCTCCTGAATTTAACCTAAACAAGTCATCATGGTATTTTCATAATAACGTTTTTTCTACGAAGGTTCAGAAGCTGAAATTTGTAATGTGTGAAGCCACAATCTTGAGGAACATCGTCAAAAAATTTCAGATATTGGTTCGCAATATTTTCGGAGATATTATCTATGGAAGTTAGGGCTTTTTGACACTTCTGAATTTCATCTCAAAGAGGTGATCGTGGGAAAATATTCATAACTCTCTCTTTGAGCATTGGATTGGAATGCTGTAAAAAGTGGCCACAAGTGCACAGACTGTAGTTTTTGGTCTATCAAAGGAGGAAACAGTGACACGTGGCAAGTCGTACAAGTTCTCTCTATTGAACTAGCCAAGATTGGGTCATTATGGGAGATTGGACATAACTTTACCTTGAAGAATCCAAATCAGATCAGACCTATGGAATTTGAAAGATTCTTCATAGGGCTACTACAGGGCTGAATTTCAGATATTTAGGATCCACAATTATAGAGATAATTCAATTTCATTATCGAGCTCCTCAAAAGAAAGTAAAAGGTGTGTATTTTTTTTCCGAATTGCATAAGCCTTGTCTGAAGAATTAAGTTGAATTGATTCCAAGGGCATATTGTAGAATAAATATCGGTATTGGATTCTAAAATGGCCCCCAAAAAAGAATTCAACACCCATCAAGACTTTAGAAATATCTACTATGACTCATGAAGACGAAGAATGGAAACATGACATATCAAAATTACAAGAGCAATTGCAAAAAAATTTCCTCTTACAAAGAGCAACAAAAAATGACATGGAAGTTTTGAAGAAAGGCATGGAAACTAAGATGGATGGTTTGAAGAAAGGCATGGAATCTAAGATGGATGGTTTGAAGAATGGCATGGAAGCTGGCATGGAATCTAAAATGGAAAACATGAAGAATGATCTGAAAGTAGACATGGAAGGTTTGACAAAGTTGATACAAGAAATGTTTCCTAATGGTGAAAAGATAGTAGAAGAAACTCATGATGAGAACAAAATAAATGTTACTCATGATTTCATAAAATCTAATGTTGGTGGGAAGAACCACCATATTCCAAAAATGGATATGAGGAAGTTTGATGGAAAGGATCCTGTAACATGGATACTATAGATGGAGTGATATTTCGATCTCCATAATGTGCAAAACACACAAAAGGTATGCATTGAAACTTTACATTTATTACAAAATACATTTGTATGGTATTGATGGCTTTGCTCCTGTAAAAAAAATTTCACTTGGTCAATTTTTATGGAGGAAATGATACCACATTATGAGGATACAAAGAGCAACACCTTCTTTATCCAATTGATAGATCTCAAACAAAAGGGTTTAATGGGGGAGCACATTGAGGACTTCCAAAAATTGAATATAAGGGTAACTGATATTCTAGAGGAACAAAAGATTGATATTTTCATAGGTACTTTAAAGGATAACATCCAACATGAAGTTCGCATTTTAGAACCTGATTCATTGAAGAAGGCATTCAGGTTGGCAAGAAAAATTGAATGTAAAATTATGGCGACAAGGAAGCCTACTACTCACTTCTATAAAGAGGGAAGTACTCCTAGATTTCCACAACATACAAGGTTGACACCACAAAAATTGGAAGAAAAAATAGCAAAAGGGCTTTGCTACAGTTGTGATAGCAAATACACTAAAGGTCATAAGTGTGCTGAGAAGCAATTATTTTACATATATTGTGAATAGGAAGAAGAAAATGAACAAGAAGAGGAAGAAATGAGTCCGACCATATCATGTAATGCATTGGCAGGAATTACCACTCCTCAAACTCTCAAGATAGAAGGACACATCAAGAAGAAAAAGGTAATAGTGTTGATTGATTCAGGAAGTACCCATAATTTTATTCATTGTAAGGTAGCCAAGGAATTGAATTGTTTCCTATACCCAACACCAGAATGTCAAGTGATGGTTGCAAATGGAGGAACTATAAATTGCTCTGGAAAATGCCATAATATCAAGCTAACCATGGGGGAATATGTATTGAAAAGTCCAATTCTTTCCATTCCTATGGGAGGTGTTGATGTTGTACTAGGAGTACAATGGTTACAATCTTTGAGGACGGTAGCTTTTAATTTTCAAGAAATTTTCTTGAATTTTTTTTCAGAAGGAAAGAAAGTCGAATTAAGGGGTATTGCAGGGAAGCTGGGAAAGATAATAAGCTCTAATGTCATGAAAAATCTTCTAAAGAAAGAACAACGAGGAATAATTGCACAATTATGCTCACTAGAAGTTCCAACATAAAAATCATCTATTTCTGCAGATCTCCAAAAAGTCTTCGACAATCATTCCAAGGTTTTTGAAACTCCAAAAGTACTCCCACCTATTCGTGATCATGATCATGCTATTCATTTGATTCCAGGAAGTGTTCCTCCAAACATCAGGCCTTATAGATATCCTTATGTCCAAAAGAGCGAAATTGAATGTATGATTGCATAAATGTTAGAGGTGGGTATAATTCAACCTAGTCAAAGGTCTTTCTCTGCTCTTGTAGTTTTGGTACACAAGAAGGATGGATCATGGCTCATGTGTCCGGATTATAGAGAGCTCAATAAGCTCACCATTAAAGATGATTTTCCCATTCCTGTGATTGATGAATTATTGGATGAATTACATGGAGCAATGTATTTTACCAAATTGGATCTTCATTCAGGGTATCATCAAATTAGAACGAAGACTGAAGATATTCCGAAAAAAGCATTTCAAACTCATGAGGGTCATTATGAATTTTTGGTCATGCCTTTTGGCCTTACCAATGCACCTTCTACATTTCAAGGGTTGATGAATTCCATTTTCAAACCCTTCATTAGAAAATTTGTGCTAGTATTTTTTGATGATATACTAATCTACAGCAGGTCTTGGAAGGATCATGTTGAACATGTTGACAAGGTGCTCAAACTATTGCGGGAGAAACAATTATATGCAAAAACATCCAAATGTTTCTTTGGAGTACAAGAGGTGGAATATCTGGGTCATATTGTATCTCACGAGGGTGTTAAGGTAGACCCTAATAAAATTAAAGCCATTAAGGAATGGAAAGTCCCCACAACCATAAAGAAGTTGCGAGGATTTCTCGGGTTAACAGGGTATTATCGCAAGTTTGTTAAGAATTATGGGAGAATAGCAGCACCTCTAAAAACATTATTGAAGAAAGATGCATTTTCATGGACTCCTGAAGCAACTAAGGCCTTTGAACGTCTTAAAGAGGCAATGTGCCTAACACCAGTCTTAGCTACACCGGACTTCACAAAAACCTTTATTGTGGAATGTGATGCCCCAGGAAATGGAATTGGTGCGGTTTTAATGCAAGAAGGAAGACCCATTGCTTTTGAAAGTCGTCCAATCAAAGGAAATTATTTACAGAAACCTATTTATGATAAGGAAATGTTAGCAATACTGCATGCACTAAAGAAATGGAGAACTTACCTAATGGGAAGACACTTCAAGGTAAAAACTGATCATGATAGTCTTAAACACTTTTTGGAACAAAGACTATCTTAAGAAGAGCAGCAAAAATGGGTCACAAAGATGTTGGGTTATGACTTTGAAATAATCTACAAAAAAGGAAAGCTTAATGTTGTTGCAGATGCACTCTCAAGAAAGAATGAAGAGGTGAAGCATTGCTTTGTGCCATTTCTATTATCCAACCAGATTGGATAACCGAAGCAAGAGATGAATGGAAGAAGGACAAAGATGTATGGACACTCATTCAAAAGTTGCAGCAAGATCCTAGTACATCTGATACATTTAGTTGGAAAAATGATTCCTTATAGTACAAAGATCGCTTATATCTTTGTAAGAATTCCCAACTAAAACAAAAGATTCTTCTGGAATTGCACACTTCTCCTTTAGGAGGACACTCAGGATTTTTAAAAACTTACCACAGGGTGAAGAAAGAATTTTTTTGGGATAGCCTTAAATCTGATATTCGAAAGTTTGTGGCGGAATGTTTGGTTTGCCAGCAGAATAAAGTGGAAACAATTAAGACCCCAGGACTTCTACAACCTTTATCCATTCGAAGTCAACGTTGGGAGGAGATTTCAATGGATTTTATTACAGGTTTACCTAAGTCCGAAGGAAAGAGTGTCATCATGGTGGTAGTTGATAGACTTACCAAGTATGCACACTTTTGTGCATTATCTCATCCATTTAAATCAAGTACGGTTGCTACTACATTTATGGACAGAATTCAAAAGCTACATGGAAGCCCAAGGGTTATTGTGAGCGACAGAGATCCCATTTTTACTGGAAATTTTTGGACGGAGTTATTTTCTTGTTTGGGTAATCAATTAGCTCATAGCTCATCTTATCATCCTCAATCTGATGGTCAAACAGAGATAGTAAATAAATGTTTGGAAGGATATCTTCGTTGTTTTGTATCTGATAAACAAACACAATGGGTCAAGTGGTTACCTCTGCTGAATGGTGGTATAACACTTCCTTCCATACTGCAACAAAAATGACCCCATTTATGGCACTTTATGGATATCATCCACCATCGATTACATCATCTTTAAGGGAAAATTCGAAGGTTCAAGCAGTCAAAGATCACATCGAGCATCAGCAAGAAGTTCTCCAACTCTTAAAGGATAACCTGAATTTGGCACAAAATCGAATGAAACAATAGGCAGATCAACATCACAGTGAGAGAAGTTTTGATGTAGGAGATTGGGTATTTTTACGGCTACAACCACACAAACAAATGTCCCTCAAGCAAGCTAAGAAGGATAATAAATTATCGCCAAAGTACTATGGTCCTTACAAGGTGTTGCAAAAGATTGGTACTATGGCATACAAATTGGAGCTTCCTGCTTCTTCGCGAGTACATCCAGTTTTCCATGTTTCATGCTTAAAGAAGGTTATAGGTGAAAATATTCAGTTCAAACAATATTTCCAGAACTTGATGAGGAAGGAAAAATCATATTGGAACCGGAAGCGGTCACGGAAACAAGAACTCGACAACTACGGAATCGATCAATTTCAGAGTATCTCATCAAGTGGAAGAACTTTCCCACTGAAGATTCTACATGGGAGGATGAGAATTTTATACAGAAGCACCCAGAGCTACTCAAGCATTGAGGACAACACTTTTTTGAAGGAGAGGGGCATGTTAGGTCCCTATATTACTAGTATAGTCCCTTATTTTGTTAGTGTAACCCCCTTATTGTTATTATTGTACCCTTTTAACCCCCATATTTTTATTATTGTGCCCTTAAATTATTATTGTTAGGTCGGCTAGGATTATATTGTGGCCCCACTAGGATTACATTGTGGCTACATGGACTCCTATATATAGAAAGGAGGTTTTGTAATTTGAATCATCCAAGAATTGTTCATTCATGTAATGTATTGGAGGTTGCCCCCTTGAAGTGGCTTATTTCTAAGGCGTTGATATCTCCTTTCTTCTCTTTTTGGAGCTAGTCTCACAACATAACGAAAGCATGAATTGTCTTTTTCTTCTACATACAACTTTAATTACTTTATTATGTCCATAGAATTTTCAAATTAAATAGAAACTATTACTAATATCCACCAAAAACATGAGAAAAAAACTATTCATTTAAGAAGAAATATCATCAGAAGAATCCACAGAGGTTGGGTCTTTTGTTGTGGTGCCCAGCAGTTCTTCACCTCGTTGCATACTTTGAAGCCATCTCTCTATGTTTCCAATTCTGTCACTTGTATGAATTTGAGCCTTCACCATCTCATGTATGTCTTGTTTCATTTGTTGAAGTTCAAACAACATAGAATAATTATCTACCTTTGCTTCCATGCTATCCATTGCCTTCGCAAGAAGGCATTTCATTTTCCAGTATGTCTTAACTGATTGATGGAAGAGGGATACACGACCTCTAGTGCTTCCTGGGTCTGATATAAAGTCCATTTTTGCAATCTGTTCTTTCATGTCTTCATCATCACTATCAGTTTGTCTTTCCCAACCATGAATTGTATTTCGTATATGAACCAACTTCCGAGATTCATACACTTGAGCTATCTTCTCCAGTACTTGCTCATTTGTCTTCCTACTCCTTTGACTTTGTCCTGTAGATTGATTACTTTGTCTATTGAGATTTCCTCAGCCTTTTTGACTTTTAACCATGATGAACCAACAAGAATCTATGCCCAGAAATTTGGATAGAAGTCCTGTGTGTAGAAAGGGATCAGTAATATGAACCAACTAGACTGTGTTGATTACCTCCAAAGTCCACAAAATCCCCAAAACCTTTGCGTTTGTGCACAGGATTATATAACAGTCAAAATTGTTAATTAAGACAACCGTATTGAACTTGTTTAACATTGAGTTTTTTAGAGTGGAGTTTTATGCAAAAGCAAAAGATGGTTCTGCCACAAAGTAAAGTGCAAGTGCCCTTGACAATGCAGACCTAGAAACAGACCATTACCCCACCTGTGAAGGCCGATATAGCAATCTTTTTTCCCCACTAATTCTTCATATAATATATTTTGTAATCCAACAGAGAAGTGAATAGAATTGAGCTTATCAACATTACCCAACCTCAACCAAGTACCGATGCTATACTGATGATGAAAGTAATTTAACAGATAGGGACAAAATTTTATCGAAATGCAAACCCACAGGAAATTAGTACCGACATGATACTAATATTGAAATTAATTTGATAAACAGGGATAGAATTTTGTCCAAATGCTAACCCATAGGAAATTTACAAAAATCAAGATTAGACTGTCAAAATGAAACTGCATGCAATGAATCCTACAAACCTTATTGAGCCTGAATAAGAAATTAAAGAACTGAGCAATCCTTGCCAGGTTTTCAATGAAGCACAAAGGAAAAAACAAAGCGATATTGGCAGAGAACATACTGAAATACGGAGGAATATGGAAATGATGTTTGATTTTCAGAGTAACAACCTCATCTTCTCTATACCACCTAGAGAAATAAATTGACATATTGACCCAATTCAAGTCCAGAGAAACCAGATATTGAATAGAGACACAGGGATGACAATTTTTTATTTTTTTCAGAGTGGGGAAAGGAAAGTCTAATTGTAATATGAAGGGCAGTAGTACCATGACATACCAATTGATCTTCTGCCAATGCCTCCTATTATCCTGCTCTCGCAATTTCTCCAACGCAAAATGAATTGCACTGCTCTTCCTTCTCAAAGAACTCTGATCTGTATCGTTGTGGCTAACCAAGAGATTAGGTTCATAATAACCCTTAGCGCACTGCCAACTCACCTTCCATAAAACTCCTGACAGATTTTGATAAGGAATGACAGCTCCTTGCATGCACATTTATGTTCAGGAATGGAAAGGACCGCCACCATACTGCCGCCTTAACATAAAAATTAAGGATTGTAGAGATCATCCACCACTTGGAGTCCCACACCCTGTCCGTCCTTCTTGGCACCCCAATTGGGGAAAACAATATTATTTCTAATTAGGCTTTTAATTGAACAAAATTGTTTCTAGTTAAGTAATATAGATAGATTTATATTTTAAACATTTCAAAAGTAAACTTATATGAACTTTTATAACTATAATGGAGATGAATAATGGATTTATGGTAATCGTTTAATTTATCATTGTTTTTACTTGAACAAGTTATGTAGCAAGTGGCTTCGTTACTAGTTTATATAGTAGAACCTCAAATACTTACGGGAGGTTGGTGACCACTTTTTGTTTTATAGGGAGCCTCAGTGATGAATTTTTGTTATAAATATGAAATGAAGGATATTTGCCATATATTCAAGAGTGAATGTAATTTTATATGTTATCTATAATATTCCATATATAAACACATGTATATTTGACTTTTACAATTGTTGTAGAATTGAGATCATAAGAAATTATCCATATATATCTTTTGTGTAACTTTTAGTTATTATTTACAATAGTATATTATATGGGTTATAATTAGAAGTGTTTTCTCAAATTATGGGTTTTATATAAATTGTTGTTACATATGCTTTTTTAATATTTAGTTCTTTAACACAAGTAGAAGAAATATAAATTTTGGATATCTACTTTTCTTATAGTATTGCACTTTCTTTTGCTAAGTATTGAATATACATAGTAGCTTATAAACAATGTGCTACAATTGTTATTTCTCTTATCATTTTTAAGTATTAAAAATGAAACTAAACTAAAATAAATGAATAAAATTATATATATATATATATATATATATATATATAACCAACCTAGTTCCATCTTAACTTGAATCTATCAAAAGCCCAATGGGATCAAATATCTAAGGGTGAAAACCATTTCTTTCAGCACAAAACATTCATGAAGTTTTGCAACTCAACAGATTTCAAGTAAAATCCCATTGCCTAACATTTGGGTTTGGCTTCTCTGATTTGAAGAAATTGCCTAACTTTTTTATTTAACATTGAAAAGGATAAATAATGCTAAATATCCTTGAATAATCTCTTCACTCTGTTCATTATCTTAGTGAAGCAAGAAAGATATGAACTTGATGAATGTATTACTTTTTTGTACCTGAAATGAATGAGAATATGTCTAGTCAAACATTTTCCATACGTTGTTGAGTCAACTTATTTCCTATGACTCATTTATAGGAAATATCAACAACTTTCCTTCCCATTCTATTCATGTATCCAACCTACAGTGAATTGTTTCTCCCCTATTTCATAAACCATGGATGAAAATCATATGTCCTTTTCCTTCTCTAACCATCATGCAAACCCATTCCCATAGGAAGAGAATGATGAATCCAAAGAGCTTTTTCCCAAAACATGGTTTAATATTGGATTATAGTTGTATGTAATGTGCATCCACTAAAAATATAACATTCTAGAAGCCTGAAAATTATTAAAAAAATTTGAATTCATCCACATAGCCTTTATTTCTTAAGAAACATTGACAAATAAAATCATAGATTCATGCATACCCAATATGCATATGTCCATGAATTTTGGGATTCATTGGCCCTGCATGATCTCTTCCCTCTATTGATTATCTTAGTCAAGCACAACAGATCTCAAATTGATGAATGTAAGTTCCCTTTTGTACGTCAAATGAATGAGAATATGTTCACTCAAACATTATCCACAAGTTGTTGAGTTCCTCATTGAAGTGATATAGCTGAGAAATATTAAATTTTCTTTTTGTTACCTTATTTTCTACTTGTGGGTCAAAATTTTGCAAAGTGAACTAATGAGGAGACTATAAGTAACACTGATTTCATATTCCTAGACATTCTAGAGGGTAACAACATCAATTCCAGGTTCCTTCACAATTTGTGATACCATTTCAATATTTGATAACTTCTAGTGTGGGTCATTAAAAGCCTAACACAGATGCATCTGTAATGAACAAAGTTGAAACTGTAGTAGCCCCAGTACCTCACTTGGTCTGGCCATTTCTAATTAAGATACCACTCTCTTGGTAGATTATTTCAAATGAATGGCTATAATATCACAATCTCAAATGCTGCAGAGATATCACTGAGCGGAGATATCTTTAAATGCTGCAACTATTACTCATTTCCTTTCAAACCTAAGTAAAAGTTTTCATACAATTTTCATCAATATGTAATTAACCTTTGACCCAACTATCCCATAAGCAAGTTAATCGAAGTACAGTAGCCACTGACCAAAGGTGACATATAGAAAATCGAGCATAGTTCCATTTGTTTCTCTATATGCTGGAAAACACCAGGTACTTTCTCCATTTTCTAGGAAGTCTTGAAATTTTAAGGTGTTTCCCTTCATCTATAATCACTGCTTCCTAATTAAGTTATTTAGAAGAGCCCAGATCCATGAGAAAAACTCATGGACATGTTAACAACAGATGAAGATAAATCAGATGACCTCTCTTGTACAACACCAAATCTGCATAAACGTCTCACCTAACAGATACATTTGACATATTTCCCTGGGCACAAATATATGTGGATGGATCAGCGATACATTTTATAACTTTTTAAATTGCCAAGATTTTTGGATTTATCATTCATATATTTAGAACTCGTTTAGTTTCCATGAATTATATAACTTCTTCCTTTGTTTTCAGTGGTAATTTTGACAAATGTTTTTTTTTTTTATCATCTCAATTTCTAGGCTCTTGCAACCAACATATATAATCATGTGTGATTTTCATTCCATTTATTGCAATCAATACATGTTGTTACAAGTTATACCCTTTATCTGGCAACAATTTCTTTGCCCGTTTCAACCAGAGTTTGCTAGAAGCAACAACTTGTGATTGAAAATCATTTTTCCTATAATCAAGACTACCTATTGTTGTGACTGGTGTCAATGGAAAAGGCATTTTCCCATGAAACATCTTTACCAACTTACAATTACCTATTGACATATGATTTATACCAATGTTGAATAATATAACATCCCTTCTTTGGACCATCGGTCCCTCTCACATCAATGTTGTCCCTTCCTGCAACTATGATTAGTGTCAAACAAACAATGTTTAGGCATACTACAACTAATTACTCATGCAATTACCATTGACATTGTATACAACAAAAAACCTTTCAAATAATCATATTTTGAGAGAGTGATAGAAAATAAAATATTTTCAAGTAGATGCCCATTGCCTAACATCTAGGTTTGGATTCTATTATTTGAAGAGATTGCCTAAATTTTTGATTTTATAGTAAAAAGGATAAATAATGCTAAATTATGCATGGTTAAATTATCTCTCATTAATAATTTTAGAACATGATTACATATATTTTCTTGCTATAAACTAAAGTTAACACATTATTTTCCATGAATGAAAAGCAGATGACATAGATAATAACTTCCCAGTTGGAATTACCAATAATACCGACAAGAGAATATTGAATTTTCCATTGTTGAGATGATGGAAATGAATGAAATCCCTTGAAAAAAATTTCGTGGAGAAATCATGGATATGAATGATATGGTAGAGTGGTAGTCACCACAAACGTGAATATTTTTAATGATTTGGATAGGTGTACCTGAGGAGGTATTGATAATTCCAAACGAAATTTCCAACTTCTCACTATGGTGGCACATAGTATTTTCCTTCTCCTACCCCTCCACATCATGACGCACAAAATATGTATTAGACGCATACCCTATCTCCTTAATTTTCCCTGACAATTTCACCAACTCTAAAGATATTTTTTGTGTTTGTGGGTGTGACTTGTCTCTAGTGAGGAAAGTGCAGGTATTTATTTTTAGTTTAATCCAGTTTCAACCTAGCATATTTTTGATGTTGCTGTCATTATCCTGGCCATTTTTATGTCATCCAACCTACCAGCCTCTGAATAGATGTTGGACATAAGAACATAATGATCTTGATCACATAACTAGGGTGTGGGGGTTATAATCCTCCCCACTCTCTAGGCATCTAACCATTCCTCTATCCCTCATTCATTGATAGCATTGATAACTCTCCTTGTGATGGTAGTTATAGGTGTATTCCTCCCTGTCCCAAAATGCAACATTGTAGTAACTAACTATGAATACAGATACTTACTTAAGATCGATGTACAAGATCACACTGGTGAGTTAGCTTCAACAGTTACTTTTGAAGACACAACATATACAATTCTTGGAATTAATGAAAATAACTTCTATTTCTTATCCTCAGATCCATATGTATTCAAGGATATTGTCTCCAAAGCATGCTGGATAGGTCACATCTTCACACTGCAATAATTACATTGCATGACATAGAAAAAATATTTTTACTGGTGCCAAATCCAAACATAATTCTTTACTGTCTTCGACCAATTTTACAATTATTATTCAAAATAAAATATACTCTTTAACATATAATCCACATACATGAATGTGAGAAATTGCAAAAAAAAGAGAGCAGACTAGCAATCAAGAAATATGCATCTTCAATTTCGCATAAATCCCTAATGGTGTTCGTTATGCCATCTATCCCCCTGCATCTTTGACTGAAAGTATTCAATTTCCATGACATAAGTAGCTTCATTTTCGTTCACTCCAAATTCATTATAACACAATTCATGTACAAACTCATTATAGTCAATTTCCACAGCTAATTTCCATATCTTAAATAATAATAATTGTTCTATATATTTTGAACAAAATATTGTTTTGTAGGTTGCTTATTGCTTCTTCAACTCCCCGATGTCTTCGACAAATTCTGACGCAATGATTTTGTTCACGATTTAAAATTATGTTTTTTACCTCTTTCATTGCAATGTACTAATTCTAATGTTTTTAGAGAACTTAAAAAATAATAATAATAATAATAAATAAATAAAAATAAATAAATAAATAATTCAAAGATGAAAATGCAATATGTGTTTGAAACATTATTCATTATAGTATAAATCATTTACCTTGATCTTCTACCTTTTCAATTTTTCATTAAATCTTGTAACTATTTAAACAATCTAACTATGTATTAAATTCAAAAACTAAAAATGAACTAAATATTAATATGAATGTCATATGGATATAATATTAGAATAGGTGAATTCCATGAAGTTTTATGTTCAACACTCCTACGGATCATTTTTTTTATTTTACCGATTAACATTTTGTAATGAAGTTGGACTATAAATAGACAGTCATATCAACTTATAATTACACATCGATGAGACTTGAGTAGTTCCTAGGCTACTGCCTTACGACGTTTCCTTTGCAACATCTGGTACAATTGCTAGTTTATGTTTCTTTCCATGAAATTTAAATCAATAATTTAATGGGAATTAAACCTCATATAAATTAATAAAAGTATACCTTATAAATAATATAATAGGATTATATTGAATTTAAATACATTATTTATTTGTGAATCAATGACTTACTGAGAACTAAATTTTATAGAAACTAATTAATATATACTTTATGAATCATATATAAAAATTTTATAATTAAAAATTATTAACCAATTTGTATCATAATTAAGTCTTGATGACTTAAATATTGAAAGGTAAAGATGAGTTGTAATTTAATTACATGTACAAGTTCGATCACTAACTCTACTTTAAGCCACCTCTTGAAGTTACGTCAGACTTTTATGAAAATGCAACCTTGTTTAATAATGAAAAGTTCTTCATTTTCTACCAATAAGTGGTATTCCTTTATCATCAACATATTATACTATAAATACATTAAAAAAACAATAAAATATCTCACAAAGACACTATGTTATTCCTTTAAATAATTTCAAACTACATTTAATTATAGGGAAATATATATCCATCTTAACCAAATATAGCAAGTGAAGATAGGGATCAAATATCTTAATGTGCAAACCTATTTTATACTGCAAAAAATTGAAAAATATTTTCACCTCAAGAGATTTGATCATCTTAGCAATTTCTAAAATTGTGGTTGAGATCAATCTATACTGATAAGCTTGTAATCCCAAAAAATCTTTGCTAGATTCATACAAATTTGAGAGAAAAATATATGTGAAAAAATGTCAAAATGTAAAATACTGAGACTACTTAAAATGTCTTAACCATAAGAATTTATTTTTTTGAATGGATTTATTTTAAACCCACATATAATATGTACATAGTTAACATTGAAATATTTTATTAACATAAGTATTGATTAATTTTTTTTTGTAAGTAAAAATTTTCTATTAATTCTTCAAAAGATTACACTATGGTAGTTTCATAATCAAATTGTCTCTAGCCTCATTCTAACTAGACTTGTAGGCTAGGAGGTACTGAAAAAAAACTAAACATAAAAATAGAGGATTCCATGCATGCTTCCCATAGTAGACGAAGTTGACCCAAGGTCCAAATGACACTAACCATCATACCTGTGCATCATTGTTCCCTAGATCTAGAGCATCTAGTCCATCACCTAATGGTGGAGGTTGGTGAAATTCCTCATGCACGTGTGCTTCCATTTGTGCCAGATGTCCTTCAAAATTATCCTACCTATCCTTTATTTGCTTCTGCCCATGCCAAAGAGAAACCATTCTATCCATTATTTTCCACTGGTTATATTGTAAATCATTCATAAATTCTATGAGTTCATTATGGTCATCGTGTTGGTCTCGATCTAATTGCTCAACCATCAAAGTGACCTGACGCAACTGAGCTTCAATAGAATCAAATGGGGGAGGAAGATCCACTCTACCTAGAGACCTAGCATACTAGTCTACCTACCCACCAATGTCTTATTGATCCACTAAATGCACCGTTGCCTTACCTCAAGGATCGACACCCCTTTATGTGCATCCTCTTTGTCCCTGCATCTCTTGCAATGGTTCCATTTCTACCAGAATTCCAAAGCACCCACACCTTGTTGTTCATCTCAAGAAATAATATTTGTCAGCCCAAGACTTAGACCTACAACACTGCATAGGTGTGTGACCCCTGCCCCACCTCAATCCCACTCACACAATCTGCTCACCTTCCCCTTGAAAAAAGAAATGACAGACACACACGGCTTGTAGCCACCCTTTAGGATCAATGGATCACCCCGAATACAACTTCCCCATATTCCCAACATTCGTAGGTGGAAAATCGGCCCCGTCAAAGAAACTGTTGCTAGCCACCACGCAACCCCACCTAGTAACTATGCCTGTGAGGGTAGAAAAGCTAACAACATTATAGCCATAAATGAAAAAGACAACATAAACAGAACCATAAGACTTTACCTTCACTACAGTGAAATTGGTTGACCGTTGAACCAAGCTGCAAATGCCCCAAGTTACACAAGGGTCGTCTGCAACTCATTTCTTCTTTCAAATGACTTTAGTTTTTCTAGCATTAATAATCATATCGAACATTTCAATACCAAGATATTTGAGTGAAAGGACTTTCTCTAAATAGTTGGTTAACATTAGAATATTAATTTCCCCTTTCTCTCTATGTATATGGCATTGATATTCAAGTATATTAGTTAAATGTATATTCTAATAGTTTATTGAATTAATCAACTTCTTCACACCTCAAAGTAAAAATATAATATCTATTTTTTAATTTTAATTACTTGATCCTTCTTTAAAATTGATAAATTGTTACCCTATCTCCTTTATACTAGGTTGTAATATCAACAATGAATGTAATGATTAAAGTTGGATTATTGATGTTTTATAATACTTTTAACTAAAATTAATCAAATATATGTATATTCATATTTTCCTTATAGCTATTATTGTCTTTTTATTTAGAGAATATTTTATTTTTATTTTAAAAAAATACATATCAACTCAAAATTAACTATTGAAAGAATTACACATCTTCTTCAATTTTATAGTAACTCTTCCTTCTTTTAAATATTAATAAAAATCACTACTTTGATTATAAATAATATTATTTTGCTTTTATTATTATTCCCATTCCCCTCTTTGTAAGTGGGATTCATTCGCTCTAAATTTGAATAAGAACAATTACAATGATTTAAATTTCAAAAAATTATAAACTAATCTATATAAGAAAAATTGTATAACAGAAAATTTCAAAGAACCATCATTTTTATTTTAAATGTTTAAGTTTTATCTTTTATATTTTAAACACTTAATAAGGTTTTGATTCTTTTAAAAGAGAAAATTCTTGTTGGTTAATAAATTTGAAAATAAATTAAAATGATTTTAAATCTATTTGTTAATTGGATTTCCTTTTTGTGGTTGCGAGGAACTATTATTGTTCTTTACATCCAAATTCAATTCCTTTAAGTGACATTATGACCTTTGTTATTACATATAAAAAGTTTTTAAAAACAAAAACATATGTATTTTCCACATAAAATATAAAGGTACTTTTCATCCAAAATAAATTAAATTTTATTTATTTTTAAAATATATTAAATAAAATTTTAAAATTTTTAATTTACATTTAAATCAATTTTAAGCACTCGGTGACTTTAATAAGGTAATATATTACTTGAAATTATTTAGCATTATATTGATATGCTTGAAAAACATTAAGAGAAGTGTTCTCATAGCACCATACTTTTGTTGCCTTAAAAGGTCAAGAAGGATGTTGGTTTGAAAAAATTGGAGAACTAGACGGAATGTAAGTATAAAATGGAAGCCTCGTGCACTACTAAGGTATTCATGTTGTTTTGCAGGTCACATTTTAATCCTCATTTAGACTGTGTCATTCTTGGGGTGGTGCAATTGCACCTGGAGGTTATAGTGGAAATCGACAGGTATCAACCCCATGTCACGCAAGTATGAGAAGATTTTTCTTTTCAATTCCACAAGCATAAAAAAAAGAAAAGAAGAAGAAGAAGTAAAAATGTATAAAATGGAAAAGAAGAGAAAGTGTCTTTCAGTCTGAAGCTCATGCAAATTTGTTCTTAATTCAAGAATGTTTATTTTATTCTTTACACTAGTCAAGACAAAATCTTACTTTTATTTTTGAGATTTGGGTTGGTTAGTTCCATATAATGTCTTAGTTTCATTTTCCCTATAAATCTTTAGCACCCAGCAGCTTCTTCTTAAATTTTGAAGGGATAATATTTTTAATATTATATTTGTGATGTTAAAGTATCTCCTCCTTTATCCCCCAATGGTCTAGCCAAGATTTGGCATCCTTATGTCATCCTTTCTTTAGCCAAAGAGGGTGGTTTTGGCTAGATTTAGAAGCAATTTTAAGAAACATTTCAGCTTCAATATTGTTTAATTTAATCTTATACATATGATACCTAGTCACAGTCCTCCTTTCAATGAGGGAAATACTTGCTTCAATCAATACAATAAGATATGAAGTATTTAATTTAATCTTTAGATGCTAGGTTATAATCTTTTTTTGTATCTATTATATCTTCCTCCATGACTCTCTAGAGACAAGGAAACCCCACACCTCACATATATATAAAATAATAAGAGTGATTAAAGTTTCAAAGAGAATTATTATTTATTTATTTTATCACATACATAAATTTTTGTGGACTCACAATTGTTTTTGAACCTATAATAAGCTTTCCATCCTCAATTTATCCTTTTCTCAATGTTATAATTCCAACTTAGTTTTTTAAAAGTGATGTATTGGTCCGAGTGGAGGTAGGGGTAACAGTCCTTTTCTTTCTCTTTTCCACATGTCCATAGAGTTTTTAGAGATAAAAACATTTCTAAAAAGAAAGATGGATATATATTCACTCTATTTTATTAGAGAGGTAATAATTTGTAAAATGAATTGCACTTCTTCATAAGGGGTCCATTGATTAAAAGAGACTGGAAAAAGTTCGGATCCAATTTCTACAGTTATGGATATAAGCGCAATCCAAATTCTTGGAGAGTGATACATTTGTGTATCTATAAGATCATTTACTATTTCTTGAAGCTCAGCTCAATCTTTCCCCTGGAGAGACCATATAGCCAAGAAAGACCATAAGCCAGAATGGAATAAAAGCAAATGAAACTATTTCAAACGATCTCGGGGTATAATTGAAAATGAAGTTTTCACTTTGTACATGTTAGATCATAAATTAGTAATTTATTTCAATCTCCGAAAGAGTAGAAACAGTTTCTAACTTCCAATTTGAGGAGATTTACATAATCCTCATGAATAGGATCGAATATTCCTCCATAATCTATCTCCTTTTTCCTTAAGGAAGCCTCCCCAAGAGGACTTAGATCTATCTATTATTTAAGTTCTTTCCTTCTTCTTTTTTCTCTTTTGTTCCAATAAAAATATTTCCTGATCTGAATGGGAATCAATTTCGAATTTCTCAGAATATGTAAATCCATTATATAGATAGGTAGATCTCGATCCTGTTTATGAGTTAACGAAAATTTGCAAAATCTCTATTGGCTTCTACCATTCTATGAGTCTCTTCCTTTTTGCGTATAGCATTGCCATTCCCTCTAGCAGCATTGAAAGGGAAACGGGCTGATTGTCATTGTTATTAGTAATACTAGTAGTTACACAAGGCATGGTTATAATAGAGCAATGTAAGAACAAGTAACCAGTGTTTTATCTATACTAATAGTGATAATGCTAAGGGTTGTGTTTACTCCTTATTATTTATCTAAGTCATATCATAACTTATGCTATACTAGTTCCATTGAATCAGTCTAAGCGTAATCATGCTTACTATTCTCTATGTAAGATTGATAGAACTTACCATAACTAACCTGATACTAATAGGATAGAGTAGTACAGATTCCATTTCTTTTATAGGAGTAATGTGAGCAGCTAAGGTAATACAACTCTATGAGTGATGTAATTGCCCTATTCAAACCATTGTGATGCTTCATTACTATGCTTAATCTAACCGATCTAAGGTTCATGTTATGCACATATGAAGCTTACCCAGTAGTAAGCATGTAACCATATCACGTATTCTCTATAATCAATCACACAACTAAGCTCTTATCACATATCACGATTACCGCCTAATATATACGATAGGTTCATATAAACCATAACACCCTAAGCTGATCTCTCTACTTAATAAGAAGAACAGTAAACAACACTTATAATGACGTGATTACCATAATGAACTCCATCATGTTAGTATTGATATCACAACTAGTCTGAACTCAAAGAAATCACTAAGCTTGTCATATGTAATGGTTATGCCTATGGTGTAATAGTTGCTATATATTTTACATAAGTTTTTATAATGGTATTAGTACTAACCTGTATAAGTATGGTAAACTGTGTTATGTTCACTATATATGGAAGCTCCTTATTACTACAGGTCAGTGATTACGGTCATTCTACTTACATACTCTATTGATTCATAGATTGGCTCGATTACCATTATTATACAACACGTATCAAGTAAGTACTATGAAGCTGTATTTCCATATAAATGACGTAGAGCTTACTCAGTATTCAAAATAGTTATAAGGTTCTATACCATTAAGCAAGAGGATACAATTACAACAAGTATAAGCTGTGGTTATAAGTAGTGCTATCCCGTTGAATATGGAACCAATGTAAGCTATTATTCCCATTACTCTGAGCTCATCCTGATTCTATGAGCTTGTACAGGTATAACAAGATCAGTACTAAACACATACTAGTAATCATAGAGAAGTATGGACGTGTTTTCCCTAATAGATATGATAGGTGAAATCGTACGACTAATAGGTAAGCAAATCCATGATATCAAGATAGCTCTTAGAGAGATCAAAGCACAACCCATATGAACAGTTACATGATTACACTAATGAAACGTAACAAGCTGCTTATCTCTGTAATTATTGAGAAGTCGTTCAACGAAAGGGTCTTAGTAAGCTCTATGAAGACTAAGGAGCTAATAGATATAGAGTTACTTATGGATAAGAGTAACTAGTATTAAGTAAACAAGGATAGTAGAACCAAGCTTTCCATATCATACATAGGGTAAAGTATTAGTATTATTCAATGGTTATCACATAGAGCTAGTGTTAGCATGATGAAGTATAGCTTATGACTACTCTTTCTAAGCATGCAGTATCATTAGCATTGAACTGTTACTTACTATGAACTGTAACAAAGCTCTTGTTCAATACTGATTACAAGCACCTTCCATGATAACAGCTGGTTTCAATGTCTGAACATGTTATACGCATCTACTATTACAGGTATACTAATTACTCATAATACGCCTATCATTAACTAGTACAGAGTAACTGAAATAGCTTATAGTTTAATAAAAAGATACTAGTCATTACGTAATCTACCTAATTGAATATAACATATCCATATCTTATGGAACAAAGGTAATAGAGTATAACAGATAAGCTTTACCTATTGATCTATGCAATTAATGGTGTTCATTGGATACTAATACTAAGATTAATAATATGGAAACCATAGACCTGTACAAAGGTTGTTATGGAATCACAGTCTCAGTTAAGCTGAGTAAGCATCAATACTACCACTTATAAGCAACAGGTGAATAGTGCTGACTTTCCCTAATCTAATCATAATTGAACATACATTTTATTACTTACATTATATTGGAATATGCTAAATACATAGGTGCAGGTATTAGTACCATTGCATTAATTGGACCTGGTATAGGTATTGGCATAGTGTTTGCATCACTTATATTAGGTAATTCTATAAATCCATATATAGCAGGACAAATGTTCTCATATGCCATATTAGCATTTGCATTAGTAGAAGCAATCGCCTTGTTTGCTCTAATGATTGCATTCCTAATCTTGTTCTCATAAGTGAAAATAACACAGCAAACTTTCCATAATATAGAAACAGCACTAATCTGACCATTGCTTTAAGTTCACAATCCTTGATAAGAGCTTAGCTACTGACAATCCCATATAATTATTTCCCTCATATTCTCCCTATATGATTACCATTGCTTTGGTGATAAAGAAAGGTGACAGATTAAGCATTAGAACAGGTACAGATATATGATGGAGATCAGCACGTATGAATAGTGTATCAATACCATACCTTATCTATACATTCTAACACCACTAGTTACATAGATAGAAGTAATGGTATTCGATCATTATAAGCTGATGAACACAACGATACAAGTTAGACATGTGATCAATTAGGGAGCTTCTTATACTGGTATGAAGCCAATAACAGGTAGACATATTCCATAGCTATTCTACTTGCTTAACCTTTCTATATAATGAAGCTTACTACTATATCCATGTGTTTACATAATCAACACGTAACAGTAATTAGTAATTACATAGTTAAGCTGAGTTCCTTATACGTATTAACTAAAGATCATTCGGGGATTCCTTCTAGTTGATACTATACATATAGAAATTACGTAAGATCAAGATATGGTAATAAATGCCAGTAAGTTAAGCACAAAGGCATGGTCAAAGCTGGGGTACCACCAGTAGCAAGACTAGTGCCTGAATCCTTGCCCGTTCCAGCATCCCTTAGTGTAGGCGTAGTTCCAAAGCCAATTGTTGCAGTAGCACATGCATCTGAAACTGGTACTTGATCCTTGGAAAAAGAAGACTGAACATCAGAAAAATCTGGAGGCCTTGGCACAGGCGCAAGATTGGAAAGGTGATCACCTGTCACTTTTTTATTTACTTATGAATTAATTGCCTATTAATTCTAAAAAAGAATCGAGCCTTTATGAAAAAGAGGAGCGAGCGAATAGATAGTAGGCATTCTTGAATAGACCTGAAAGAGAGCCCTAGCATCCCTTAGTCTTAGGGTCGCTGGTGGTCAGCGCAGAGAGTAAGGTTTCAGGTAGTAGGTAACGTGGTGTTAAGTTGGGGGTAGGCACTGTGAATAGGACTATTAGCGGCGTTCATATAGAAGCTTGGGTGTACCCATAGCACAGATTTAGGCTGTAAGTGTAGGATATAAGGTAGGGTGATTGAGGTGGGAGGTTATTATGTATCCCCTCACGATAGTGACTGTTCTCTGTGAATCTTTCTTTGGTCCTTGTATCGATGGTACCAAGTATGGGAGAGAAGGTTTATAGTCAAGGTTGGAGTTAATTCTGAAGTAGAGGAGTTTTAGGAAAGGACGGTGGATGGCGCTCAGAGACACACTTATAATAGTATGAATCCTTCGGTTGGCCCTTATATTACGCAATAACTTCAGTTGTTGTGGTGAATTTTGATGCTTCCTGTCGAAGTAGGATGGTAGATGCGGTATTGTGAATGGTGGCGTAGATCTGTTGGGTGGCTCCTCTTGTGGGAGAGGTATTGAGGACCTTGTAGTTTAGGTTAGATCCTTCCCTAAACCTTCATCCACCTGCCTCGATATGGTGCTAAGTTCTGGCTCTAATGATTTCTTTATACCTCCGAAGATGTTATCTCGAATAGGTGTAAAGTAGCGAGGAGGAGTCGAGTCTTGATAGGCTCTAAGTGGGAGTTTCAGGTATAAAGGTCTAATGTGTTTCCAATGTAACAATGTGCATTCAATTTGTGTGCAAGCGGGCTTTCATGTTGCATTTTGGGTTCAAGGGGGTAAGAAGGAAGCATGATTTCTTCTTCAGAAGGTAAGCTCTATCAATCTTGGGAATAAACCCACCCCATCGTCTGCTTATGGTAATATCTTCTTTATGGTAAGGTCTTAAACCCACCACAGTACCTGGTTGTTAAGGTAGTGAAGTAATGGAAGAATGGAAAAGGCTTTCTTTGTTCCTTACTCACTCTGCCTTCGCTTGTTGGTTCGGGCGCGCTATGCTCCTATTTCCATACCTTATTATGCTGGTGGTGGTTATGCACAGGAAACATAATTGACAATGAAATCCTCACCATATGAATAGTGAGTCCCTGTCAGGCCTTCCCTGATTATAGGAAAGCGCCCTCTCCCTCACCATATGAATAGTGAGTCGATGGCGGCCTTATAGTCGAGAGTTTGGCAGGCTCACCCTACCGGGCCTTTAGTTCTTCAAGTTGATGGTGGTGGTCGAGTCATGCTTACGCATGATGGTGGCTTTTGGGGCCCCTCCCCCAAAAGAGATTTTTTCCTAACCATATGAGTGGTTTAGGATCATGATTAGCGGTAAGTTCCCCTTAGCCTTGATTGATTTGATAGAGTTGTTCCCCTCTTCATCCAATATAAGAGAATCTCATGAAGTGGTTAAGAGAAGGTCATTAAGTCAGGTCCTTGAGAGAGGCTATATCCATATAGAAGTACCCTAGCTAAGTCCGATAGAAGAAGCGGTATCCTGAAGAAGCCCTATCTTATTAGGTTTACCGCCATATCTCCGTTTAGGCTTGAGGTGTCCTGCGGAGCCAACAACCATAATGAAGTCAGAAGCGGATAGATTTGTTCCCCTCTACATCCAATCAATAGAAAGGTAAGTAGTGAAGCGGATATAGTAGTTGTTTCCCCTGTCTCTTCCTTAGAGTTTCAGCCGATAAAGCGGTCTCATGAAAGAAGCAGTTTACCCTACCTTCTATGTCCCAATCTTAATCCAACCAAAGGATAAGGAATAAGCAATTCATTCAGTCAGGTAGCCTGAAGAGAGGAGAAGAGAGGATCATTCAGTCAGGCACATAATATCCGGTTTACCCTATCCCTTGAGAAGTAAGTCCGATTAAGATAAGCTCAGAAAAAAGACCCTTTCTATTGCTATTGAAGTCATAGTCGGAAGTAAGTATCCTATCCTTTATATAAAGTATATGGAAAAATAACCTAGAGATATAAGACATATTTGCTTAATAACTTGATATCAAATACAACCTATATCTTTATATAAGGAATGCGTTATATCAGTAGTATTCAGTCCTAACCTTGAGATCTCCGTATAAGACACTTACTATCTTAAAGGACAATGAAACTTTCTATATCCTATAGCTTTATATCCGGATAAGGACAGATAAGCTTGATAAGTCCGTTAGCGAGGTTACATGCCTTCTCGTCAGGCTCACTTCGCTCAACGTACTCCCCTCCTCGAAGCTTGAAGCGATATCCCTTTCTCTTGTCTCTCTCTAGCCTAACACAAGCATGAGTTTCCTATTCTTAGCCTAAGATATCCGGAGCTCAGAACAAGCATGAGATAAGTAAGAAATAGGAGCTCATATATAGTATTTACCCTTCCATTAGCCTTAATACTTGATATCCTTATTATATCTCCTTAAGTAAGACCTTTATAAGTCCGATAGAAGTCGTGGTAAGTTGGCCTGTCCCTTGATAGATTCTATATCTCACTTTACCCTATCTATATGTGCTAGATTTTAGGAATAACTTTATATGTGGAAATAGGCTATATCTGTATATCAAGAATTTTGGTTATGAGATCTCATTCAGTTAGGTCATTAAGTCAGAAGAAGCAGTTAAGAGACACATATATAGAACGAGAAGCGGTATCATGAGGTGTCCTGCGGAGCCCATGCATTCCCTCCAGGGGTGTTCCCTCTTACCTATCCCTATCCCTTCCTTAAAAATTAGATAATAGATAAGCTCAGAGTCTGAAGAGTCCGAAGAAGCGATATCAGAGCCTTAAAATCCTTAAGAAGCAGCCTAAGAAGCGGTATTAAGTAGTTAGGCCTTGTCTCTTCTCTCTTTCTCTGCCTTAAGAAGGATTGGGGAAAAGGCACATTAGGATAATGATTCTAGCCTAACTGGACACTCTTACCTTATTATAGGGCCTTGACCTCTCTTTCCCCCTCTTACCTCAGCCTATACCCTCTTACCCTACCTATACCCCTACTCATACCCTCTGGCCTAGGGGACTTCTATAGGGCAGGTGCATCTCGTCCTTATAGGGCCTTATCCCCTTCATATAGGGCAGGGCTCTTTCCCTCTTACCTAAGGCCTTTACCCTCCTAATCTTACTACTACAGGAGCCTACTCTTCCCCTCTTATCCCCTCTTTCCCTACTCTTAGCCTAAGATCTAGGAGCTCATATATAGGTATGATTCCTCCACCTTGATATAACTCATTCAGTCCTATCCTTATTAGATCTCATTCAACTTGCTATTGAACTCATAATATTTTCTCCTTGCCCTTGATAGACACTATATTGGAAAAGAACCTATCCTTAAGAGATAGAAATCCCTCACAACTTTATATAAAATAAAGCCCTTATCTTGCTATAAAGAATGACATCTATAAGCTTTTCCCTTTATATTTATATATCCGTCTATAAGGAACTATCCTTGCTATATTCTTTGATTTGCCTACTAATATTGCTCTAAAATATCACACCATAATCACATAGGTAACATACTCGTATCGAACGTGACTCAAAGGGTACTGACAAAAGGCCTAGAGATAGAACGAGTGGATCTCTAACGGTGTGGGTATCGTTTCTCCCCGTCAGCAATGGTGGTATACTGCAACCATACTGGAGGGGTATATGACTGAAGGAACCTACGGCTATAGAGCATTCATTGAGGATAGATACAAGGAGTTACCTACTCGAACCTCCTTACCCGAAGTAAGGGGCTTAGGGTTGCTCCTCACGACCTGTCCTATCTCTATAGCCGGAGGGTGGCAGCGCCTTGAACAGGTGGGTTTCAGGCACTATCTAGAAATAGATAAACTCGGGTGAGCGGGCTATTTTAAGGGTAGGGACAGGGGCTGTATGAGATTGAGGTTTAGCGTAGCATTCGCCGAGAAATGTATCACTACAACTATTCTATTGTCCGATAACTAGGTCCTTTATATGGATGCCTTGTCCGATACAGTGATCCTACTAGGTCGTATTTGCCGATGACTCTCTCTGAAAAAGGCCGAAATAAGACACATTCATTCTTACCCTCCTAATAGGGGTGTTCCCTCCGGAGGTTGTCCTCATACCCACTCATACCCTGCATTACAATCAGAACTTATTCTGATTCAATGGCGGAGGTTTTCACATCTTTCCCTACTCATTTTTTCATTTTCACTTGGCGGAGGTTAGGGAATGAATGATCTAAACCAAGCAAGGGCTTTCTCCTTCATTCGTACACTCTTGTAGTTGCACTAGAGTGAAAATGAAGGCAAAAGTATTGAGACCCAAGACCCCAATACAAATGAAACGAGATCCCTTCCTTCCATCCTTCTGTGCATCCTGGCATCCTTAGCATCAGCAGTGGTTCCTTCGTTCCTTCAAGTGGGTGGCCTTCCATGGTTACTTTCGGGTGGATAGAAGCCTTCTGCATTATGAGAAAGAAGGGAAAGAAGCAAGCAACGACGGAAGGATGGATAGAACGAACCACACGAGAGCAAGCCCAAGAAGACTACTTCCTTGCTTACCCACCTGCAGTGGACAGGGAGACCACGCCTTGGCTACGACACAAGCTTACTACCAAACTGTATACGAACCCTACACTCACTACCGATGAAGACATCCCACCCTGCTTGCTTGTCTGAAGAAACAAGGTATAGGGATCCCTACCTAGATGGCAGGCATAAAGATACCCACCTACAATGATGGGACAGGGCACGAGGGGAGAGCGACAGGATGAAGGTGGAAAAACTTCCCTAACCCCCGATAATCGCAATTAGTGCCTTGAGGGAATAAAATAAAATATAGTGGATAGTTTTGAGTTGGCAGCTTCAAACCCTTCATGTGCGAGGGCGCGGTGGGTGAAGAGCCACGGAGCCAGGTTACTTCACCTACATAATAACAGTTCGCTTTCGTTCCTTCCTTCCCCTGCGCTCACCACTTCCAGAGACAAGTAGTTCTTTGCTCCAATCAAGTCCTTCAAGTCCCATCCAGCCAGGGTCTCCCTCCCCGTCCCAACTTGGAGACTGACTGGATTGGACTTCATGTGCTCTCCCAGTCACCACGCAATCAATAGGCACACACACCCCCCACCCACTCTCTATATTATCGGAATGGAAGTGACCGGTTTCACCATCACATCATGTTACATGATTCAAAGGTCTGTTACTCTCAATAGGGAGAGATCATTTATGAACTCAACCGCTTATTGAAGGGAGAGCGCTCGCTCAATAATTTTTCCCTTTTTCCCTCCCAGAAAAGGCTATAGTACTGGGCTAAAGGTAATCTGGTCTACATTATATATGCATGCATGTTTAGGAGGTTTGGCTAAGCCATTTTCATTAGGATACTTTCTTATCTATTCTATGCATGCACATCAAACGCAACTCCAGGTTGGCTAACGAAGCTTGGCAGCTATGTATTCCCGAATAGTAGTACCCCCACCCAAGATAACATAGTATTTTAAGGGTATTCTATCCAATGCCTTCCTTCGTTCGGTTAATCCCAGCCTTGGTAGAACAACTACTCGAACAGGTTCATGAGCTTTATACCGGCCTTACCTTAGGCTACTCGTACAGGTAGATACTATTCCCGAACTCTACTATCCGGTACGTACCTTCCTTTCCTTTGGTCGGATAACAACCCCTAGACCTCCCTTTGGCAGGAGCTACTATCTTCTTCCTTCTTCCCAGAACTACTATCCGGTTCTTCCCATACTATTCGAGTCAAGAAGAATTGGATGGTAACCTTAAATAATCTAAATCTACTCTTCCCTTTCCCTCTCGCCTTTTCATCTCATCTTGACACAGCGGTGGAGTGTTAGTTGTGCTTAGACTTAAAGAAGTTTGGCTTTATTATATCTCTCTACACACGGAAACACGTGCACTCTTTTCTACGAGCTGGATGAATTAGATGATAAGCCAAGTCAACCAACTTCAAGCCAAGAATACCAGCCTTGTTGGAGAAGCCTCGGCCTAACAGTCCACCCAAGGACATAGCGCCCCATTGGACTAGTTTGGTGGACCACAGCCATACAAATCTTCCCATCTTGTGAACCCACCCTCATGTTTTGAGAGGAGGGGCATACGGCACACAGGCCTTAATAAAACTTGCTCAATAAATGCTTTATGGGCGGGATGGAGAGATAGGCACTAAGACTTACTATTCACCTTATGGCTATTTGCTTTTACTTACTGTTTCCTTTGGTGGCACTTCAATGCCCAATGGTGGAAGGTTACCTTTTTGACAACCCTTGGTTACCCATTTGAAGCTTACTTTTGATCTCTAAGGAGAGCGTAATTACATACATAACGCATCTCCAATGGCATATATAAGAGAATCAAAGAGTTGAAGTACTACCCCTCTAATAAGCCATCCAATCTAAGCATACAAAACTCTATGTCATTATGCGTGCATGAATGACTTGCGTTGCTCAATATTCCAATAGGAATTGAAGGCCCGACGACTTAATTAAGTGCGAAAAAAGAGTGGTAGGATAGAAATAAGTATTGTGCTTTGACACGCTAACGACTATATAACGTATTGACCCATAGCATTTCGGTCACTAGCAAGGGCCCCCCTCCACCGGATAAGTAATTTATAAGTAGCGCATAAAGCCAGAGAAAGAAGTCATAACTTAATAGAGTAAGCAATGAAGTGTTTCTATCACGTATTGACTAATTTCGGTCACTAGCCAGGTATCATCATGCATAAGGTACGTGAGTTAAGTGACTCACCCATCTTGGGGGAGGTATGTTAAGTGACTCGATCTCCCTCAGGAAAGAGAAATGTGAGGATTTATAGTGCGATTCATAGTCCCTTTCAGACCAATGAATCCCATTCCTAGTTCCAATCCCAGTGCCAATGAATCCATCCATCCAGGAAAGACCAGTGCCAGTGCTAAAGCGTTAAAGCCTCTGCCCAAAAGAAATATCTACGGGAAAGGGAAGGGTGTGGGTGTCTGGCCAGGTTTCGGTCCTTCCCAGTCAAATCAATCTATCATATCCGGTATCTAGTTTTACCCACCCAACCCGGACAGTAAAGAAAGCGATGGTGGCCTTTTAGTCGAGAGTTCGGCTGGCTCACCCTTACAGCTAGGATTCATAGTAGTAAGATTCAAGGCACTCTCAGTCCAATTACTCTTATCTGCCAATTCAATAAGAAATATATATATTTTAGCTATTTACCCCAAGTTAGAAGGGGAGGCGACACCAACTCCCTGGGAAGGAAAGGAAGGTTTTAAATCACTAGAGTGCCTATGGCAGGTTAGAAATCACTACAGAGGCTTGTACTTATGGTAGGGAAACTAGCTCTTATCGGAGCTTGTACTTATCAATTCGTAACTCCTATAAGCCATTCTTATTGGTGCCACTCACTTCATCATTTGGTGGTCAGTGTTCCTCACTCCCACCTTGACCAGCTTTACCGGCCCACCAAGAGCAAGGTACGCTTTTGATCCAGTTCCAAAGAAGTCATTTATAGGGCAACAAACTACAGGCTCGCAGAGAGATATACTGTTACGTTGATGTGTGAGGTGCGCAGATCTTAGCGTTGTTGAACTCCTTCCTATCCTTTGGTGCTGGTACATGTACTGGTGTATGGGGAAGAATTCGACTATGTGCTAAATGGTAGCTCTTGGGCTTTTGACTCTCCGCCTTAGCTCCCGCCTCCCCTTAGGTAATTTGAAACAATGGACCCTTTACATCGAAGCAGGGCAATGCTACAAGACCACCTAGCTGCCTATCACCTACTTAGTGCAGTCCAGATAAAGTATACCATCGAAGCCAATGCCCAACCTTGCTAGCCACTACTCTCCTATAAGCACAACCAAGCACAAGCATACCGCGCTTCCAAGCAGAAGCATACTGTATGCTCAAGCGTAATTACGTATATAATATATCAAATTACTGACTGGAAGAAACGAATGGCAGAAGTGAGCGAAATCAATCTCTCATTCATGGCATAATGACATATATAATATATGCATGATCTGCTGAAGCGTAATTACGTATATAATGAATGAATGCATAATGACATATCTCATTCATAACTAGAATCACGGACAAGTTTCAGTCCTGAGTGATTGATGGGTGCGTTAGCACACTCGACCAAAAGGCCGCCGTCAGTGAGTAAGTAAATGGGAATGTTTTAAATACCTGAGCAGAGCTTAGGGTTGGGTTGAACTCACCCTAATGGCATACCTTCTTCATAATGGGTCAGCGAGTAAATGGTAACAGTGGCTTAAGCCATTAGGTGTAGGAACGACAGTGAGCGACAATGAGCCACTCTTCCCTAAGTGTTTCGGAGCCACCTATTTTTTTCGGAGGCCGGGGCATAGAATGGGAATGGTTTGGGCCAGCTCCTCCCTATAGGTAGGTAGACGTGTATCAGTTGTCTCTGTTCACTTGTATCGGTTGTCTCTGTTCACTGCTATGAAAGAGAGAACCGCCCGTTATTGCATGCATATGAATCTGGTGTATTCGAATGGTACCAAGAATCGCCAAAAGCTAGCGGTTCCAAATCGAGCAATCGAAGTAAGTAATGTAATTCATTTTGGCAGAAAAAAATTGGGAAATAATGGGGATCCGAACCTCTACGAAAGCAAGCGTCTCAGAGTGCTTGGTTTACTGCTTCTATGAGTCACTCAAGCTTTGTCCCAGATATATATAAAGGCTCTTTGAACTAGATGAAGTGAATTGATCGGAGTAAGCTACTGTCTTTGGTCTAGAATCGCGCACTAGCCCCTCGCTACTCAGCTAATTAAGGAGGGAGCGAGTTTAGTAGCCAATGCTATTCCATATATTGAATGAGGGTCTCAACCTTACTTCGACATTCTATCGGTATGGTAATGGTGAGCCTTATGATCATACATAGGAAAATACTCGCCGGTGGGGCAGGGAAACCCGAAAAAACAAGGAGGGAGCTAAACAATCCCGACCCCAAGCAAGTATTCCGGTCGAACCAACAATGAAGCCCAATCACGCTTGCTTCATTCAAGCAATATTTTGTAATCCATCTTAACTTAAGGAACTCTCATTTTCGTTCGTGGGGGTCGGGAATGGTTATTTGGTTGGAAAGAGTTTCATTTCATTTCATAGGAAAAGCAAGCCCCAAATCGGATTGTTCCGATCCACTATCTTTCTTTGAGGTAGTTCGCAGTGCTCATTATATCTCAACCGGGGAAGCCCACTTATGTTTATCACACCAAATGGACTCCATTTTCATCACGAAAATGTATTACGTCAATATCCGTTGCTAAAATCGAATCACGCCAACATCACGGAAGTTCCTAGATCATGTGAAATAATAGTAGTTCCAAAGGCACTCCCAAATTTCATAATGACAGATAGAGAATTGGCTATGGATATTCCGTGCGGTCAGAGATTCGTACAGGCACAAAGAGGTTCGATGGGAAAGTCGTTTCAATCTAATCAATTTTCTCCCAATCAGGGGTCCAAGAAAGACACGGGATATGTGAGTAACCTGGCACGACAAAGCACTCTCCGAGGGCATATGATGTATAATTCCTTGGAAAAGATTTGGGCAGTAATGTCTCTCTACAGTTCTCCGGTCGAGATACGGAAAAACTCCATTCAATTCCCGATGGAGACGGAGTTTTGTGAATTATTCCCGGAACTAGAAGATCATTTCGAGATTTCCAAGCATATCCGAGGTTTCAATGTTACTATTGCAACTTAGGCCAACACGCAAGATGAGACTCTACCATCGTGGAGTGGCTTTTCGTAGAGAGATGAGGGGGATTATTAGGAAGATGTTGGAGAAGCGAAATATACGAGATCACAGATGTAGATTTCTTGCGGCTAAATATGAATTGAGACGGGAGCCTCATAAAGCCTTTTGTAGGGGTCCCAATCCTCCGAGTGACATGCGGGAAAAACATCGTTATAAGTTTCCTAAGTCACCGAAAAATATTTCCTTTGCACGAGTAAGAAACCAATGTATTTTCACTGGTCGCTCTCGCTCCATATATAAGTTATTTTGCATTCCTCGTATCGTTTCTCGTGGATTAGCATCTCGAGGTTCTTCGATGGGCATAAAGAAATTGTCTCGGTAGCTGGCGGTGGAAAAAAGGTTAGCTTGGATATCCACGAGGTCCATTACTGGCTAGCTCCAGACCATAAAAACCTACCTAACGGAGCAATCCCTTATCTCTCTCGAATATGCTAACGGGGATCTAAGTGGGAGACCTCTCTACCGCACCTCCCCAGACATGGACTACGTACGGGGTAGTACTCTTGGAAATAAAGATGGAATATCACCCAGGCCGGGAACAAAGAGTGAGTTGCGAATGTCACTCCCCCTTTAGCATCGACCACTATTACCTACCAATTGGGAGAGAGAGTAAGGTCCTTTCTGACCTTATTTTTCGATCTGCTCAGGCTTTTAGGGGAAGAAATCTAGGGTGAGATAACGTGTGAGGATAGGCCCGATAGGGACTCACTATTCATATGGTGAGGAGCAACTCTCTTTTGGGGGAGGGGGCCCCAAAAGAGAGGAACTTGAAGAACCACCAGGAGAGGGTCCTGGACCTTCTTTTCCGCTAGCTCCGCTAAGTAAGGATTATACCTTACCACCTTCTAGCTCTTTTAGGGGAAGGGGATGACCTTACCTGAGCTATGCGCAGGCTTTTAGGGGAAGAAATCAATATAGGGGATGACCTTGAATAGTGAATAGTTCCTCTCCCTTTGGAGCTGCTCCTCGAGAATAGGTCCCATCCTTATCATGATTGGCCCAATCATGAGAGAAATATCATGACATGATCGAGGCGACCCCGATCATGAGTTAATAGGAAATCGGAAACGTACATTGCTATTCTAGCTGAAATACCTGGAATAATCATACCACTTCTACTAGGAGTAGCCTTCTTAGTGTTAGCCGAACGTAAAGTAATGGCTCTTGTGCAACGTCGAAAGGGTCCTAATGTAGTTGGATCGTTCGGATTGTTACAACCTTTAGCAGATGGTTTGAAATTAGCTATGAAAGAACCTATTTCACCAAGTAGTGCTAATTTATCTCTTTTTAGAATGGCTCCAGTGGTTACATCTATGCTAAGTTTGGTTGCTCGGGCCGTTGTACCTTTTGATCATGGTATGGTATCGCCAGATTCGGACATAGGTATACTTCATCTGTCTGCCATATCTTCGCTAGGTGTTTATGGAATTATAATAGCAGGTTGGTCCAGTAATTAGGGGGGCGGCCGTTCGGTCGCCTATGATACTAGGGCCGATGGGTCAAAAATTGGTTCGTGCCGCAGGTGTTGAACGATCCACTCTACAAAGGTGTGGGCGGGCTACTGGCTAGGGGCCCATTCACGAAACCTCAGTATCACTCTCATTTCATTCGATCCCAATATGGAACCATTCAATTTTCTGGGATCAATCAATAAGTGGAATTCAGTCATAATATATATATGTTTCTCTACCTCAGTCATATGGATAAGGAAAGACATTGGGAAGGAGGGAGTGAGTCTGTCTATATACATGCGAATCCGTAAATATGAAGAGCATACCGCAAAAGTATGATGTCCGGTCCGTCCTTCCTTTCCGAGACACAAAGAGAAGTACCTAGCCCATCATGGTGAACCTCTCCTTGCGATCGGGATGAGGTAGGTGCCTCCTAGCCGGCGGATCGAATCAGAGTTTCCTCAAGTAGCCACCGACCTACAGTTATCCCCACCCAAACTCCCGTGCTTGGTGGAGAAGAAGCGAACAAAGCTCGCTGTCTCCTCTACCGCGGACTGGGATTGATCACCAGCTGGGTAAGATCGGAGCAACATTGTATCGAAACATATTACCCATATTCTTTCCTATTGTGGACAAGGGACGGAACGACCTCTCGATCTACTGCAGCCCAGGACGTCGTCTAGCCTGTCTTGTTGCATTTACTCACCCACAGGACATTTTCTGGGCCAGCCAAGAGCCATAGTGAGTTTTTGTTCCCGTTTCCATAGGTTGTGATTTAGATTTTTGTTGTTGATACTGGAAAGACCCAGCCAGATGATATATTGTTTGCTGGTTGGTAGTGGGAGGACTCTTAGTACCCGCATACCCAAAAGGAGTGAGGGTGGGCGCTAGTCTGAACAAACAATCATTTTGTTCCTTAAGCTCTCTTAGCAGCGGGAAATGAGTCTATATATCTCCCTAGCTTTGGTAGGTAGATTTTCCCCGACGCAATCCACAAACTCAAATTCCATCCCAACCTTGGTGGATAAGTCCGACGACTCAGCAGTGCGGAATGGAGTTTGTCGTGGATCTTCGGATCTATCTATAGTTCCGGGAGAAGGGATACATACATACCAAAAGGTTCGAACATAATTTGTGCCACTTAATCATATTTATTCCCCTCAAAGAGTTCTGCGATAACCTGACCTCCTTCCCTCCCTTTTCTTCTTTCTTGGTCTGATCTTGGTTCTGGTTTTGGAGATCCAGAGATCTAAAAATGCGTCCAATCTGTGCTGGGACCGTATTCACTAACTAATTGGTATTGGATGTATCGTTAGGTTGTCAAATCTGCACGGTTGTAGAGAATAGATCCCTTACCCTTAGTCATTCGGCACCAAAATGATAAAGAAAGACGAGGTCCTTTCCAAATCAAGATAGGCAGGTGCTATGGATCCTCTGACTCCCAATCGATTTGCCTTCCCTTGTGTTGGGTCTCACCAGTGTTGCCTATAGGTCACAATGTGCTTCAAGATGGCCGTCTCTTTTCCCCCCTAGGTGGGTAGTCCGCTCCTGGTCGCTCTGTTGCGTCTGGCCTGTCCTCTATCTAGGCACCTTTGGAAGGCATGGAGTGTTACAACGTATGTTCGCTTTTCCGGTTGAAGGGTTTGGTGGCCCGAAATTGAATTGGCTTCGCCGACCAAAAGGCCTCATCTCTAAAAGCATCAGGAGGCTCGCGAGGTGTCCTGGGGCAGGCTCCTACCATCGGGTCGGGGGGCAGGTAGGGCCATCCCCCCCTCGCCTTGCTCTTGCGACATGCTATGTTTCCCTTCTCCGTTCTCGAGTAAGGGTGGGTCCCATGCTTCATTTTTGGATCGCGGTCTCACTACGTGTATCCCTACAAGTTGTAGTAGGCCGCCCTACCTAAACCGATCATCATATCGGTCCCTAAGCCCCATTGCTGGCTGGAAAGGCTCGGCTTCATAACCGTACGTGAAGATTCTGCCTCATACGACTCCTCCCAGGATCGGATATATCGGCTCGGTTCGAGGAAGCGATATGGCAGGCAGTGCTTGTGTGGGGAGTTTCAGGTTGTTGCACGCCCCCCATTCCCCTCGTTACACTCGAGAAAGGTTTTTCCTCTCCCGTTGGTCGAGTCATGCTTACACATGATGGCAGCCCTCACCCAAGGGATTGGGGTGAGCGTTAACACCCTCACCCATATGATGGATGAGCGACTTCATTCCTCACCATATGAATAGTGAGTCCCTACCGGGCCTTTGGTTAAGAAAAGATTTTGTAAGTGATAACCTGATCTTCGACAATGAATATATTATATATGTAATTATGGTCATTACCACTAGGGGCAAGGCAATATAGAGTTTGAAGGGGTAATTTATTCAACCACACTTTGCTTTGGGCGGGTAAGAGAGGCACATTATAGATAATGCTGCGGAACTCAAATACTTCTTAAACTTGAATGGGCCAGATTATGTGACCAGTAGAGGAGCCTTTTGATTAGGGTTGAAAGCAATCATGACCAAGATGCAGCAGATCCATATTCAGATTTTCCAAAGCCAGATGCATAAGAACCTACAGAAGCACCAGTAGCAGTTGATTCTGTTGATTCTTCTCTTTATTTCGATTATTTACTATGATCTTGAATAAGCACTTCATAAATCAAAGGCAGAAGCACTTACATTCGACCTTTAGAAGAAAAAATAGGGCACCTGCTAGTTGAATCATGTGGCCTACGTAGCTTACATAACCGGATCGGACAGGAGGAGCTAGCTCAGCTGGCCATGGAAATTAGCAACACAATAGCTGAGCTGGGAGTTATGAGGGAAGAAATCCATCGTCAGTAGAATGGCACCTACACAGAGTGTTTTTGGATGCCACCTACAGCTTACAATAATGTAGCGAGGTCATTCCGAAGTTTCAAGTTGCCATAGACTTTGTATCCCATTGCCTGGTTCCTAGGACGATAGCTTTACAGAGATGGGAGTGTTGTATACCATTGACTCCACCACTCACAGCAAGCACTCCTGATACAATTAGTTGAATATGTCCCACACATTGCGATGCTTCCGGTAAAACACCTATATACCCAAAAACACACCCTAGTCCAACAAGTACAGGGGGAACACTTCTATCACTCACTACACTCATTACTTAAGTGCTGCGGGCTATGACACTCCAAATAGTCAAATATTAGAGGTAGGGTAGTGGCTTTCTAAAAAACGATCCGGACAGGAATGCGCGTGCACCTGGGGCTTTATCTACATCTACAAACTCCACTAGGCGCTTAGCAACCTTTTCAACTACTTGATCCGGTCCTGCTCCTGGAACATATGGCTCTGAATACCGATCACGCTCACGAGCATCTTAATTACCACCACGAGCATCCCACTTTTCATATCCATAAACCGCATTAGCTCCTAGGTCAGAAACTGCTATTACCACTATGACTCCAGCTACATATTGATCCGCTACTGGTGTTGCTGGTTCATCGACTGGATCAAATTACTATTAGGAATCAACTTCTTCATATACTGTGAAAAAAGTGATGTTGCTTCTTCAACAGAAGACAATTGATTATATTGTTGCGAGATAAGAAGGGACATGAAGCATTACGCAGGCTCCTCAAGTTCAATCAAAGAAGAAAGACAAGAGTGATAAAGTGGTGAGTACTGGGTTTCCCCAAGAGACTGGCCTTCCTAGAAAGAGAGACTCACTGGCCTTCCATTATAACTTACCCTGACCAAAAGTCCTGCCAATAAGACTAACTCTAGAATTCCCTCCTTGCATTAGTGAAAAGAGAAAGTCTTTTCATTAGTAAGAGAGTACGCTGACTTCCGCCAATCCCTTCCAATACAAAAGAGAAAGTATTTCCATTATTAAGAATGGTTAATACGATCCAAGTATGCCGGCAAGCAAGGTAGCCGAGAAAGAAAAGGCAGTAAAGAGAGAAAAACCAGGCCTCACTCACGCTCTTAGGTTTTTGGGCAGCTCTTGAGGATGCGTAAGCAGGCTCGACTAAAAATCCGCCATCATGCCCCCGGCAGGGTTCGACTGTTAAGGCCGCCATCATGCCCCCGGCAGGGTGAGGTAACGTGTGAGGGTGAGCTTGCCGAACTCTCGACAAAGGCCGCCATTATACGAACAACTCTCTTTTGGTGTAGGGGGTGAGGGTGAGCCTGCCGAACTCTCGACAATAGGCCCGTAGGGTGAGGGTGAGCCTGCTGAACTCTTGACTAAAGGAGAGGTAATGAACTCTTGACATAAGGCCGCCATCGATTTCTCGCTCACCTTCCCCAAAGAAGTGAGGTCCAGAGGGTGAGCCTGCCGAACTCTCGAATAAAAAGAGAGGGACTCGACTGAGGTTACGAGGCCGAGGGACTCGGCCGAGGTTACAAGGTCGAGGAGAGGTTACGAACCCACTCTCCTGACCAAAGAAGGGACAGAGTCACTCACTATTCATATGGTGAGGGGGAGGGGCCCCAAAAGAGAGGAACTTGAAGAACTAAAAGGCTTCCATCGCTCGACCAACAGGAGAGGGCAAGAAATAAAAACCAGGCAGTAACTCACTTAGTGCTCGGGTGCCCCCAAGGGTAGCCCAGTACGTACCTTACCGATTCCTTCCTTCCTTTCACTTTTTTCCTCCCTTCGAGAGGGAGGCAGGTTGCTTCCCCTACAAATAAATACTTTTTTCTTCTTCGGCTAAGCTAATAGGGGGTTTCCGGCTACTCGCTCTTTATGTATGAGCTTTATCATGTATAGTGAATCAAATCAATGGAGTTAGTTATGCTTATATAAGGATAAGAAGGTTGTTTCATGCTATCAATGCCATGCCAGTTCTATAGTTGTCCCTCTCTCTGAAGCGCCTCATTACGCGATGTTGAGAATACGTATGTATCCCCTAACTGTCAATTGATAAATTTTTGGCATCAATTCCATTTTCGTAAAAAAAAAAAAAAAAAATGGATTGATTCAATGGAGTTTCAGGATATGTCCAAAATTGAACCAATCTGTTCATTCCGTTTCATCAATGTGAGAAGAATCCAACCAATTTTTCTTAAATTGAAATGGTCAGAACGAATCAGAATTATTATATGAACCATGAAAATGAAAGAAAGAATCTAATTCTTTTTTCTGACTCGAGAAAAAAAAAAATGAAGCTCTGATAAATTTTTTTTTTATGGTAAAGAGGCAGCAAGAAATCAGTAGTTTGAAGATTTATTGGATAGAGAAATTGAATTAATCAGAAGAATCTGTTGAAAGTGTCTTAGAGGAAGACATCAGCAAGGAAGAGAAGCAACAGCAGCAAAAGAAAGACAGAGACAGATTGTAAAAGTGCAGCGAGTGGAGCTCACTATACAGATGAATAGCTCAGGTAGGCCTATAACCTACCCCTAACCCACACAGGATGCGTCCCCTGGTAGGCATATCACCCACCCAGAACTCACTTACCCAGGATATTGATTCCTCTCATTCCTTCTCTTTTCCCACGGCCCCAGAGAGGCAAGATAAATGGGGGGCGCCTCTCCTTCCCCGCTGCCTTTCCCCACCATGCGTTTCATTTCCAAGATATTTGAGTGAATGAACTTTATCTAAGTATTTTTTGTCTTATATGAAAGTATCATATGTGATATTTTTGGGTTTAATTATCACGACTTTAGTTTTTTTAGTATTAAAAATTATACTTGATGAGGCCCATCAATAGGTATATTTTAAGGGGTTAAAATGCCATACTTCAACCTATTAAGTTACCTCTCTCTCATACTTATTTACATTTTTTTCATATTATGCTTAATGAGAAGGGTGTAGGATGTTTGTCATGTCTTGTTGCCGCTAATCTCAATTAATTTCAAGAAATGAATCCATTTTTGAGATATTTTGCACCTAAGCGCTCGGAGTATACAACAAGGAGAGATTGTAGGAGGTTTTTCCACCTCCTTAACTCTCTCAATTAGCGAATATCACACCGAGATATCTCTCAATAGCTCAAAGGCAAAGGAAGCCAAACAAAGTCGAATTTATGAGGAGCCACACTCCACTCTTCTCAATATCAAGGAGAACTTATTCCTACTTTTCAGGGAATTTTTGGTAGCTACCCATTTTTATAAATAAGAATATGCAAGAGCTCACTGGGATTCAAAATTTGTATTCATCTAGGTAGCTCTTAAGCTCTAATTTAGTGTTTTTTTTACTGTCATATGATGTACTAGTCCTTTTTATGCAATGATAATGAGAAGTTGTTTGTTCTACCACTGATTTAGTCTCAGAGGGCTGATGGTTTTGGTTTAGGGCCTAGTTGATTTGATAAGTCTCTCTTTTGTATTTATATTTTTTATGTATGTTTCATCCATTCATTTAGTCTCTTTGCATTGTACTATCAACAAAAATATATAAAAATTGTGCTTGTAGCCTCTCTTTCTCACCTCTCTCATGGGAGCTTGAGGAGAAGGATCTCTAACCAAAGATAAAAATTAGTTTGTTTATAATTTATTGGAAATTTATACTGTGTGATTATCATGTTCATAATATGCTTACTGTAAGTTAGAAGTTGGATTTGTTCTTAGATCAGATTTTAGCATAGGTTAAGTAGGGTTTTATATTCAACTCATATTTTCCATTTTTAAACATGTTAGTTTTTCAATAATAAATGCATGAATGTGTGTAGTTATTGCTGGGCTTTCTAAAACTGCAGGGAAAGGACCATTTTCATCATAGCCATCCTTCTTTTTTCCAACCTCCAATTTTGCCACCAATGCCCTGTTTTGTGAAATCACCTTCACCACCACCGTGAGAAACCCTCCAAGTGAAAAGCATTCCTCCCAATGGTTCTGCTTTTGGCTAGAGGTGTTGGTCACCTCTCCCTCCCCTATTTCAACATTCTCCCACCTTTCCACGCCTTCCTTGCACCCTCTTCATCCTTAGATCCCTCTCGGTATGTTTCCCGTAGCAATTACAGGACATCATGTAGAAAATTCGTATAGCAACATTGTACGTCACCATTTCCACTCTAGCTTATGTCCTTTTTTCCTTTTGAACCTATAACTTGATGCATTTTAACCCATATTTTAATTCATGGTCAGAAGAGACCCTTAGGCCACTCCAAATATCCTTCCTTATTTGCTGCAAAAATAGAGTATGCATTAACATTTTATGTCATTTCAGAATTAGATTAAATAGGAAGACAATTTACATGAAATTAGAATTTAATGAAATATTATATAGGATTTGGTTGATGCATTTATGAAGTGTGTGATGAAAGAATAATTTGTTTACTACAAATGAATATATAGCTCGATGAATGATTTCCCATAGCATAGCTTCCTTTTTCTACAACTACGCTAATTGTTTATGCTCCGCTTTCACTGTCAATTGAAAGTAGAAGTTTTATATGCACTCTCTTTGTCTTAGATTATAATAAATTATATGCATTACATTAGCTAGATTCACGTTAATCAAGTAGGAGGAATGCCCAAAAAGTCTTATTGACCATAATACCTAGTTGATGGTGGCATGAGTAGAATCCATTTGCTATGCTTATAGCACTATCACCTCTAAGTTTGTACGAACCCCAGGTTGATAAATAAATTTAACTAGCCCCTAGGAGTTCGAACACTCTTGGTGAAATACCAGGGCCCACCAATACCCATATTGGAGAAGACACCTTAGAGGATTCTTAGTTTCTTTCCAATATCTTAATGGCTTCTCAGTAACGATATATATATATATATATATATATAACATCATCATCATCATAAACATAAAGAAGAAGAGCTATGACTTTACCAGTGAGTGTGGGATGAACACAACCTACATATTCCAAACACTCTTCTAGCTTCTCGATGTAAATTCCCAAAGAAACATGGGATAATGGAAATCCTTGTTTGACATTGATATTGCATTTAATTTCTTATGGTCAACCCTTAATGGTTCTAAAATTTAAAATATCATTCTCAACTTTTCTCAACACCCTAAATTGGAGAGGAAATATTATGTCCTCCAACAAGGTTATCCTTTAGTGGGGGAATATATTCAAAAGGTAAATTGAAAATATCATTCTCAACTTGTCTCAACACCCTAAATTGGAGAGGAACTATTATGTCCTCCAACAAGGTTATCCTTTAGTGGGGGAATATATTGAAAAGGTAAATTTTTACGATAATATTTTTAGGTGCAAAAACGATTTATATAATTGAAATATCTCACATTTCTCCTTATTAAAAACTCTAATACTATTTTTGATATATATATGCACACTATATATCTCATAAAGAATCATACTCACCTATTTTTCAAGGGGAAAAGAGAAATAAAGAATCATATTTCCTTATTTTTAAGTAGGAAAGAAAAAATTGGAATCATATTCACCTATTCTCAAGAAAAGGGGAAAATGTTTGGTCATAGATAGTTTTCAATCTCATGCTATTCATATATGGTATTTTATGTAATTATGCTTTGAAAATTTTGGTATACCCCATTGTCAAATGCATCAAGTAGCAATATTGGCCATGGAGAATGAAATTATGTTGTAAGTTTTTCCATCACATATTGTATTAAAATCTATGATATAAAATGTATACATATTTTATTTATTTAAAAGATCAAAACATTAATATGATATATTTTGTTCTAATTGAATCATGTAAATCAAAATTTAGGAAATTTTGTAATGGTATCATGGAAGTTATGGAAATCTATTACAGTCTTTTTTAAATACTTTGATAGTGGAGAAATGATTTTACTAACTATATATAATTATCTCTGAACAAAAAGGATTTAGAATTAGAGATATAATTTAAATGGTCCAATAGAAAATGAGAAATGCATTTTAGTTTTTTTAGTTTTATTATAATATTTCATTGAGCTAATTTTACTTGAACAAACATTGTTGTTTCTAATTAGGTTTCTAATTGAAAAAATTTATTTCTAGTTAAGTCATAAAGATATATTTATAGTTTAAATATTTCACAAATATATTTTATATCAAATTTTATAACTATAATGGAGAGGAATAATGAATTTATGGTAATCTTTAACATATCATTGCTTTTACTTTAACAAGTTACGATTATACAAGTGGCTTCGTTAATAGTTTATATAGTAAAACCTCAAATAATTAAAGGGAGGTTGGTGACCACTTTATGTTTTATAGGGAGTTTAGTGATGAATTTTGTTATAAAAATGAAATAAAGGATATTGAATGCATTTGTATATGTTATTTATAATATTCCATATATAAACACATGTATTTTTCTTTTATAACGGATGTAGGATTGAGATAATAAGAAATTATCCATCTATATCTTTTGAACAACTTTCAGTTATTACTTATAATAACATATTATATGACTTATGAATAGAAGTGTTTTTTCAAATTATGAGTTCTTATATAAATTTTTGTTGCATACGTTTTTTTAATATTTTTCTTTTTTTAATTTTAGTGACTTTAACATAGGTAAAAGAAACATACCTCAACATGTTGCAGAGAACTTAAATGGAAAACTATAAACTTGTAAGCATTTAAATTTTGGAAAACTATTTTTTTTATTTATAATATTGCATTTTCTATTACTAAAAATGGAAGAATATCCATAGTCTCTTATAAGCAATGTGTTAACTTTGTTATTTATTTTATCACATTTAGGTATTAATCCATAAGCAAAGATATGAATATTTTCCTAAATATATCATTATATATCTTCTAGGTATTTTTTTCTTATTTCTTACAATAACATATCATATTCATGAGTTTTTATATAACTTGTGGTTACATGCGCATTTTCAATTTATGAATTTTTAATTTTATGGACTTTAATCCAAGTATATACTTTTTTCATAGTTTTGCAATGTATTGATTTTTTCTTTTTCTTTTTTTGTAAATTTCGTAGTACCTTTCTATTTTCATGTTTTTAAAGGGAAAATTGGCATACAAATTGTAACATTTACAGTGACCTCAACTTAAACACATTACACCTGTTGAAAATATGAGTATTGCAGAGAAGATAACTGTTGAAATTTGAAAGGCGATTCCGCCAGATAATGAGATAAAATACCATTGACCAGACTGACACAAAGAAAAGATGTCATTACCCCTTCTATGAAGAACAATATACCCTTTAATATTCCTCATTACAACGACATACCCAGCAAAATCGTAAAAGTAATGGACTTTATCAATAGTTACCATATCCAACTAGATAAAGACAGAAGATCGATGTTGAATAGAAAACAAACGATGTGGAAGAAATTGATGTGAAGTGCTAACCCCCAGAAGATTACCATCCCAATACTGAAAATAAAAATGATTTGATAGAAAGGAACCAACCCAGAAACATACCAAACAAGAGCTAAGACTAGGGAACATACCGAGACCCCTACCAACCATCAAAACTACAAAAAGGAAGTTAAATATCAGAGAAATCCTTACAAGGATGATGATGAAGACCATAGAAAAAAACATACGTATAATAACGGAACTAGAGTAACTAAGAGAAGGACTGCGAAAATATGGTTCAATTTTTAATGAACATGCCTCCTCTTTTCTATACCACTGAGAAAGGTTATTAAAGACAGAATAACCCCATTGGAAATATAGAGAAATAGAAACACAGAGGTAACTACCATTCGTGATATACAGAGGCAGGAACAGAAAGTGAATCTGAAGCATGAAAGGCAAAAATGCCTGACATACCAATTTCTTCTCCTGTACTGTCGCCTGCAAGCCTGCTCCAAAGCTGTATTGGACTCCTGTGACAATGAACTGCTGCCAAAACACTATTGTGACCAACTATAGATATTCCAGAGGGAAGGGTCATAATAACCCAGTTCCCGCTGCCAACTAACCTTCATTAAACCCCCTGACAATTTCTGGATGAATGTGACAACCATTTGCATGAGTATTAATTGCTATTAGTGGGAGGACCACCACCTAAAATCTCAAATAGGAGGAATGTAGAGGTCATCCACCACGTGGAGCCTCATGCCTTCATCTGTCAACCTGGCACCCCGATCGGGGAGCAATGTATTTATTTTACTAGGACAAATATTGTTTATTTTATTTGAATAAAAAATGTTTTCTTAATTCGGTTTCTATTTACCAATATTGTTATGATTATAATTAATTCCATTTCCAGTTGTTCAACGTAATCTTAATAGAATTCAAAAGATTAATAATTTGATCTTAGGATTTTATCCTTTTGAAATCTATAAACCCTTAAATTTATCCATTTTGATCTCCTTGATAAGATTCATACTGTGATCATGATTCAAAAATGTAGAAAGGTAAGTTTTAATTTTCCCTATCTCAATTTTGTGTTGTAAAGGGTTTTTTAAAGAGCTCATTTCAATTATTAGTACCAATTTCCACCATATTATTTAAAACTATTTGATAAGAGATCTATGTTAATAAAGTGTATTTTTCAAATTATCAATAATTTAATTAGTACATTTCCTAAATCAAGTATTTCAAATTGTTTCAAAATATATAGAGAGATATGAGCATTGTAAGGTTTTGAAAATCGTAATCTCGTAAATTTGGGAGTTTTGGAGATTTGGTTATATTTTCATTTTCCCTTTTCATCTATACCATTTACCATTTATATTATGAGGAAGGGATGATTTCAACTCATATTTGAATGAATATTAAAGTTATAAATAAAAAATCAATTTTTAATGTAAATTTTAATTCATGGAAAGAGATAAATTGAAAATGACTTAGAAAGTTATAAATTGAACAATTGGAGTTTTTAAATATGAATGGCTAGATATTATTAGGATTTATATGAATAAATTATATACAACTAGTTTTACCATTTGTTTAAACTTTATTAAAAAGTAGTCAATGTTAATCTCATATAGAGTCTGATATTGAAAGTCACATTCTTTCTTTATGTGGGTGACTCGATATATTTAAGCAACACATTCTAGTGAGAGAACTTAACTAGATTTTTTTTATGATGACTCAACCCAATAATAAACATGCCTTTATTTTATGTAATTTCTTATCTAATTTGTTAAGATTTTATAAATGAATAGGAATATACTTTCCCTACAAAAAATATATTGAATGAGATTCCTATAAATTTACATTAGTTTGACATTATTGGAATATATGATGGAAATTAATGTGTTATAAAGTTACCTTGCACATCACTATTAATGGGGGTATTCATCTTTGTAATATGTTTCTATTAGCCCTTCAATTGGGAGTTGTGTTGGGGTATCTTTTGAAATTTGTTTGTTTCATAATGTTATTCATAGAAATAACCATGGGTGCTCAAACTTATATTGATATTTTCCATTAAAATGCCCACATGTAAGCCTACAATGATAAGCATTCATATAACAAGTAGATTCAACTAAAATATGCATATAAGATATAACATGGAGAAAATTAATAGTGACAATATTACCCAAGAAAACAAATATTGGTCATAAATATTTGTTCAATTTAAATAATATAATTCAAAATTTTTGTCTAATAATTATTTTCAAAAAGGAATTATTCATAGAATTGGTAAGTTTTTTCATTAAAAAATTCATGATTACTCTATCTTAACATGGAAATTGAATACAATATTCACCCCCCTTTATAAAATCAATGATAAATATCAGGTCCTTAAATTATTTCCTACTTCCAATCTCTTCCACAATTTTCTCCTAGGAATAATATCAAAAGGTTTTCTAAAGTCAACAAAACAAAAGAATATATTATTTTTATTATTGTAATGTTTCTCTATAATGAGCCTCAAAGTTTCGTGGTAGTCCATAGTTGAAAAATGTTTCTTAAACCCAACTTGGCCTTTAGATCTTTTACCATGTCTTTCTAACCATAGGCTAATATTCTTTTCCAAAATAATTCCACACAACATGGAAATAAGGTGGTCAATCATAATGGTCTTACAATTAGAGTGAAAGATTTTATCCCACTTTTAAAGATAAGTGAAATAAGGCTCTACGTCAAATGTTTATGGAAGCCTTGTTTCAGTTGCAAAATGAAGAGCTTTTGTATGTGATGAATAAGGATAGACCCACACATTTAATCTTGGTTGTCTTGAATATACCCTTAGATTTCTAATAAGTGAGTTGTTTAACTGTGAATTCAATGCCTTCCAAAGAAAATATATCATGATATATTGGGGCATTCAAAACAATGTTTATGGAATTAGGGGATTCAAAAATGTTTTTAAAGTAGGAATTCCATTCTTCAAGGGAATCAAGATTATTTTCTTTTACGAATTTAAATTTTCTCCAAAACTCTATAGAATTAGGTTTAGATAAGTGTAATAAATGGATTTTATTTCTATTTATAATTAGAGTGAATGATTTTATCCCACTTTTAAATATAAGTGAAATAAGGCTTTGTGTCGAATGTTTATGGAAGCCTTTTTTCAATTCCAAAATGAAGAGCTTTTATATGTGATGAATAAGGATAGACGCACACATTTCATCTGGGTAGTCTTGAATATCCTTAGATTTGTAATAAGTTAGTTGTTTAACCCCGAATTCAATGCCTTCAAAAGAAAATATATCATCATATATAGGGGCATTCAAAAATGTTTTTAAAGTAGGAATTCTATTCTTCAACGGAATCAAGATTATTTTCTTTTACGAATTTAAATCTTCCTCCAAAATTCTATAGAATTACATTGAGATAAGAGTAATAAATGGTTTTATCTTTCTATTTATATAGTACCTTTCCATCCTTTTAATAATAAATTTGGACATACTTATCAAGATTTAAATATTCATTAGGAGCATCCCTAATCACTTTTTTATAAATTTTACAATCATTATCATACGTGTTGGTAGTTCTATTATTATTTTTATATGACACCTCAATAGAGAAATTGCTAACTAAAGTGGAGAGGGTTCCACTGAAATTATGATATGTTAAGAGGTGTAAATATTTTTTTAAATATTTTGAAAATATATCCAAATTAATTTTATTGGAAAGCATGTGCCTTTTATTCTCATAATTTCCTTGCATGTGGCTTTTGTGCATGGAAAAATTTAGAGTTAAGGATAAAGGATTATCATCAAAATTAGGATGATGGTCATCTAAGAGGTCAAAATTGACAATTTTGTTTGAAACATGGATAATAGGTATCACATATTCCATGGTACCACTACCAAGCCCATGAATATAAGTCATCTCATAAGAGTTTGGCAACTTGATTATGCATTGCAAATTATAAGGTTTTGGTTTTATGGTTGTTTATTGTAGGGAAAGGAGACCAAGGACAAAACAGGGCCTCGAAAGTAAGGGCGTTGGTTTGTTTTATGTGCTTGAGGGGTTTTTGAAGGTTAGATGCAACCAATAGGAGGCTTGAAAGGAAAGCCAAGGTGGAGTTGGAGCAGCCACAAGTGACAGGGTCGCTCCCTAATTTAAGGGTTTTCCAAGACAAATAAGTGTAACACTAAGTTGTTTGGAGGAGGCCCAAGCCTAAGATCCCTCAGCAAGGGGTTGAAAATCAGTTTAAGGGTTGTTGAAAGGTGGCCGCAATAAGTTGGTTGGCAGCTACTGGTTATAGGCTATCCATGAGAGCGGCATAGGCTTGTTTGAAGAAAAAATACAGAAGGGGAGTTCACATGCCTAGTATTGTATCCAAGGACTAAAAGGTTACTTAGGAAGATAGCTGAGAGAATAAGGTGCTATTAGAACAAGCCATAATGTTGAGTCGGTTGGTTGAGTGTTATAGCAAGATAAATAGAGTTGATAAGGTGTAAAGGAGTAGTAGTTAGTGACAGTTGTTGTTTTGTCTAGATTTCTAGGAGGCCGGGCTCGAGTCTAGACTTGTGAATAAAAACAAGGACACTGAGGCTGCCAGGTAGGAAGAGGACTTGCTAACCTCCTAAAAGGAGCTAGCCGCAACAATTCAAAGAGGAAAAATAAAAATTTTGATGACGTCAAATGAAAATAAAATAAAATAAAATGAAATATATATATATATATATATATATATATATATATATATATATATATATATATATATATACATATAACCAACCTAGATCTATGTTAACTTGAATCTATCAAAATCCTAAAGGGATGAAATCTCTAAAGGTGCAAACAAATTTTTTTTAGTGCAAAACTCCATGAAAGTTTTGGAGATATTTGATCCCTCTCCACCTTTGATAGATCGAGAGTTAAGATGGATCTAGGTTAATTTATTCATAAAAAAATGAATTACACAGAAATTCAATTATGACTATTCAATGAGAAAAATCATTGAACATAGGCTATTGATGGAATACTAAATTAAAGTTTCCTTAAAATGAATAAAATGAGAGAACTGAGGTTGATGAGTAAAAGAAAATATTTTCATTATTCTATTTCATTGTTAATGTTCTGATTTTGAGATTTTCTTTCTTCCATTTAATTGTTTATATCCTTTTGATCTTTGCCCTACTGTCTCAGTTTCACACATACTCTCTAATTTCCTCACGATATTGTTACAACATAATCTCTCAGTAATTATTTGATGAAATACATATTCTTTGCGAGTTTTGGGACATGTGTGGGGCCCTTCAAAGTTAGGCCCCTCTCTTTGATATCACATGGTAATTTAACAGATTCCTCTGGGACCATCCAATTCTATGAGAAACTAAAAACAAAAACATATGTATTTTCCACATAAAATACAAAGACACTTCTCATGCAAAATAAATTAAAGTTTATTTATTTTTAAAATATATTAAATACATTTTAAAATTTTAAATTTACATTTAAATCGGTTTTAAATAAAATAATTTAATGATGATTGACATTCAATGACTTTAATAAGGTAATATATTACTTGAAATTATTTAACATCGTATTGATATGCTTGAAAAACATTAAGGGAAGTGTTCTCATAGCACCATAGTTTTGTTGCCTTAAAACGTCAAGAAGGATATTGGTGTGAAAAAATTGGAAAACTAGATGGAATGTAAGTATAAAATGGAAGCCTCGTGCACTACTAAGGTGTTCATGTTGTTTTGTAGGTCACATGTTTAATCCTCATTTAGACTGTGTGTCATTCTTGAGGCGGTGCAATTGCACCTAGAGGTTATAGTGGCAAATGGCAGGTATCAACCCCATGTCACACAAGTATGAGAACCTTTTTCTTTTCATTTCCGCAAGCATAAAAAAAGAAAGAAAAAAAAAGAAAAAAGAAGAAAAAAGTAAAAATGTATAAAATGGACAAGAAGAGAAAGTGTTTTTCACTCTGAAGCTCATGGAAATATGTTCTTAATTCAAGAATGTTCATTTTATTCTCTACACTAGTCAAGACAAAATCTTGTTTTTAGCTTTGATATTTGGGTTGGTTAGTTCCATATAATATCCTAGTTTCATTTTCCCAATAACTCTTTAGCACCTAGCAGCTTCTTCATAAATTTTGAAGTGATAATATTTTTAATATTATATTTTTTATGTTAAAGTATCTCCTCCTTTATCCCCCAATGTTCTAACCAAGATTTGACATCCTTATGCCATCCCTGCTTTAGCCAAAGAGGGTGATTTTGGCTAGATTTAGTAGCAATTTTGAGAAACATTTCAGCTTCAACATCGTTTAATTTATTCTTATAGATATGATACCTAGTCATAGTCATCCTTTCAATGAGGGAATACTTGCTTCAATCAAGAGAATAAGATATAAAGTATTTCATTTAATCTTTAGATGGAAGGTTATAAATTTTTTTGTATCTATTCTATCTTCATCCATGACTTTCTAGAAACAAGGCAACCCCACAACTCACATATATATAAAATAATAAGAGTGATGAGAGTTTCAAAGAGAATTGTTTATTTATTTATTTATTTTATCACATACATAAATATTTGAGGACTCACAATTATTTTTGAACCTATAAAAAGCTTTCCATCCTCCATTTATCCTTTTCTCAATGTTATAATTCCAACTGATTTTGTGATGCATTTGATTTCCAAGATATGTGAGTGAATGAAATTTCTCTAAGTATTTTTTGTCTTATATGAAAGTATCATATGTGATATTTTTGGATTTAATTATCACGACTTTAATTTTTTTAGTATTAACAATTATATTTGATGAGGCCCATCATTAGGTATATTTGAAGGGGTTAAAATTCCATACTTCAACATATTAATTTACCTCTCTCTCATATTTATTTACATTTTTTTCATATTATGCTTAATGAGAAGGGTGTAGGATGTTTGTCATGTCTTGTTGCTTCTAATCTCAATCAATTTTAGGGAAATTAATCCATTTTTGACATATTTTGCACCTATGGGCTCGGAGTATACAACAAGGAGATATTGTAGTTGGTTTTTCCACCTCCTTAACTCTCTCAATTAGCGAATATCACACCGAGATCTCTCCCAATAGCTCGAAGGGAAAGGAAGCCAAACAAAGTGGAATTTATGAGGAGCCACACTCCAGTCTTCTCAAGATCAAGGAGAACTTATTCCTACTTTTCAGGGAATTTTTGGTAGCTACCCATTTTTATAAATAAACATATGTAAGAGCTCACTCGGATTCCAAATTTTTATTCAGCTAGGTAGCTCTTAAGCTCTAATTTAGTGTTATTTTTACTTTCATATGATGTACTAGACCTTTTTATGCATTGATAATAAGAAGTTGTTTGTTCCATCACTAATTTAGTATCAGAGGGATGATGGTTTTGGGTTAGAGCCCAATTGATTTGATAAGTCTCTCTTGTGTTTTTCTATTGTCTCTTTATGTTTCATCCCTTCGTTTAGTATCTTTTCATTGTAGTATCAAAAAAAATCTATCAAAATTGTGCTTGTAGCCTCTCTTTCTCACCTCTCTCATGGGAGCTTGAGGAGAAGGATCTCCAGCCAAAGATAAAAATTAGTTTGTTAATGATTTCTTGGAAATTTATATTGTATGATTATCATGTTCATAATATTTTTACTGTAAGTTAGAATTTGGATTTGTGCTTAGATCAGATTTTAGCATAGGTTAAATAGGGTTTTATATTCAACTCATATTTTCCACTTTTAAACATGTTATTTTGTCAATAATAGATTCATGAATGTGTGTAGTTATTGCAAGGCTTTCTAAAACTGCAAGGAAAGGACCATTTTCATCACATACATCCTTCTTCTCTCCAACCTCCAATTCTGCCACCAATGCCCTGTTTTGTGAAATCACCTTCACCACTACCATGAGAAACCCTCCAAGTGAAAATAAATCCTCCCAATGGTAATATAAAATGCAATATTATAAAATCATTCTTCCATTCTTAGTAATATAAAATGGAATATTAAAAAAAATTAGTTATCCAAAAGTTAAATGCTTATAAGTGTATATCTGGCCATTTAAATTCTCTGCAACATGTTGAGGTACATTTATTTTACTTATGTTAATGTAACTAAACTTAATATATATATATATATATATATATATATATATATATATATATATATATATATATATATATATATATATATATATATTAAAAATACATATGCAACAACAATTTATATAAGAACTTATAATTTGAAAAAACACTTCTATTCATAAGTCATATAATATATTATTATAAGTAATAACTAAAAGTTGTTCAAAATATATAGATGGATAATTTCTTATTATCTCAATCCTACATTCGTTATAATAGAAAAATCCATGTGCTTATATATGAAATATTATAAATAACATATAAAAATGTATTCAATATCCTTAATTTCATTTTTATAACAAAAGTCATCACTAAACTCCTTATAAAACAACAAGCGGTCACCAACCTCCCTTTAAGTATTTGAGGTTTTACTATATAAACTATTAACAAAGACACTTGTATAATCATAACTGGTTAAAGTAAAATCAATAATATATTAAAATATTATCATAAATTCATTATTCCTCTCCATTATAGTTATAAAATTTTATATAAAATATATTTTTGAAATATTAAAAATATAAATCTATCTTTATTACTTAACTAGAAATATTTTTTTCAATTAGAAACCTAATTAGAAACAACAATGTTTTTTCAAGTAAAATTAGCTCAATGCAATATTATAATAAAAATAAAAATAAAAACTCAAATGCATTTCTCATTTTATATTGAACCATTAAATTATATCTCTAATTATAAATCCTTGAAAATTATATAAATTTAGTAAAATAATTTCTCCACTATCAAAGTATTTAAAAAATACTTTGATAGATTTCCATAACTTCCATGATACCATTACAAAATTTCCTAAATTTTGATTTACAGAACAAGATATATAATGTTAATGTTTTGATATTTTAAATAAATAAAATATGTATACATTTTATATCATAGATTTTAATACAATATGTGATGGAAAAACATACAACATAATTTCATTCTCCATGGCCAATCTTGCCACTTGATGCATCTGACAATGGGGTGTACCAAACTTTTCAAAGCATAATTACATCAAATACCATATATGAATAGCATGAGATTGAAAACTATCTATGACCAAAATTTGTCCCCTTTGCTTGAAAATAGGTGAATATGATTCCAATTTTTTCTTTCCTACTTAAAAATAAGGATATATCATTTTCTATTTCTCTTTTCCCTTTCAAAACTAGGTGAGTATGATTCCTTATGAGATGTATAGTGTGGATATTTATACCAAAAATAGCATTAGAGTTTTGAAATAAGGATAATTGTGAGGTATTTAACTTATATAAATCATTTTTGCACCTAAAAATATTATCGTAAAAAATTATCTTGTGAATATATTCCCCCACTAAAGGATAATCTCGTTGGAGGACATAATAGTTCCTCTCCAATTTAGGGTGTTGATACAAGTTTAGAATGATATTTTCAATTTTAGAACCATTAAGTGTTGACCATAAGAAATTAAATGCAATATCAAAGTCAAACAAGGATGTCCATTATCCTATGTTGCATTGGGAATTTACATCGAGAAGCTAGAAGAGTGTTTGGAAAATGTGGGTTGTGCTCATCCCACACTCACTGGTAAAGTCATAGCTCTTCTTCTTTATGTTTATGATGATTATATATATATATATATATATATATATATATATATATATATGTATGTATACATACATATGTATGTATATGTACACACACATACATATATATATATATATATATACATATATATATCCCACACTCACCCAAAAAAGCCCACACACCTCTTTTTGGAAAGGTATATTTATATGTATATATATATATATATATATATATATATATATATATATATATATATATATATATATATACACACACATAGTGAGAAACCACTAAACAGAATAGTTAAATTCAGAACTCAAAGTGTTCTTCCGTACAAAATAGTTCGTATTTCGAAGTGACAGAAGAACCCCAAGGCTACCAAAATTAGTATTATCAACCAAGTTCCCACAAACTCGAGATAGTTCATAAGTAATAACATATGGATTCTTTCATCATGCTTTCATGCCACTATCAACTAGGTATTCTGGTCAATAGGACTTTTTGGGCATTCCTCCTGCTTGATTAATGTGAATCTAGCTAATGTAATGCACATAATTTAATCTTATCTCTAATCTAAGACAACGAGAGTGTATATCAAAGTTCTACTTTCAATTGACAGTGAAAGTAGAGTATAAACAATTAACATAGTCGTAGAAAAATGAAGCTATGTTATGGGAAATCATTCATCGAGCTATATATTCATTTGTAGTAAATAAATTATTCTATCATCACACAATTCATAAACGCATAAACCAACTTCTCTATAATATTTCATTAAAATTGTACTTGCATTTAAACTTTCTTCCTATTCAATCTAATTCGAAAATGAAATAAATAATGCATACTCTATTTTTGCAGCAAGGAAGGAAGGAGATTTGGAGTGGCCTAAGGGTATCTTCTGACCATGAATTCAGTGATGGGGTAAAATGCATCAAATTATAGGTTCAAAAGGAAAAAAGGAGCTAATATAGAGTGAAAATGGTGACCTACAATGCTGCTACAGGTATTTTCTACATGATGTCTTGTAACTGCTACAAGAAACATACCGAGAGGGATCTAAGGATGAAAAGGGTGCAAGGAAGGTGTGAAAAGGTGGGGGAAGGTTGAAATAGGGGAGGGAGTGGTGACCAACACCTCCAGCCAAACTAAAAACCATTGGGAGGAATGTGTTTCACTTGGAGGGTTGCTCACGGTGGTGGTGAAGGTGGTTTCACAAAACAGGGCGTTGGTGGCAGAATTGGAGGTTGCAGAGAAGAAGGATGACTGTGATGAAAATGGTACCTTCCCTGTAGTTTTAGAAAGCCCTGAAATAACTACACACATTTATGCATTTATTATTGGCAAACTAACATGTTTAAAAGTGGAAAATATGAGTTGAATATAAAACGCTACTTAACCTATGCTAAAATCTGATCTAAGCACAAATCCAAATTCTAACTTATAGTAACGATATTAGGAACATGATAATCACACAATATCAATTTCCAAGAAATTATAAACAAACTAATTTTTATCTTTGGTTGCAGATCCTTCTCCTCAATCTCCCACGAGAGAGGTGAGAAAGAGAGGCTACAAGCACAGTTTTAATAGATTTTTGTTGATACTACAATGCAAAGAGACTAAACTAACAGATGAAACATAAACAGACAATATAAATACACAAGAGAGATTTATCAAATCGATTGGGCCCTAATCCAAAACCATCAGCCCTCTAATACTAAGTCAGTGATGGAACAAACAACTTCTTATTATTATTGCATAAAAAGGTCTAGTACATCATATGAAAGTAAAAATAACACTAAATTAGAGCTTAAGAGCTACCTAGTTGAATAAAAAGTTTGAATCCCAGTGAGCTCTTGCATATGCTTATTTATACAAATGGGTAGCTACCACAAATTCCCTGAAAAGTAGGAATAAGTTCTCCTTCATCTTGAGAACTGGAGTGTGGCTCCTCATAAATTCCACTTTGTTTGGCTTCCTTTTCCTTCAAGCTATTGGGAAATATCTCATTGTGATATTTGCTAATTGAGAGAGTTAAGGAGGTGGAAAAAACTCCTACAATCTCTCCTTGTTGTATACTCCGAGCCCTTAGGTGCAAAATATCTCAAAAATGGATTCATTTCCTAAAATTAATTGAGATTAGCGGCAACAAGACATGACAAAAATCCTACACCGTTCTTGTTAAGAATAATATGAAAAAAAGGTAGATAAATATGAGAGAGAGGTAACTTAATAGGTTGATGTATGGCATTTTAACCCCTTAAAATATACCTAATGATGGGCCTCATCAAGTATAATTGTTAATACTAAAAAAATTAAAGTCGTGATAATTAAATCCAAAAATATCACATATGATACTTTCATATAAGACAAAAACTACTTAGAGAAAGTTCATTCACTCAAATATCTTGGAAATGAAATGCATCACAAAATCAGTTGGAATTATAACATTGAGAAAAGGATAAATAGAGGATGGCAAGCTTATTATAGGTTAAAAAATAATTGTGAGTCCACAAATATTTATGTATACAAAATTTCTTTATTTAGAATATCAAAGCATTAACATTATATATTTTGTTCTATTTCAATTATCTAAATCAAAATTTAGGAAATCTTGTAACAATATCATGGAAGTTATATAAATCTATTAAGGTATATTTTAAATACTTTGATAGTCAGAAAAATGATTTTATTAACTTTATATATATTTTTTTGAAAAAAAATGATTTATAATTGGAAATATAATTTAAATGATCTAATATATAATGGGAAATGTGTTTGAGTTTTTTTATTTTTATTATAATATTGAATTGAGCTAATTTTACTTGAACAAACAATGTTATTTCTAATTAGGCTTTTAATTGAACAAATTTATTTCCAGGTAGGTAATATAGATAGATTTATATTTTAAATATTTCAAAAATAATTTTTATATCAAATTTTATAATTATAATGGAGATGAATAATGGATTTATGGTAATCATTTAATATATCATTGATTTTATCTGAACAAGTTATTATTATAGCACGTGACTTCCTTAATAGTTTATATATTAAAACCTCAAAAACTTAAAAGGAGCTTGGTGACCAATTTTTGTTTTATAGGGAGAAACAATGATGACTTTTTATTATAAATATGAAATGAAGGATATTTGCACTAGATTGAAGAGTGAATGTATTCTTCTATGTTATTATAATATTACATATATAAACACATGCATATTTTATTTTTATAATTGTTGTAAGATTGAGATAATAAGAAATTATCCATATATATCTTTTGAGCAATTTTTTATTATTATTTACAATAATATATTACATGGCTTATGATTAGAAGTGTTTTCTCAAATTATGATTTTTTATATAAATTGTTGTTACATATGTCTTCTTAATATTTTTTTTTTAATTTATTAAACTTAATATAGGTAGAATAAATATACCTCAACATGTTGGAAACAACTTAAAGGACCAAATATACACTTATAAACATTTAACTTTTGGATAACTATTTTTCTTGTCGTATTACACTTTCTATTGTTAAGTATTGAATATCCATAATAGCTTATAAACAATTTGTTACCTTTGTTATTTATTTTATCATTGTTAGGTCCTAAAAATGAAATTAAAATAAAATAAATGAATAAAATAAAATAAAAACTAACCTGGATCCATTTTAATTTGAATCTATCAAAAGTCCAAAAAGATCAAATCTCTAAGGGTGCAAACCACTTCTTTGAATTCAAAAATTTTTATTGTTCTCCAAGCTTAATAGATCGAGAGCTAAAATAAATCTAAACTAATTGTTTTATAGAAAATTGAATTACACAAATTCAATTATAACTGGCATATGAGCATAATCATTAAACCTATCAAAACTCCAAGCAGCTATGTAAGAATATAAAATTCTTCTAATTTAATAATAGACTGTGTATAAGACTTTTAACATAGGTCATTCTGTAATAATATAAGCCATTGATGGAACACAATTTTCTTAAAAGAATGAATTAATGTTCATGAGTTAAATAAAAAAGAGAGGATTTTCCTTATTCTATTTCATTGTTAAAGTTCTGATTTTGAGATTTTCTTGGTTGCCTACCGTCTCAATTTCACATGTACTCTCCAATGTCCTCACGATATTGTTACAACATAATCTTTCAGTAATTCTTTGATGCAATCCATATTATTTGCGGATTTCGGGACGTGTCTGAGCGGCCCTTTGACGTAACGGTCCCTCTCTTTTAATCAGAATAGTGGATATCACAGGGGCAATTAACAGATTTGAAGTATCATGAGACAATCCAATTCCAGTAGGCAACTACTGGAACTGAACGATATTCTTAGTTACAGACACCTCTGAAGTATCATGTGACTTTTCAGTTCTAAGGGACAAGAACCTAGTGGAATATTACATCAAATAAATAATATTTAATAAACTTTTAAGTTTATTTAATATATATGTATATGTATATTTATTTTTAGAGTATGTTTGGAAATTATTTTTGTTTAGTTAAGAATTAATTTTCCTTGATATACATAGAAAAATTTTAAAGGTCTAAGATCCAGAAACATTTGACAAAAATAAAAATTTGTCAAGGGTCAATAATTAAGAAGTGACATTGTCCAGCAAAAAACAAAAATAATTCAGAAGTGACATTGTCCAGCAAAGTCCAACCAAGCCATTTGGTTTTATTTTTTTATGTCTTTTTTCCATGAAATTAAAGGCAATGATAGAATGGGAATTAAAAGTCATATAAATTAATAAACTTGTACATTATAAATAATATAAAATGATTATATTGAATTTTAAAAACTTGTACCTTATAATTAGTATAAAATCGTGATATTGATTTAAATACATGATTTATTTGTGATTAATGATTTAGGGAGAACAAAATTTTATGGGAACTCACTAATAAAGATAATATATAATATATTTTGAATACTAAGTTATTAATAAATTATTATATTGAATGTGAATATAATTAAGTTTGGAAGTTTAATTATGTTAGTTAGATTTTATTTAAATATTGAAAGGTAAATGTGCATTGTAATTTAATTATGTGTACAAGTTTGATCATTAATTTTATTTTAAGTCATTTCTTGAGTTTAAGTTAAACTATTATGACAATTGAACTTTGTTTAATAATGAAAAGCAAGTTTTTTTTAGTATTAATATATTATATTATAAATATATTAAAAAAGAAATAAAATATCTCACAAAAACATTAAGCTTTTTTTTCAAATAATTTCAAACTAGGTTTAATTATAGGTCAATATAAATCCATATTAATCAAATATATAGTAAGTGCAAATAGGGATCAAATCTTTTAATGTGCAAACTTATTTTATACTACAAAATTTGAAAAAATGTTTGAAACCCAAGGTATTTGATCCTCTGAACACTTGATAAATGTGTGGTTGAGATGAATATATACTCTTAAGCTTGTAATTCCAAATTTTTTTTACTAAATTCATAAAAAAATTACAGAAAAATATATTTGAAATATGTCAAAATGTAAAATAGTGAGACTTCTTGAAATGTCTTAACAATAAGAATTTAATTTTTTCAATAGATTTATTTTAAAATGATATATAATATGTACATAGTTAAAATTGAATTATTTTATTAACATGATCATTGATATATGTTTTTTTTTTAAGTCAAAAATATCTATTAATTCTTCTAAAGATTACAAAAACATAAAGACAAAAGTAAGATAAAACTAGAGTATTTCATGCATGCTTCCCATAGTAGAAAAAATTCACCCAATATCCAAAAGAAGCTAACCATCATCCCTGAACATCAATATTCCCAATATCTAGAGCATCCATTCCATCTCCTACTGGCAGAGTTTGGCGAAATGTCTCATGCATGTGTGCTACAAATCCCTCCAAATGATCTTACCTACCATGTTTCCGCTTCTGCCCATGCTAGAGAGAAACCATCCTATCCATCGTGTGCCCTGGTTATGTTGCAAGTCGTTCATAAAGACTATGAACTCATTATGATCGTCGTCCTAGACTCGAGCTAGTTTCTCAACCATTAAGTGACCTGGCGCAATTGAGCTTCAATAGAATAAAATGGGGGAGGAATATCCATTCTTCCTGGAGAGTTGGCGTATTGGTCTACCTCCCCACCATTGTCCCGTTGATCCACTAAATGCACCGCTCCCATGCCTTGGGGATCGACACCCTTGCATGTGCATCCTCTTTTTCATTGCATCTCCCACCATGGTCCCTTTTCTACCAAAATTCCAAATGACCCACACTCGAAAGTATATCTTAAGAAATCCTCTCTATCAGACTAGCCCTTACACCTATGACAATGCACAAGTGTCAGGCCCCTGCTCGACCTCGAGTCCACACAAATAATATTCCCACCCTCCCTTCGCAAAAGGAAACTACAGTAACACATGCCTCAAATCCACCCTCTAGGGTCGATGGACCACCCCTAATAAAACTTCCCCATAGGCCTAGTATCCACAGGTTGACAACCAACCCCATCAAAGAAAAATTTTCTAGCCACCACACAACTCCACCCAACAACTACACCTACGAGGGTAGCTACGATAACATTTCCATCATAATCACAAATGAAAATGACAACATAAACGAAACCATAATAATTTACCTTCACTATAGTAAAATTGAAATTGCATGACCCCCAAACCAGGGTGCAGTTGAACCAAGCTACGAAACCTGCACAAGACTAACATTGCAACAATTATTCATAAATCAATTCCTTTCATAGTGGCCCAGGGTCCTAGGAATCTACATTTGAAACCGCCTCCAACACCAACCACACATTATACCACTTGAAAATGTAACCGCGCTTTACAGTCTGTCGCTAAGGAACATGTTGTGGCATGAGAGTTAAGCCACCCTACACACCTGAAGAGCTACTACCTGCCATAGACTCCACCTTCATCTCCCGCAACGTGAAAATGAGATCATCCACTAGGAAAACAACAATTAAATCCAAAACATTATTAAGAGCCTTCACTGGAAGCTTGCACCAAATAAGGTATTCCAAACACACTTGCTCATCATTAATGACGCATGTTAGGGATTTAACAACCCTTTCTCCCCCTTCTAATCATTGTCACCCCATTTGAAGGAGCATTGAATTATTTTATTATGGTCAACATTAAAATATTGTTATTTTATTTTATTGAAATATATTAGTTAACATAATAATTTATTCAAATCATCTATTTAATTATACAACTGCTTCACTCAAAAGTGAATATATATATATATATAAACAATGAATCCACACAAAGAGTTGAAGTATTCATGGTTTATATTACTATTAATTAAAATTAATCATATATATAAATATATTTATTTATTTATTTTATTATTATTACTAATATTAATTTATTATTTAGAGAATATATTATTTTTATTTTAAAAAAGACACATATCAATTCAAAGTTAATTATTGAAAGAATTAAATATCTCTCTCATTTTTGGCTGTTGCAAAAATATTATGGTATCTCTTCCTTCATTTATATATTAATAAAAACAATTTCAACAATTCAAATTAGAATTCCCATATTATAATTGTATCTCTTCTATTGAGGATATGTATATATCTATAAGTTATATGAATAAAGAATTGAATATGTAACATGTTTATGCAGATAAATGTATTCTTTACATCAATTATTACTTTGATTATATATTTCTGAAACAAAAAAAAGAAGAATAGAGAAATATCTGAACCAAAGTTTCAGAGTAAAGGTTTTCATAAAGAGGTACAAAGAGTTAGAGAAGGTTAGTAGAGTGTACTTCAAGTTTTGAAAAACCTTTAAGGAAAAAAAATCTTGAAAAAGTACCGAAAATTGAAAAATAATTTAAACCCTTAGCAAATTACCTAAACAAAAACTTTACATGAAATTTTTTGTGCTAGATTCCTTCCTTCTCCTGAATCATATTATAAAATAAATTTTATATAAAATTTCTCACACCTTATCATATTTATAATGTCTTAAATTCATAATCTATTCACTCCAATAAATAACTACAAGCTCATATTATTCTCCATGCATCATCATACTAATTAAAATACTTCACCAAACTTGACATTTTGTGATGGGAGTTGATTTTGGAAATATTATGAAATTTGATGGGAAAAATGCTTATTTAATTTATTTATTTTTTGAAATATTCTATCAATTTTGCAATATTCTTGAAATTTGAAGTTTAATTGCAGAGGTATACTAGCTAACCGTGTTTACAAAGCAAATAAATGAGTTTAATTTTCCATATTTTGTTTATATTCTCATTTAGTTAATTCCTTAGTTGCACAGGAACCGCTCCTCACATGTTGGGAACCCGTCCCAGCAGTTCCTGTGTTCCCGGGAGCATTGGAACGAGAAAGAAACGTTCCGTTTTCTCATAGAACGGCTATAGGAGTGATGGGACGTTTCCGGCGCGTGACTGTAATGGTGATTTCAGCGTTCCCACAATTGGAAACGACCACGCACCTTAAGGGATAATAAATCCCAACGTGCCACCGTAATTGGACAACTGAATTTTTAGGCGGAGTGTTTGTGGGTAAACCGAAATGGGTGGAAAATGTCACACATCTTTGCGTCTAAATGGATGGATATTGTCACACATCTTTGCATCGTTCACATTATTTTTTTCGTGTTATTGCCGCACTAATGAACTAATGAAGAGTGCAGCAACCCTACAGTTTATGTTCATTGTTGATCTTTTTGGGTACTTTTTTTTATAATAAAGTAGTGGCATTTCAGATTTCCTTGATCTTATATGAACTTTAAAGCATTTTCATATTGTATGAATGTTTTGACGATGTATTGTTTGGAAATTGTTTGGTAGTATGTATAGTGTCTTTTATTCTATACTTTTGTGTACTACTAGTACTTGTAAAAAAAATTGATACTAAAAAAAGGGTGAGTGGAGTGGTTTTTATATGAAGTTCAAAGCATTTTCATCAAATCTTTTATAACTTGATAGTTTAGTTGAAAATGTAAACTGTTGTTGAATTAAATATTTTTTAAATATAATATACTATTAATTTATATTTATATATGTATTATGTGTTTCTTTAAATTTTTATAAATATATAAGCTTTTTATTGCTTAATTGATGAGTTACTTAAATCTCTATAAATTAATTTTAAAATAGAATAGTTGTTTAATTTTTTATAAATTGATTTTAAAATATTTATATAATAAGAAATTATTATTTTTTTATTATAATTATTTTATATATATATATATATATATATATATATATATATATATATTTTAAATCTGGTCCTCATATATCCCTTTTATAATAAAATAAAATTTGTTTATCAAATAAAAAAATAATACTTACTATAATTAAAAAACAAAAATAAGTACACATATTTATTTAGTTTTAATTAGAGACATTATAAAACATGTTTCATTAAAATTTGAAAGGGGTTCTAAACTAATTTTAATTATCATTATTGAATAGATTTTACAATTTGAGTGAGTCTAATGGTTGAGAGCATGTGTTTCCTCCTAAGAAATCACAACATTCAAAAAGTATGTATGGGGGTAGAGTATGTATGTTTTCTTAGAATTAGTAGTCAAATCGTTGTGTGGAGGTGGAGTCTCACAAATAAGGAGGTCTCATACACCAAATTGGTGTTCTGTTTGGCCCTGACATTAAAATTGGATAATAATAATTAATATCTTTAATATTATTATATTAAAAGTTATTTTAAAAGTTTAAAATATATAGAATTTTAAACTATATAATTATTATTTTTTGTCCCTTGTCCTACAAACAAGGAGGTCTCATACACCAAGTTGGTGTATGGCTTGGGGATGGCCTTAAAATTGGACAATAATAATTAATATCTTTAATATTATTATATTAAAAATTAAGTTGAAAGTTAAAAAATATAGAATTTTAAATTATATAATTATTATTTTATTTTTTATTTTTTAATTATATAATATTGCCTGATCAGTGGTTTCTTGTAAATTTTAGGGAAACTTGTAGCCGTTCAGGACACCTGTACCCAAGTTCCCATCGTTCCCTCGTTCCAGAAACTTGTGCAACATAGGTTAATTCTGTTCATTCTGTTCATTTAGATACATGCATTACAACCCATTCTAGTGGAACCTTTTCGCAGTAACTATTGAATCTCAGAACTCACGCCACTATTTTCATCATCTGGCATATTCTACGAATCATAAGACACTTTATAAATAAATATAAAGGGAAACAGGTTGTAGAGATTCTTCAAACATAACTGTATTTTTAGTGATTCTTTCAGTTCATCATTTGCATATTCCATGGCTGTTATAATAACGGTATAATCAGTTCTCGGTTGCTAACTTATAAACTATTCTTTATATTTTCAATTAGTTAATTCTTTTCATTTCTGTTCATTTAGAAACATGCATTACAACCCATTCTGGTGGAATTTTTCCCAGTGAGTATTGAATTTCAGAACTCACACCACTATTTTCATCATCTGACATATTCTACGAATCATAAGACGCTTTAAAAATATTTATACATGAAGCAGGTTATAACATAACTGTATTTTTAGTGATTCTTTCAGATCATTATTTGCATATTCCATGGCTGTTATAATGACGGTATAATTAGTTCTCGGTTGCTAACTTGTTATCACAACTTCCAGGGTTATTCCATGAACAATATGTTCAAATTTAAAAGCTTGAAAGTAAAGCCCATTCTTGCAGAGAAAACCTAATCAAGATTCATTGCTGGGGTGTAAAGTAATTCACAAATTTAACGCCTGTTTGAATTTGAGTAAACTAAAGTTCCACTAAAAAAACGGGTCTTACAAAATAATAACTTCTGCCTGTGAAAATTAAACACGTTTTATTATGACAGATAACGTGTTAGAACATTAGATATTGTTTATTCATATGGATTTAAATTTGAAATCACTCGGAAAAAATAATAAGTACCGCAATGAGAATGAAACAAATTCATGTTAAAATATTGTGTTGCTTTAAGATGCATGCATTGTTTCTTGATGTTTTGAGAAAAAATGATTTGCGATAAATTTTTAAATAAATTTTATTGATGCTAGAGATTATGAGAATCAAACAAATTCATGTTAAAATATTGTGTTGCTTAAAGATGAATGTATTGTTTCTTGATGTTTTGAAAAAAAATGATTTTCGATAAATTTTATTGATGCTAGAGATTGGGGTTGGTTAGTTTCATATAATATTTTAGGTTTAATTTTTTTTATAATTTTTATGATGGCATAATTTTAAAGTGAGAATATTTTTAATTACGCCGTAAGGCGTTATTATTTGAAAACAACATTGCTGTTGCTTTGCTGTCCTTCATATGCATCGTTGGATTTTGTGTTAGACGATTAAATTGTTGGTGCCCATTGATTTAAAATCGTTACTTATTGGCCAGGTGGCAACAAAATTGGTTCAAGAAATTGATTACTTATTAAAGTTAGTTGCCCGCTGCACCAGTTCCTCCTCCTCCTGAAACTCGCTTAACTTCGCCTCCGCGCTCGCTGTCCAGTGAAGTCTTATGCATTGGCATAGGCTCTGGTCGTTAGGTTGTCTCGGGGGCTTTCCAGATGAAGACGACGACAGCGCTGAATTGTCATCCTACAGAAGGTGGATCCATAAGCTGTTTTGCAACCGCAGGGTAAAGAGATGCAGCAGTGGCACTAGTATGAGGAATGTGCAATTTATTGATACCGAAGGTTGTCAGTTGCAGCGCATTTTGAGTTGGGTACACTCTCCAAATCCCATCTGGCTTCGCTTGTTGAAATGCCCCTACAAGACTGTGCCTTCCTGGGTTCCGTTGGAGAATTTAAGGGTTTTAGAATTGTCCGGGTGCTATTTGAAAAGATTGTGGCTTTACAAATCTCAGGTAAAAAGAAATTTGTTGAATTAAAGTTTTGCATATTTACTCTCTCTTCATTTTACATCACAGAGCCTTGCAATGAAGTTTAAGGGTTTTGTAGAAGACAGTTCCCAAAGCTTAATTGTAGTTGACACCCGTGAATATTTTGCAGGCACCTTTGCTGTTGCGAGAGTTAGTTATTGATTCACCCCTTTCAAAGTTACCAGAGAATATAGGGGACCTGAAGGACCTCGAACTCATGGTACTCCGAAATACTAATCTCAAAATTTTGCCAGAATCGTTCGGGAATTTGAAGAAGCTAAAATCTCTCGATCTATCTCACTCCCCTTTGTTGCAGAAGCTTCCGATTTCCTTCGCTAAATTGAGAAACCTGGAACGCCTCAATCTCTGTTGCTGCAACTCATTGCAGGAGCTTCCAGATTCATTCGGTGATTTAACAAAGCTTATGCATCTCGATCTGTCGAGATCTTCTTCTTTGGAGACGCTTCCAAATACCTTCGGTAATTTGAGAAGCCTCCAACACCTCAATCTTTCTTACGCCCAATCTTTGAAGGGGCTTCCAAATTCCTTCCGTGATTTAGCCAACCTTAAACATCTCGATCTCTCTAACTGTTCCTCTTTACAGAAGCTTCCTTACTCCTTCGATAATTTAATTCCACTGGATTATCTTGATTTGCAGGGTTGCCCTAATTTGATTGTATCCAGAGAAATACTTCTAAATACCCGTCCGTCATCATAAATCATTCCTATTGTACACCTATTTGAAGTTTTTCAATTCCACTGGATTATCTTGATTTGCAGGGTTGCCCTATTTTGATTGTATCCAGCGAAATACTTCTAAATACCCGCCCGTCATCATAAGTCATTCCTATTGTACACCTATTTGAAGTTTTTCCTTTGCAAGTCCTTCGCGAGTCTAATTCTTGATGGGGCATTTTTAATAAATTTCCAATAAGATGTACGTTGCATTTGATAATACATCTATCCTTGGAAGCATCGAGTTCCAGTGATAAATAGAGAGGGAGCTTCCATCCCTTTACATTATGTGGGTATTGTATATCTTCTGCTGCTGTATTGAAAGTTCTCCTGCCCCCAACTGGGAAAAACTGCAGTATTCTCAGCCTCAGCGTTTCAGCTGCATGTTCTATGTAGGTATCTGTTCACCGTGTTGTAGTTTTGATTACGACGAGGGCACACACCAATTTTGGCTCCGGCAGAGGAAGGAAGGTGCTTAATAAAGTGTAGCTGTGTTTGAATCTTGATCTTGGGCAAGTCAAAACCAAAAGATCAAAGTTTGTGAACAATTCTGAGTCTTGATAGTTCTGTGCTTTGCAGGTAGGCTTCAAGAAATGGAGAACAACGATCAAATATTCAGGCCACCGGAGCAGGATTTTCTGTTACAATGGGGGAATCGCAAGCGCCTCAGATGTGTCAAAGTACAAGTAGATGACAAAATAAAGAGAACCACCGTTCCTGTATACAGGCGTGTCATCAGAGCCGAGAAGGAAAATCCATCGACTCAAATTCCAGATTGCCCCCAACCCAATCGCCTAGGTAGCAGGAATTCACAAACAGCCGCCGTCAAAACTACGGCCGTTGACGGCATCAAACTCCATATGAATGACCATTCATCCCCGGAAAAGAATTATAGGTTTCCTCTGCGAGGGAATAATGGATGTTCTTCCACTGATGATACCTTCCGTGATTTAGCCAACCTTAAACATCTCGATCTCTCTAACTGTTCCTCTTTACAGAAGCTTCCTCTAAACCACAAACAGCTTAATAAGATGCCAATCTCACCATTGAATCAAGACTCAGTTGCCCTATAGTGGTTGTTGGACTTACCCTTGCTGTTTCAATATGTAATCTGGATAAGATTTTCCTATTCTCATTCAAAAGCCAAAATTAGAAAATCAGTTGAAAATGTTCATGATTTTTACAGTCATTCGAAAGATGAGGGTTGTTAGAGAAGAGTCTAATAGGGCAATCTACACCTACAATCGATCCTCATTTTATAATAATTTTCTATTACAACTGGGCACTGGCCAGCACCATTTCCTCATTGTTTTCACTGCTGTTTTCTGTCATTTGAGGTAACTGTTGGTTATATGCATGATTTTGTTGATCTCATTTACCCTTTTCTAGTGTTCAATTTACAAGTCATACAAGTTGTAACCGCTTTGTTTTTCATCTTATATGGCCTACAGTCTTATGGTTAGTTTGATAAAAATCTACCTATCTATCTCTCTATCTCTGACTACTTAAGAACTACTTCAGATTTTTTTTTGTTGGCATGAATATCTCTGTTGTCACATTTCGTCTACTATCTCCCACTTCCTCGTTATATACAGGAAAAAAGCTTATATTTTTATGTTTAAAGATGAAATGGAGATATGTGTATGTTTACAATGGAAGACAACACTATCACTAAGTATATGATCCTATCTTTATTAAAATTGACTAAAATTACTACAAATATCTTGTTTAGCAACTAAATATGAAATGGAGATATGTGTATGTTTACAATGAAAGACAACACTATCACTACATATATGAAATTTACAATGAAAGACAACATTATTACTTGACTAAAATTACTACAAATATCTTGTTTAGCAACTAAGAATCAATGAATGACAACATTATTACTGAGCTTGATGGCTTCTCCTATCTTTATTAAAATTGACTAAAATTACTACAAATATCTTGTTTAGCAACTAAGAATCTTACGGCGTTTCCTTTGCAACATTTGGTGATGGTGCAATTTCTAGTATTATTTTTATTATGTAAAATGATTATTTCTTTATTTTTAATAGTCTAATCAAGATTTCACATCTTTGTTATTCCTGTTTAAGTTAAAAGTGGCAGTTTTAGCTAGAATTAGAAGCAATTTTAAGAAACATTTTAGCTTCTCATTTATTTATTTTCTTCTTATGCATATGATACCTAGTCATAGTCATCCTTTCAATGAGAGATAAACGTGCTTCAGTCAACAAAATAGGATATGGAGCATTTCATTTAACCTTCAGATGGTAAGTTATAAAATTCTTTTAGATTTATTCTATCTTCCTCCACAACTATCTAGAAACAATGCAACTCCAAACCTCACATTTAAATAAAATAACATGAGTGATGGAGTTTCAAAGAGATATAAATATCTAAATATTTGAGGACCCACAATTATTTTTGAACTCATAATAAGCTTTCCATCCCCCATTTTCTCAATGTTATAATTCCAAGTGTGTTTGTGATGCCTTCCAATTCCAAGATATTTGATTGAAAGAAATTTCTCTAAATAGTTGTTGTCATTTATGAAAGTATTATATATAATTATCATGACTTTAATTTTGTTAACATTAACAATCATACCCATCTTGGAGCAAACACCTTAGAGGAATCTTAGTTGCTTTCCAATATAGCAATGGCTCCTCACCAACAATATATATATATATATATATATATATATATATATATATATATATATATATATATATATATATATATATATATATATATATATAATTTTCTAACTGAGCTTGTGATGCATTTCAATTCAAGATATTTGAGTTAAAGAACATGCTTTAAATAGTTGTTTTCCAATATTATAACTGCTCCTCAACAAAAAAATATATATATATATATATAGAGAGAGAGAGAGAGAGAGAGTTATGACTTTAATGCCTACATCTTCCAAATATTCTTCAAGGGGATAAGGGAGATCCTGTTTGACTTTGATATTGCATTTAAGTCAATCGTTAATGGTCTTAAACTTACAATAACATTCTCAACTTGTTACAAAAACCCTCAACTAGAGAGGAACTATTATGCCCTCCAACCAGGTTATAATTTGGGGGCAAATATATTCAAAACTTGTTACAACAACCCTCAACTAGAGATGAACTATTTTTCCCTCCAACCAAATAATGATTCAGGGGGAAGACATACTCAAAAGGTGAATTGTTAAGATAATATTTTTAGGTAGAAAATTATTTTATATTATTTAAATATCTAGCATTTCTCCTTATTTCAAAACTCTAATACTATTTTTGGTATGAATAACCACACTATATATCTGATAAGGAATCATACTCACGGAATTTCAAGGGGAAAAGAGAAATAAAGAATCATATTTGCTTATTTTTAAGTAGGAAAGAAAAAAATGGAATCATATTCACCTATTTTCAAGCAAATTGGACAAATTTTTGTCATAGAAAATTTCCAAACCCATCATATTCACCTATTGCATTTGATGTAATTATGATTTGAAAATTTTGATATACTCCATTGTAAGATAGCTCAAGAGGTAGCTCAAGTGGCAAGATTGACCATAGAGAATGGAATTATCTTATATGTTTTTTCATCACATATTATTGTATTAAAATACATGATACAAAATGTATACATAATTGCTTTATTTAAAATATCAAAGCATTAAAATTATATATATATATATATATATATATATATATTCTATTTAAACTATCTAAAGAAAAATTTAGGAAATCTTGTAATGGCATCATGAGATTTATATAAATATATTAAGGTTTTTTTTTGGACTTTGATAGTCCCATAAATAATTTTATTAACTTTGTATATTTTATGTGAACATAAATATTTATAATTGGATATATAATTTAAATGGTCCAATATATAATGGGAAATGTGTTTGAGTTTCTTATATTTATTATAATATTGCATAGAGTTAATTTTATTTGAACAAACATCGTTATTTCTAATTAGTCTTTTAACCCAACAAAATTATTTTTAGTTAAGTAATATAAATAGATTTATATTTTAAATATTTTAAAAATAAATTTTATGTCAACTTTTATAAAAATAATGGAGATGAATAATGGATTTATGGTTATCATTTAATATATCATTTATCTCACTTGAACAAGTTATAGCTTCGTTAATAGTTTATATAATAAAACCTCAAATAATTAAAGGGCGGTTAGTGACCACTTTTTGTTTTATAGGGAACCACAATGATGAATTTTTGCCATATATTCAATAGTGAATGCATCTTTATATGTAATCTATAATATTCCATATATAAATACATGTATATTTCAATTTTACTATTGTTGTAGAATTGAGATAATAAGAAACTATCCATTTATATTTTTTGTGCAACCTTTAGTTATTATTTACAATAAGATATTATATGACTTGTGATTAGAAGTGTTTTCTCAAATTATGGATTTTTATATAAATTTTGGTTACACATGTATTTTTAATATTTAGTTTTTTAAGCTTATTGATTATAGCATAAGTAGAAGAAACATAATGGAGGTCAAATATACACTTATAAGCATTTAGTTTTTGGATTACTATTCTTATAGTATTGCACTTTCTATTGCTAAGTATTTAATATCCATAGTATCTTATAACAATGTGCTACATTTGTTATTTATATTCTCATTTTTAGGTATTAAAAATGAAACTAAAATAAAATAAATGAATAAAATAAAATAAAATGACACAAATGCATGCACACACATATAACCAACCTAGATCCACCTTAACTTGAATCTATCAAAATCCCAAAGGGATCAAATCTCTAAGGGTGAGACCCATTTCTTTGAGTGTAAAACTTCATGAAATTTTTGCAACTCGAGATTTCAAGTAGAATCCCATTGCCTAACATTTAGGTTGGGCTTCTTTGATTTGAAGAAAATTCCTAATTTTTTTATTTAAGAGTGGAAAAGATAACTAATGCTAAGTATCCTTGCATGATCTCTTCCCTCTATTCATTATCTTAGTCAATCATAGAAGATCTCAACTTGATGAATGCATGTTTTTATTTGTACTTCAAATGAATGAGAATATTTTTGGTCAAACATTTTCCACAATTTTTTGACTTAACCTACTTCCCGTGCCTCATTAATAGGAAATATCAGCAACTTTCCTTCCCATTCTATTCCTGTATCCAACCTGGAGTGAATTTTTTCTCCCCTATTTCATAAGCCATGGATGAAAATCGTATGTCCTCTACCTTCTCTAACCATCATGCAAGCCCATTCCCATAGGAAGAGAATGACGAATCCAAAGTCCTTTTCCCCAAAAGGTGGTTTAATATTGATTTATAGACTAAAAATCTAACATACTAGAAGCTTGCAAATGACAAAAAAAATCTGAAGGCATCCACATAGCCTTTCTTAATTAAGAAACCTTCATAAATAAAATCATAGAGTCGTGCATTCCAAATGTTCATATGTCCATGAATTTTTGGATTCACTATCCCTACATGATCTCTTCCATCTGTTCATTATCGTAGTCAAGCACAACATATCTCAACTTGATGAAAGTAATTTTTTTTGGTACCTCAAATGAATGAGAATATGTCCACTCAAACATTATCCACAAGTTGTTGAGTGCATCACTAAAGTGATATGGCTAAGAAATATTAGATTTTGTTTTTGTTATCTTCTTTTCTACTTGTGGTTCAACATTTTGAAAAGTGAGCTAGTGAAGAGACTATAAGTAACACTGATTTCATATTCCTGGACATCTTGGAGGGTAACAACATCAATTCCAGGTCTCTTCACTATTTGTGATACCATTTCAATAACTAATAACTTCTAGCATGGGTCATTAAGAGCTTAAAACAGATGCATTTGTCCTAAATGGAGTTGAAACTGTAGTAGCCCCAGAACCTCACTTGGTCTAGAAATTGCTGATTAATTTAACACCGCTTTAGTAGATTCTCTTAAATGAATGGCTCCAATATGAAAATATCAAATGTTGTAGAGATATCACTGAGCGAAGTATCTTCAAATGTTGCAACTATTATTCATTGCCTTCCAAACCTGAGCGGATATTTTCAAACAATTTTCATCAATATCTAATTAAACTTTGACCCAACTATCCAATAAGAAATTTAATCGAATTACAGTAGCCACTCACCACAGGTGCCATATAGAAAATGTAGTATAGTTCCATATGTTTCTCCATATGCTAGAACACACCAGGTAGTTTATCCATATGCTCGGAAGGTTTGAAATTTTTAAGGTGTTGACCTTCATCTATAATCACTACTTCCCAATTAAGGCATTTCAAAGAGCTCCGATCCACAGGAAAAAATCATGAACATGTTAACAATAGATGATGATAAATCAGATGTTCTCTCTTGTAAAACACCAAATATACATAAACATCTCGCCTCACAAATACATCTGACTTCTTTCCATGGGCACAAATATATGTAGATGGATCAGCCGTATATTTTATCACTTGTTAAATCTCCAAGATTTTTGGATTGATCTTTCATATATTTAGAACTCATTTAGTTGCCATGACTTATAGACATGGTTCCTTTGCTTTCAGTGATAACTTTGAAAAATGATTGTTTGTTGTTTATCCTCTCAATTTCTAGGCTCTTGCAACCAACATATTTAATCATGTGTGACTTTCATTCCATTTGTTGCAATGAGTACATGTTGTTGCAAGTTATACCCTTTATATGCCAACAATTGCTTTTCCTGTTTCAACCAAAGTTTACTAGAAATACCAGCCTATGATTGCAAATCATCTTTCCTACAATCAATACTACATATTATTGTCACTAGTGTTGATGGAAAATGCATTTTCCCATGAACCATCTTTACAAACTTACAATTACCAATTGGCATGTGCTTTATACCAATGTTGAATAATATAATTCTTTGGACCATGAGTCCCTGTCACCTCAATTTTGTCCTACTTGAAATTATGATTAGTCTCTAATAAGCAATTTTTAGGCATACTGCAACTAACTACTCATGCAGTAACCATTGAAATTGTATACAACAAAAAACCTTTCAAATAATAATATTATGAGCGAGTGATAGAAAATAAAACAGTTTCAAGTAGAGGCCAATTTCCTAACATTTGGGTTTGGCTTCTATGATTCTAAGAAATTGCAAAAAATATTATTTAACAGTGAAAAGGATAAATAATGCTAAGTTCTGCATTATTAACATATCTCTAATTAATAATTTTAGCACATGCTTACATATATTTTCCTAGTCTAAGCCAAAGTTAATACATTGTTTTCCATGAATGAAAAACAGATGACATGGATAATAACTTCCCAGTTGGTATTACCAATAATCCCCATAAGATCATTTTTAATTTTCCATTCATGAAATGATGGAAATGACTGGCATCCCTTGGAACGATTTCTCATGGAGCAATCTTAGAGATGAATGATATGGCAGAGTAGAAGTCACCACACACGAGGATATTTTTAATGATTTGGATAGGTGTACCTGGGGAGGTATTTGAGGTAGAGGAGAGCATGGTGGAATCTCTCTCCTGCCTCTCATTTTTGTCATCCCTCTTAGGTCTTAGCTTAGGGTGCAGTTTCCGACAATTCTCTTCGCTGTGTCCCTCTTTCTCACAATGTGTACAAGAAGGCTTTGCTCCTCTTCTCTTTGATGTTGCATCTCTTTTTGTGTAGTATTTTTGTTCGTGCGTCCCCCTGCTTTCAAGATGCATGGCCTTCACACTCGCCTCATTGATAGTAGCAGGCTCAAAAAATAATAATGAATGCCTTATGTAACTATGTAAAAAACTGACATACTTAGTTACAATCTTTGGTGAATCCAATGAAATGTCCATGTTCAAGGTTTGTTTTCTAGATTCTTCAGTGAATTTTTGCACATTTTTACCTTTTCCTTGCTTTAGGTAATGCCTTTCGCTTATAGCCCAATGGGAAAAACTGATTTTTCAATGTAGAAATAAAATTTGACCAAGAGGAGAGAAGGTTACCCAAATTTTTGTTGCCTTGCAATTTTCTTTCCCACCAAACGAGAGTGGTGCCACCCAGTCGAGGGGATGCCGACTAGATCTGTGCCTCATCTTTCTTGACCTATTGAATATGGAAGTATACCTCAATATGTATAATCCAATTGTTGAGATTTTCCACATTACATTCTTCTGTATACATAAGTGAGTCAAACTTTACATCTAGTTTAAGGAAAGGTTTCTTAGATGTATGCATGTACGTCTGCGAGAATGATGAGAAGAAGAAGATGAAATATCAATAGAATATGGAGAGGGAGGGGGCGCTTCTCCTCGATCTCCATGATTTATTGATCCATGATCATTTGCATCTTTCTTCTCAAGCTTGGCCAACTTCTCAGACTCTGAAAACAATTCGTCTACTTTCTCTTCCATATTGTAGAATGCCTTGCGTTAATTCTTCTCTTCTTCCCAACAAGATTCCTCATTTTCCATGTTTCCTCTTTGTGGTGCATTTCCTACTTTGAGATCAAAGGAATTAAGCTTTCCTTCACCTCTTTGAAGCTTGTTTCTAGTTAGCATGTACTCATGAAATTTGCATCAAAAAAGACCTTATCTGATACCACTTGATCCAAGATATTTTGCTTAAAGATGCATAAATAATTACATGTAATAGAGAACTTTAAAATCATGAAACTTAAGCACATAAAACGAAGAGAAAAGAGAACATAACATTCATGAGATCAAGATAGAAAAATTTGATTACAGAGTTCCTCCAATTTGGACTACATCTATGGGCCCTGCTCGACAATGGGGAGGATTTCATTTATTAAGTGGAAAAAAGAAGAATAAGTACAATAAAAATTACATAAAGCACCCTTATACCTCCAATCTAAAAAATATCCAAAAAATGGAGAGCCCTGATGCAGAAATAGACATCACCTTTGAGTTCTTGTCACTGAGAGGTGTAAAATCGACATAAAATTTGTCCAAAACTAACACTAGTAGGTTCTACGCCATAGGGAATATTTTTTATGCCACTCAATACTCCATGGGCATGGTTTCGCACCTCTAGCCCGCTCTTGGTTTTGCTCTTGGTTGCTCTGCCCTCCATGCACTCTATGAGAGTTAGATTTTATAGCATTTAGTCGGTAGACCTTTCAAGGGCCAACATCTGGCGCGTTGGTAAAATGGGTAAATGGTTGAGGAGGGGTGAGGGGACCAAACCTACCTCTCCCCATTTTAATATTCCATTGCACATTTTTGTTTTGTGTTATATATTGGGACCACCCACTCAGAGGTTGGCCATGTGGGTTGAGCAGGTTCGACCCCCGCCAATTTCGTATTCTATGCTGACTCCATGTAGTGTGATAAATATGTATATGGTGTGGGTGGTGGGCGGGCCCATTCTATGCGGTCCAACCCAACCACACTCTCGTTGTTATTTTGTGTCGATCCATGGTGGTGGTTCTCGGGGTGGTGGGGTTGGCAACCCATCCCCCAAAAAATTGATATGTATTGTAATATGGTTGTGGGGTGGCGGGGTTGGTGGCCCGCCACCCATTATATATATATATATATATATATATATATATATATATATATATATATATATATATATATATATTATTTTCATAAAAACATATCCCATTTTTTAAAATTCTTGAAACTAGAAGGTATTAGGAAAATTAAGTACCCAAAAAATTCCCCCGCTTCTTAGGTCCTGGGTTCCCTGCTGGTTGACAGGGAAATTGTAGGATACTTAAACCCAGCCCAAGTCCAGCTTTGACCAAAACTTTGACTCGCTCTAACTTCTTCATACAACCTTAGATTGAAGCACCATTTGCACCATTGGATTCAGAACAGAGAACACTTCGACATGGTCCTAGTATTATTTTCATTTGGTCACTTTGATTTTTGAGCAATTTTAAAGCCACTTGTACTTAGATATCCTCCTCAATCATTTCTTCCTTAAAATAATTTCAAAATAAATTTAATTATAGGGATATATAGATCCATCATAAACAAATATATAGCAAGTTCAAATAAGGATCAAATATGTTAATGTGCAAACCTATTTTATAATGCAAAACTTAAAAAATATTGGCACCTCAAGAGATTTGAACATATTAGCGCTTTCTAAAATTGTGGTTGAGATCAATATATACTTGTAAGTTTGTAATCCCAAAATATATTTGTTGGATTCATACAAAAATGAGAGAAAAATATATTACAAAAAATGTCAAAATGTAAAATAATGAGACTACTCAAAATCTCTTAGCCGTAAGAAATTTTTTTTTTCAATGGATTGATTTTAAACTCATATATAATATGTACATAGTTAACATTGAAATATTTTATTAACATGAGCAGTGATTTTTTTTTTGTAAGTCGAAAATTTATATTAATCCTTCAAAATATTACACCTTGGTAGTTTCATAATCAAAATGTCTCCAACATCATTCTGACTAAACTTGTAGGCTAGGAGGTACTGACAAAAACATAAAAATAAAACTAGAGGATTCCATGCATGCTTCCCACAATAAACAAATTTTACCCAAGATCCAAAGGAAACTAACCATCATTCTTCCACATCATCATTCCCTAGACCTATTCCATCACCTAGCGGCGGAGGTTGGAGAAATGCCTCATTCACGTGTACTTCCATGTGTGCCAAATGTCCCTCAAGATGATCTTGCCTATCCTTTATACACTTCTTCCCATGCCAAAGAGGAACCTTTCTATCCATCATGTGCCACTAATTATTTAGAAAATCATTCATAAAGCTATGAGTTCATTATGGTCATAGTGTCAGTTCCGAGCTAATTTCTCGACCATCAGAGTGACCTGATGCAACTTAACTTCCATAGAATCAAATGGAGGAGGAAGATCCACTCTACCAAGAGAGCTAGCCTACTAGTATACCTTCCCACCAATGTCTCGTTGATCCATTGAATGCACCACTATCATTCCTTGAGGATCAACACCCATTTGTACACATCCTCTTTTTCATTGCATCTATTGCCATGGTTCCATTTATACCAAAATTCCAAAGGACCCACACCCTGTAGTTCATCTGAAGAAATTCTATCTTTCAGCCCAACCCTTGGACCTATTACACTGCATAGGTTTCTGATGTCTGCCCCACCTTGACCCCACTCACAAAATATGCTTACCCTCCTCTCACATAAAGAAATTACAAAAAAACATGAATTGAAGCCACTCTTTAGGATCAATGGATCACACCCAATGTAACTTTCCCATAGGCCCAACATCTATAGGTTGAAAATCGACCCCGTTAAAGAAAAATTTGCTAGCCAAAACACAACCCCACCTAGTAAATACGCTTGCTATAGTAGAAAATCTAGAAGCATCATAACCCTAAACCAAAAGGACAACATAAAAAAAACCATAAGGCTTTACTTGCACTACAATGACATTGTTAGAACCTCGAACCAAGTTGTAGACGACCCAAGCTGCCCAAGGTGCACCAAAATCATGCTGCAACAATTTTCCACAAACAAATTCTTATCATAGCGGCCCAGGTTCAAAGGCATTTGAATTTGAAACCACCACTAGCGCTAGCCACACACTATACTACTCAAAAATATAACATTTTTTTAAATAATATCACCAAGGAGCGTGGTGTGGCCTGAGAATTAAGCCAGCTTGTGCACCTAAGGAGCTACCATCCTCCTCGGAATCCACATTCATCTCCTCTAATGTGAAAATGAGATACTTGACCAGAAAAACAACAACTAAATCTCAAATGTTTTTGAAAATATTCACCAAGCTCACGCCATATGAGGTGTTCCTAGCACACTTTCTTATCATTAATGATGTATATTGGGGGTATTAACACTCGTTTCATGTGTTGTCAATCATCTTTTTGTCACCCCCAACGAGTGGAACATTGAAATATTTTACTATAGTCAACATTAAAATATTTGTTTTTCCTTTATTGAAATATATTAGTTAAAATGTATATTCAAATAGTTTATTTATATCATATATGGAAATATACAACTTCTTTTCAAAACTATATATATATATATATATATATATATATATATATATATATTTTTTTTTTTTTTAATTTTTTTTTCTTTTTCTTTTCTTTATAGAGAATACCATTTTTTTTTAAAGGACTCATGTCAGTTAAAAGATAACCATTAAAGGAATTACACATCTCCCTCATTTTTGGCCATTTATTATGATAGTTCTTCCTTCATTTAAATATTAAAAAAATAATTTCAACAAATCAAGTTACAATTCATTCTATTATAAAGAAGTGTTGCAAGGTAGGGTAGTCCCTTCTATTTTGGATATGTAACAGGTTTATATTAATTGTATATGTAACAGGTTTATGTAGGTAACTATATTCTTCATGTCAATTACTATTTTGATTATATATTTTGGAAACAACAAAAAGAACAACTGAGACCAAGTAGCAAAATATGGGAACAAAAACTTCATAGTAGTAGGTTTTTACGAAAATATAGAGGAGGTTTGTAGAATGGACTTTGAGGAACCCTTGGAGAAAAAAAATCTTGATGAAGCAATAAAAATAGTGAAATAATTAAAACCCTTGGAAAATTACCTAAACAAAAATCTTGCATGGCAAGTTTTTGTGCTAGAGTCCTTCCTTCTACCAAATCATATTATAAAATGAATTCTGTATAAAATTTCTATCACCTTATAATATTTATAATGTCTTAAATTAATAATCTATTGACTCCCATAAATAACCACAAGCCAAGATCATGCTCTATCCATATCATGCAAATTTGAATACTTCACCAAATTTGCTATTTTGTGATGGTAATGGATTTTGGAAATATTGTGGAATTTGATATGGAAATTTTTTTATTTAATCTTATACCTATTCTTTACATTTTGAAATATTCTGCTCAATTTTGCAATATTCCTCAAATTTGAAGTTTGAAGTTTAATTGCAACAAATTTGAAATTTAATTGTAGAGGAATGCTAGCTAACTAACTTTGCAAAACGATTAAATGAATTTAATTTTTCCATAATAATTTTTATATTTTGAATTAGTTAATTCTTTTCATTTATGTGCATTTAGATACATGCATTACAACCCATTCTAGTGGAACATTTTCCCATTGATTATTGAATTTCAGAACTCACCCATTATTTTCATCATCTGACATCTTTTACAAATCATAAGACAATATATAAACAAGGATGGTTGCAAGGCAGCTAGTCCCTACCTTGAGCGAGCGGGAGTTTGAGCAGTGAAGTCACTTAGCATTCAAAGTGACCATGAACTTAATGCTAAGTTCAGTGAATATTTTTTGTTGAAGATGGGAACAAGAACCTGAGACTGAATCTACCAGCATATTTTTGTTTTTAAGCTCAGATAACACATGCATTTCACCAATGATGATGCCAATGGTAGTGTAAACCTATGCTACACAGAAAGAAGTTAAATTAAAATAGATCTGAAACAAAGTGGTAAATTAACTCAACAAAGCTCTCTAGTAAGGAAAGGACCAATTGTTAGAAGTCATTTTATCTTGCCGTGTTGGCCAAGAAACGACTTTTTTTTTTCAAGCATGCAAAATTTTATTGAGTCGGAGACATTCTACGTGATAATGAATGGCAAGCCAATCAAGCTGCCAAACATAATTTGACTCAGTCATTGATTCAGTATGAACATGAAATGCCAAGCCAATCTCACTGGAGTGGATGTATTTAGCCTTATAAATAACAACAGTTATTTTTTAATTTTATTGTCTTGAAGCTAACTTTATATTTGTGTACCTGCTACAAATAGAGGCCATGTTCCAAGTAAAGATGAGATATGCATCCTGCTGAAGAAGCAAGAAATCCTTGAAACTTCAAAATTTGCTATCAATATTGGAAACCAAATCATTCACTAAATGAATTTTTATCCTTAATTAGATGAGGTATGGATGGCTTCTTTACAACATTCTCTTCTAGGATTGTGAATGGCTGCTTCTTTACAACTTTTTCTTGTGGCATTGTGAATGGCTGAGCACTCTGGCTGATGATGGAGATTCACAATGGATTACCACGACTAAACCAAAGTGATGGCATGGAGGTGAGAAGGGCAAGAGGTGAATCGGTTCAAATTTCTAGAGATATTCATAGTGCTAAAACATTGTCTTCATTTGTTGAAGATTATAAATATTTCGAATAAGAGGAAATTAGCCTTGCCAATCAGAGACCGCTGGAGCTTCAACCTGACGTACCCAGATATCATTGAATACAAAACACAATTTTTTGTGTACTCAATTTCGTTACATATGTTCGATTTTCTTTGCTCTTTCGCTATTTTTACTCTGTTTGAAAATTTCATCTGATGCACCATTTTTATTGATATTTATATTAATGAAATAATTAGAGAAATTTTGTTGAAATTTCTCAAGTAGTAGAAAAAAGTAGGAGGACGAATTCTAACCAACCATGAAGATCGGGAAAGGTTAGGAGGGATTAAAAACCTGAATGAGATCTAAATCCCGGTGGTAGAAGAGTGGGGACCAGAGACACAGACTCTAGTAAAAAAACAACATCATCATGGAGCACCATCCCCCATAAAATTCATGATGAGAAGGAAAGGCAATGAAATTGGCAAGGAAAGCATTATAGACTCCCGAGATATTTTGCTACCTTTATCAAGCTTTCAAGACACTAGCACAATCATTTGTTGACGAAAATATACTTGTCTCAAATTTGAAAACCAAAGTTATTTAAGGAAGAGTTGAAAACCTAAGTTATTTAATGAACATTAGTAAAGTGGGAATGTTGTTTTCAATTAAACCTTTCTATAGGAAACCATTAGTATAAGATCTGAACTTCTGTCAATATTTGTTTCAAATGGCATGGAGGAAATTGTAAAATTCATTTTGCCAAGGACAGATGGAACCTTGGATAATATTAGATGGTCCAGGACTAATATGTTTTGATATATTCAATAATTATCTTAACATTTGAAGGTAAAAAATTAATGGAAATCACGTAAAACCTTAATTCCATCCTTTTCCTCCTCAAGTTGTGCTTTGAAAAGTCCTGTTAAAGGTCTTGATCCAACACCACCAAAAACAATAGCTGCCTATAGTTCCCTACCATCCTTCAACTTTACTATCTTAACCTACGAAAAGAACGCTTTTTAGTCCTACGGAATCCAGATACCCTGTTACTAGCTATATCCAATGATGGCATTAAGGGATAACACTGAAGCATGCTAAATGAGAATGTGAAGCTAACAATCGTGTCTAGAGAGGCCAATGAAACAGTTCCTAAATCATATGGGGAACAATCCTAGGACAATTTGATGTGCCTTCCTACAAAATTTGACAAGAGTCAAATAGCTAATACCATAAATGTATCCGCCAAGTGGTTAAGAATCAATATCGTCATTATAGGTGGCTCAATGAGAGAAAACTAATATAAAAGCTTAATATAAATAATAAATTTGTACATACAATAAAAAAAATCAAAACTTACAAATTTAATAATTTAATACAAAATTAGATAAGTAAAGTAAAATCGAAATAAAAGAAAAAGGTTTTTCTTTGGAGCTTGCATGCATTTTATGGGTGTCTGTTAAGTGCTCTGAACCAATTCATGTCCCCTCTCCCGTTTTCAAAGGTCGAGTAGTAGGGAAACTGGAAAATGGGATCTGGGGCATGAATAGATGCCACGGGCTTTCCTGGCATATTTTACTCTCTCTGATGTTGTGTCTTTAAATGAGATTGGATCTATTTCTTGGTCCATGAAAAGAAGGAATAGCTATGCTTCTTATGGCTCTTCAACAAACTCTGTATATGGATATGGGACTGGAACAGTAACTCGATCTTGAAATGTATCTACAAGGCTACTTTTAGGTAGGTCTAGGTAGGGGAAACGAACTACTAGAAGGGATGCTTACGTAGGTCTCGACATGGGAAACGAACTACTCAAAGGGATGTTGCTAGCCCGGATGTTTCTTTCTCTATTTCCATCTCTTTTATTCTGCTTCTCTAGCTACTAGTGGTGCTTAATAAACATATGTTGGTGGTTCTGTTGCAGGTGAAGCTAAGTCAACTCTATCTCAAAATGGAATTGGTTTTGTTACTAGATCTGCTACTCTAATTGCAACTGGTTAAAGGTGGAATTTGGGTTGTAAATTACAAATTACTATATATTCAAATTTGTAAATTAAAAATTACTATATATTCAAATTTGTAAATCATTATAAATAAATTGCAGTATTTTCACTGCAAATATAGAAACAATTATTTTATTGCTTGAATTTGTACAAATGAATAAATTTAGGATTTATAAAAAACTTACATGCAATTTTGTAAGCCAGGGAAGCAGTGGATTCATATTCAAGTATTCAATCTTATTCTTTTCGTGTACCCACCCATCTGCACAAGCATCCCGTGAGAACAATATAGAAATTTTATGAAATGCCACAATATTGATAAGAAAATTCATGTGAGCATGCCTGATGAGCCATAATGTGTCCCCCATTCAAAAATAGTTTGTGAAAAAGGCGAAATTCTTCATAACTACCTTGAGAATGGTTCAGACTCAACATTCTTCAAAATTGATTGAAAGGGAACAAAATATGTTAGTGTAGACATGGGACTCTGGTTAATTTCGGAAGAGAAAAGGAAATAAACTGGTAATTGAGTATATATATATATATATATATAAATTTTTAAACTGAAAATAAAATGAAATTCCTTTTGAACATTGAATGGAATTGTAACCATATGAATTGTGAAAGAAAAACTAAAGGCCATGGTTTAAAATTTTTGAAGTTCTAAATATATAACTTCCCATAAAATATTAAAGCTTAGGGTATGTTACTAGAAATTCCATGAATTATGGTCATCGAGCTATTCTACATTGCTAATGTATAGCCAATGCCAAATGGTGAAGGATTCAAATGAACCCACAATAAAAATTTAATTATTAACTAGCCAAATTATTTCATGTAGACCCAAATGATACGAAAATTAGATATAGGGTCGTATAATGAAATACATTGTAAAAGAAGACTACAAATGAAGATTAAAGAATATTTTCTAGCATATGAGCCTCTATAATTAAGGAGAACTTAGCCTGAAAATAAAAACCCAGAATTATTAGAGAGTACATTTTGGATGTTGAAGTCACAAACTGGAAACTCTTGAAGACAGAAATATTTGAAAACAGAATTTCACAACAAATAACATGAAATTTCTCTGCCGAGTCTGTTCTTGTAAGTTATCAAGTTCGATACTGAGTGATGTTATCGCTATAGGTCTTGAGGGTGACCCAGCTAGCAACGAACTGTAGTTAATGACAACAAGTCTGTGGCTACAGATAGTGCTTCTGTGAAATGTATTGGTTTGGGGAATGAGAAATCCTCGGATCCTAGCTCACTACAAATCCTTGCCAAAAATTCTGAATTTCTATGAATTGGTACAATAGGTTTCTGTATGAGCTTCCTTGTTGCCTCCTTTATGCCACCTGGAGCACCCACCAAGAAAACATGTTTCTATGCTTCGACCTGAAGCACCTACCAAGAATAAAGACGGCCTAGACTAGAATAGAAATAAAAATATGCTTCAAAGCCTTGAAGCACATCAAGGACAAAGAAGAAGTGGTCATCAAGAACAAAGAAGTGGCCTGAAATAGAAAAAATAAATATGCACAAAGAAGAAGCGGCCATCAAGAACAAAGAAGTAGCCTGGAATAGAAAATAGAAATATGCACAAAGCCAGATGTCACTAGTCAGCAACTGTCACTAGTCACCAACAACTAGATTTCGCTAAAGGAAACCAGATGTTAGGAAAGGAAACGAGAAGTTACTTGAAGCAGTGAATCATCATCTAAAATATAAATAATAAATGATGGCTGCTATAAGCATGTGCTTACTTTGCTTTATAAGATTACTTCCCTTTATAATTCAAATAATGTTTAATGCTGCGAATAAATTCTATCATTAATTTATTGTTCGTAAATATGAATCATACATAGTCTATAATATCCATGGTTATATTCTTCCCATCTCGGGAAAAGGCCAGAACCACAAAAAAATTTAGATCACCAAAAAACTTAGGTAAATTTAGGTAATAGTACGAAACATTGTTTTACTTGTTACCTGGACTAATGTTAATAGGGACTTTTCGATTACTATAGTCCCTGCCACGTCGCAGGTGCCAGGGACTAATAATATACTTGAAACAGGTAGTAGATATTCTTCAAACATAATTGTATTTTTAGTGATCCTTTCAGTTCACTATTTTCATATTCCTTGGATGCTATAATCACGGCATAATAAGTTCTTAGTTCCTAACTTGTTATCACAACTTCCATGGTTATTCCATGAACAATATGTTCAAATTTAAAATCTTGAAAATAAAGCCCTTTGTTGCATAGAAAACTTAATCAAGATTCATTGTTGGGGTGTAAATTAATTCACATGGTTAACGCGTGTTTGAATTTGAGTAAACTAATAAACTAAAATTCCACATTAAAAAAAGGGTCTTATAAAATAATAAGTTCGGCAGTGAGAATTAAACAAATTCTATTATGACAAATAACATGTTATCACATTAGATATTGTTTATTAATATGTGTTTAAATTTGACCAAACTGAATTTCCAAACAAAAATCACTAGGAAAAATAATAACTTCGGCAATGAGAATTAAAAAATTCTATTCTCAAATATTAGTTTTGAAAAAATGTTTTGGGATGCTTTTTAGTGAATATTAGTGATGCAGATTGGAGTTTGTTTTCGGATCTTTAATATTGTATTGTTTTTTTTTTTAATTTTCAAATATTATTCTTATTATATAAAATGTATTGTTGGGGTTCCTTCGTTTTGGCCAGATTGGCAAAGACCAAAAGACAAGACAACATCAAACCACTTTGGGATCCTAGGATCTAGCCCTCCTAGATCCAGAGAGAGATCTCTCTATAAATGTAAAGAATGATATATCTTTAAGGTCAGTTTATGGTATTGGGCTAGGTATGAAGCACAAGGGTTTTTGGTTTGTTTGTTTGGTTGGAGATCATTAAATAAGAAGGCTATGGAAGTAAAGAAGGAATAAAGTAGAAGGACTTTTCAGCATGGGGAGATAGGTCAAAAGAAGTGTCAATCCATTGGGCTATGGAGTCATAAAAGGGGATTACTTGCATAACAACTATCCAAGGGTTTCCATAGGGCAAGTCATCTATACCAAAGAATCTTTTTATATAGATGGTGAGATGGAACATTAAGAAGTGGAAAGAAAGAAAGCAACCTAAGTGTAGCCTAAGATTAGGTAAGAACTTTTAACCTATCCTTATTTTGACATACTTTCAAAGGGAACTCTCAATAAAGACACAAAGGGTAGCTTAAGATTAAGGAAAGACTTTTAACTTAGCCTGCTTTCAACATACTCTTAAGTAAAACAATCCAGCAGTCCTCATAACCACTTTCAGAAGGTAGAAAACATTTAAGATTAAACACAGAGCAGGGCCTAAGATCAGAGAAAGACTTTTAACCTTCACTGCTTTTGACACTAACTCAAAGGGATCTTAGAAAGGCTAACTGTTGGAAAAGGAACCTAGTGGGACAGGGCTATCTCTAATCTCCCATTTTCCTAATTCTTTCAGCTGAAACCAAACAAGAACATCTAAGAAAAAAAATCTAAATTCATACATCAGTAAGCATGGAAAAACCAACTTATATACTGGTTAAATTATGTTGAATTTGTTCTTAGATACAAAAATAGCAGAAAACATAAAGATAAATATTTACAGTGAGATTGTCAGAAAACATAAAGATAAATATTTACAGTGAGATTGTAATGTTCCAAATTTTTCTTCAATAAATTGGAACATTAAATTTTGTCTAAACTCATTTATGAGATGAATAATTGGGTAAGGAGGCCCAAAGATAAAAAAAACATAAATAAAATCCATCTAGTATGAAAAGGGATCAGCCATGGAATCAGATTTCACACCCTCATGTGTGAAAGGATATATTTGCAAAGAGGTTTGACCAAGTCAACCAGCGTAGGGTATGAGTTGGAAAGCACTACATAGGAGCGAAGCTTCTAGAGGAAGGGAAGCTTCTAGAGGAAGGACCAATGAGGAGTATCCAATTGCTATATAAATGGAGGGGAGGAGAGCTATTGCCATTCATGCATATTTTTATGATATTGAGTTGGTCGTTTCGACTTCTTGAGCATGCTGGTTGTTTAACTAGTTTGCAGCACTGTTTAGTGCACCGAGTGTCTCCGTTCGGAGATCTCACCCTCAGCCCTGGGGGAATTCGAGTGCCTGCTCGGGTGAGGTTGTCCCATCATTATTTTGGTTCAAGACTAAAGCATCATCCTCCAGGACAGCATTATTGCTACAGCATCATAATACTGTGTTGTACGGTGTTGTTGTGGAGACTCCACAACACCACTTCCATTGCTTCTTTTTCAGAGGGAGAGTCTTTCTTGCCATTGGAGGATCATTTTGGAAGCTTGAGAGATTATTTTCATATCTTGGCATCAAGACAACACATATTCCTTCCCCTACTATGCAGTTTTCTCCAATAGTTGTGTTATTTTCATAGTGCATTTGCTGCGGGGTTTTGCAGATTGATTGGAGGGTGGGATCTCAAGTGTAAGGATCAGCCTTCCACCTTGGAGATCTATTGGAGGAGGTTTAATTCATATATTTTCATCTTATTCAGCCTTCTCTACATATTTCTAGTTCCAGAGTTTCCGTAGCTACCCAGCTACTCTGGCATTTTCATGTATTGCTGAAATCCCCAAGGGGAATGTAATAGAGAGCCCTTTGGCCATTTTGTTCCATTATAGATATTTGTTTTCATGTATTTATCAGTTACACGTATGTAACATAATAAAAATAAGCTTCAGCCTCCTGGAGAAAACGCTGAAGGGTTTCTGGGTCATTCTCTTATCTTGCAGCATCTCAATCTTGAGGGATTTTCTATGTAAAGTTGTTGTTTAACCTTGCTTAATTCCTATTCCATGTTCCTAAACTCATTATATGATTTTTCATACTAATTCACATCTTATACCTTTATAAAATATGCTTCCCTTGCTTAAGTAAATATCTGCATACTCAAAGTCATGGGAAATCAGGGTTTTTCTTGACTAGTCGGGAAGGAGGAACTGTTTATCTTAGTAAAATGACCTTTTTTTTCTAAAATTATACATGTATATCCATATTTACCTAATATAATATATTCCAAAACCTTGACCCTTCATTTTACGCAGATTTTCTTATACACTCATTTTAGGGCCGAAATCCTCACTTTTCCCCACCTTTTTTCCCATAAAAGCTGAGTAAAGGTTTCTGCAGTATTTGGAGTGGGTTTATGAGTGTTTTTAAACACTTTTTATGATATCTGAGGCACAAATTCCTGAATAATGCGTTTTCAGGCATGAGTTGCTGAGAAATCCATTTTCAGGATATTACAGTGGTATCAGAGCTTTTGAGTGGAATTCTTCAAGTAGCTCTATAGAAAGAGTCTAGAAATGGATAGGTAGCCTTTGGATCTCATGCTCTTTCAGAGGTAGAATATCCAGTAAATTCCCTCCCAGTCCACCTCTGGTTGGAGTTTGTCGTGTTTTAGAGATATCCTCGAAATGAGATAATACAGAGATTTAGGGTAATTCCAATAGTATGTCATAATATATGCTTGTTTTTATTTATCATATAATAGTGGACAGTATGAGAAACATGAAAGGATACAATCAAAGTAAGGAAAACACTACCAATAATATAGACCAGGATCCTGTGAATCTGCTTGTTAAATTGATGTGCAAAACTAGTAACATACTTTGAGTCGAGTGGCTTTTTACAGTCCAAAATTTCTTCCCAACCTACTATAATACAAATTACTTAGCTATTTCCCTCAATAATAGTTCAAACAGTCGATAAAATCTCAACAACCAACAACCATTACAATGTATTTCTCATGGGTTATTATAGGTGAATGAGGAGGTGGAGTAGTAGATATAAACTTGAATGATCAATTAAGACAGGGGGGAGGAATAATTTGAATGCCCACTATGCATAATGGCTTTGCATTAACTTGTTTGTACCCTATAGGCTAGCTTAGAAGTCTTTGTCAGATTGACCATAACTTCATATATGTTCTTTGAAGTACTCTTCTGGCTGTAGTACTCTGTTTTGTCTTCTGAGACAAGTAAGGTGGATAGTTTGGCTAGCAGGTCTTCCATGCTTGTAACTAATGCACTGACAGTTCTTAGGACTCTTTCTCAGGTCAATAACTATTCCGGTGTTTGATGAGGATGGAAGATGTCATGTAGCTAGTCCTTATTGGGGAAAGAATACTCTGCTGATATTAAATCAATGATATGGTTTGATTTTATGCTTTAGGCTTCATTAAGCCTTGATATTCATCTCTTTGGGTTATAATCCTCGCTGACTGTGGATTAGGCTTCTTAGTCTTCAATATTATGCACTAATCTTCTTTAATTATTTTTCTGATACTCTTTGTTGCTGCTTCTGAATTTGTTTGTGAATATGTAGGTTATAGGGCACTGGAGGGTTTGGATTAGGATTTAATAAACTGATTTTCAATAAAAAGACGTTTCAAACCCTCTCTGCGATGTCTTCCCCTGCTGTCTTTGGCTTTCGGACCGTCTTTCTGTGCTCTGTATATCTCCATGATTGTGACTGTGGAGATAGCATGCATTTATCACATTTAAGCCTGCAAAAATGAGAAACATGTTATAAAAAACCAACGGGAGTGAGGGAGGACTGTTTCAGAGGCTTGTGGAGGATGGAGGACCAGTGAAGGAAATCGCGAATGCAGCAAAAAATTTGCTGAAAAACCATGGCAGAAGGTGAAAAAAGGGTGTAGAAGAAGGCTGAGTGCTGAGTGAGTTATGGACCATTGGATTCGATCAATCAACGGTGATCTACGGTTGAGATCTATCAATGAAGTTGTTAGGGAGAACGATGAAGGGGAAACGAATGAACACGCGAAATGACATAAGTCGTTCAATCAAAATAATGAACGGTCAAGATCCACGGATGAAGTCTTTCGAGAACGAATTGGGTGAAAAGTGAATGGGAGGTGAGATTAAGTCAGGACCATCCGATCATAGAGATCGACGGTTGAGATTCAAAACCGAAAGACGATGTTGTGGAAAAAAGTGGTAAGGAAGAAAACAGTTAATGGTTTTCACATTTTATTTGGGTGGTATGTGGTTTCGCCAAAAAAAAATGCGATACGATACATTGCTTGACACCTGTCCCTCTGAATACCATTGGTTTCGGAAATTTTTTTGGCATTAACGTCTAGGCGCAGAAATTTTGCGAAACGCAATATCAACCCTCAGATCATCAGGGGTGGATCGGATGGTGCAGAATGGATGCGATGGGGAAATTTGAGGGTTAAGAGGTAAGCGAGGTCCACGGTGACGTCAGGGGCTTTGTCGTGTAGCGGATGGGATTATTTGGTCATCGGGTTTAACTTCGATTGTTGGATCTGTAGAATGGATGGTTAAGATTAGAAGAGAGAGTGGAGCATTTTGAAAGGAAAAGAGGGGGCAGGAAATGCATGGGCGCCCGATGACCATTGATCTGCAGAGATCAACGGTTGACGTTCATTTTAAAATTGAAACGTTGGGAAACAAAAATAAAAGGGAATAACGCTATGGAAAAGGTTTTTTAGGCCTTTAGTGCCCGATTGCGGGGCTGTAGGACATATGGAGAAAGGGGCTAAATTGAATAAGCCCTTGGGGGCTAAGAAACCTTATAATGCAAAAGGGGTTTTTTAGGCCTAAAAATAGGGATTTCTAAGCCAAACGAGGGGTTCCGGTAGATGAAAGAAAGGATTTTCAAACCAAATAAAGGGAGGTATAAGGTTTAAAAATGGTTTTGAGAGGGTTAGAAAGTCAAATGAAGGCATTTTGAGGGATTTTATGAAGGGAATGAAGATGAAACATGGGGGATTTTGTGGGAGTGAAATGGAGAAAAATGGAGGCCTTTTTTAGAACAACTTCCTTCACAAAACAACACAATTCACTAAAGGAAACAATAGTGAAGATTATTTAAAGGATAGAAGACCCATGGAGGCTTCAAGAATGAAAGATTTACAAAGGAAATATTTCTCTTGAAGGCTCAGAAACATTTTTAGCCACCTGTTTGCTATGCCAAAATTTTATAGGTGACTAACATGTATTATACAAAAATGATCTTATTCTTTATTTTTAACGGTCTAATCAAGATTTGACAAATTTGACATCATTATTCCATCTCTACTCGAGTCAAAGGTAGCAGTTTTGGCTAAAATTAGAAGAAATTTTAAGAAACATTTTAGCTTCCTTGTATTTTAATTTCTTATTATACATATGATATCTAGTTATAACCATCCTTTCAATGAGACTTTCTTCAATCAATAGAATATGATATGGAGTATTTCATTTAATCTTGAGATGGTAAATTCTTTTAGATCTATTCCATCTTCCTCCACGACTATCTAGAAACAATACAACCCCAAACCGCACATCTATATAAGATAACAGGAGTGATGCTAGTTTAAAATAGAATTACTTATTTATTTATTTTATCACATATCTAAATATTTGTGTACTCACAATTATTTTTGAACCCATAATAAGCTTTGCATCCTCCATTTTCTCAATGATATAATTTCAACTTAGCTTGTGATGCAATTCAATTCCAAGATATTTGAGTGAAAGAACTTTCCCTAATTATCTTTTGTCATATATTAAAGTATCATATATGATATTTTTGGATTTAATTATCATCACTTTGATATTTTTAGTATTAACAATCATACCTAGCATTTCAATTCCAAGATATTTGAGTGAAAGAACTTGCTCTAAATAGTTTTTGTCATATATGAAAGTATCATATATGATATTTTTAGATTTAATTATCATAACTTTAATTTTGTTAGTATTAACAACCATACCCATCTTGGAGCATACACCTTAGAGTATTATTGGTTTCTTTCCAATATTGTAATGGCTCCTCACCAACGTTGCCTACATCTTCCAAACATTCTTCTAGCTTCTGGATAAGGGACATCCTTGTTTGACTTTGATATTGCATTTAATTTCTTCCGGTCAGCCGTTATGGTCCTAAACTTGAAAATAACATTCTCAACTTGTCACGACAACCCTCAAGTGCAAAGTAACTATTATGTCCTCCAACTAGGATAACATTTACGGGGGAAATACAAAATGATAATTGTTACGATAATATTTCTAGGTAGAAAAATATTTTATATTATTTAAATATATGACATTTTTCCCTATTTCAAAACTCTAATTCTTTTTTTTTTGTATGAATAACCACACCATATATCATAAGGAATTATACTCACATTAGAGGAAATTTCAGCCTAAAGTGCCCATGAAATTTCCATGTATTTTCCATGTCATAATATGTAAACCAATCGAAATCCTTTAAATTTAAGAAAGAGGTACATGTAAATATTTTGGATGGAAAAGAAGAAAAAATGATTTTTTTAATTGTATTTTTGGCCTATCTCCTTATAAGCTTATTCAAATTTCAAGGTTAGACACTCTCAAAAGTATGCATAATGGGTACTCATTGGATGTGGAATTTAATTCATCATCCAATGAGCATCTACACTTGAAATTTGAGTAAGCCTATAAGTAATTTTCTTCTTTTCTCTCCCAAATTCTTAACGCTTATTTTATTAAATTTTAACTATTATTTTATTATTTTTCCTTATGAGGCCACTTTTAGGCTGAAATTTCCTCTAATGCCTAATTTTAGGGTAAAAGAGAAGTAAAGAATCATATTTTCTTATTTTTTAAGTGTGCGAGAAAAAAATGAAATGATGTTCACCTATTTTCAAGCAAAGGCGACAAATTTTTCTCATATATAGTTTTCAAGCCTATGATATTTGATGTAATGATGCATTGAAAATTTTGGTGTACTCCATCATACATTGTAAGATACATCAAGGGGAAAGATTGACCATGGAGAATAAAATTACGTTATATGTTTTGTCATCACATATTATTGTATTAAAATATATGATATAAAATGTATACATAATCGCTTTATTTAAAATATCGAAGAATTAACATTATAATGCTTTATTAATTTTATATCGTTTTTTGTGAACAAAAAAAGATTTATAATTACAGATATAATTTAAATGGTCCAATATATAAAGGGAAATGTTTTTGAGTTTTTCTATTTTTATTATAATATTGGGTTGAGTTAATTTTATTTGAATAAACAATGTTATTTCTAATTAAGATTTTAATTCGACAAATTTATTTCTAGTTAAGTAATATGGATAGATTTAAATTTTAAATATTTCAAAAATAAATTTTGTATCAAATTTTATAGTTTTTATAATAATGCAGATGTATAATGGATTTATGGTAATGATTTTATATATTATTGATTTTAATTGAACAAGCTATGCTTATATCAATTGGCTTTAGTTTATATAATAAAACCTAAAATACTTAAAGGTAGGTTAGTGACTATTTTTTGCAATTGTCTTCATTAATAGTTTATATAGTAAAACCTCAAATACTTAAAATTAGGTTAGTGACCACTTTTTGTTTTATAGGGATCCTCAATGATGACTTGAATTTTTGAAATAAAATGAAATGAAGGATATTTTCAAGAGTTAGTGACCACTTTTTGTTTTATAGGGATCCTCAATGATGACTTGACTTTTTGAAATAAAATGAAATGAAGGATATTTTCAAGAGTGAATATATTTTTACATGTTCTATATAATATTTCATATATACACACCTGTATATTTGACTTTTACAATTGTTGTAGGATTGAGATAATACAAAATTATTCATAGTGGCTTATAAACAATGTGTTATATTTATCATTTATCTTGTCATTTTTAGGTATTAAAAATGAAACTAAAATAAAAAAATTGAATTAAATAAGATTAAATGACTTATATATAACCAACCTAGATCCATCTTAATTTGAATCTATCAAAAGTCCAAAAGAATCAAATCTCTAAAAGTAAAAACTACTTCTTTGAATTTGAGAGATTTGGTCACTCTCCAAACTTGATAGATACAAAATTAAGATAAATCTAGGCTAATTAATTAAAAAAAAATGAATTGCACATATTTAATTATAACCGCCTTATAAAAATCATCATTAAACTTATCAAGGCTCCTTGCAGCAATGTAGAAATGTAAAATTCTTTTAATTTAGTAGAGAGTGAACTCTATGAGAGTTTTTAACATAGACCATTAATAAAAGCCAATGATAGAATACTAAATTAGGGTTTCCTTAAAATGAGTGAATTAATGTTCATAGTAAAAAAGAGAGGATTTTTCTTTTTCAATTTCATTGTTGAAGTTCTGATTTTGAGATTTTCTTGGTTCTATACCGTCTCAATTTCACATATACTCTCTAATGTCCTCACGATATTGTTACAACATAATCTCGGTAATTCTTTGATGAAATCCATATTCTTTGAGGATTTGGGGACGTGTGTGAGGGTCCCTTTGGCCCCTCCTTTTCTCAAAAAAGTGGATTTCACAGGGGTCCAATTCCACGAGGCAAATATCGGAACTGAATGATATTCTTAGTTACATATACCTCTGACGTATCATGTGACCGTTCAGTTCTAAGGGACAAGAACCAAACAGAACAGATTGTGGAATATTACTATTTCTCTTGTTTTTTTAGTAAGTTTGGAAGCTATTTTTGTTTTTGAGTAAGACTGGAAATTTTTTTTTGTTGGGTTTCTTTGTCTAGTTGCATTTGTGAAGATTATTAGGTTTTATTATTGAGTTTCACGTGGGAAGTGTATCAGGTTTTGTTTTGGGGTCACTGTCTGTTCTTTGTCCCGATGTCTCGAGTGAATGGGAACATTCCATTTTTGCAAGGCTCGCTCCTGCAATTTAATAATGTAATTCCTTTATGGAAGGTTGAGGCACCTTTATGTGGCCCTATTCTAGGAACTGAAAGCAACAAGAGTAGTATAATTCTCTCAGGTCAGTCCAACGAGCTCCACCGGTTTGAAAATATTATAATGCTCAGGGATCAAAGAAGAGAGAAATATGAATCACAACAAAAAATTACGAGTGGGGTGGTGACCCTAAATAAGCAAGATATTATCCTCTATTCTCTCATTAAACTCAATATTAAAATTTTGTTACCTTCTACAGGTATTCTTTGTACCTCTACATTTTTTCTTAGAAAATCGGTGCGGCCCGAGAAGATAATTCAGTTGTTGGTCGAACATCACCAAGCGAAAATGGTGAAAGGGTAATCTATGAAAAAAGAAGTTAAGGATAAAGGAAAGCTAGATAAATGAAGGTCAAAAGTAGGATGAAGCAGGAGGGGCAGAAAGTCAGGCAAGGAAATAATGCAGAACCTTTTCCAAGCCTATAGGGTAGGTACACCTGGCCATGTAAAATCTTTGATTTAAGGTTGGGAGCGAGATCAAAAAAAAAAAGTGGAAGAAGACATCTCTCACGAAGAGATGGAGATGTTGACAGATCCGGGGAATACCAAGGGTATTTTGTCTTTATTTAAACAGTCTATCCATATATATTGAAAAATGAAATGCTTATTGGCCAAGGCCATTGTCAATGTTCAAGAAATAGGGGGAGATCCGAAAGAAATCTCTATTCTAGCTGAAATGTGTAGGGACATCCAGGAAATCCATCTCCTGCAACACAACCAGAATGTTCACCTTGGCTGAATGGAATGACAACTACAGAGTATGAACCAAGTCGACATGCGTGGGTCAAGTTTCATGGTTCTTTGTTTTTGTTTTGGGATGCAAATTACAAACAAAATTTAATTTCCAGTTAAGTATTTGAATATAGTAGATAATAGCGTTGTTAAGGCAGCTAAAGACGGATTTAAACTTTATCAATTTTGGTTAGCCTATAGCTCTTGAGGTGACCAACAAACCTTGTTTCCTATGGGCAGGTTGAGGCCATCTAGTATATATAATGATTGTAACGTACTATTTTGATCTAATGAATGAATAGAGAGGCACTACCAAACTTAGAAAATAATAATAATAATAATAAGAAGAAGAAGAAATAGGTACATTTCTAGTGGATCGACAAAAATAGTTCAATTTCCAATAGATTAAAAAGAGATATATTACGAAAACTATGCAGATTGTCCAAATTAGCCTATATCTAAATTGCACATTAAAATTTATTACCGCCAACTTTTGTAAAACTTTAATTTCCAGACCTACTGAGCATTATCAAATTTTTGCAAATGTAATGATCAAATTCCAACGAGGTAGTAATGATCAAATTCCAATGAGGCAATTTAATCAACGATTTAATGCGAAATAAGCCTTATGATTTATTTGTGAATTAATGATTTAGTGAGAACTAAATTTTATAGAAACTAATTAATATATACTTCATAGGTCACATATAAAAAATTTATAATAAAAAATTATTAATCATTTTGAATCATAATTAAGTTTTTAAATTAAATTATGTTAATGAGATTTGACTTAAATATTGAAAGGTAAAAATGAGTTTTAATTTAATTATGTGTACAAGTTCAATTACTAACACTATTAAGAGCTACTTCTTGAATTTAAGTTAGACTTTCATGAAAAATGAACCTTGCTTAATAATGAAAAGTCCTTCATTTTCTATGATTAAGTGAGAATATTTTAGCATCAACATATTATACTATAAATACATTAAAAAAATATATATATATATATATCTCATAAATACACAAAGCTCTTCCTTCAAATAATTTCAAACTACATTTAATTATAAGGCAATATAGATCCATCTTAACCAAATATATAGCAAGTGCAAATAGGGATCAAATCTCTTAATGCATAAACCTGTTTTATACTACAAAACTTGAAAGAAGCTTTGCACCTCAAGAGATTTGATCCTCTTAACACTTGCTAAATTTTTGGTTGAGACGGATCTAAAATGGTAAGATTGTAATCCCAAAAAATCTTTGCTAGATTCATACAAATTTGATGCAAAAATATATTTGAAAAAATGTCAAAACATAAAATAATGAGCCTACTTAAAATGCATTATCTATAATAATTTATTTTCTTCAATGGCTTTATTTTAAAATCATATATAATATGTACATATTTAACAGTGAAATATTCTATTAACATGAACATTGAAATAATATTTTTGTAAGTCTAAAATTTCTATTAATCCTTCAAAAGATTACATTGTGGTAGTTTCATAATCAAAATGTCTCGAGCCTAATTCTAACTAGAATTGTAGGCTAGGAGGTACTGACAAAAACATAAAGACAAAAGTAGCATTCTTCTACAACAAACCAAGATCCAAAAGAAACTAACCATCATCCCTAAACATCATCGTTCCCATATCTAGAGCATCCAGTCCATCTCCAAGTTGTAACACCCCTTAGTAAATAGTATTTTTTAATTAATTTTACTAAATATCTTAGCAGACTATGGGCTAATGAAAATCCAATTCTAATGATAGCATGAATATTTTATTTTAATTTAATTACCAAGATTAGTTATATGGGCTTCCAAGGAATTACGGGAATCTGGAAATGCTAGAGGAAATTTACCTATTAGATAGTTCATGGAAAATTACCCCTCTCCCTACGGATAAATATCCTAGATGGAAAAAGAGAACGAGGAGGGTATGAGAGGAAAAATACCTAAGGCAAGGAGGAGGAGGAGGAGAATCCATTACCAAAACAAGACGTTATTGAGGTAAACGTAGGATGCTTCCATACTGAAATTTTGCACTAGTTATGACTAGTGAGATTTTGGTAGAGATGTGTGAGTCTCAAAGTTCTTAGCAAGAAATTTTTGAGCTGGTTGGGGGCTAGTGGGATTTTTGTGTAGACGGGTATGGTCTTGCCCAAAGAAAATTGTTCTGGCGGGAAATTGGCTCGGGGAAACATTGGTAGAATACCAAGGTTGATAGTTGGGAGGAGCATTCTTCCTTCCCTATTCAATTCCTCTAGAAATATATCTAATCTTGAAAATATTAGCAATAATTTATCTTTCATGGGAATTCTTGTATATAAACTGTTCCTCTAAATCAATTCTGCGAGATACTTGCAGATAGTTTGTAACTATTTTTAATAGATGGTACTAATAGAAAATTGATTATCTGGTTGCATATAGATTTGCTCGTAAATTATTTTCAATAGATGGTATTAATAGAAAATATTGTCAGACGTGGAAAATATTGATGTGAATAGTGATGCATTGAATTTCTGGATTCAAAACTTAGCTTTAATAAATTGCTGAACATCAGGACCGAATTAGTCCCTTTGTTATCCGAATGAGGACTAACAACTAGGAACAATTTACAAGTCATGCACTACGGTCTATAAGAAGGAAATAGGTATGCATAGGCCATCCTGTAATCTCTGGAGTGAATACAAAACAACTAATTAAATATCATGTTAAGGAATTATTAATTCATGTAACTAACTAAAGGATGGTAAATAGAATTCCCACTCATGGAACAACATGAAATTATTATTATATATGTTGATAATAAAACAACGGGGGATAATTTCTACACATTATAATATTCAAAAAGGTAGATCCAAGGTAATAGGGGCTTTGAATAAGGTTTAGCTTTAGCTATAAAAAAGGAATGAAAATCACAATATTTGAAACAAAAAATGTGTCTCGGTCCTTTATGCTACAAAGTTTATTTGATAAATCGATACAAAGGAAAGATAATTCTGGCATCACAACCCATAACACAAATTAAAATGAAACTTTGTTTACATTAAAAATTTCAGTTATGAAATACATGAAGACAATCTTCTGGAAAATGATAGCTTTCAACTCTCCTACTAATGACGTGGACAACATGGGTATATATTCCAAGTTTCAATCAAAAAAAATTGAGCCAATATGTTTGGAATTGTGCTAATAAGACCCTCATAGCAGAAATATTTTGTCGTTAGGAAATCAAATCTATAAACTATGAATTCAACGAGAACCTGGTTTAGGCCATAGTCAAAGTCCGCTCCAACTTGAGAATCTTGTCTCTACCCAGGGACCCAGCATTACCTGCACGAAAAAATAGATCCGCTGAATAGGATGAGCTAATCCCTTGAAGGAAATAATGAATATTGAAAATCTCTAAGGGTTATAATGCTTAACTTAGAGTTTTACCTGACAGAGCTGATAGGGTTTCCCCTTGAACCTCTTATACTGGCTGCTGGAAAACCCATGCTCACTTTTGGAAATCTCATGCTTCATTAGTAAAGTGTTTGGCCGCTTCAAAATGGAACCTTGTGCGCATAACTCCAATAAATTTAAGAAATAACCTGATAAAAATGGCTCAGGGTTATAAATCTTTTGTTTAAAAGTTTAAAGATGGATACTAGTCTACAAACAATAACGAATCTCTACAATAAAATATGGAAGAAAAAAGTATTTCTACCTGGTCAAGGGACGCTGAAAATAAAGATGACTCATACGAGCATATACCTCCAGTTCTTGGAAAAAAATACAACCAACAGTTAAATAAAATGAAATAAAATAAAAGGGAAACTTATAAGTCGAAGCTACATTAATAAAGCATCACCTTATGGGTCAACCATGGCCAAGCAGCCATAAGTAAGCGACCATTTAACTTCTTTATGATCTCGAACAATACATTGTTTGAAAATATGAACCAATGTCAACGGTAGTAGGCCCAAGAAGATAATAGGGCTCACAACGAACTCGAAAAATGATAAAGAGATCTCTAGCTTACTTGTTCCTTTAACATAAGAACAATTATGAGTATAGAAAGAACCCCGCTAGAAGAATATTTATATTTAAGTGATTTGCACTATAATCCATATACTTATTCCCCTATGATATTATGCCTCCAAGAGACAACTAAATTGACAAGGAATCCTCACTCGGGAAAGAAAGGAGATTGATGTTTACCAAAATACCTAGAAATTTCTGTGAGTAAGGAGAAGGCGACCCTATTAGTCAAGCCAACTGCTACAAGGGTTTTAGATCCTAAATCTCAATGAAAAACACACAAATGGGAGTAGTGACACAGTGGGAAGTAGGTCAGTTACCTGAAAAACCACCCAACCTACTTGTCGATGTAGGATCATCGACTTGTAATCTCATCCTTGAATCTCTACACTGATCTTGAAGGGTATAATTAGAAAATCAATAATTTCCAGATGTAGAACCTCTAGAACCTTCATAGATGTTCAAAATTTCTTGGACTAAGGCTTCATAGAAACTGCGCCTAGAATTTGTACTCTCAAATTTGATTCATATTTTTGTAAACATAACAATAGTGTGGGTCGATTATTAAGCTTCGATGGGTGCTATACCTTAGTCGGAAGGTAAAAGGATTAATAAATAATAACCTAGTTAGGCATGATAATTTTTATGTATGAGAAAATTTGTTAGCAAGGTTCATCAATCGATAGTGTTAGTGTAAATTCTTAATGCAAGTGTGCGGAAAGAGATCACTTTAGTTGTGTGTGACAAACAACCCTAACAAAAAAGATGGTTTCTTAACTTCCTTAGATCTGTAATAGATATTCGAAACAAATACAACAAAAATCCATATCTATGCAGTAAGAGGAGTTAAACAGTAAAAAGAAATAAGAGTTTCTCCAAGTGTCCAATAGACAATACAAGATATATAAATACTTTTATATGTATTAACACTTCGGAAGGGAACAAAGAATGATGTTACCAGTCCCACTCAATAGGATGCATTAGGGGAATTTTGAGGTCTAAAATGGGCCTCCTAAGGAAATTATAAAATAATAGTGGAAATAATAAAATAATATTTGATTACATCATCAAATTTTTGAGGGAAAGAAGAAAAAACTACTTTTCCAACTCATATGTTCAACTTATCTCCCAAATTGTTTACTCAAATTTCAAGTAGGAGTACTCATTGGATACAAAATTTAATTCCCCATCCAAGGAGTACCCATGTTGCATACTTTCGATGGACCCTACTACAAAAAAATGAGAAATACATGAAACATGTGATTGCAATCACGTGTTTTAATGTATTTCTCATTTTTTATATAGCCGAGTCCATCGAAAGTATGCAACATGGGTACTCACTGGATGAGGAATTAAATTTTTCATCCAACGAATTTTCCCACTCGAAATTTGAGTAAACATTTTGGGAGATAAGTTAAAAAAACAGTTTTATTATTTTATTATTTTTTAATATTTTTACCCTTTTACTTAAAAAATGGTGAATCATCCCCCATGGTTGACATCATCATCTTGAATCCTATTGGCTCTTATAAATTTTACTTTGGTTGTATTTTTTTCTTAGGAGGCCCATTTTAGACCTTGAAATTCTCCTAATACCTCAACGCTTCAGGTTTATAAGTTTCTCTCTCTCAATGGTGTAGAAAACCCAAGACGTATTGAAATCTATGGGAGTGCAAGAAAAATAGTAGTAGCAATGAGAATAATCAAAGCACGACAATGAAAGTGATCGAAGTAAACAATGAACAAAAAAACCTCCTATTTATAATAAAATATTGAGTTCTCCTTGATAATGGTGAATAATAAAATATTATTAACCAAGATCTAGATCTAACTGCTTGGAATATTTTATTATATTTTGTTGGAGGAAAAAGGAGCTTAAACTAGTTAAATCCCTTTATTTAGGAATAATAAACAACTAAATGTTTTTTTTATCATTTTAAGAATCGGGGTTGGGAATAATTTAACAAATAATGATTTTTTTAACAATTTCTAGGTGATTTAGTCAAATTTAACAAGGAATAATAACTAAATAATTATTTAATTAATTATTCCTAGAGAAAAATAGGAAAAATAATTATTTATCTAATTATTTCTCATTAATTGGGTTAAATATAACCACGAATATTATTTAAACAATGGTTTAATTATTATCCCTAGAGGATTATCAAATAAATAAGGAGTTATTTAACTATTCCTCATGTGGTTTCGTGTTTGAACCGGAAATAACTTAATAAAATATGGTTTATTAAATTATTTCTTATATTGAAAGAAATTTTACTATGGTAAAATTGGTCTTACATGGTGTACTTCGATCCATCTAATTGTAAATGGTTAGATGACAAAAAAAAATTGTAATAGATTGCCTCCAACGTTCTCATGAATATTATTTGAATAGTGTTTTCATTTATTATCCCTAGAGGAAAATCAAATACATAAGGATTTATTTAATTATTCCTCACGAGGTTTCTTGTTTGAACTAGAAATAACTTAATAAAATATGGTTTATTAAATTATTTCTTATAGTGAAAGAAATTTTACTATTGTAAAATTGGTCTTACATGGTGTACTTCAATCCATCTAATTGTAAATGGTTAGATGACCAAAAATTGGTGTAACGGATTACCCCCAACATGCGAGCGTTAGGAGCTAATCGTATGACCAAAGTATGTTGTAAGAACACAATCACTAGACACCGAAGGGGAGTTAGAGAGAGAGAGATATAGAGATGAAGTGAAGTAAGAGAGGACAATAATTGAGGGGGTGAGACCTACAAATGATGTAATTCTCTTTTAATGTTTGGGTAACTGTTCTCAGTGAGGTGGGGGAGGCATATTTGTGCGTATTGAGATGACAAAGTACAAAGAATAATGGCGCTCCTAGTAAAATGAGACTGAGCTATAAAGTACATGATATGTTGGCATAAAATGGGCCAGACAAAAATATAATGGATCCCATATACATACTGTGCCTGGAACAATAGCCATGACTTAATACAATAATATCTGAGTACATGAGACATAATAACATCCAAAGAAACCATGATAAATAGGAAAGGGCTCCAAAAAATATGAGTGGATCATCTAAGTGATACATGCATGTTGTAGGTGTTACGAGAGGGTGGAACTGAACCCATCAAATCCGTGGAGCTGCATCTGAGGTTGTAGCATAAATAAGGTCATCTAGGCATGTGGGGGGCTACCTAAAGGGCCACCCCCTCATGAGATCTAAAACATCTCACACACACCCGGGAATCATTGGGACAAAATGTTGCATCTCCGAACCATCAAGTATACGAATCTTGATCATGTTGAAGTGGAGCGGATGAGAAACAATCAAGTCAAAGGGAAATGGGCAGTACCTTTTCTTGATTGGAGGCATTGAACAAGAATGGAAGCTGGAACCAAGGTACACCACCCTCTAAACCTATCTTATGGAATGAATGTGTTGATGCCGATAGAAGGAGGTCCGCCATAGGTGAGGCAATGAGGAGTCCCCAACTAAGGCACGAGGGGTCATAGTAGAGAGACTGGTGGACTGACACTAGGGATGATGATGGAATGGGGGATATTGAGTTGCGGACGGATGACTTCCCTTGTCAGAACATAAAAAACATGGATGACCTGGCAATGTCTAACTCGACTCTTGAGGGGATGAGGGATAGTATGGCTATTACACAGCATTTTGTCATCGTCCCTGCAATCCCTCGTCTCATACATTGGAGGACTATTCTCGTGACCTGTGAATAGTAAAATGTCTTGAAAACACCTTGATGGCATCCTTCTGCATAAGGGAAAGAATTCTCGTTCACAACATTTCCTCAGGAAAGCCCCAAAAACCTATGTTTTGGCATTGGCACGGGTAGCCAGTTCACCCCTCGCACCAATGGGGAAAATATACAATAATGGGCATGCCAGCTGGCTCTATGTCCCTGTGTCATGCCCAAGCCAAATTGTTTTGGAATGTTTTTTAACAATAGAAGGCAGAAGTTTGTTTCTAAAAACTTCAGAATGAATCATCAAAAAGAGGTTGGGTTGTTTGGCTCAGGATCTCCCTAATTAGGAAGTGGTTTTCCACCCCTCATGGAACCTTCCTAAGAGATAGGAATCTCCCCCATGATTATTGGGATCCTAACCTCTCCTTCTCCTTCTATAAAAGCCTACCCTCTCCATTTTATAGATAGATGAACTTTTGGGAAAGAAATTATAGCTGAGTGAAAATCAAGAGTAGATCTAAGGAGAACCCTATGAGAGAGAGAGTTTTGTCAAATCCCTGACGAGCTTTGTGAGACACATCCCTCTGGAATCCTGTCGAAGGAAGATCACGACGTCAGAGCAGCAGTTGTAATCTTTCTCTCGTATCTTAATATACATGACTCTGTTATTGGTTCCATGATGGTGTTTGTCTATTATATAATGCAATTTCATTCGTTCCTCTCTGACAGATCGATAGTTATAAAGTGTGAAATATTACGTTTCATGTCGTCTCTCTTCTTTGCATGTGTACAGGTATCTGGATGTAGTGAGATCACGGATCGTGACTTATCCAGCTAGGAACGAAAGCGCCACTTCTTCTTCGACAACAACAGTGAAGGAATCACGGTAAGCGACCTATTGCGATTCTATCTTTGTAACTAGGAATCAATAGCTTTGCGTTTTTCGATTGTTGCTAGACCCACTCTAGGGCTAGTGGGATCGCCTTTGTCCGCAAAGGGGATTTACCTCCACAACAATTTGGCAACTCCACTAGGGAACTAGACAACCATTAGGGATCCTTCTGAAGTTTCCTGTTACTTTGGGAGGGAAAACTGTCCATATGGACGTGATGGTTGTTCCTGGCCCCTTGGACTTTAATTTACTCTTGGCCCAAAATTATACTTATGCCATGGGAGCGCTTGTCTCCTCCCTCTTTCGTGTGATGAGTTTTCCACACCAAGGTGAGATCGTGACCATCGATCAGCTTGCATTCTTTGGTCCTAATATGGCAGCTAGTCCACCATCATCCTTGTCGGATCTTTATCTGCCGATTGTGTCATCCCCGCCGCATGTCAATTATGTGTCTACTTGTCTTGTGCCCATATTCAGTGATAGTGCCATTTTACATCGTGTGCTGGGGGAATTGGGTCCATACTTCCAAGATGTTTTCCTTCCATCAGGAGGGCAACCCTTGAAAACTATGACTTCTTATTCATTATGATGAGGTCTGTCGGAGCATGGTTCATCTGCCTGTGTGAAGCTCCCTAAACCATGAAACAAGGTCTATTGGAGAAGGCTTCTTTTTCTTGTGTCAAGGTCCTTAAAAAATGAAACAAGTTGGTCGAAGCAGGCTTCGTTTTCTTGTGTCAAGCTCCTTAAAAAATGAAAGAAGGTGTTCTGAGGATAGTTCTTCTTCTATGTCAACCTCGTTAAAAAATGAATTAACTTATTGAGGACAGTTCTTTTAAGTGTGTCAACCTCATTAAAACAATTAAACACATTCATGTTCAATTCGAGTCTTTGATTGGATATTGTAAAATCCCAGTCGAGTCTTTCTCTTGGTCTCATCATTGAACCTTCGTTCCATCCACCTGTCAGTGAGTAGCAGTCTACTTTGGTGAATGCACTAAAGCTTGGGGGGCATGCATATTGAATTGAGTCACCATGTTGGGGGAATGCCAACATTTCAAGTATATTTTGTTTCTGTTTCAAGCTTGTGTAAAAATGAAACCATTCCCATTTTACCTCTCGTGATTGCCATTTTATCAGCCTGTTTTATCCTTGGTTTTCTCATTCCATCGTCACCATATACTTGGCCGATCATATGCCTTCACTTGGTTGTTTTACCCGTTCTTTAGGAAACACTACGATGAGTGGTATTGTTAACCTTTAATTGTTTTGAGCAGTTCCACCATTACCAGAACCAGTAGCTACCCTCAATACCACTTGTTCCTCCAAGAGGAGTCAACTTTCAACTCTTTTCTGACTCTCTAAAATTGAAAATATTTTCGAGATGCTTGTCGTTTTGAACTCGTTAAATGGCTGCGAAATGATATCTACCCAGTATACGTTTACCCCTTTTTCGGCTGGGATATATTATTTACGAAAAAGGAATACCTTAGTCTATCAGAACTAAGAGGTTCTCTTGGACACAGTTTTCTACCTTTTCGGATCTGAGGGACTATTCACAAAAAGGGACTTGCTAGAGTTTTCTCTTCTGCTATCTTTTCAAACTCTCTAAACATGAAAAGACACTGATCTTTTCCTTTGTCAGGCTCGTTAAAAACTGATGACATTAGACTCTGTCGTAATGACGTTACTCAAGTTCCTCCCTCCTAGGGCTCGTTAAATGTACTATGTTGGATTTGTCCGAAGGACAAACTTACATCGCAAGCATATGCTATCCCCTTCAAGCTTGTTTAAAAAGAAAATAATTGGGTTACTCCCCAGAAATGGTGGGGGGAAATGGAACCAGTCTCATATTCGGCATTATTTCGCTCTTGAACATGGCACTTGTTTGCATTCGTGTCGGGTTGGGGACATCTCATTTCGTCACCTGTTTGCCTCCATAGGTTTGGGTAATTTTTTTACTACTCCTCTGTTATTTTCCATGTCACCATGACTTCAGATCCTCTACTGTCAAATACTGTCAAATCTCGTGTCTTGCTGCTGATATGTTCAAGAGAAGTTTTCTTCTATAGTTTACAACCTCCCTCTGATTCTCTATTGGTCATGATTCACAAAAATAGTATATTCCTCTGTCTCATGTCGATGATGTGGGTAAAATTATGGCCCTCCTTCGACAAGGTCACTTCATGTCGACTTCATCTCATTATCCAGGAAATTGATCTAGAAACTCCTTTTAATTATCTTAGAGCCTGCATGCCTCAATGGCGGGTTCTTCGCATTCGACGCAAGGTTACCATTATTGGCCTTCGATCGATTGATTCTGCGGGTGTTTGATGCTAGATCATTTTTCACATTCCGTAGATTATACCACTTGTACCTTGAGAGCCATTGTAATTATTGGTGGTTTCTCTCACATCTGTTAATGGCTTTAATTATTGGCTGGTAATCAGAAAATGTTCTTACATGTTCAACTTCAGCTCACATATTTGCATGCTCGAACTTCTACTCTGTTTGGGTCGAAATGGAGCACAAGACCCTAGATTTTGTCTGATAACATCCAGGCTGCGAATTCTTTGTGGATTATTATGATTTATTACATCCATACCTTAGATCTCAGTTTTTGTATACTTTATTATGGATGGCTGCACCATACCACATATCATGTATCAGAGATATCAATTGTATTTGTATTCGCAGGTCTTCTGATGACAATTTTTTTAGTTGAACGCGTTCTCATAAATCATTTCACCCCTCCCTCTCTCTCGGACCTCATGCTTTAGGGGGCATCTGTTACACGGCATTTTTTCACCGTCCCTGCAATCCCTCGTCCCATACATTGGAGGACTATTCCCATGACCTGTGAATAGTAAAATCTCTTGAAAACACCTTGATGGAATCCTTCCGCATAAGGGCAAGAATTCTCTTTGAAAACATTTCCTCAGGAAATCCCTAGAAACCTATGTTTTGGCATTGGCGCGGGTAGCCAGTTCTCCCCTCGCGCTAATGGGGAAAATATGCACTAGTGGGCGTGCTAGCTGGCGCTCTGTCCCTGTGTTGTGACCGCACCAACCTGTTTTGGAATGTTTTTTAATAATAGAAGGTGGAAGTTTGATTCTAACAACTTCAGAAAGAATCGTCAAAAATAGGTTGGGTTGTTTGGCTTTGGATCTCCCTGATTAGGAAGTGGTTTTCAACCCCTCATGGAACCTTCCTAAGAGATAGGAATCTCCCCCATGATTATAGGGATCCTAACCTCTCCTTCTCCTTCTATAAAAGCCTGCCCTCTCCATTTTCTATCTAGCTAAACTTTTGGGAAGGAAATTATAATTGATTGACAATCAAGAGCAGAGCTAAGGAGAACTCTGTGAGACAGAGAGTTTTGTCAAATCCTTGACGAGCTTTGTGAGACACGTCTCACTGGAATCCTGTCGAAGGAATATCACAATGTCAGAGCACCAGTTGTAATATTTCTCTCGTATCTTAATATACATGACTTTATTATTGGTTCCATGATTGTGTTTGTCCATTATATAATGCAATTTCATTCATTCCTCTCTGACTGATCGATAGTTATAAAGTGTGAAATATTATTTTGCATGTCGTCTCTCTTATTTGCATGTGTACATGTATCTGGATGCAGCGAGCTCATGGATCATGACCTGTCCAGCTAGAAACGAAAGCGCCACTTCTTCTTCGACAACAGCAGCAAAGGAATCACAGTAAGCGATCTATTGCGATTCTATCTTTGTAACTAGGAATCAATAGCTTTGCGTGTTTTGATTGTTGGTAGACCCACTCTAGGGCTAGTGGGATCGCCTTTGTTGGCAGAGGGGATTTACCTCTACAACAATGGCGGGAGGAAAAAATGAGCGACACAAGAGATCAGCAAGGCATAAATGGTGGAATACTGTAACATGAGGCAAAAGGACTACGGACTGACTCCATGAATGCGATGGTGACTCAAATCGGATGCTTTAATCAAGAGTTACTTGAGGGGGCTTCCACATAGAATAGTCCTGGTGGGGGCTATAAAATCTTGAGAAAAAAATGGTTACTCATGACAAAAATTGACACACGCATTGAAAATTATGAAGGAAAAGTGGAGCCCCAAGTACAAGACATGCAAGTGCAGAAATTTGATTTTGAGAGGCAGTGAAGTGACCCTTCCTGGAAAAATGGTTTCCAACTGAAGTATCGAATCACCAAAAACAAATGGATAAACATTTTAGAGCTCAGTGAGAGCTTTCCAACAGTACTAACTGTTACAAAACATTTTGTCACTATCCCTGCAATCCCCGTCCTGCACATTGGAGGACCATTTCTATGACTTATATGTAGTCTCATGCCTTGCAAAAAGTGTAATTGCATCCCTTGCCATGAGGAAAACATTTCATTTGTTGACTATTCCTAGAATAGGCCGTCAAAAACACATGATTTTGGGTCGGCACTGGCAGGCAGTTATGGCCTTGCGCTAATAAGGGAAATTAGCACTAGGACCCATGCCCATTGGCACTCTGTCTTGCTGGACTGTCGGTGCTGAGCTGTTTTTGGAAAATTTTTTAAATATAGAAGTGAAGTTTCCATTTCCAACCACTTCGTGAGCAGAGTCAGCATGAGTCGTTTGACTAAATAACGCTGAACATCTTCCTTTGGCTTCTTGTTCCCTATGTTTGGGCAACCTCCCAAAGGATAAGGCCTCCCTTCCACCATTTGAGGGATCCCAACCTCCTCCTCCTCTGCTATATATACATCTCTCTCACATAGATGCTGCTAGCTGAACATTTTGGAGAATAGCTGAAATAGTCTGAATAAGCTAGTGTGAGATAGAGCAGAGAGAGACCGCTTGTTGAGAGAGAGTCTAAGCTTATTGCCTCACCAAGACCAATTCCTCGACAAATGCTCGAGACACATTTCGACTAGACCCGCTGAAGGAGGCTGCGATGTCAAGGTGCATTTGGTTGTATTCTCTTTATTTCACTTAATTAATACATGATTGTTATTTTGGTTCTCGTCTTGTATTGATGTGATTAATATTGTGAAAAAAGTTCAATTCTCCTTGACCAAATAGATAGTTATGAATGTAAATATTGTTTCGTATGTTGCTATATTTCTCTAATCTTTGTGCAGGAACTTAAGTACCACTTCTAAAGGATCGCAACCTTTTGGGATGAAGATAAGGATACTGCTACCACAACTACGACAACTACATTGGAACAAAGTTAGGACATATATCCCGACTCAGTTTCATTCATTAACTAGGAATTGACACATTAGCATGTCCTCTTGCTACTAGACCCACCATAGGGCTAGAGGGATCGCCTTTGTCTATAGAGGGGATTTACCTACACAAGAAGCTGGTGACCATACTAGGGGTCAGTGTGTGTTTTTCCACCTCGTTGTTTGTCGAGCGTCTGGCTTGTCGAGTCAACTTTGGTCATTTCATCATTTTCCTACTTTTCTTGACTTGTTTGACTATTTTAAACCATCCTGTTCAGTTCCAGAGTGTCAAGTCTGACCTCTGCTCAATGGTTTTATTTTTTCCCATGGATTTCTAACTCAGCATGGATTCTCTTTGAACAGTCACATCGATTGGCGCATGTTTCTTTTGTCACACGTGCACCAACCCTTGTTTTGCACAGATTATAGCTAAATAGTTGCGCTAAATCTTGTATGATTTGATTTGACCTCTTTTTTGAGTTTATGTTAGTGTTTCTTGGCCTTCGACGGGTTTTTTACCTTGCAATTGGTCTATCAAGTTTTTTATTTTATTTTGTAGTCTCGGTCTTCTCAACTTTTTTTCCATCATCTTATCAGTGAATTTTGTAGCCCTAGGGTTTCTAGGTGTCTTTTTTTGTTTGTTCGGCCCTCTCCTCACTAAGCCTTCTGAGTTAAGGTCAAGTCACTTTGATCTTTTTCATTTCAATTCTTTGATTGTGTTAGTCTTTCTCTCGATTCTTCCTATCTTTGGTTTGTTGGATGATCAATTTTGTTTTCATTTGATTCTCCATTCGTCACTTTGAACATAGATTACATTGTACATTGGACTGTTTCGAAAGCCCTTTGTTTGCTTGGAAGAGTGCATCCTTGTTTTGAGTGCATTTTATGTTTGTATTACATTTGATTTATTCGTTTTAGATATTTACATTCGTAGTGCTCAAAACTAGTATTTATTTTTCTTTTAGCCTAATAATGCATTGTGTGCCTCATTCATCTAAAAGACAAAAAATTGCATTCTTTCGCTTCAATTGAAAATGAAAATTTTCTTTTGCATCACTATCTCTTAGCGAACTAGGGAAGAGTTTTCATTTTCTCATTTGGTTGTATTATATGCATTAGTGGAGTTCTTCTTATGTTTCAACTGATTGCTACTTTGTCATAGATTCCTATACTTCTCTTAGCTATCATTCATTGAATGGAAATGATGTTCTTTTGCATGTAGTGTGCATTTAGGAATTCAAGATCACATTCGGTAAGGCCTTGAAATCACAACATTAATTCAAGATCAACCTTAAAATGAATTCAATAAACCTAAGGAAGCATTGAAACCTAATGCACATATTTTATAGGTATATGCTAGTGATGTGTTCTGGCATCATTAAACCTAGTAGTTGTCATTCACCATCTGGCATTAGATAGCACTAGTACCGACTTGTGCTCCCTGTACCGTTGTGTATATAAAGGGAGACCCTCATAGGTTTCAATCCTTTATCCATAGGAAGCGGATTCTACCACCCTATAATCATGATACACCGAACGCAACATTCGGGGATACTACCTGCACGTACGTCAAGTCCTTGGTCATTTATCTTTCATTTGATCACCAAGGTGTATATGGCAGCTCACGGAAACTTGGTACACCCTCTTTCTTAGATTACCTGAGTAGTCATTTTGATCTTTTCGTGACTCTCTAAAAGTGAAAATATCATCTAGCACTTGTCCTTTCACGCTCATTCAATTTGAAAGTGACTAGAGTCATCTTTTTCCTGTTTCATGACTCTTAAAACATGAAACAAAAAATTTTCTTTACAATGTCGTAAAATTAACTACCTACGATCACATGCATGTTACAGATATTTTATCGGCTTGTTTTTAGTAGGTCCTTAGTGTTTGATCTTGAAATCTTGAATAGGCTATCTCGTTTTCTTCTTGTTTTGAAACATTGTCACAGTGGTGGGACCACCAGTTTCATTGTCCTCTTCATTTATTCCTAGTGGTGGTCCTTCTCCTGACGTTTCTTTGGAAACACCTCAGTCCACTAGCTCTATTGAGTTCTGGCAGTCTGTTCTTCTGAGTATCTTGCCTCTCACTACCTGGTCTCCTCCTGAAGGGTCAGTTGATATCAACTGGAAACCTTAGGTGCTTGGTCTGGTTTTTGGAGCAAGGAAGAATTCCCTCCTCTTACTTCGGGATCACCGCTATTAGCCATTGGTTTACCTACCAGTCCTTGTCGTCTTCTCGACTTATCTTACAACCTCGTCATACATGGATTATTTTAGTCCTGTTGGAATTGAAGAGCTTCATGTTTCTACCAGGGAGTATCAGCTCTTCCTAGAAGATTTCCCGTATGTCTCCAGTCAACCTTCACCTTAATCGGTGTCTCTTCCACCCGGTTATCGTAATTTGGGTCATATCCTTTCTGGTGTTGCATCCATGACACTTTCTGGTACGTCGACTCCCATAGGGAGCTCATTTATTCTTGTATCCAAAATATCGCCTTCGACACCCATATCGTTGGCCATTGTTACATCTGTCCCATTCTGACCCATCATTTGTATGGCTTCATCTGTAACGGTTGTTAGTATGACTCCATCGTCATGGTTTTTTATTGTCCGCAAGTCTATATTTATCAATCCTACGATGCTTGTTGGGCCCGCCATGAGTGGATCACGACCTCGTGATGTGTAAATCCCATATAATTGTACTGCACCTATGGTTTCTACTTATACTTTTGATGGGTATCTATTGGATATTCAATAACGGTATGCTCCCTCTCCAAGTCCTCAGCAATAGAGTTCCACACCTCAATGTTCTCAACATCCCCAAGCTTTTCGAAAACCTCCACATCATTATGATGTACACGGTAATCCTGTCTATTTTCCTCTGATTGATCCCAATCAACCCGTTTACCAGCCGGGAAAACCCTCGAGCCTACAAGGACAACCCTTTCAGGGACAACCTTTGGTCCAATAGGGACAACCCTCTGGTCCATAGGGGCAACCTTACGTTCCGCAAGGACAACCCTTACAGGGACAACCTTTGGCCCAACAAGGAAAACCCTATGGTCTTACTGGTCAACCTTAATTTCATCCAAGATCATCTTATGTTCCCGAGGGGAAAATATATCCACCACAAGGACAACCTTTTATGCAACAGTAGCAACCTTACATTTAGAAAGGCCAAACATTTGTACAAGGAAAACCCTACGGTCTTGCACCAGGTCAACCTAGTTTTCAGGGGCAACCTAGCCCATCCCAACCATAGGGCCAACCTCCTCCACAAGGGCAACCTGGTGGCCCTCAATATCTAGGAAAACTTGCTCCGGAGGGACAACCTGCCCATCCTCAACATCCAGGGTAGTTTGCCCCACAGAGATAGCCTGTCTAACCTCAGTAGCCAATTCAACATACTCTACAAGGACAACCTGATCAACCTAAAGGTGCTACTTTCCCTCCTCAAGGTCAATTTCATGCAGTATATAGTGCGCCCCAAGGTTACACTTATTATACTCAAGGTCAATCCTAGATGGTTTATAATCCACCTCAAGGAAATGCTTACATTCCACAACAAAATTCATATGTTTCTCAGCAAGGACCTCAGTGGTATGCTCAAAATCAATATCCCAGTCGTCAACCCATGTATGGGAAGAACTACCAGGCTTATAACCCCTATGGACAAAATTCTCTGAGTCAAAACATATGGGGGAAAAATTTCTCTCAACCTGGGTGGAATGCTAATACTGGTCTTTATCACTGACCTGCAATGCCTTTTAACACACTGTTTCCTTTTCTCACTACGTTGGAACTGCCTAATGTGTCAAAGTTAATGAAATATCTGATCCTTCATAATCTTTATTGGCCTCCAGTTCAAACCAAAATTCCTGGTGATTGTCCCAAGTTTGAGGGCAAGTCTAGAGAAGACCCCCAAGCACATGTTATGACTTACCATCTTTGGTGTTCCTCTAACTCTTGGGTTGACGATTCTATCTGACTCTGTCTTTTCCAACGAACTCTTACTGGTGCTTCTACCAAGTGGTACATCGAGTTATCTCGTGGTGTCTTCGAAGATTTCAACTCTTTAGCCATGGCATTTCTCACGCACTTTCAGCTACCGGTTTGGTATGAAACTGAGACACACCTCCACACATCCTTGAAGCAATATCGAGCTACTCATATCTCATATCATATTCATGAATGGAGGCATCATCATCGCTTGATCAAGTTCGAGATTCCTGATCAGCTTCTAACTGATTGGTTTACTACCTCCTTTGTTGCTCCGATTGCCAAGGACATTGCTATGGGGGCATGAGTCACAGAGGAACAAGACATTTCTCATGCCCAGTACATTGATCTTATGTATTTTCAGTCCAACACGTTCTATGAACTCTTGTCTGATGCTCCTAGACCTGGAACTTCCAAAGCACCGGTGATGCTATCAGTCGATGGTATCATCTGTTCTGTGTCTCAGACTTCTTGGAAGTCTCCTCCTCCGAATCCTGGGAAGAAAAAATCCACTCCTTCAAATTATACTGCTTCTTAGCCGACCTCGAATTCTGGTAAAACCGCGGAAGTGAATGTTGTTCAGGCCAATCCGACTAATAAAAATTCCAAGGGTAAAAATAAGGGTAAAGGTAAGGCTAAATTCAATACCCAAAAATAGGATTCTTGGAAATATCATGTTGATGATGGTTCACAATGTAAACCGAAGTATCCTTGCTTGATTTGTGAAGAAGAGAACTACACCAAGGACTATCCTTGACGGGCCGAAGTGAGTCATTTGCTCAAAGGCACCCAAGGAACTCTGACTATTCTCAAAGAACTGTTTCTATCACAGCAAGCTCAATTGGTAGAGAAACCTCAGTCCCCTACTCCATTTGGCTCTTAGGTTTTCATGATGAATGGTTCTGCACCCATTTCTATTGCTACCTGATCAAAATATTATACCGAACTATGTTAGGCAGTGGGGAAAGAGATTGCTAATGGTCCTCCTCCTCCACTTGCTTCTGGCCTTCTTTAGATTGAAAGGCCCATTGCTGAGCCCATTGTCCAACCACCTTCCAAAGGTGTACTCCGTAAGTCTTCTTACAATCCTAATGCCTGTGCTGCTCAAAATTATAGTATTTTTGAGGATTTGGCGCAGGCACCATCTGATATGTCTACATTAGAAGTAATTCATAGTTGTCTGTCTCAACGGAAGGTTTTGTTATCTGCCATCGGTGGGGTTAATCTTGCTGATTCGAGCCTTAACACTTTCGACTTAGAGAATTTTGTCCCACATCTCCCTCACTAGCTTGCACTCATTACTCAAGTTGGGATTAATGGATAGAATATCCATCGAGCTATCATGGATAAGGGTGCGTCTACATGCATCATGTCATCTTCCTGCTGGAAAAACATCGGTTCTCTAGCTCCTAATTCATCTCCAAATGCTCTAGATTCGTTTGATGGAAGGGAATATAAACCTCTTGGTGTTCTCGCTAGTTTACCGATTACTCTAAAAGAGAAAACAATCAACGTCGAGGTTGAAGTAGTTGATGCCAAGATCAATTACAATCTTCTCCTCGGTTGCAGTTGGACTCACACCATGCTATGCATTCCATCCACTCTCTTTTGTGTTTTTCAATTTCCACATGAATGAAAGATTGTTTCTACCGATCAGTTGTCTTTCTTCACTTCTTCATCTTCTGAGAGAAACGTTACATATGTAGATGAAGTTTCTACGCCTTACGAGAGTGTAGGATCTGGTCTCTTCAAAAATCCTACCCTCATGGGTATTTTTCCTGTTCCTCCACCCAACACTGTTCAAGTTAATATGTTCTCCAGGTCTTCTGATCTGTGGATCATCCCTTCGCTCGAGCAGTTTGATTCATTTGGAGATTCGATGCCGTTAAGTCTGATCGAAATTGATTATTATGAACTTATTTCCGCTTCATATCCTCTCCCTCCTGATCATGCTCCTTTGGGCATGTCTATTGATACTTATTCTCAATCCCCTTGGCTCAGAAATTCAGATTTTCCCAATCCCTTGCAAGATATATTTCCTTTCGATAAGGCCATTATGGAAACTATGTCTCTTAAGGATCCTCCTTGGGACAATATTCATCATCATTCCTCATTCATGCCTGGCCTTGGGGCCATTTCTACGTGTCTCGAGAGGTTCGCTTCTCAGGTTCCTTCTACTCTACTTCGAACGCCTACACTGACACATGAATTCTTTGCAGAAGGTAACTTGAGTAACATTACACAGACGGTGCCTATCAACATCTTCGTTAAACCAAGGGTTGTATAGAACATCCATATTTGGGTGACCTATTCTCCTGATGAGATCAAGGTATATACTAGTCTCTTCTGCGATTTTCGCAACGTTATCGCATGGTCTTATGAAGAGATGCTCGACATCAATACAAGTATAGTGGTGCATGAGATTCCTACCTATCCTACTGCGAAGCCTATTCGTCGGCGCCTTCATCCCGTGCATCATAGAAAGGCTGCCATTATTAAGGGAGAATTTGAAAAAATTCTTAAAACTGGTTTTATCTATCCAATTCCCTTAACAAAATGGGTTTCTAATATTGTTTCTATAGATAATAAACATGGTACCATTCGTGTCTGTGTTGATTACCATGACATTAACTGTGCTTTCCCTAAGGATAATTATCCCACTCCTTTTATTGAGCAAATCATTGATGACTGTGCTGCGAGTGAGATTTTTTCCCTTATGGACAGATTTTCTAGGTATAACCAGATTAATATTCTTCTAGATGATGAACATAAGACCGCCTCTATCTATCCTTGGGGTAATTTCGCTTATAAAAATCCCCCTTTCGGTCTGAAAAATTTTGGGGCTACATTTCAGCGAGCAATGTCATATTGTTTCCACGATATCAAGCGCATTATTAAGCATTATCTGGATGACCTTCCATCTCATTCGGCTAAGCGTAAAGACCATCCTGAATATCTCCATTATATTTTTCTTCATTGTCAACGCTATAAAATACGGCTCAATCCGCATAAGTGCGTCTTCTACGTTTATTCTGGTAGACTCTTAGAGTTTATCATTTCTAAAGAAGGGATTCGTCTCGATCCACTCAAAGTCGAAGCTATCATTAATCTCCCCTCTCCTTCCTCCTTACATCATCTGCAGATTCTACAGGGGAAAGCTAACTTTCTACGCCATTTTATACCTAACTATGCCAAAGTGGTCAAAGGATTTACGCGATTACTGAAGCAAGACATCCCATTCCTTTAGGATGAGATCGCCCAAAAATACTTCGATGCATTGAAGACGTTGCTCATTAATTCTCTTCTGTTGCATCGTCCAAATTATCATTACGATTACTCCCTCTATTTGGCCGCCACATTTAGCATGATTGCCACAGTTTTGGTAGAAGATGATGATGATGGTGAAGAACATGTCATTTACTATCTGTCTTGTAGCCTTCTCGATACTAAGACGAGATATGCACATGTCGAGAAGTTGGCGTTGGCTTTTTTTCAAGTTGTTCAACGTTTTCATCACTATATCCTGTTGCACACAATGACTGTGATTTCTGATTGCAACCCTATGACTTACATATTGAATCGTCAATTGCTTGGGGAAAAGTACTTGAAGTGGATTGTCATCCTCCAAGAGTATGATTTGCAGTTCACTACTATGAATTCAAAGAAGTCATTAGTCTTCGCTGATTTGATCTTCTCTCTCCCTTCCGATTCTTCTTTATCTGGTTCCGAGGAACGCATTCCAGATGACACAATTTTTCTGATTAGCACCCTCGACCCTTGGTATTGTAATATCATCATATATCTTCACACTTCCACCTTACGATATGAGTTGACAAGGGATGCCTATCGTCACAACTGTCATCAATCATAACCCTATTGCATAGTCGGAGATACTCTCTACTACATCGGAGTTGATTCCATTCTCCGCCGGTGTTTGACTCTTGAGGAGGCTGAAAAGGCCCTGAATGATTGTCACAGTGGCATCTGTGGAAGTCACATGTCTGGGTATTCTACTGCACAGAAAATCCTTCGTATTGGGTATTTCTGGCCTATAATATTTAAAGGCTACATCATTGCTATCCGTAAGTTCCATGATTACCATATTTATCAGTGCAAGATGTGTTCATCGCCTTCCCATCTTCACCCTGTCATTACCGTTGGTCTCTTTGCGAAGTGGGGCATTGATTTTATGACGTGTAACCCTCACACGGCTAGGGGGCATGATTATATCATCGTAGCCGTTGACTACTTCACCAAAGGGGCTGAAGCAATGCCTACACTTACGGCTGACTGTAAGACAGCAACATATTTTCTATTCAATCATGTCATTTCTAGGTTTGGTGTCCCTCAAGCCATTGTTACCGATCATGGTTCCCATTTTTGGCATTACATGGTGGCTGAGTTGACTTCCAAGTTGGGTCTACGTTACGATAGCTCAACGTCGTACTACCCTTAGGCCAATGGCCAGGTTGAAGCCATTAACAAATTTCTCGTCACTTTGCTTCAACATACGATTGGGATGCACAAATCAAACTAGAATATCATGTTTTTTTTGTCTCTCTGGTCTTACTGAACCTCAGTGAAGGATGCGACCAGATTCACTCCATTCTAGCTTTTCTATGGTCTAGAAGCTACCCTTATGATTGAATGTGAAATTCCTTCTCTCAAACTAGCTATTGAATTGCTGCTGAATACATCGCCAGAAGATGAGAATCTTCTCTATTTAGAGAGGCTTGATGAAACTCGCCATTTTGCTGCTATGGTCATAGAAGCACAGAAAACGCGGGTCAAAGCTCATTTTGACCAGTCAGTTTCCCCTCGTTCATTCAGAGAAGGAGACCTCGTCCTCCTGTATGATCAAGCTCATGATAAGCTAGGGGTAGGAAAATTTCAACCCATGTGGCATGGGCCCTACATTAAGTGTGTTTTGCAGAATGGGGCTTATGAGATTATTGATTATGAAGTTCATCCTCTGGATCAAATTAAAAATGGGTTGTATCTTAAAAATTACTCTGCATGAGTCATTCGTGCATGTTTTTTTTGTACATGGGTGTTCATTTCATTTTTGTACATTTTTGGCTTGGTGTGCTTTGCGAGCATTTTCCTTCTTATTGGATCATTGCTTATTGTGCGTATGTCCATTACCTGTTATGTCAGTTTCACGGATGGTGCTTCTCACAGTACCCGAAACCTAAATTCAACAGCTTGGGTGTTTTATGATCCTGCTGGTGAGTTGATAGACCTTCAAGGTATCTATCTAGGATGAACCACAAACAATGTCGCTGAATATAGTGTTATTAGTGAATTATTAACCAAGGCCATTTCTCTCGAAATTCATGCAATGATTGTTAACCTAGACTCGCAACTTGTTGTTCTTCAACTTAATGGGTATTATTTTGTTAGGAACCCTCACATCTTAAGGTTGTATTTGCGTTTTTGTTTACTGGAAATAAATTTTTATTACATTACATATAAACATATTCCTAGAAGAATGAATGTGTTAACTAATATAGTAGCTGATATTATATTAGATAGAAATTTGCGTAATTTGTAAAGAAAAATCATCATCACATGAAAATATCCATACAGGAAAATAGATGTATATATATATATATATTGAGTGTTTTAATCCATGTGCATGATAAGTTCAAAAAATATGTGGAAATAAAACTTATGTGTCTAGTCGACGTGACGCTCATGATAGCACGTCACTGCCTCTACAAGTCGCCTCAACAAGCGGTGAACATGGTTTGACACTACTGTAGTGTGCCTCTGATACGCATGAAGAACATCATCAAATTTCCCATAGTATTGGATCCCACAAGAGATTCCCTCTAAGTTGCATACGATTTCCTCCTCCTCACCTCCCTCACCTTGAGGGGCCACATCGAAGTCGCGAGGAATCCTCTGCGCTATCAGGGACATACCTGAAGGTCTCTCTAGGCCAACATCTGCAATTATATGGATTAATATCAGAACATTCATAACAAAAAAATTATAATACTCATCAAAATAAAAAATGAGTCTTACCCATTACTTCATCCCAGTCCTCTCCTTCTGGGAGTGGGAGATATGCATCACCAGTGAAATCCATGCTAGAGTAGGGTCAATCCTCCATGATAATTAGCTATCAATGAAACCACTCAAAGAACATTTTTCTTCAGGAAATCTGCTGACTACTCCCTAACCTTGGCATCAAAGCTGCCCAATGGACCATCTGTGCCTCCTAGGCTGGTGGTTTCGAAACTATTACCTCCTAACGTTGGAAGATTGGTAATCATTCCAAGATGAAAGGTACCAATATGGACCCATATCCGAACTGCTTAAGCTTACCATTCTTGCATTTTTTCAACTAGATTTGATGTTGATTGTTACTGACTCTGTCCAATTGTTACTGCCTCTGCAAGAAGTAATTGTGTTTTTGTGGCCTCATGTGGGGCCTGAACTCCTACAGCTAGCATAATGGTGTGTAGCACTAGTATGAGTGCTAGATCAGTAATGGTTTGGATATCCACCTTCCTACTTTTGGATCCTTTCCATGCTCCTCAGCACACTTGGTTAGTAACCATACTCATATTTTCCATTGTGGGTCAAGTACCGGTCAGGATTGGTACTGCCCCCCTCCACGATAATCTGGTTATGAAATAAATATCTGAGACCTCAATCTCAAGTTCTTGATCATGAATAATGAGTTTATCCTGATCATGAATAATTAATTTATCGTGATCAATGTCCCATACATTGATCAAGTACTACAATAGCTCCAGTTGAGCTCTGATACATGGTGCCATAAAGAACTTCTTGAGCCCGCAATCTTTGAGAACTTCCATACATCTTTTGTTCTCCATGGTGAGTTCATCTTCTTCGATGTGCTCTCATTATTTCCATTCAATCACCATTTTGTCCTTTCGCACCCGCAAAAACATCCATATGGTTGTCATTAGCCAAATCCAATGCTTTTGAATGATTAAATTGGGCTTGATTGTTTAAATTTACATGCTAAAATTGGTTCACGTAGTTGGTGCACCCCCGTTCAATTTTTAGGCCAGTTAGCACGAGTTCATGCCTGATACTCGTGCCCTCCGTCGTACCATAGATTTTATAAAATCCACTCGTAGACCTACAAAAATGGGATTTTAGGTAATGAAAATCCTATCAAAATGCAAGGAAGGATGTGAGTTCTTACCTGGAATAGACAGATTCACGATTGGCCTCCTAGATTGCTCACTCTCAGCGCCGGAAAATTACAGTGAAAAAAGGGTTAAAAATTGCTCACAAGAGGTAAAAGTGAAAATTAATTTATTTTTTACCATTTTTGACATTTTATAACTTTTCAGAACCCTGATTAGGTTTTAAAGCATATTTTTCGATTATTGCGCCATGTTATTTCGAAAAATGGGTTTTACATGCATCTCTTGTGTAGCGACAGGTCATCAACATGATGATGATGAAGCACCAAGTTGTATTTTATACTTTTTCAGACTCGGTAAAAACACGAAAAAGTCACCATTGGAGTCAGCTTTCAGCTCTTTTCTGACTCTTGAAAATTGAAAAGATTTCTGAGATTTTTTTCGTTTTGAACTCGTTAAATGGCTGTGAAAAAATATCTACCTAGTATACGTTTAGCCCTTTTTCGGGCTAGGATAGATTATTTACGAAAAAGGAATACCTTAGCCTATTGTGACTAAGAGGTTCTCTCAGACATAGTTTTCTAACTTTTTGGATATGCGATAATACTTATGAAAAGGGACATGCTGGAGTTTTATTTTTTGCTTCTTTTCAAACTCTCTATAAATGAAAATATGTCGAGTTCTTCCTTTGTTAGACTCATGAAAATCTACATGACATCGAAAACCGTCACCATGATGTAACTGAGTTCCTCCTTCCTAGGGCTCGTAAAATGTACTAGGATGGATTTGTCCGAAGAAAAAAGTTACATGACAAGCATATACTATCCACTTCAAGCTTGTTTCCAAAAATAATTGGGGTACTCGCCAGCAATGGTGTGGGAAAATGGAACCAGTTCTTAGTTGTGTCGGCAGTATGTCACTCTTGAACATTACACTCATTTTCATTCTTCTAGGGTTGGGGACATCTCATTTCATCATTTTTTCCTCCATGAGTTTGGGTAATTTGTTTTGACCACTCATCTTCTCTTTTCCACGTCACCATGACCTGAGATCCCTTGATGTAAAATATTACCAAATCCAGAGTCGTGTCGTTGATTTGTTTAGGAGAATTTTCTATTTGCAGTTTTCAACCTCCCTCTGATCCTATTTTTTTCCTTGATTCCCTATCATCTTATTCCTCTATCTCATGTCAATGATGTGGAAAAAATTATGGCCATCCTCCAACCAGGTCACTTCCTATCGACTTCAGCTCATTATCTAGGAAGTTGATCTAGAGACTCCCTTTCGGTACCTTGGAGCTTGCATGCCTCAATGGAAATTTCTTTGCATTCGACGACAGGTCTGCATCATTGGCCTTTAATTGAGTGAACTTGCGGGTGTTATATGCGAGATCACTGTTCACATTCTATGGATTGTACTAGTTGTACCTTGAGATCCATTGTCTTTATTGGTGGTTTGTCTCGTGCCTGTTAACATATTACAACATTGGCTGGTAATCAGGTGACTTTCTTTCATGTTCAACTTCAGCTCACATATTCGCATGCTTGAATTTGTACTTTTTCGGGTCGAGATGGAGTGCAAGACCCTAGGTTTTGTCTGATGAAATCCAGGCTATGGAATATTTTGGTTTATCATGACTATATGCATGACTCTGTTGATTAGATGGTTGTGACCATACCTGAGTCTATTTGTTGATCATTACTGTTGGATGGCTGCGTCCATACCTCGGACCTTATTTATATATTTACTCTATTATGGATGGCTGTGCCCATGCCACATGTTCATGTATTAGAGGTATCAATTGTATTTGTACTTGCAGGTCCTCCAACGCCGGTGTTTGGTTTGAATGCATTCTCATAAAGCATTTCACTCCTCCCTCTCTCTTGAACCTCATGCTTTAGGGGGCATCTGTTACACAATATTTTGTCACCATCCCTGAAATATCCATCCCGCATGTTGGATGACCATTTACGTGACTTATATCTAGTGTCATGCCTTGGAAAAAGTGTCATTTCATCCCTTGCCATGAGGAGAATATTTCCTTTGTTAAAAATTCCTAGAATGGACCATAAAAAAACATGATTTTGGGTCGATTCTGACAGGAAGTTATGGCCTCGCACCAATAAGGGAATTAGCACTGGGACCCATAGCCATTGGTGTGATGTCTTAGTGGAATGCCCAGATTGAGCTATTTTTGGAAAAAAATTTAAATATAGAAGTGAATTTTCCATTGCCAACCACTTCGTGAGCAGAGTCAACATGAGTTGGTTGACTGAATAACGTCGAACATCTTCCTTTGGCTTCTCGTTGCCAATTTTTGGGCAACCTCTCAAAGGATAAGGCCTCCCTTCCACCATATGAGGGATTTTTTGATGGGAAAAAATGTTCGACCAACAGCAGGGGATCTCCACGGTAAAAAGTCCCAACTAGACTCTAAACTGTTTCGAATAGGGATCTCGTTCGGGGTGTGGGTCTGGCTACCGCTTGATACTCCTTTTCTTTGGTCTCACTCGGACTTTGCAAACCTAAGGACACACGCTTATTTAGATGAAAAAAAACACATGACTGATGAATTATAATGGTCAAACAACACTATGCGTAGCAAGACGAGTTGTAAAGCATGGAGCCGAAGGATATGTTGTTAGCAGCACGTCATTAGGGTCATGCTTGTAAAATTTGTTCTGACCACAAAATAAATAATTCCTTATGGCATAATACCCTTCACTTCCTTGAATGATCACAACGATAATGTAAATGTTAAAAAAAAAAGTTATTAGCATTCATTAAAGCAAAAACATATATTTAACACCATTAACACACTTCTAGAAAAATATAATGCATCATGATGTAAACAGAGCGATAGTTTCATTAACCAAAAGATGTTAGAAACTGCACATGTAATACTCATAGTGTTCATGCATTAATCAACATCAGATCCAACAATGGAGTTTACAAGTGCTTGTATTCATATGCAACATTGTGTGATCCTTCTATACAATACTCAATATCCTTTTTCAGTCCAAAAGAAAAGTCCTTTACAAGTTCTCGAAGGAAGTATTTATAGAGAAAAGCTTGCCCTTTGGGCTCCCTGACTTTTCACTTTCCCGACTGTTGGGTTTCCTTGTGACCCAGTCTGTCCTACGACCTGTGACCCGAGCCACTATTACAACCTACGACCTGACAAGATTTTGCGACTTGCGACCCAGTTGCTGGGTCGCTGGGTCGCGCCATTGAGGTCTTAATAGGGAGTGCGACTATGCGACCCGGAGACCTTAGGAAATATGTGACCTCAAGCAATCTGCGACCTGCGACCTGAGGAAATTTGTGACCTGCGACCTTAAGCAAATCTGTGACTTGCAAGCTCAAGTATATCTGTGACTTGCGGCTTTCCTTTTGCTGATCTTTGGATTTCATAGCAATATTCCTTATCCCACATCCTCTCCTTTGAAAATGGGCTCTCTTGCTTGCTGGGAAAAACTCCAACTAATCGTGCAGCCCAACAGCTTCCACCTACAGTCTCATAGCTTAGGTTACATGTCTTCATTGATCGAATAATAATGTTAGAGGCGTATTTAATTAAATGCATGAGTGAAAATGATAACTTTAGACCCCTGTGTGGTCAAAATTTGTGTCATTAAGTCATCAAAGAGAACGGCTTGTGTAGGCTTTCCCAATGCCCCTTTAATCACTACACTTTAACCCAAACATTTTCCATCAGACTCCATCAAGATGAAGCTATGTTTGGCATGAGGGAGCGCTTCACTCTTCCCATGCTCAGCTGCGTCTAGTTCGCTTAGCTATTAGAGCACACTAGTAGATAAGGAGTTGAAAACCATATAAATTTAGCAATGAACTTGAACGGTACTCTTTTGAACAAAGGTGCATGCTCATCTTCAAACACCTTGTATCTCTTTGATGGTGCAGTGAAAACAAAAGAAATTCTCTCCCGAGATTGATTACTTGGAAAATTCTATATCTCCATGTAGACAAAGTAGCACCTTTTCAAACTATGGTCTTAAAAACCATTGTAATGCCACAATAAACAAAATTTTCCACGTATATAAAAACTCACCATTATAAAATGATGCCCACCGTATTAACATATGCCATTTGAATAACCATAGGCTCCATGTGAATTATTAATAAAAGTTTCATGTACATGTGCTGCACCACTTCAAACTATTTTGGAAGATGATGGATATCATTCATCTTCATGTGTAAACTACCTTGTTTCTGCAACCTGGCGACCTGGTTGCATACTCGCATGGTCGGGTGGTTGCACCTCGGACGACTTTGCATGTTATGTGACTTGGAAACTTGGTCGCATAGTCGCATGGTCGGGTGGTCACACCTCAGATGACTTTGTGTGTTCTGTGACCTGGCGACTTGGTCGCACAGTCACATGGTCGGGCTCCCTTGGATTTGTTTCAATCGATCCTTCTGTTCCAGGCACTGCAAAATTTCGCATGCGCTGATATGGCTTCAAAATATGTTCGCCAATTACAAGTTCTAAGGATGACACGTGCATGCACAAGGCTCATCCAAACGGTCAGTGATAACATAGCACCGGTCTCTTTCACGAATATCAACTGCAATGAATAGAGGTTTTTTGATGACCTCATGAAATTTCTCTACTCTGTTGATTTTTTATAACAAATAAAATCCAGAAGAATTGATTTTGACCAGCAAACACATGATGCTTCCCATAAGGGTCAACCCTTCAAGCTTTCTTCTTTAGGAGCCTCGTTTTTAAACCTTGAGGATCACGTGGGTTTCAGTTTGCAAAGACAACATAATATAACCAGCCTTCTATCTGGATGGAACGGTTAACTTCTTAATACTAGCTTGAGTTTGCCACATGCGGTTGCATGGCTATTGCTTTTTCCCCTGAGTGCTTTTCATCTAACTCAGCAACTCAAGAAGGAATGTTACCTCTCAGTGGTCGCATAGTCACAATTTTGGGTTGGTCACATTATTCATTTTCTTGGGTTATTCTGTGACTCAGCGACTTGGGAAAAATGTGACCTCCCAATGGTCGCATAGTCGCAATTTTTCCTGAGTCGCAATGGACGCATCTAAGGTTGATTTGCGATCTTGCGACTAGTAGCACTCAAAGACCTGACCGTCTTCATCATGCACTCATCCTCCAACCTTGGTACTGTGTCTACATCGTGCATTACAACATTCATGCTTTTTTCGCCATGATGGGGAGTGTATCTCTGGTAACGCACACATATATCATGTGCACGCATCCTTTTTCCATCAACATTGAGATGAATGCACTGTGCCATACAAATGAGCCTCCCCATAATTTTCATTTATGCTACTTTCCTAATCCACTGAAAGATATCCTAGCAGGTCAGGCAAATGGAAACAACCTGCAATGCATTTTTCAAAGCCACTCTGACAGGACTGGTATTTGCTCACTGCAATACAATTATAAGATGCTAGTACAACCACTTTCATACAATCCAAAGCATCAAGGAATTTGTTACTTGTAAAGTAAAATGAATCTTTATTGCAAGATCATATTCATGGCTGCAACAGCTTTTACGATTTCCCATCAGAACCTTCAGGTAGATATCACAAAGGCAACACGCTATTGTCGACAAGTGTCTGTGGTGTGATATCCTCTGGTCTGCCGGGTGTTACACGAATTGCAGTTCAGGCGTTTTTGTGCGACCATGTGAAATGATACTACTGAAGTTACATTACAATCATTGCATAAAATCCAGATCTTCTTGTTCTGGTAGGACTCCGGCATTGGTGTCAAAGAAACCTCTTCGTCAAGTTTCTCCCAAACCTTTGAAATATCACAAACTGACTTAGAACATGCTGGAAAAAAGTGTTGTAGGTGTCGTTGCATCTCTTTGAGACAGTCCATATGAATAGTGCGCCCACAAGGTAGTACAATAACATCCCTCGTGGACTTGAACAAAAAGTAAAAAAAAAATGGGACAATTGTGGTGTATTACTCCTTCTACATAAGGATGACAATCCTTCACCATAATCGAATAGCGATAACCATATTTGAATCAGTGGAAGAAATTATCCCTGCCCCCGGTTCTACATGTACTGCATCCATCACGATGGTATTGTTGTTTTGAAATATCATCATCAAAACTTTCAAGTTTCACAAAATTACTTCCCCATGCAGATCCCGCAGTTAATACACACTTGATGAACATCTTGTTCAGTGTCACAAAGTGAGAAAACGACCCCTTGGAATTTGTGTCGAGAGAACATCATGTCTCTGCTGGAGCTTAACATTAACAAAATTCTTTGTTTCAATGTGACAGTGGCTACAATAAAAAAAACCTCATTGCAACATGGCGCTCTAATATGGCATCTTTGTTTATCATGTATGACATCTTCGTTTATCATGTGAGAAAATTTTGTCTTTTGATATTAACAGCATTATCATAAAATTTTTTCTGATGCCCATTGCCTTCCTATTTCATTGGGTGATGGATGTGTTCTTTTGTTAACTTGTGTGACTAATCTTCATCCGATATGGTTTGAAACCATAACTCTGCACCGTTTAAAACATAGGTTACAACTTGTCATAATTTTACAACTCTTCTTTTCTTTTGACTGTAATTGTGCCATAGTTATTATAACATTTCCACTATAGGCTTGTTATCATGTTACACTCCATGTTTAGACATAAATTTTGATCGCTATATATATCTTCTCCAAATGTTTTACCATGGGTCGAAACTCTGCCATAGAAATATTTGAGCTCATTTGTAATGTTTTTCATATGGTTCAACTCCACCATCTTACATGGTTTTGAAACCATATTGTTTTTACACCCCAGTTTAATGTTTAAAACCATAACCTTGGTCCATAGATTTGCGCCGACCATGTAGCTTAGGGTTAGTAAATATTGTTTCCCAAAGGTGTGTTTGATTTTTGAAACTGTGCCATTGTCTTGCCAACACCAACATGTGTGCTTTCGCACTACTGCTCAACACGAAAATGCCTTTGAATGAGATTGTCTTTCTTTAGGGAAATCTTCTGAGTCCACTTTGTTCACTTGAGCTATAATTCAGGTTAGACTTGTCGAATTGGTGAAATGTGTTCCTTTCTATGTACACATCGAAATTGAGCTGGTATTGTGCAGGATCTTCAAAAATTCCTTTAAGGTGAGATATCTGCCATCTCAGAATATAAATATCTCGTCCGGTCCCTGTGTAAGCTTAGATTTGATAAATCACAGCAAATGCTTCTGGTTCATGCGAGATGGCATCCAGTACGGACATTTCCAAATGGAGTGATTCTAAGACTTCGATGTAAATTAGTGAAGAATGTTTCTTTTCTTTTTTTTTTCTTTTTTTTTTCTTTTTTTTTTTTGCATCAGTGACATGAAAATTTGTTTCTCTAATAAACATGTACCACACCATCCTCCTCCTCCCCTATTTCACAACCGTGGCCTTGTTGTTGAGCTTAATTTTATTTCCCTCGATTTCATGACAACATTTATGAGTTTGTCACCCATGGGATTGGCCTGTATGAAACCTTATAACATCAATTAGTTCACAGTTACTTTCTGAGAATTGTGTCCCCTAGATAAATTATATGAGACCAACGATTTGAAGAGAAGTACTCAAACAACATGCTTAATGACCCATGGTGAGAGGGCTGCTAATTTACATCCTCAATGCATAGAAAAGTTCCTATTCGAGTGTGTACTGAATGATCCCTCCCACACATGGTGTGATTACAGCAACAACGTATGAGCATGATGGTGAGAAAGCTCATGAGGGGTTTGGGATAGGTCACGGGGATGTCACCGACTATAGGTCAGGTGAAAGACCTTAATGGATATGTGAGCAGAGGGGAACCCAACATTTTTAATATACCCCAAAATTTTGGGTGGTGTTGGAGCAGCTACAACAAATGGCGAACCACTGGTAGAATCCAGCATCTCTGCCAACACCACAACAATATTCTGAGTCCAGATCGTGATGCAAGGGGATATCAAACAAGTTCTGCATGTACCTTTTATATTACTTTGGCCTTTACAGATATGCCCATTCCTTGTGCCTCAGCTAGGTCTCGTTAATCAAAACACATCAAAGCGAAAGCTCAAAGACGCCAGTAGCTCGTTGATGATGTGAAGAGCAGGGCAGCGAGTTTATTATTTTCATGATTTTTTAAAGTAATTTCTTGGTGTTGCTCCGCTACCAACAGGCCTCGACAGTACCTCGGCAGAGTCACTTCAAGAAATCACAAGCGTTTCTCCGCTGCCAGCGAGCCTAGTCAGTATCCCAGCAAAATCGTTGCATTACCTCTCTACGTAGGAAGCCTTTCTCGATCCTTTACCTTTATTTATTTCATGTTCTTCTAGCACTTATTTTCATGTGCTCGTGGTACTTATTTTTCATGGGTAGATCAGGGATCTCGTCTTATTTTACGAGCAAGAGAGGTTGTTTCTTATTTTACAGAAACTGAAAGATATCCTGACTTGGGTTTTCCCTTGTTCCAAACCTTCACATCCCATCTACCACAATAGGTGAGGAATGCAAAATAGATCATTAAGATGTCCAAGACTATGCTGGGCACAAGGCTTAGGCTTATGCTTATTGGGCCATTCAAACTCATTAGGTCTCCCACAAAAAACTGTCTCGTATCTCCCCAGATAATAAGTTTAGACTCATAGGCATCTTGTTGAGAATGCGACTTCGACGACCTGTCCTGAGAGAAATTTTCCTCTTGAGATAGCCACCGCAACCTCATGCAAACAATGGGGTTACTATTTCAGCAATCAGGGAAAAACAAGTCCGCAAGGTGGTAGGGTTTCAATGAGGGCTCATGCAGTGATAGGCGATATGTCAAAAATTTTCAAAGCTATATAAAAAACCTACGGAAATGATGTGAGGAACAAAGTGTATGAAGAAATGTAATAAACGAGGCTCAAGATGCAATGTAATGACATGTGTGGGAATGATCAGCCAGTTGTAGGTGGAAAAAGGGGGATAATAAAAGCAGTGATTATCTATGCAGCAACAAGAAAACTAAAAAGAAATGAGTGCAAAACAATTGTAACATGATGACGCCAAAGATACTAATCGTAAGAAAAATATCAGACACTTTCAAATCATAAAGTAAAAAATTTCGCAAGTAAACCTAATTAAAATTTGAACTAATTTTTTTTTTTTATTAGTAGCTCCTAGCTAGCCTACACCTAAAACCCTAGTTTAACTAATGATGCAGTCGGGTTATGTGAAATCAGATTTCCAGTGCAGCCACCACATCAGTTCCCATCCTGCAACAACAACAATGCTCAGGATCAGAGCTAGCATCCAAAAAAGTGTGTCAACAACAAAACTTACCTAAAGAGTATGTGCAACGGCAAGAAGATCATGGATACTTACCAGAGAACATGCCAGAATGGATTGTGCAAGCTGAATTCCACTCTCATCCTGATACACAACAATATGTTCTTGAAACTTAACATTTTTTATGAATGACACAAATCCATTCATGCACAACTCTAGGTCCGAAGGGAGGGGGGTAAGCCACTGCCTATTTGCAAATATATTCATCGGATAATATCCATCGAACCAAACAGAAACCTCGTCATGGTGTTGAGAATGATTAGTTTTATGGAATGGAAACAATAAGCATGTGCCAGGCGAGTTATAGATGCTTGCGCATTCGAGTGGAGAAACTTCCATTTTGAAAACACTAGTTCAGAGTTGCTCCTGGGTTTTTTCAGGGGTATGAGGATTCGAATCCATGCTTAGTAGAGGCTGACATTCCTCACCGTCTTGAACAAATTCCGGACCTTCGAGCGTGGGGCTTCCCATCTTTTCTTGCTTGGTCAGATCAACAAGCGAATTGTTGTGATCATGAAATGTGGTGATTTGAACAATGTCAGTGGGCTTTGTATCAATTTGGCCAAAATTTTGCTCGCTGACATATTGGTAATCCAATGTATTAGATTCTTTAGCTTTGCCAGGATGGGGTGCATTTGCCGTAAGGTTTTCAGGCAGTTTAGGGATTTGCCAAAAATCACATGTTAATGCTTGATTGCAACTAGTTCTGGTTGGGAAACAACTGGAAATATTAGAGACAATGACAGGTGTTTTCTTACCAGTAAATAAATTGGGGTATATCAGTTGTTTCACACCAGCTGTTGGGGGACAGGAATATGTGCTCAGGGAAACCTCACTAGAATGAAAAATCCACCTAGATGAAATGATATTTGACGTGGTTATGCTGGGAGGAGCATGGTACTTGGGAACTGTCATTTCAGAAACCCTAATCTGAGAAACCCTAGTTGGAGTTGTTTGAGAGGTCTTGTCAGGATCGGAAGAACTAGGGGTAACAATCGACAGAAGCAGAAGTGCTTTGATTCCTTGATGGGTACTTGAATCTTTATAAAGTGTATTATCGAATTCTGGTGTCTCCATATGGTCGGAAAAGAGATACGAGTGACAGTCCTTAGCGGTATGAGTGAATATGTTTTCAGATAAGCAGTGATCACTGGAACCATCGATTTGATCAAGTTGGGTACCTGGCATGTTAGGCTCCCCGGGAGTTACCAATTGGGATGGATCAATAAAGGGGACATCTTGAGGTTGCCAAAATAGGATATCACCGCTTTGCTTGTTTAAATATTTCGGATGAAAAAGATCAGATCTTAGAGATTCATCCACTTTGTAACATGACTATGAAACACCACCCGCGTGCTTTTGATTGTTTCCAATACTAGTACAAGAAAATTTTGAATGTCTCAAAGAAATTACTAGTGTGGCAGACTCATGAAATAAATTGGGGAATAATGAATGAAAAGATTGAGCTGCAGGGGTGTTAATCGTACAAGGTTTTTTATCATGCACATATGTGTCATCCAGAGAAAAAAATGATCTGGTAGGCATTGTAAGGGAATCAGCTTCATCTGGTATAAGAGTTGATTCATTATTAGTATGCGAATCAGATTTAGGACTGTGTCCAAGGAAACATCGAGTGGGTTCGAGGTAGGTTTCATGAACCTGGAGGGATGTTGGGCCCATCTGGTTTTCAAGCTTTGATTCGACAGGGTGTGTGAAAGATTCAAAGGTAGTAAAATAGGCTTTATCCTCTTGCACGTGTCTATCATTGCTTAGAAATTTCGAGGTCACAACTCCACTACCCGGCAATTCAGGAGGAGGAGTAGGAATAACACAAATAGAAATACTCTCCTTGGAGGCCTGAATGTGGCCTAGACTCAGGGAGATGGAGAAGGAAACATTAGAGACAAAGTCTGAATAGCTGGTAACTTGCAGGTCTTCATAGGGAACACTAGGATCAGGATGGGTTGCTAACTGAAATTGTTCAAGGGAAACGAGAATCACATACCTGAACTGTTCACTTAAAAATTTCCAATCAACATCCCTTTCAGGGAACTCAAAACAATAATGAAAAAATCTGATAGAGAATTCATCTAGAGGTTCTTGAGGTTCCATTCTGATGTCTTTTAACTTTATTAATACATTTTGAAAATCGTACCTGTGAAAAGCTTGTTGTAATTCATTGGCGAGTTGTTCAAATGAATGGATGAAAGCTTCCGGTAATGTGCAGCACCATTGCTTAGTGTCATCTTCAAGAGTGAGGGAGAAAACCAAACAAATCAAACCTTCACTATCAATTCCGTAGCACTCACCAATGTCACAGAAATCTAAAAGCTGTTTGGTTATGGACACTCCATTTTCACCATCGAATTTTAGCTAGGACAAGTGATACAAAAGTTCATCGGGGATGAGGCATTGAGGCTAATAAAACTCCGATAAAAATCTCGGGAGAATGATTTGGGAATGAGCCATTACATATATGAGATTAACTTTAGGCTCTAAGGGCTCATCTTGTCATCTGGCCCTCCTTTTAGCACCAATTCTGTTGACAAGAAAAAATGTCCGTCCAACAGTAGGGGATCTCCCCGGTAAAAAGTTCCAACTAGACTCTAAACCATTTGGAATAGGGATCACATCTGGGGTGTGGGTCCGGATACCGCTTCATTCTCCTTTTCTTTGGTCTCAATCGGACTTTTCAAACCTAAGGACGAACGTTTATTTAGATGACACACAACACATGACTGATGAATTATAATGGTCAAACAACACTATGCGTAGCAAGACGAGTTGTAAAGTGTGGAGCCAAAGGAGATGCTATTAGCAGCACGTCATTAGGGTCATGCTTGTAAAATTTGTTCTGACCACAAAAGAAATAATTCCTTATGGCAGAATACCCTTCACTTCCTTGAATGATCACGACGATAATGTAAATGTTTACAAACAAAGTTATTAGCATTCATTAAAGTAGAAACATAGATTTAACACCATTAACACACTTCTAGAAAGCTATAATGCATCATGATTTAAACAGAGAGACAGTTTCATTAACCAAAAGATGTTAGAAACTACACATGTAATACTCATAGTGTTCATGCATTAATCAGCATCAGATCCAACAATGGAGTTTACAAGTTCTTGTATTCATATGCAACATTCTGTGGTCCTTCTATACAATACTCAATATCATTTTTCAGTCCAAAAGAAAAGTCCTTTACAAGTTCCCGAAGGAATTATTTATAGAGCAAAGCTTCCCCTTTGGGCTCCCTGACTTTTCACTTTCCCGACTATTGGGTTGCCTTGCGACCCAGTGTGTTATGTGACCCGAGCCACTATTGCGACCTACGACCTAACTAGATTTTGCGACTTGCGACCTAGTCGCTGGGTCGTTTGGTCGCGCCGTCGAGATTTTAATAGGGAGTGTGACTATGCGACCCGACAACCTGAGGAAATCTACGACCTCAAGAAATCCACGACCTGTGACCTAAGGAAATTTGTGACCTATGACCTTAAGCAAATCTGTGACTTGCAACCTCAAGTAGATCTGTGACTTGCGGCCTTCCTTTTGGTGATCTTTGGATTTCATAGCAATATTCCTTATCCCGCATCCTTTGCTTTGAAAAGGGGTCCTCTTGCTTGCTGGGAAAAACTCCAGCTAATCGTGCAAACCAATAGCTTCCACATGCAGTCACATAGCTTAGGTTACATGTCTTCATTGATCAAATAATAATGTTAGGATGGTATTTAATTAAATGCACGAGTGAAAATGATAACTTTAGACCCCTGTGTGGTCAAAAGTTGTGTCATTAAGTCATCAAAGAGAACGGCTTGTGTAGGCTTTCCCAATGCCCCTTTAATCATTGTACTTTATCCCCAACATTTTCCATCAGACTGCATCAAGCTGAAGCTATGCTTGGCATGAGGGAGAGCTTCGCTCTTCCCATGCTTAGCTGCGTCTACTTCGCTTAGCTGTTAGAGCACACCAGTAGATAAGGAGTTGCAAACCACATAAATTTAGCAATGTTATCGAACAATACTCCTTTGAACAAAGGCGCATGCTCATCTTCAAACACCTTGTATCTCTCTGATGGTGTAGCGAAAAGAAAAGGAATTATCTCCCGAGACTGATTACTTGGCAAATTCTATATATCCATATAGGCAAAGTAGCACCATTTCAAACTATGGTCTTAAAAACCACTGTAATTCCACCATAAACAAACTTTTCCATGTATATTTAAACCCACCATTCTAAAATGATGCCCACCATATTAACATATGCCATTTGAATAACCATAGGCTACATGTGAATTATTAATAAAAGTTTCATGTACATGTGCAACACCACTTCAAACTATTTTGGAAGATGATGGATATCATTCATCTTCACGTGTAAAATACCATGTTTCCACGACCTGGCGACCTGGTCGCATACTCGCATGGTCGGGTGGTCGCACCTCGTATGACTTTGCATGTTCTGCGACCTGGCGACTTCGTTGCATGGTCGGGTGGTCGCACCTCGGATGACTTTGTGTGTTATGCAACCTGGCGACTTGGTCACATAGTGACGTGGTTGGGCTCCCTTGGATTTTGTTCACTCGATCCTTCTGTTCCAAGCGCTGCAAAATTTCGCATGCGCTGATATGGATTCAAAATATGTTCGCCAATTACAAGTTTTGAGGATGATATGTGCATGCACAAGGCTTATCCAAATAGCAAGTGATAACATAGCACCGTTCTCTTTCACGAATATCAGCTGCAATGAATGGAGGCGGTTTGATGACCTCATGAAATTTATCTACTTTGTTGATTCTGTATAACAAAGAAAATCTGGAAGGCTTGATTTTGACCAGCAAACACACGATGCTTCCCACAAGGGTCAACCCTTCGATCTTTCTTCTTTAGGAGCCTCGTTTTAAACCTTGAGGATCTTACCTACGTGGGTTTTAGTTTGCAAAGACAACGTAATATAATCGGCCTTCTATCTGTATGGAACGGTTAACTTCTTAATACTAGCTTGAGTTTGCTGCGTGGGGTTGCATAGATCTTGCTTTTTCCCTTGAGTTCTTTTCATATGACTCAGAGACTCGAGAAGGAATTAGACCTCTCAGTGGTCTCATAGTCGCAATTCTGGGTAGGTTGCATTATTCATTTTCTTGGGTTATTCTGTGACTCAGCGACCTGGGCGGAAATGTGACCTCCCAATGGTCGCATAGTCGAAATTTTTCCTGAGTCGCAATGGACGCATTCGAGGCTGATTTGGGATCTTGCGACCAGCATCACTCAAAGAATTGACCATCTTCATCGTGCACTCATCCTTTGACCTTGGTGCTGTGTCTACATCGTGTGTTACAACATTCATGCTTTTTTTTTTGTGATGGGGAGTGTATCTTTGGTAACACACACATATATCACGTGCATGTATCCTTTTTCCATCATCGTTGAGATGAATGCATCGTACTGTGCAAATGAGCCTCACCATTGTTTTCTTTTCTTCTACCTACCTAATCCACTGAAAGATATCCTAGCAGGTCAGGCAAATGGCAACAACCTGCAATGCATTTTTCAGAGCCACTTTGACAGGACTGGTATTTGTTCACTACAATACAATTATAAGATGCTAGTACAACCACTTTCATACAAGCCAAAGGGTTAAGGAATTTTCTACTTGTAAAGTAAAATGAATCTTTATTGCAACATCATATTCATGGCTACAACAAATTTTACGATTTCCCATCAGAACCTTCAGGTAGATATCATAAAAGTAACACGCTATTGTCGACAAGTGTCTGTGGTGCGATATCCTCTGGTCTGTCGGGTGTTACGCGAATTATAGTTCAGGCGTTTTTGTGCGACCATGTGAAATGATACTACTGAAGTTACATTACAATCATTGCATAAAATCCAGATCTTCTTGTTCTGGTAGGACTCCGGCATTGGTGTCAAAGCAACCTCTTCGTCAAGTTTCTCCCAAACCTTTGACATATCACAAACTGACTTAGAACACGCTGGAAAAAATAGCTATAGGTTTCGTTGCATCTCTTTGGGACAGTCCATATGAATAGTTCGCCCACAAGGTAGTACATTAATATCCCTCGTGGACTTGAACAAAAACTCAAAACAAACGGGACATTTGTGGTGTATTTCTCCTTCTACACAAGGATGACAATCCTTCCCCATAATCGAATAGTGATAACCACATTTGAATCAGTGGAAGAAATTATGCCTACCCCCAGCTCTACATATACTGCATCCATCATGATGGTATTGTTGTTTTGAAATATCATCATCAAAACTTTCAAGTTTAACAAAAGTACTTCCCCATGCAGATCCCGCAGTTAATACACACTTGATGAACATCTTGTTTAGTGTCACAAAGTGAACAAACGACCCCTTGGACTTTATGTCGAGAGATCATCATGTCTCTACTGGATCTTAACATTAAAAAAATTCTTTGCTTCATTGTGACAGTATCTACAAAAAAAAAAACCTCATTGCAACATGGCACTCTAATACGACATCTCCGTGTATCATGTACGACATCTCCATTTATCATGTGAGAAACTTTTGTCTTTTGATATTAACGGCATTATCATAAATTTTTTTCTGATGCCCAATGCCTTCCTGTTTCATTGGGTGATGGATGTGTTCTTTTGTTAACCTGTGTGACTAATCTTCATCTGATATGGTTTGAAACCATAACTCGACACCATTTAAAACATAGGTTACAGCTTGTCATAATTTTACAACTCTACTTTTCTTTTGACTGTAATTGCGCCATAGTTATTATAACATTTCCACTATAGGCTTGTTATCATGTTCCGCTCCATGTTTAGACATAAATTTCGATCGCTATATATATCCGCTCCAAATTTTTTACCATGGGTCGAAACTCCGCCATAGAAATATTCGAGCCCATTTGTAATGTTTTTCATATGGTTCGGCTCCACCATCTTACATGGTTTTGAAACCATATTCTTTTTGCACCCTAGTTTAATGTTTGAAACGATAACCTTGGTCCATATATTTGCACCCACCATGTAGCTTAGAATTGGTAAATATTTTTTCCCAAAGGTGTGTTTGATATTTGAAACTGTGCCATTGTCTTGCCAACACCAACATGTGTGCTTTCGCACTGCTGCTCAACACGAAAATGAATTTGAATGAGATTGTATTTCTTTAAAGAAATATTCTGAGTCCACTTTGTTCACCCGGGCTATACTTCAGGTTAGACTTGTCGAATTGGTGAAATGTGTTCCTTTCTGTGTACACATCGACATTGAGCTGGTATTGTGGAGGATCTTCAAAACTTCCTTTAATGTGAAATATCTTCCATCTCGGAATATAAATATCTCGTCCAGTCCCTATGTAAGCTTAGATTTGATAAATCACAGCAAATGCTTTTGGTTCATGCGATATGGAATCTGGTACGGACATTTCCAAATGGAGTGATTCTAAGAATCCGATGTACTTTAGTGAAGAATGTTTTTTTTTTTTCATCAGTGACATGAAAAGTTGTTTCTTTGATAAACATGTACCACACCATCCTCCTCCTCCCTTGTTTCGTAACTGTGGCCTTGTTGTTGAGCTTAATTATATTTCCCTTGATGTTGTGACAACATTGATGAGTTTGTCACCTGTGGGATTGGCCTGTATGAAAGATTATAACATCAATTAGTTCACAGTTACATTTTGAGAATGGTGTCCCCTAGATAAATTATATGAGACCAATGAGTTGAAGAGAAGTACTCAAACAACATGCTTAATGACCCATGGCGAGAGGGATGCTAATGTACATCCTCAATGCACAGAAAATTTCCTATTCGAGCGTGTGTTGAATGATCCCTCCCGCACATGGTGTGATTACAGCAACAACATCTAAGCATGATGGTGAGAAAGCTCATGAGGGGTTGGGGATAGGTCATGGGGATGTCACTGACTACAATTCGGGTGAAAGACCTTAATGGATAAGCGAGTAGAAGGGAACCCGAAATTTTGAATATACCCCAAAATTTTGGGTGGTGTTGTAGCAGCTACAACATGATCCCAACCTCCTCCTCCTCTCCTATATATAAATCTCTCTCACATAGATGCTGCTAGCTGAAAATTTTGGAGAATAGCTAAAATAGTCTAGATAAGCTGGTGTGAGATAGAGCTTAGAGAGATCCCTTTTCAAGAGAGAGTATAGGCTTATTGCCTCACCAAGTCCAATTCCCTGATGAATGCTGGAGATGCATTTCGACTGGACCCGCTGAAGGAGGCTGCAACATCACGTCTCATTTGGTTGTAATCCCTTTCTTTCTCTTAATTAATACATGACTGATGTTTTGGTTCCCGTCTTGTGTTGATGTGATTAATCTTGCGCAATATGTTTAATTCTCCTTAACCAATTAGATAGTTATGAATTCAAATATTGTTTCGTATGCTACTATTGTTCTCTAATCTTTGTGCAGGAACTTGAGTACGATTGGTGAAGGACTGCGACTTGCTGGAATGAAGATTGGGAGACTACTGCCATGGCACCGACAACTACACTGGAATAGAGGTAGGAAATCTATGGAGACTCAGTTTCATTCATTAACTAGGAATCGATACATTAGCATTTCCTCTTACTGCTAGACCCACCCTAGGACTAGAGGGATCACCTTTATCCACAGAGGATATTTACCTACACAACACTTATGCTTTGCCAAACTGAGCTACAATTTGGTCGCAATTGGAAAAAGAAAAATTAGGGGATTTCTTTTAATAGGGTGACTTCCCTCTAATTTGATTCATTTTCTAGTGGACCTGTGGTGAATTTGGAGAGGAGGAGAAGGCCCTAAATCTTACGGTGTTCGTAGCGTACAAACCGACCATTGGAATCGAGATATGTTAGTTGCAGGCAGGTGGCCTAGCCTTACTCTTCATTTTAAGTGGTTTATTTTTTCAGATTAGGTGTCTAGAGCCCTAGAACAATGCCCTGGCCATCTCTACATATGGCTTGCAATTATTCCCCCTATTCTACGAGTTGTCTCGTAGTTTCCATAGGGGAAAATTGCGAGCTCATAGGTACATGGCTGGGAAACTGCAAGTTGGCCGGAAAAGTGGGTTTTGACCCATTTTTTGGCTAGAATTTGGGACTTGATGTTTTTGATGCATTTTTCCTTCCTTTGAGCTGACAAACATGTTGGGTTTGTGCAAGTATGGCAGAGCTAAAGATCAACTAGAGAGAGAGAGATTTGGATTCACTTCGTTCTGAGGCACACTAGCGAGGTACGGGGTTATCAGGCTGATTGAGAGTCCACTTATGAGGGAGATGGAGCCCTTGCTATCCAGGATAGTGAGCTACTAGGATATAGACCAGGAGGCCTTTGTGGTGCAAGGGCACCTGATTGAGCTAACCATACAAGACATTTACTTTTTGACAGGACTGCCGCCACTGGGGCTGGTGGGAGATATACATCTGTTGTTACCGTGAGGGCATAAAATGTCATATTTCATGGAACACCACTGCAGACCATATGCTCATGCTAAGGGCACGACCATACCAATTGTTGACCTGGTGAAACTAGGTACACAGGTTTTCACCAAAGTAGTACTACAGATCTTGGGAAACCAAGAATTACGCCACATCAACGGAGGGTAGCTGATGTTAGTTGACATTGTATTGAGTGCGACCTACTATGGGTGTGCCCAAATGATGTTGTCATCAATGAAACGAAGCAAAAATTGAACCTTGACTGTGATTTTGATACACTGTTGTGCTAATTCCTCTTTGAAAAGATCCCCACACTTCAGCCTCATGTACATATCGAGGATGGGGGCCCACAAGATCCTAGGATGTGCTGCTAGGGGTAACTACTATGGATAGAAGGACACAGGGGAGTCAGACAAGTTTTTTGAGTCGAGTTCTTCGTACATTGGGTCTAGATGCCATTGTATATAGATGTCTATCCATAAAGTGGTATGAACTTTCAGGGTGACCCTGACGTTCCACTTCTGCCAGGTCGAGCATGGGGACGAGATGGTAAGTGAAAGTTGTTATATATTATGATGCATTTAAAGTTTTTAGAATATGTATGTGGTACTGATTTGTTACTTTTGGTATGCAGATATAGCACCGATGAATTTGGCAAGGTATATGGGACGGCTCACAGTACCAGGGGTTGTAGAGTTTATTAGAGTAAGAGACGACCACAACCCTGACTATCAGGTCCTACTGGAGGATACCTGCCATAGGTGCAAGGTGATTATGATCGACATACCTCAGCGCAGATGGCACGGTCTTGAGGAACAATACATTGAGGGATGTATCGGGCTACCCTATGACTGACGATGGGTCATGCGGCGCATCGCGATGGCCGGTCATGTTATACGGGATCTGCGAGCTATAGGAGCCAAGCCATTGGCTCAGGACCCTCCAGATAGTGATTATATGTAGGGGCATGCGGTGCCCCAAGTTTTGATTTGGTAACATGCTATGGGAATGTCGGATGTATTAGAGTAGAGGAATCAAAAACATTTATGATTTTGTGGACATATATTATGGATATGCATCTTTTTATATATAATGAGTATATGGTTCACCATTTTTTTTATGATTATTTTCTTGTGCTAAATGCATGTGATAAATTCCAATCTAGAATATTTCTTGCAATTTTATCTACATAGTGGTTATGGGCTTTAGGTACATGACTGAATGTAATGGTTTCAAATTCATGCACTAAGAACTTCACTTGTAAATATATTCTAAAAAGGACATGGTTATTCACACAATACACACCATTCCATTGCATGAAAAGCATAAAGGAATCTAAATGAACATGAAGATGAAGGATGTGATGATCAAGGGCATCAACTAAAAAACCTGTCACTGCATCATATTCAGCTTGATTATTGACCGTGGAATATCCAATGCATCCACCAAGGACTAATAAATGAATGGGGGTAAAAATGGCCCAAGCTACCGAGGCCAGATTCTAGGAGAAGCGATTTGCATTGTCGGCATAGCTGATATATGGTGTGGATGATGGATCCATCTGAAAGGTTCCACAAGACAACAAATGAGATGGTGATGATCAATGAAATATAACTAGATGCATGACATAACTAAAGCATGCATCTCAATGGGAGACACTATGGGTAAATTCTCTTAAGGTAGAGTGCATTGCGAGGGTTAGGAAGGATTTGGCCTTCAAAATACTCTAGAATTTATGCCCCCTTGCCCAAATCCTTACTAATGATGTAAGGTCCTACCCATAATGAGTCAAACATCCCATGACCAAGGACATCATGAGCTTGGTCGTACACTAGAACAAGATTGCCTTCATGAAATGTATGAGGGTGGACTTTTTAGTCATCTTGAACTTTGGTGCACTTCTTGGCCACTTTGATAGTTTGAAATGAAACTTTTATGTCTTTGGAAGCATGCTCAAACATGATAAGTGTTTTTTCTAAAGGTTGTGTGTCAAGAAGAAGTTCAATGACTAGGTGAAGGGAGGGGATTTCACACTTGATCGGTAAGACTGCCTCATAGGAAAAAACCAAGTTGGAAAGGAGTAAACTCGGTGGTGGTTTTAAAAAAAGGTCTATAGGCCCACAAATAAGGGAAGAGCATAAGGTGCCAGTTGGTTTTTTTCTTGTTGACCATCCATTGAAGCATAGTTTTAAGGATTTTATTGACTGATTTAGCCTGAATATTACCTTGGGGGTAATAGGACAATGAATATTGGTGCTCCAAACCCAACAGAGAGGATAGATCACACCATATATCATTGATGCAGGTGGATCTTGGTGGTCACCCACCTATTCCACTTGGGGCACCACCATTTTCTCTTTCAGTTTTTCAGTTTCGACACAACTTACTGTTTTTAGTAGATTTTCGGGTCCTGAACTTCCAGAGTCGTTTTGAGGCCCTAAAAGACGTTTTTTTGGAAAATGGAGAGCAACATGGGTCTATGGATTGATGTTTCTCATTCAAAATTTTTAGTCCTCGGATATATCTTTCTAACGAGGTATGGTACGCATCAAACGGAGATCGTATGCCAAAGTTACACCCCTGGGAAGTTGAAACACCAATTTACCCAAACGGGGCCCATAGTTTTGGTGTTTCATCTCCTAGGGTTAGGGTTTTGGCTGTTTAGGATTTGCCATTGCTTCTAAATAATAAATAGGCCCTTGAGCCTCATTGTAACTCAATTCAGAGGCCTGTAGCTACCACATCTCTTCTCAGAGATAGCTACCAGCGCCCTAGCTAGTTTTATTTCCATTCTGTCTGTAAGCAAATTTCAGTTCTTTGATATTAATGAATTGAAGTGTTATTTCCGCTGCATCTCTGTATTTATGGTTATGTGTTTATTCTGTTGCGTTCCTGCATAAATCCGGATCAGTGGTATCAGAGGGGTCTGCTTTTTCTCGATCCTTCTTTGCATGTCCCCAACGAGGCCGGGGTATAAGGAGCTAGGGCTTGATCTGGTGGAACCTTTGCAAGATCAGCCTCGCAAACCTCGACGGACGCCCATGGGGGACGAAAAGAAAGATGAGGGAGCAGGAGATCCTATCAAAATATTGCTCGAGGAGGCCCTCGAAAAACAAAGGAACGCGATGATGGAGACTCCTGTTTGCAGATCTCACACCCAAGATGGCTCAATTTCCATGTGTACCCATCCAACAGCCACTCTGGAGGTGTGACTCCCTTTAAGGTACAAGTAAATTTTGACATTCCCATATTTGAGGTTCAAATAGATGCAGATGCCATAGATAGATGGTTGGATCTATTAGAAGGATATTTCTCGGTTCATGACTTTTCCAAGAGGGAGAAGATTATTTTTGCACTCCTCAAAGCTGCCCCCCATGTCAAGGACTGGTGGGAAACCCACTGTGAGAAAAAGGACGAGACAGAACCCTCTCTGTTCTCGGCCGTACCCACTTGGAACTATTTTCGAGACACCATCAAGGAACAATAGTATCCCGTGGGGAGCTATGAGGACAAGTACATACAATGGACCACGCTGCGACAACAAAGGGATCAAGATGTGCATGAGCTGACGAATCTGTTCCATACCCTGCACACCAAGTTGGGTATCAAAGATTCAAAGAAACATCTGGTGCTAAAGTATCATAGTTTTCTGCATAGATACATTCAGGAGGAAATGGAGTTCCTCGAGATCTCCTCGCTTGATACGGCATACTGGTATGCTACCAAGATTGAGCAAAAATTCAAACAGAGGAAGCGAGACTTTGGATCTGCGAATAAAAATCAAGGGAAAGGTGCTCCCAAACCACAAAACAAAGGACAAAGCCAAGGAATGGTGACTCAAGACAACCTGTTGAAGCCACAAGCAACGAAAAACACCGCAAAGCCAAAGAAGGACACAGGAAAGTGGTGTGAGTTCCATAAGAGCTCCACTCACAACACAAGTGAATGTCGGTCCAAGCAGTCGCTGGTGGCTGATATGTTGGCTTCTGAGTCGGATGCATGCTCCGACTGTAAATCAGAACCTGACAAGTGGAATGACAAAGGGAAATAGATTATTGATGCAGAGCCCAATGCCACTGTTGCCACTACAAAGATCCAGAAGGAGGAACCGAAAGATCCAGAGGAGGAGGAACATCTCTTCCACTCCCAGATGTCGGTAAAGGGCTCCCCGGTACAGTTCATTTTCGACAATGGGAGCCAAAAGAACCTCATTTTAGCAGATGTTGTGAAGCAGTTTGGCTTGCCAACCACAGCTCACCCACATCCATACACCATCAGGTGGCTTCACCAAGGACGAGATCTCCGCGTTAGCCAGCAGTGCCGCCTTCCCTATAGCATCAAGCCCTTCATGGATGAGGTATTATGTGACATTGCTCCTATTGATGCTTTTGATGTATTATTAGGACAACCATACTTTTGGAAGCCTCATGCTGTGTATGAGTCTCGGCCTCACGCTGTTATTGTTACTTTGGGAAATAAGTTGTACAGGATACCAGAGGTACCACCTCCTGCCGCTATCTCTTTGGTTACTGCAAAACAATTCATTAAGCTCATTTCCAAAACTAGGAAATTTGTTTTCCTGATGATCCGCCCCCAAGGCAAGAAGAAGACTATGTCCACGACCTCCAGACAGGGCTCCTCTGCACGACAACAACAAATGGATAAGGTTGTGGAGGAGTATAGGGATATCTTCACCTCACCCACAGGGGTTCCTCTGCACTGTCAGGTCAAGCACCCGTTTGATCTGACCCCAGGTGCACCGCTACCCAATGGACTGATCTATCGGCGCTCTGTTCTAGAGAACGATGAAATCAAGAGGTAGATTTAGGAGCTACTGCAGAAAGGCCACATCCGACCAAGTTCATCACCCTATGGGAGCCCGATCGTGTTGGTACAGAAGAAGGATGGGATGTGGAGACTCTGTATTAACTATTAGATGCTAAAAAATATCACTATCCAGAATAGGTACCCGATCCCACGGATTGATGACCTTCTGGACCAACTGAAAGGTGAAAAATATTTCAGCAAGATTGACTTGAAGTCAGGGTATCACTAGGTACCGATTGAACCCTCTGATATGTGGAAGACTGCCTTCAAAGCCAAGGAAGGCCTTTTCAAATGGCTGGTCATGCCTTTCGGGTTGACGAATGCTCCAGCAACCTTCATGAGGATGATGGACGACATCTTGCGGCCATTCACCAACTCATTTGTAGTGGTGTATTTGGATGACATTATGATCTTCAGCCGGACTTGGGAAGAGCACCTTCACCACATCCGACAAGTCCTCCAAACACTGCGGCAACACAAGTTGTGTGCCAATTTGGAGAAGTGCACTTTTGGCATGACCCAGGTTCAATATCTGGGAGACATTATTGATGAAAGGGGGGTGCATGTGGATCCAGCCAAGATCCAAGTCATTCGGGATTGGCCAGCCCCAACCACTATAACAGAGCTTCGCAGCTTTCTGGGTCTTGCTAATTTCTATCGGAGGTTCGTGTTGGGATTCTCTCATATCACTTGGCCCCTGAGTCAAGTCACCAAGGGAGGAGCGAGAGCAAAATTTTTTTGGTCGGAACCTCAACAGAAGGCGTTCACAGAACTGAAAAACCGCCTCTGTTCTGCCCCAGTGCTCACTTTACCAGACTTGCAACAGCCATTTGAGACGCTGAGACACATGCCTCTCGAATATGCGCAGTCAGCGCTCTATCAACAGACATCTGGCATATCATATAGTGATACATTATCCCATACAGTTCGCAAGTATCCCACCTATGACAAAGAAATGTATTCCATTGTGCAAGCCTGTCGACAATGGAAGCATTACATTTTGGGGGAAGGAAACAATCATCCATACAGACCACCGGCCCTTGCAGTTCATACAGACACAAGGGAAGTTGCAGAATGATCGCCATCAGAAGTGGTCCACATATCTGCAACAGTTTCATTTGAACATCAAGTACAAGAAGGGTAGCACCAACAATGTTGCAGACTGCCTCAGCCGACCACCGATCGTGGCGCTCACCACCGTGCTCAACTCTTGTGGGCACGAGACTTCTGATTGGCCGCTTCTCTATGAGAGTGACCCAGAATTCGGCCACACTGACAAGGCACTCTTGGGGGGCACGCAAGTTCCAAATTTTCACCTCCAAGATGCACTTTTATGTCACCTGGGACACCTTTGTGTTCCTTCAAGCGAGCGTGCCAAGATGATATGGGAAGCACACTACAGTCGAGTCGCTGGGCATTTCGGGGTCGAGAAAACAGTAGCAATACTACAGAAGTATTTCTATTGGCCGAACCTTCGTAAGGATGTCGAGAAGCACATCAGATCCTGCACTGCTTGTGCCATTGCCAAACCGACCATCAAGAAGCAAGGCCTATATACTCCTCTACCTACCCCTAGTCGACCTTGGGAATCCATCTCCATGGATTACATGTCGGGCCTGCCTTCTACTAAGCAGGGAAATGACTGTGTTTTTGTGGTCGTCGACAGATTATCGAAGATGGCCATTATGGCGGCCTGCAAGAAGAATATCACAGCAGAAGCCACTGCTAAACTCTTCTTTGAACGAGTGTGGGTGCACTTTGGGATCCCACAGTCTATCATATCAGATCGGGATAGCAGGTTCCTCAGCACATTTTGGTCCAGCCTCTGGTCAATTTTGGATACCAAGCTCACCAAGTCCACAGCTTTCCATCCCCAAACAGATGGCCAGACAGAGGTCGTCAACAGAATGATTGTACACATTCCGCGCTTGTACAATTCAAAGCATCCATGCACATGGGACAAGAGCCTCCCCTATGTAAAAAAGAAAAACATTATAGACCGGGGCTGCATGTTTCCCACATAGCCCTTTCGGTGTGGGCTTGGGATTCCAAATACTATGTCCCATTGGAGATACCATGCCATTTACAAATTTTCAGCTAATTCACCTATTTCTAGTCTCAAGTTGAAAAGAAAGTAGTCACTATGCATTCACGACATCCGCTCAACAAAGTTCACATATATTTATAAAACAGCACCTGGCACAAGCACCATGATCACACCAAAAGCGGTGCTCTTGGGGAAGGGCAAAGCATGGTCATATTTAAGTATGAGCGCTCATCGTATTCACCGTTAAAACTTCGCCGTCCACATGGGTCAGAAACCATCACCATATGATGTAGGATAATGCTCGAGCTCTATTCCACCATTCCTTGGTCTGCACCCAGTCTTCAATGTGGATCGCCTTCGTCCTTACTTCCCACCTCGACTGGACACCTCGGACATTGCAGAACAACTCACACCAACAGAGTTAAATCCAGACTGCATGGAACAGGCCACCACAGATTGTATCATGGACATGCAAATCAAGAACACTCGCCAATAGAAGATCCAACTATATCGGGTTGTCAAAGCTGGCCAACTCCTGCACCAAGGAAAGTGGTTCACCAGGGACCAAGTTCAGCAGAAATTTCCTCATCTCATGGAGGAACTTAACGCAATGGGGACCATTGCTTCCTAAGGGGGGAGGAATGATCCAGGTGGATATTGGTGGTCATCCGCCTATTCCACTTGGGGCTCCACCATTGTCTATTTCAGTTTTTCAGTTTCGGCACAGTTTACTATTTTTAGCAGTTTTTCGGGTCCTAAACTTCCGGAGCCGTTTTGAGGCCCCAAACGACGTTTTTTGGGAAAACGGAGGGCAACATGGGTCCATGGACCGATGTTGCCCGTTCCAAATTTGTATTCCTCGGATAGATCTTTCTAACGAGGTATGGTACGCGTCAAACGAAGATCGTATGCCAAAGTTACGCCCCTGGGAAGTTGAAACACCAATTTACCCAAACGGGGCCCATAGTTTTGGCGCTTCATCTCCTAGGGTTAGGGTTTTGGCTGTTTAGGATTTCCCATTGTTTCTAAACAATAAATAGGCCCTCGAGCCCCGCTCAGTAACCCCGCTCAGGTTCCAGTGCTGCCACATCTTTCCCAAACAGTCACTGCCATTTCTAGGTAGTTGGGTTTATTTCCATTCTGTCTATAAGAAAATTTCAGTTCTTTGATATTAATGAAATGAAGTGTTATTTCCGCTGCATCTCTGTATTTATGGTTATGTGTTTATTCTATTGCATTCCTGCATAAATATGGATCAATCATCTTAGAAATTTCAACCATGGTTGGATACCAATTGTTTTAGAACCCCAAATCAAGCGATAACATGGTTAAAGAAAAAGAGAGTTGCGGTAGTTGGCGTGTTATTGAACGTTGCCAGCCTTAGCCCATTTCATGAAATAGTCAAATGCCACAATGATATACTTTTTGTTACCAGTAAATGGAGGTTGACACTCCATAAGGTCAGTGGCCCACTTACAGAAGGGACCATCTGATATGATAGGATGGAGGGGAATAGGTGGAGCCAGCACCTTTGGGGAAAAAAGTTGGAAATTGGAAAAATTCTTGACTACTTCAATGCAATCACCAAAGAGAGAAGGCCAAAAACACCGAGTGAGCATGACTTTCAGGGTAGTAGCCAAATTGAAGAGGTGGCGAATAGAAGCGCCGATATGGAAGGCATTAAGGAATTTCTGAGCTTCAGCATGCGTGATACAACAATGAAGGAAAAAATTAACACCGAGACATAGAGATCGTCACTGATGAGATGATAACGAGGGGCTTGGTGTCATATACATCTTCGCACATCACGATCGATGAGAGGCGAACTTTTGGGTTCGCAGGTTGGTGAGGATGTCGCCAAACCAAGTATCATCTGACTTAATAAGAAACAATTGGTCATCCAGTAAATCGTCATTAACGGGAAGATCTCGCGCACTAGTAGGTAATTTAGAAATGAGTTCAATAAGGGCTAAATTTTTCTTACTCTTGGGTGTGAGAAATTCAAGATTGAACTCCTAAAGGATAGTGACCCAACAAATGTACTTCCCATTGATGAATCGTATACTCAATAGGAAATACATAGGGTTGGAATTGGTCACAACCTTTGTGGAACACATAAGGATATAATGATGAACTTTTTGGACCAAGAACATACTAGCCAACGCCAATTTCTCTTCATGCGAGTAGGACAAAGGGGGACCAGAAAAGTTATTACTAAAATAATAGATAACATGTTTGTCTCCTCTGTCATCTTCCTAAATAAGGACCCCAACGACCAAATGGGTGGATGCTGAGATGTATAGGATGGAATCCGTCTCAAAGTTAGGAAGACTAATCAAGTGAGTGGAAGTGAGAGCATGTTTCAGGGAGTTAAAAGGCTGTTGAGGATATTCATCCCAAAAAAATTGAATGTTAGATTAAATGAGTCTTAGAAACCCATGCGCGGTGATGGCATAGTTAGGGAACAACCAATGAAGAAATTTGGCTTTGCGTTCGAGGCTTTGTAACTAGAGCAAGGTACAAGGAATGGGAAGCTCAATAACGCCTTGAAATTTGAGAGGATAAAGCGTTATATGATATTTGGACACAATGAAGCCCGAGAGAAGGCCGACAGGGATGCAAAAGACACATTTCAACGGGTCGAGGCAGATATTATACTTGAGGTATCAAAGAATGATGGTACACAAATCATGAATGTGTTGTGCCCGATGCCTAGAATGAGTGCTGAGGTCATCAAGGTAGGCAAGGATAATATGAGCCAATTCATTGAAACAATATGACATGTCTTTCTGAAAGGTGGCTCTGGCATTGTTTGGGCCAAACGAAATGCCCCTATAAGTGAAAATTCCCCATATAATAATGAATTCAGTTTTCAACTTATCAGCATGACGGATAATGATCTAGTTGTATCCGGAGAAGCCATTCATGAAGGATAGTATCTCATGCCCCACAAACTCATTGATGAACAGTATGGGGAAGTTGTCTTTTGGACAATCTTTGTTCAGGTCACAAAATTCGATGTATACATGGATGGTGCCTTGATTTTTAAGAATGGGAATCAGATTGGAAACCCAAGTTGTGTATTCAATGGGATAGATAAAACCAACCTGCTTGAGCTTATCAATTTTAGCTTTGATAACCTCTCATATGGAAGGATTAATGGGTCTTAAATTTTGACAGACAGGAATGGAATCGGGCCATGTATAGATATGGTGTTCGGGAATGGCGGGATCATGTCCAGGCATCTCTAAAGAGGACTAGGCGAAAACATTATTTAATTCCTTGAGTGGCTTAGTGTAAGCCTCAATTTATTTCGAGGTGAAATGTGCCCCCAAGGTAATGTTTTATTCTACCCCTGGTTTATCAAAAATGTTAATTTTAATGGTAGGAGAGATATTTTCCATATTTCCTTCTTCAAAAGCATCTCGTGCAGGAATGGGATTTCTAAACCAATCAACCTCATCAGAGATGAAGTATTTAGACTGAACAAAATACTAGTCATGGGACTACTGTAGAAGGAAGTGCACACGATGTGCATATCATCCCAGGGAAATTCAAGGGTGGTAAACACTTCCATAAGGTCTTCATTAGCATGGAATATGGGAGGACTGGCGGAAGAAAGACCACATGACGCAACAGGACTATCGGATGCGTCATCATGAGATATGGTTCACATACACATCGTTATGGAGTGTAGATGAAGAGCTAGTAGATGAAACATCTACTGATGTTGATCCCAGCGTGATCGTTGAAGGAGGTCCAGTCAAAACAAAAGGGGATGCCCTGAAGGGGTCTTCCACCATGGATCTCATGGATGATGATAGATATAGGATAGTGGCTGAAGGTTCCATCATCTCGACATCAGGGGGAGGTATCACAATGCGTGCAGAAATGTCCTCTAGTTTTGCTGAAGAAAAACTCACGAGTAGAGGAGTACATGATCTACTATGACCAGCCTCGATTCGGTGAACAACCTCAAGGGTGTCTCAAAAGTCGTTGAGACGGGGACAAAGGTGAGAATAATGGCCATAAATATCACACAATGAATAAGGGTGGTTTGTGCGCAACAATTTGAGTTTCTTAGCTGAATCGGGTAAGGTAACATGGACCTTTGGGATGTCAGATTTAGGAAACATCTCATTGACCATAGGTTTGAGATGAGGAAGCTCAGGACAATTATGGGTAGCATGCCCAAAAATATCACACAAAACGCACAGAAGTGACTACTTTGGAGGCATAGGAGGAGCAGGAGTTATTTTGGGGGCCTTGTCCTTAGGTTCCTTCTTTTTAGCTTTTCCCCCTTCACAATATGCTTTTTAAACATGAGCAAAGTCCAGTTGAGGTGGTTGAGGCACTGATGCAAAGGCAGGGGTCATGGCGACCGGTTGTATCAGGGTCAAAGTGGTATAAGGTTTGAGTTGACTAGGTGGAGTGTTGGCTGGGGATCGATGTACTAGACTGGGATCCCCGGGGTCAAATTGGGAAGGCTCAACATAACTATAGCATGCCCCGAAAATACTATAGAGCGGGGAGCTAGAAACATTATCTGACTAGAAGGGTAATGACCTAGCGGAACGACTCCCAAATGATTAAGGCTAGGGGGAACCATTTTTGGTTGAAAGAGTTTAGAAGGGACACCAGTAGAAGGAGAACGTCCTGAAGGCTCCGTCGAGTGACCATCAATAGGTTGTGAAGGCGTAGGCTACTAGCTGGTCAATCCAGACCAGTTGTGGCTAGCCCAAGACGATTGCATCATGCAAACATTCGATGAGATAGGGTTGATGATAAGCGGGGGGTGACCAAGGAATGCACCAAGTAAGGTGGAATATTTATATACTCCTAGTGAAACAGTAGTGAGAGGTGCGACTTATTTCTTATCGGCCACCGAAGATATGATAGACCCGGGAGAGGTCTGAGACTTTGGTTCGTAATATGTCAAATGATCGATGGTAATGACCTTTCTATTATGGGAAAGCACATCTTACAGTTAATCATAGATGCAACAACAGACATGTCATAGCTATAGCTATGACCCAAGAGTATATTGTAATCCAAGGGGGCATCAATGACTTCAATGTCAACAAAAATAGCCTTGCCTGCAAGAGTGACCAGACAATTGTGGTACATGGCAAGGGGCTAAAAAGGGTGACCATCCCAAGAATGCAGAGTGATTGTGGATGGGGCTAAGTAGGGTGATCTGAGTTTATTCCAAATAGAGGCGAACATCTTGTAGGTGGATGTGCCCTCGTCAATGATATTATGAATCTTGACTAGTATTTGGAAAGCGACGGATGAAGGTAAGGGGGGATGTTCTGACTTGTCAACATCAAAGACAATCAAATGATCATCTGAAGGATCTACAAATCCAAAATTAGATAATATATATTTTCATTATGAAGTCCATGATGGGAGGAATTCCAACATTGACATGGTAGCAAGAGACTATTCCAAGTCATCCACTATGTTGTAAGTGTGGGCGGCTTTGGAAAAAGCAACATTTTGGCGTAATGGCCCTTTAGGGATCTTGGGAAAATCCTCTGTCCGAGGCTAAGGGATATGTAAGGGAGCATTGGGTGTTGAAATGGACTCTGTGGAAACTCTTTTTTGGGACTCGGTTGCAGACATAGTAGGTGGCTTGTCATATTGGTGCTACTGGGTTTGAAGGTTGATATCAATGATATTGACCTTTTCAGAATTCATCATGATAATCTGGTATTCAGGGGTACCAGAATGTTAAGGATGAGGGGCGGCCTAACCTTAAGGGGTTTGGATGTCCACATATCCTTTTTGACAGAAAGGATTAGTGAACATAGCCAATTGAGCTAGTGTAGTATTTGGAGGAGCTGAAGTAGTGGCTTGTTGTCCTTTAGATGCTACTTTTTATTCCCACAACTGGCGCATCTAGGGTAAAAGGGGAAAATCACAAGTATAATGGTCATGGAAACCACAACAAGAACAAGGATTTTTCATACGAAGAGGCATGTTTTTCTTAGGCTGATCACCTTGTTGCTAGTTGTTAGTGTTAGTTTGGTTCCCTTGCAGTGTGTTCAGTTGATTACCTTGGTACCATTGATTACCCCACACTGCTTTATTTTAGTTTCCTTTCCTATTTTTCTTTGAATTGGGAGGATTAGTTGCTTTCTGTTGTGCATACACCTGACCTTGAGGGGGAGGTGGTTGTTGTGGCAAAGGTTGAGAAGGAATGAGAGGCTGGGGTGTTAATGTGAGAGGGGCTAAAGCACCAGGTTGTGGGTAAGGATAGAAAGGAGGTTGAAAAACGTTGTGGTAAGAAAGTTGAGAAATAGTTGGCCCTCGCATCGGTTGATGCTATTGGGAAAATTCATAAGGTGTGCATTTTCCTCGATACAAGTTGTCGGGAGGGGGATAAGTGCTAGGGGTGTTGGCCCCTCCCTAAGGGAAACCATAACCCATGGTAGGATGATTATACGGATGTGAAAGAGATCCAACGATACTGTCGGTGGTGTGAGATTGCCCCGGTACATTGGCACCAATAGGTCTAGGAAGATCTGGTAAAACGATATAAACATAACCATATTGGGCATAGATCAAGTCATATTTCAACGTGACTTGGAGATATTCTTCCTCAGTCCGAGGAGAGTGAGATGCGACATATTTACCAGTGGAAGGTAAAAGCATTATGAGAAACCAATCCATATCAACATGGTCATCGAATGTAGGTTCTCGACACAAGCTCCTCCTTCTATGCCATTCTTGGACACGGTCAGAAAGGTGGGTGGCAGAAGTTTGACGGAACGTGATCAACAACTTGGTACCGGTATCATATAGAATAGGTAGTTGGAAATAGGACATAAATGCTTTAGAAAGAGTTGCAAAAGTGCAATGAGAGGCAGTGACCTTGTCAACATACCATTTTGCAACTTCTCCAGTGAGCATATGTTTGCATAACTAGAGATGGATGGAGTCATCAGTGATAGAATTTGACGAATACCACATGTGAAAGGAGAAAACGTGATTAGTAGGATCATGTCCAGTGTTTCCTTCAAACTTGGGATGTCAGAAATAAGCTTAGATGGCATAAGAGGCCAACCTGGATTGTGGAGTATAGAGTCATTAATTAACTTGCTGAAATCAGGAAGGCTTAAACCTACCATAAAAGGTAGAAAAGTAGTAGCTAGAACGGTTTCGATAGCAGTTCCACTAGTAGCCACTCCAGTATTAGGGTCTGGGCTACTGTCAGCTTAGGGACCAGCACCTGCATTGGTGCATGACATGGTGAGTGAATGAGGAGGAGGATGACTGGGTTCAGAATCAAAGGAAAGACCCGATGAACTAGAATAAGAATTGGTATGAGAACTCAGCGGAGGAAAAACCCAGATTCTATGCAGTGGAGTAGGTCTTCCTAACAGAAATTGAGGATGAAGGACTTGGATTCTTTGAGGTAAATGCAATGGGGACGCAATTATGGCAAGACACCGATGACAGGAGAATATGGAATAGTGATAAACAAAGGCTCAGTGAGGCAGTTAAATTAATTATGATGTTTATGTCTTGGCTTGGCGGTGTAAACTAGGCACTCTTCTCTTTAGGTGTGTGTGTGTGTGCAAGCCGTGTGTTAATTTTAATTTAGCCCAGACAGCTATATAAAGAAAAATATAAAATTTTGAATAACTATAAATAAAAATGAAACGACAGTAAAATAAATAGCTAAAGATCCATAAATTCAACCCAAAATAAGGCTTCCCAAACCACTAGTCTAAAATATGGGAGAAAATGAATCAAAACACACAAGACAGACAAAATATCTAAGGTCTAAGGGACAGGGATCTAATGAATGAGATCTGCTAGAAAAGGTGTAGAAAACAGAAAGAAAGTAGAGGGAAAACTGCTGCAAAATGGGAGGTCAAAGGTTAAAACCTTAAGGGAGAGACCAAACAAAATTCAAGAGGGGGTTTTGGATGAAATAATAACCGATCTAAAAGGCAGATAGATCAGAAACTAAAAAATGGCTAAAAGTGCTACAAAATCTCAAACTACCTACTTAGCTAAACCCATCCTAGAAAGGTGGAAGTGTACTGAAACCATAAGGGGCTTGGTCCCACTTCAAGGAGACAAAATGAGTATATCTAGGCCTAAGACGGGCTGAGATAGAGGTTAGAAAACCCTAAATAATGCTTGCAGCAAACCATGATAGTCACACAAAAAATCTAGGAAAAAGTTGCAACTCGTAGGTATTGAACTGTAAGATGGGAAAATTGTAGTTTCTTGATAGATAGTTGCGAGTTCGGGAAGAAATTCCAGGTTTTGGGCCAAAATGTGGGAGTTCTAGATTTGGGATCCTCGGGCGGTAGGTTGTGGAAAAAATTGTCGTCTCTAGCGCGACTGATACCTGTTACCTGTGGAAAACACCCGAAAACACACAGAAGTTAGAATTTTTACTGTTTTAGGGCATACAAGGTAAAAAACAACACTAAGAGACTAAAAATAATAGAATAAAAACACTATTTACTGAAGCAGCTCATCATGCAGGAATCTGAATAAAATGCAGTGGAGTCACCAGTTGTTAGCATAATTTCTTAACGTAAGTGTACAAACGTAGATCACTTTAGATGTGGTGAAAAACATCCTTAAAAACAAATATGGTTTCTTAACTTCCTTAGATATGCAATAGATAGTTGAAACAAATGCAACAAAAATCCAGATCTATGTTGTATAAGCAGTTAAATAGTAAAAAGAAATAAGAGTTGCTCCAAATATCCAATAATCAAGACAAGATATATAAAGAATTTTATATGTATTAACACATGGGAAGGGAACAAAGAATGATGTGGCGAGTCCACCTCAATGGGATGGATTCTTAGTTGTCCTCAATGCTTCAATCTAGAATTTTCTCTCTCTCAATGGTGTATAAAACCCAAGACGTGTTGAACTCTATGGGAGCTTAAGAAAAATAGTAGTAGCAATGAGAATGATCAAAGCGCAAAACTGAAAGTGATCAAAGTGAATAATGAATGGAAAACTCTCTTATTTATAATAAAATATTAAGTTATCCTCGATAATGGTGAATAATAAAATATTATTGACCAAGATCTAGATCTTACTGCTTGGAATATTTTATTATATTTTCTTGGAGGGAAAAGGAGTTTAAATTGGTTAAATCTCTTTATTTAGAAATAATAAACAAATAAATGATTATTTATCATTTCAAGAATGGGGTTAAGGAATAATTTAACAAATAATGATTAGTTTAATTATTTCTAGGTGATTTAGTCAAATTTAACAAGGAATAATAACTAAATAATGATTTAATTAATTATTCCTAGAGAAAAATAAGAAAAATAATGATTTATCTAATTAATTTTCATTAATTAGGTTAAATATGATCAATAAAATTATTTGAACAGTGGTTTAATTAATTATCCCTAGAGGAAAATCAAATAAATAAGTATTTATTTAATTATTCCTCATGGGGTTTCATGTTTGAACCAGAAATAACTTAATAAAATATGGTTTATTAAATTATTTCTTATAGTGAAAGAAATTTTACTATGGTAGAACTAGTCTTACATGGTGTACTTCGATCCATTTAATTGTAAATGGTTAGATGACCAAAAATTGATGTAAGAGATAGTTCTATATTTAATTGGTAGTGAGGACGAGAACCTTGTGTCAGTGCTTAGTGGTTCTTTGGTGTTGCGTGTAAGTGTATTAATTTAATAAAATAAAATTATTAGAAGTCCAAGTAGGCAGATAATGTGATACACAAATAACCCTGGACCTAAGTTACTATCTTCTTCATTTTGTTCTATCTAAATTTCTTTTTACTCTGAGATTAAAAAAAAATGTGAATTCGTAGGGGAAGTTACAAGTGGTATCCGAGCCCACAGGTTCAAAATTATGGCCTAACTAAGGGAGAATAGTAAGAATATGTTTGTGTCCATGGGAAAAGACCAAATTTTGCACCCTTTCCCTGAGGTGGGAGTAAAACTAGGCGACAAAATTTGATGCATATTTATTATGATATGGAATTGAGGGCTAAAACACCAATCAAGGGCTGACATGAGGAATGAATTAAATGATTAATTATGTATAGCTTAGTTATAAAATATCGATGGAATTGTTACATGCAAACTAATATGATTGTACCTAGGAGTTATGATTTCTAGCAATAGGATAGACTTTTTTGTAGATTATAGCAAAGAATCAAGTTCCATCAAGTGAACCAATTTTTAAAGTCTCAAAGGAGTATGTGAGTATAGCATATGAATCAACTTAAATAGTTTAAGGGCATTTGTATGATAATTAATTGTTGCAAGGTAATTTTAGAAAAACGTGTTTAGACACATATTAATAATAATAAAAATGTTATAGATCATTGAATATGGACTATAGTAAGAAGGTGTAATGCTCACAATAATCATTGTTTTGTATGTAAAAGAATATGTTGGGGGGAGAACATAAAAGAAAAAAAATGTATATATATGTATGCACACAATACAAGTAAGTGCTTGTAAGTGAAATGATGGGTTTTGTTAGTGTTAACATGGAGTATAATATTGTACATAAAAATTACAAGGAAATATTATGTATATGTGTGTATATGTTAAAAAAATATGTCTATAATCCTATAATGACCAACTAGAACGAAAATTCATGAATCTAAGGACTACCAGGAAGTGATTAAAAATAAAGAAACTACCTCCATGAAAGCCTTTCTCTAAGGAGTCACAAAATTACGTTACCATAGTAAATAATTGGTGGAGACCACCACATGGAGGATTTGCAGATGCAAGGTGACTGGGAACTAATCCTTTAAAATATATATATAAACATCTAAACGAAGATGAGACGGGATAAGACAACATAGAAACTTTACATCTAAACGAAGATGAGACGGGATAAGTCAACATAGAAACTTTTGATGGACAAAGGATTATTTTCAAAGTGAAGAAGTGAGAAGCATAATTAAGTTTTAAAATGACATGATCATAATATCTAAGATTACCTTAGGATACAAAATAAATATAGAAACAACTCAAATTAGTACTGCGATATCATCTTTACACCCAAGTTAGTGAGTATCACCAATTAGTCATAGAATTAAGCAATAATGTAGCCATTCTCAAGATTATGGGGATGCCATGGCCCCAAATATGGGAAAAAGGAATGCAGATAACTTTTAAATTTCATGTAACTCATAGACGTAAGGGCCCAAAAATTATTGTGAGATATAGACTCAGAATACTGAATTATGAAAATAAATTTGGTAATTGATGACCACCATGTGATCATGACAATTAAGTCTAATCGAAATCTTGATGGAAAAAAAAATCACAGGATCCATTAAAATAACTGATATTTGTGCTTCCAATAAATCTGAATTGGTACAACAACATAATAGGAATAGGTGCAGGTAAAATTCTATAAATATCCTACCATGAATTTAAAATTTAGGATCAATGATACAATTGTCTGATACATAAGTTTTAAGGAAATATTACATTTAGAAAGAAGACTAAATGCATTTGCAATTATTAGGCATATAACAATCATTACTAAATAGAAACCTTGAACACAGAAATCCAGAGAGCTATGATATAAATGCATACAACCACCTACAAAGCACTCCTTAATTGGCAATTGGAGTGATAATTTGTTAAACAAAAGACCTAAATATAAGTGAAAATTCTTAACTTGGTCACTGTTGTATAATGCTTTAAAGGGTTGAAGAGATAGCATAAGATGGGAAGGGATATCATCGAAAATGTGCTTAACAGTTCATACACTTAATAGTGAAAGTGTATAAGGAATACTCAAGTAAAATTATATACTGAATACTAAGACAAAAATACATATGTTGTCTTAAAAAAAAATTTGTGATTTGGAATTAGCTAAGTAAGATAAAACAAAGGAAATATGGCATATAAATTTAAGTAAGATTTAGAGCTATGGAAAGAGTACCCCCAAAAAGTACCTGGAACAACCTTCAATGAATTTTGTAGACATATATGAAGTATCATGGGAAAATCAATTAGAATGAACATATGTTTACCAAATCATTGTGATAAGAATTGTCCACACTAATATGATGTGCTAAAATAGAGGACCGACACATTAGATGTGAAGAGAAAGATACTCCATATAGATACCTTAATCAGTGAGTTATGAAATAAAAAGGGATGTAACCTAAAATGAGAGTGACGAGAAATCGTCATAATGGTTATAATGGTTCTTTTAAAATTACCTTGGGTACTAGCCTTGATTGTCATTCGAGAAATACTAAAATAAAAGGATAGGATAAAAAATACAAAAAAAAACAACTAAATTTAAACAATCATGGATAACTAATATGGACAGAATTTAGGTCCACTTGGATAAGGAAAATATAGTATCTTCCATGGAAGTTGTATGTTTAAGTAAATGGTAATTTTTGGTTATGACTCATGACAAATCATGAACGTATAATGGTAGGGTGAGTGTCTGGTGGTGAACCATCAGGGAAATCAGAAAAGGAAATCTTCCATGAATTAAAAAAAAAATATATTCATATTGGAATACAATTTCTATCCACCAGATCTTACTAGTCAAAGGACTCGTCATTCAATGAAGTGAGTAATATATTGGAATCAATATAGAAATATAGCATAGATAATGTATGAGAGTAATATTATCAATATGAATTAGTCAATGTGCTTACAAGTGCCATTAAAAAAACTCACAACTGATCATGGAGGAAAAATTGCATCAATAATAAATAATATAGGATGATATAAGCTAGAATTACAGGGATGCTACATAATAAAATTTTTGTCTTCGTTAACAACCCAACACAGACCTCATTAAGTTAATTTAGCAATAGATAGTAATGTGGTCACCTTGAATAAAGCAGACAGAGGAAATTATCCTAAACCTATTCTAACATGTAACATTTCAAGCCTAGTAGAACGTAATAATGTTCTCAAGTACAAGAACACCTAGTTGCGATCTATTGTAACAATATAGGAAAAATAAATAGTTTATGATATATTCATGTAAGTTCCACTGGAATTGGTACTTCCATGACCCAAATAATATATATATTATAGAACTACAGCACGAGATTCTTGTTGACTGACATTGTCATTGAAATAGGTAGAAAAGTATTTATTACTATTGTCACTAACTCTCGTAGAGCTAAAGTTGCTAGCCCTTGTTGGGTTATGATGCATGATGATGACCCTTGTTGGGTACATAAAAACTCATGGTATTTCTAATATAATGTGAAATTACTATATATATTCTTGATGAGTAACTAAGGATAACATTTGATGATTCTGAATGTAGGTTGAATCAGTTGGAGGGTCCGTGGACAACCTAAAGTTTATGAAAAAAAATGTCACCTAGGTTGAAATACAAAGGAAATTTTTTAGCCATAATAGGCTACCTCGGAAGGTGAACCTTTCATACGCGAATCATATTCAACGTGTTTGGGTTAGGAAACATCGGGGAGGGTGTTACACTCCAGGGGGAATATGTAACACACCTTAGTATATAGTAATTTTTACTTAATTTTACTAAATAAATTAACAGACAATGGGCTAATGCAAATATAGTTTTAATGATAGCATGAATATTTTATTTTAATTTAATTACCAATATTAGTTATGGGTCGCCAAGGAATTACGGGAAGGTGGAAATGATAGAGGAAATTTACCTGTCAGCCAGTTGATGGGTAGTTACTACTCTCCCTAGGGATAAACATCACAGATGGAAAAAGAGAGCTAGGAGGGTATGAGAGGAGAAATACCTGAGGCAAGGAGGAGGATTAGGAGAATTCATTACCTCAACAATACGTTGTTCAGGTAAATGAAGGACACTACCATACAAAAATTCTACACTCGTTATGACTAGTGATATTTCGATATAGATGTGAGTATGTGAAAGTTCTGAGTAATAAAATTCTTGAGCTGGTTGGGGGCCAGTGGAATTTCTCTTCATATCAATATTTCCTTATCCAAGGAAAGTTGTTCTAACGGGAAATTGGCACGGGCATTAGGGGAATTTTGAGGTCTAAAATGGGCCTCCTAAGGAAAATGCACAATCAAAATTCACTTTATGAGAACCAATCACATTTTAAGGGATGATATCATCCTTAATGGTTGAGGAGGCATTGATTGAGTTAAAGGTGCTTACTTGTCACATTCTCAATGGTGGATAAAAACTCATGGTTAACCATGGTAGTTCTCTAAGTACTTTTAAAGTCAAAGTAAAGTATTCATAATAAATGTCATTTCACACTTTTTGAATAAAAATATATTATTGTCATTTCATATTTCTTGAAAGAAATAATGTGTATCCTTATACATTCATTATATTATATTATTTTTATATAGTATATTAATTACATGCTATTATACAATTTAAATAATATAAATTTTAATTAATATCATATAATATAATTAATAATTTATAAATTTATATTTATATTTTATTTTAAGTTATTGAAGTACAAAGGACAAATGCATTAGTTGTTCAATGATAATGACTTTTTCCTGAAAAACTTATTCTTATTTATAGTCACATCAATGCAATTTTTTTATTAATTTTATTGTGGTACAACTTTTGAATTGAATTTAACTATGGTTACATGGATTGTGGTGCAAAAAGTGAATTTCAAATTCATAAATATTATTTTATTATTTCCTTAGGAGGCCCATTTTAGACCTCAAAATTCCCCTAATGGGAAACCATTGATAGAATACCAAGGTTGATGGTTGGGAGGAGCGTTCTTCTTTCCCTAGTGAATTCCTCTAGAAATTTATCTACTCTCGAGTAGATAAGTAATAATGTAGCCTTCTTGGGAATCCTTGTATGTAAATTGTTCCTCTGAATTAATTCTGCGAACTATTTCCAGATTGTTTGTAACTCTTTTTAATAAATGCTACTAATGGAAAATTGGTAATCTGGTTGCATATAGATTTGATCATAACTGTTTTTTAATATATGGTATTAATGGAAAATACAGTGAGTTGTGGAAAATAATTATGTGAACAATGATACAACAAATTTCTTGATTCAAAACTTAGCATTAATAACTTTCATAGTAGTTAGAACATGAGGACCGAATTGGTCCCTTGGTTATCCGAATGAGGACTAAAAATTAGGGATGATTTACAAGTCCTATATTATGGTCTATAAGAAGGAAATAGGCATGCATATGCCATCATGTAATATACAGAGTGAATGCAAAACAGGTAATTAAATATCATCTAAAGGAATCATCAATTCATGTAACTAAGTTAATGATGGCAAATAGAATTCCCACTCATGGAACAACATGAAATTATTATTATATATATTGGTAAGAAAAAAATGGGAGATAATATTTACACATGATAATGTTCAAAAGGGTGGAGCCAAGGTAATAGTGGCTTTGAATAAGGTTAAGCTTTAGCTGAAAACAAAGGACCAAAAATCACAGTATTTGAAACAAAAAATATGCCTCGGTGTTGTACGGTACGAAGTTTAATTGATAAAGCGATACAAAGTATAGACAAGTCTAGCATCAAAAACCATAACACAAATTAAAATGTAACTTTCTTTACATAATAGATTTCATTTGCGAAATACATGAAGATAATCTTCTGGAAAAAGACAAGTTTGAACTCACATACCACGAGCCTGGACAACATGGATAGATAGTCCAAGTTTAAATCTAAAAACATTGAGCCAATGGGTTCAAAATTGTGCTAATAAGACCCACACAACATAAATATTTTATGGTTAGGAAATCAAATCCAAGGGAATCAACATTATTTTCTTTTACGAATTTAAATTTTCCTCCAAAACACTATAGAATTAGGTTTAGAGAAGTGTAATAAATGGATTTTATTTCTATTTATATGGTACCTTTCAATCATTTTAATAAGACATTTGGACATACTTATTAAGTTTTAAATATTCATTAGGAGCATCCCTAATCACTCTTCTATAAAAATTTTAATCATTATCATACCAAGTGTTGGTAGTTAATTTATTATTTTTATATGAAACCTCAATAGAGAACTTGCTAACTAAAGTGGAGAGGGTTGCAGTGAAATTATGATATGTTAAGAGGTGAAAATATTTATTTAAATATTTTGAAAAGATATCCATTTTACTTTTGTTGAAAATCATGTGCCTTTGATTCTCACTATTTTCTTGCATGTGGATTTTGTGCATGGAAAAATTTAGAGTTAAGGATAAAGCTTTATCATCAAAATTAGGATGATGGTCATCTAACAGGTCAAACTTTACAATTTGGTTTGAAACATGGATAGTAGGTATCACATAGTCCATGATACCACTACCAAGCCCGTGAATATAAATCATCTAGTTAGAGTTTGGAACCTCGATTGTGCCATTGCAAATTATGAAGTTTTGGTTTTATGGTTGTTGATTGGAGGGAAAGGAGACCAAGGACAAAACAGGGCCTAGGAAGCAAGGTCGTTGGTTTTTTTTATCTGTGTGAGGGGTTGTTGAAGGTTAGATGCAACCAAGAGGAGGCTTGAAAGGAAAGCCAAGGTGGAGTTGGAGCAGCCACAAGCGATAGGGCCACTGCCTAATTTACAAGTTTTCCAAGGAAAACAAGAGTAACAATGAGTTGTTTGAAGGAGGCCAAAGCCTAAGAGCCTTAGACGAGGGGTTGAAAACAAGTTTAAGGGTTGTTGAAAGGTGGCCATAATAAGTGGGTTGGAAGCTACTAGTTATAGGCTATTCACGAGAGGGGCATAGGCTTGTTTGGGGAAAAACTACACAAGGATAATGCTACAAAGGGAAGGTCGCAGGCCTAGCATTGTATCCAAGGACTAAAAGGTTGCTTAGGAAGATGGATGAGAGGACAGAGTGGTATTAGAACAAGCCACAATGTTGAGGAGGTTGGTTGACTGTTATAGCAAGAAGTAAAGAGCTTCCAAGGTGTAAAGGAGTAGTAGCTAGTGACAATTGTGATTTTGTCTAGATTGCTAGGAGGGCAGGCTCAAGTGTAGACTTGTAAAGGAAAACAAGGACACTGAGGCTGCTCGGTGGGAAGACGACTTGCTAACATCCTAAAAGGAGCTAGCCGTAACAATTCATAGAGGAAAAATAAACATTTTGACCCAGTCAAGTGAAAATAAAATAATATATATATATATATATATATATATATATATATGTATGTATGTATGTATGTATGTATGTATGTATGTATGTACAACCAACCTAGATCTATCTTAACTTGAATCTATCAAAATCCCAAAAGGATCAAATGTCTAAGGGTGCAAACAACTTGAGAGATTTGATCCCTCTCCATGTTTTACAGATCCAGAGTTCAAATGGATCTATGCTGATTTACTCATAAAAAAATGAATTACACATAAATTCAAGTATGGTCATCTTATAAGAATAACCATTAAACACATCAAAGCTTTTGGGAGCTATGTAGGAATATAAAATGATTTTAATTTAATAAAGAGTGAACCTTCTCTTAGATTTTTAACATAGACCAATGATGAAATACTAAATAATGAATAACCATAGCTTTTTGGGAGCTATGGTTTCCTTAAAATAAGGAATTAAGGCTAATGAGTAAAAATGAGAAGAGTTTCCTTATTCCATTTGATTTCATTGTTAATGTTCTGATTTTGAGATTTTCTTTGTTCCATTTCATTGTTCATATCCTTTTAATCTATGCCCTAAGGTAATTTCCACAGGATATTGTTACAACATAATCTCTCAGTAGTTCTTTGATGCAATCCACATATTCTTTTCGGGTTTGGGGACGTGTGTGAGGGGCCCTTTGAAGTTAGGCTCCCTTTCTTTGATATCACATGGGCAATTCACATATTCCCCTGAAGTATCATGGGACCATCCAGACACCTCTTACTCTCAGACACCTTTGAAGTATCATGTGACCCTTCAGCTCCAGTGGACAAGAATCGAAGAGAGAGTGGAATATTATTTTAATATAGATATATAAAATTTAATAAACTTATTTTAATATAGATACATAAAATTTAATAAACTTTCAAGTTTATTGTTTTTGTTTTGGTGAGTTTGGAAATTACTTTTTTGATTAAAAGTTATTTTAATCATGTCGCGACGTCAAATCTCATTCGCCACAAATAGTAATTGAAAGGACAGACAATAGAAATAGTACGTTGGAATCGGGTCGGAATTGGGAATTGAAAAGGGCAGCGAGAGTTACCAACCTGATTAAAGGACGTCTGCATGCACAATTGTCAACTGTATTTTAAGAGGGAGCATTTGTTTTTCATGGCTGTCCCTTCATGTTTTATATAGATTCTTGAGCTTGAGGTAGACTTGCAAGTAATTATAGTTATAAGAAGAACACTCGTTTGACTTTATAATATAAAAAATATTTTATGAAATGTATGTTTATATCGTAAAAAAACATACATTTCATTAGCCAATTTGATAATGATGACAAGAAATAGGTGCATTTCTAGCTGATTAACCCAAAAAAAATTCCATTTTCATTCACTACAATATTTTTTTCTATATTTCTTTTGGTGTATAAAAATCTCATTTTTGAGCCCATCCGTCAAATAATCATGTGTATAAAAATATCATTTTGAGTCCATCCATTAAATAATGGATGATGACAAGAAATAGGTGCATTTTTAGCTGATCGAAAAAAACAAAAATTCTATTTCCAGAGAATTAATAAGAAATAGGTATTATAACTATGGAATTTGTCCAACTTAATTTATGTTTAAATTACTCATGAAAATTTATAATGCCCAACTTAAATTTCTGTAGAAATTCAATTTGGAGGCCGAGAGAGCGTTATCTTCTTTTTGGAAATGTAATGAGCTAAGTCAAACAAGGCTATTTGATTTTTATTTTTTAAGTTTCTTTAAGAAATTTAAATGGGTGATTTAATAGGAATTAAACCTCATATAATTAATAAACTTATATCCTATAAGGATTATATTGAATTTAAAAACATGATTTATTTGTAAATTAATGATTTAGTGAGAACTTAATTTTATAGAAACTAATTAATATACAGATCTATATAAAATGTTTATAATTAAAAATTATTAATGAATTTGAGTTATAATTAAATTTTGAAATTCAATTATGTTAATCAGATTTGATTTAAATATTGAAAGGTAAAGATGAGTTGTAATTTAATTGTGTACAAGTATGATTACTAATTCTACTTCAAGTCACCTCTTGAATTTAAGTTAGATTTTTATGAAAATTGAATCTTGTTTAATAATGATTTTTTTTTTTATTTTTTAAAATTGAATGGGAATCCTTTAGCATCATCATATAATATTATAAATACATTAAAAAACAATAAATATCTCACGAAGACACTAATATTTTTCTTTAAATAATTTCAAACTACATTTAATTATAGGGCAATATAGATCCATCTTATCTCAATATATAGCAAGTGCAAATAGGGATCAAATCTCTTAATGTGCAAACCTATTTTATACTGCAAAACTTGAAAAAATGTTTGCACCTCAATAGATTTGATCTTCTTAGCACTTGCTAATTTTGTGGTTGAGATGGAGATTCCAAGGAAAATTTTAAGGATGGAAGTTTATCTTAAAGTTTATGGCAAATATTACTAGTGCCTAATATGCAATTTGTAAAATCTTTGACAATAGTTTTGTAAAAATATGTAGATTTCTAATGCTTTTATATTACACTATATCAAATTTTGGTGACTTTTAAGGTAAAATAATTTTATAATATAAAATGTGGGTGAATAATTTTTAGAAAAAATGGAAATTGACGAATCATTTTTTTGGAAAAAACATGGAAAATTAGCCTACCTATGAATATTAGCCCCTAATATTTTCCCTAGATTAATCTATTTTGGTAAGTTTGTAATCCAAAAAAATCTTTTCTTTATTCATACAAAAATAATAGAAAAAACTTTGTTTGATTCATACAAAAATGACAGAAAAATATATTTGAAAAATGGTTGAAATGTAAAATAATGAGGCTACTTAAAATGTCTTAACCATAAGAATTTATTTTTTTTCAATGGCTTTATTTTAAAACCAACGACCGAATGGGTGGATGTTCACATGTACATGATGAAATCCCCCTCAAAGATAGGAGGAATAATCAAGGGAGCGGAAGTGAGAGCGTGTTTCAGGGCGTCAAAATATTGTTGAGGATATTCATCCCAAACAAATGGAATTTTAGATCGAATGAGTCTTAGAAACCCATGCGCAGTGGTGGCATAGTCAAAGATAAACCAACGAAGAAAGTGGGCTTTGCCTTGGAGGCTTTGTAACTGCTGCAAGGTACGAGAAATGGCAAGCTAAAGAATGGTTTGAACTTCGAGAGGATCAATATTTATACCATCTTTGGACACAATGAATCCCAAGAGATAACCAATAGGAAAGAAAAAGACACATTTCAGCGAGTATCTGACCAAAGGGGTAATGGCCTGGTGGAATGGCTCCCAAATGATTAAGGCTAGGGGGAACCATTCCTAGTTGAAAGAGGTTGGAAGAGACACCAACATAGGAAGAAGTTCCTTGAAGAAAAGGTCTTGAAGGCTCCATCGAGTGACCACCAACAGGATTCATAAGCATATTTTGCTTGCTCGTTGAACTAGACCACTTGTGGCTAGCTCGAGACGATTACATTATGAAAACATTCAACGAGTTGGGGTTGGTGATGAGAGGGGGCTGACCAGGGAATGAACCATGTAAGGTGGAATATTTATAGACTCCTAGTGAAACATTAGTGAGATGTGCGATTGATTTCTTATCGATCTCTTGACATATTACAAACAAAAGTCTCAGATCTCTGCCAATTCTATCATATCTTCCAGAGATACAACAAAAGACATTTCATAGGTATATCAATGACCCAAGAAGATATTGTAATCCAAGGGGGCATCAATGACTTCAATGTCAACACAAATAGCCTTTTCCGCAAGAGTGAAAGGAAAATTGTGGTACATGCCAAGGGGATAATAAGGACGATCATCCCAAGCACACAAAGTGATGGTGGATGGGGCTAAGTCGGGTGATCTAAGTTTATTCCATACAGTGGCAGACATCACACAGATGGATGTGCGCTTGTCGATGATACATCACGAGAAATTGGCATTATGAATCTTGAATGGTATTTGGAAAGTGACAAATGAAGGTAAGGGGGGATGTTATGACTTGTCAACATCAAAGATGACTGAATGATCATCTGAAGGATCTATAACGACCATAGTAGATAATAGATATTTTCGTTGTGAAGGCCACAGATGGAGGACTTCTAGCGTTGAAATGGCACCTGAAGATTGTGCCAAGTCATCCAATATGTTGTAAGTGTGGGCGGCTTTGGCAGAAGAAACATTTTTCCATAATGGCCCTTTGGGGATCTTGGGAAAAATCTTTGCTAAGGCTGAGGGATCTGTAAGGGAGCAGTGGGTATTGAAATGGACTTTGTAGAAACTTTGGTTTGGGACTCGGGTTGCAGACGTAGCAGGTGGCTTGTCTTATTGGCACTACTATGTTTGAAGGTTGACATCAACAGTATTGAACTTTCCAACATTCATCATGAGAATCTGGTATTGACGGGTACCACACTTTGAAGGTTGAGGGACGACCTGACCTTGAGGGGGTTTGACTTCCACATATCCTTATTGAGGGAAAGGATTAGTGAACATAACCAATTGAGTTGGTGCAGTATTTGGAGGAGCCAAAGTAGTGGCTTTTTGTCCTCTATATGCTACTTGTGCTTCCCACAACTGGTGCATCTAGGGTAAAAGGGGACAATCATGAGTATAATGGCCATGGAAACCACAAAAAAAAACAAGTCTTGTTCATACGAAGAGGCATGTTCTTCTTGGGTTGATCACCCTATTGTTAGTTGTTAGTATTAGGTTGGTTCCCTTAGGGTGCATTTGGTTTATTACCTTGGCACCATTTATTACCTCACGCTGGTTGATTTTAGCTTCTTTTCCTCTTTTTATTTTAATTGGGATGCTTATTCGCACTTTGTTGTGCATACACCTGACCTTGAGGGGGAGGTGGTTGTTGTGGCAGAGGTTGAGAAGGCACAGGAGGCTGGGGTGTTGAAGCCGGAGGGGCTAGAGCACTCGAATATGGGTAAGGATAGAAAGGAGGTTGAGAAAAATTTGGCAAGCAGGCTGAGCAACAGCTGGCCCTAGCATTAGTTGATGCAATTGGGTAAATGCATAAGGTGTGCATTTTCCTGGATACATGTTGTCCAGAGGGGGATAAGTGCTAGAGGAGTTGGCCCCTCCCGGAGGGAAATCATAACCCATGGTAGGATCACTATACAAATGTGAAAGAGATCCAATGGTACCGTCGGTGTTGTGAGATGCCCCCATTGCGTTGGCACTACAAGGTCTAGGAAGATCTGGTAAAATGGTATAAACATAACCATATTGGGTACAGTAGATAAAGTCATATTTCAAAGAGACTTGGAGAGATTCTTCCTCAGTCCAAGGAAAGTGAGACACGACGTATTTACCAATGGAAGGTAAAATCATTCTGAGAAACCAATCCATGTAGACACGGTCATCGAATGTAGGCACTCGACACAAGATGCTCCTTCTACATCATTCTTGGACATGGTCAGAAGAAGGGTGGCAGAAGCTTGAAAGAATGCGGTCAACATCTCGGTACCAGTATCATATTGGATAGGTAGCTGGAAATAGGAAAAATATTCTTTAGCAAGAGTCATAAAGGTGCAATGAGAGGCAATGACCTGGTTGACATACCACTTTGCGACTTCTCCAGTGAACGTACATTGGAATAACCAAAGATGGATGGATTCATCAGTGATAGAATTAGACGAACACCAAATGTGAAAGGAGCAGACGTGATTTGTAGGGTCCTCTCCAGTGTTTCCTTAAACTTAGGGTTGTTATAAGGAACCTTAGTTGGCATAATTGGCCAACCTAGATTTTGGAGAATAGGGTTGTTAATTAACTCACTAAAATTAGGAAGGCTTAAACCTAACATAAAAGGTAGCAAAGGAGTAGCCAGAGAGGTTCTGGTAGTGGTTCCACTAGTATTCGCTCTAGCATTACGGTAGGGGCTATTGCCAGCTTGACGACTAGTACCTGCATTGGCACCTGACATGGTGACTGAATGAGGTGGAGGAGAACTAGTTTCAGAATCAGAGGAAGGACTCGATGAACTAGAATCAGAGTTGGTATGAGGACTCGATGGAGGATGAACTCAGATTATATGTGGTGGAGTAAGTCTTCCTAATCGAAACTGATGATGAAGGAATTGGAATCTCCCAGATGAATGCAATGGGGACACAATTATGGAAAGACACAGATGACACGAGAATATGGAAGAGTGATAAAAAAAGGCTCAATGAGGCAGATAAATTAATTACAATGTTTATGTCTTGGCTGGGTGGTGTAAACCGAGTGCTCTTTGTTTTAGGTGTGCATGTGTGCATGTTGTGTGTTAATTTTAATTTAGCCCAGATGGTTGTATGAAAAATAAAAAATGTTGAATAAATATAAATAAAACTAAAACTAGAGTATAATAAACAGCTAGCGATCCATAAATTCAACCCAAAAGAAGGCTTCCCAAATGACTAGTCTAGAAGGTGGGTGAAATTGACTCAAAACACACAAGATGGAAAAAATATCTAAGGTCTAAGGGATAGGGATCTAATGACTCAAATATGCTATAAAATGTGTAGAAAATAGAAAGAAACCAGAGGGAAAACTATTGCAAAATGGGAGGTGAAAGGTTAAAACCCTAGGGGAAACAAAGGGAACCCTAAGGGAGAGACCAAACAAAACTGATGAGGGGGTTTCATATTGATTAATAACTGATCTAAAAGGACTTGAAATGCAGATAGATCACACCCTAAACAATAGATGAAAGTGCTGCAAAATCTCAGACTACCTACTTATCTAAACCCCTCTTAGAAAAGTTGAAGTGTAATGAAACCGTAAGGGGCTTTGTCCCACTTCAAGGAGAAAATTTGGGAAATTCCATGCCTAAAAAGGGTTGAGATAGAGGTCAAACAACCTTGAACATTGCTTGTAGAAACCCTGACAGTCACAGAAAAAATCATGAAAAAAGTTACAAATCGTAGGTACTGACATGTAGGATGGGAAAACCACAGTTTTTGGGTTGATAGCTATTAGTTCAGGAAGAAATCAAAGGTTTTGGACCAAAATGTGCAAGTTCCAAATCTCGGATCTGTGGGCAGCAGGTTGGGGAAAAAATTGTCATCTCTAGCACGACTGATACCTGTTACCTGTGGAAAACACCCGAAAACACATGGAAGTTAGAAATTTTACTGTTTTAGGGAAAAAAAGGTAAAAAAAACCTTTAAGAGAGTAAAAGTAGCTGAAGAAAAACCCTAGTTACTGAAGAAACAAAATGCAGGAATCTGAATAAAATGGAGTGGAGTCGCCAATTGTTAGCGCAAATACTTAACGTAAGTGTATGAACATAAATCACTTTATATGTGTGTGAAAAACATCCCTAAAAACAAATATGGTTGCTTAAATTCCTTATATATGCAATAGATAGTCAAAACAAATGCAACAAAAATCGAGATATATGTTGTGAAAGCAGTTAAACAGTAAAACTAAATAAGAGTTGCTCTAAATATCCAATAGACAAGAAAATATATATAAATAATTTTATATGTATTAACACTTGGGAATGGAACAAAGAATGATGTTACCAATCCCCCTCAATACTATGGGTTTTTAGCTGTCTTCAACGCTTCAAATCTAGAATTTTCTCTATCTCAATGATGTAGAAAACCAAAGACGTATTGAACTCTATGGGAGCTTAAGAAAAATAGTAGAAACAATGAGAATGATCAAAGCGCGACAATGAAAGTGATCAAAGTGAATAATGAATGGAAAACCCTCCTATTTATAATAAAATATCGAGTTATCCTCGATAATGGCGAATAATACGATATTATTAACCAAGATCTAGATCTAACAGCTTGGAATATTTTAATATATTTTGTTAGAGGGAAAAGGAGTTTTAATTGGTTAATTCCCTTTATCTAGAAATAGTAAACAAATAAATGATTTATTTATCATTTCAAGAATGGGGTTAGTGAATAATTTAACAAATAATGATTTGTTTAACTATTTATAGGTGATTTATTCAAATTTAACAAGAAATAATAACTAAATAATGATTTAATTAATTATTCCTATAGAAAAATAATAAAAATAATGATTTATCTAATTATTTCTCATTAATTGGGTTAAATATGACCAAGAATATTATTTAAACAGTAGTTTAATTAATTATCCCTAGAGGAAAATCAAATAAATAAAGATTTATTTAATTATGCCTCATGGGCTTTCTTGTTTGAACCAAAAATAGCTTAATAAAATATGGTTTATTAAATTATTTCTTCTAGTGAAAGCAATATTACTATGGTAAAATTGATCTTATATGGTGTACTTCGATCCATTTAATTGTAAATGGTTAGATGACCAAAAATTGGTGTAACAGATAATTTTGTGTTTAATTGGTAGTGAGGAAGAGAACCTTTTGTCGGTGCTTAGGGGCTCTTCGGTGTTGTGTGGAAGTGGATTAATTTAAAAAAATCAAATCATTAGCAGTTCAAGTAGCCAGATAATGTGATACATAAATAACCCTGGACCTAAGTTAATATCTTCTCCATTTTGTTTTGTCTAAATTTATTTTTACTACGAGATTAAAAAGAGGTGTGATTTCGTAGGGAAAGTTACAAGTGGTATTCAATCCCAAAGGTTCAAAAATGTGGCCTGACTAAGGGAAAATAGTAAGAAGATGTTTGTGTCCATGGAAAAAGACAAAATTATGCACCCTTTCAGTGAGGTGTCGATACAACTAGGCAAGAAAATTTGATGCATATTTATTATGATATGGAAATGACGGCTAAAACACCAATCAAGAGTTGACATGATGAATGAATTAAATGATTAACTATGTATATCTTAGTTATAAAATATCTATGGAATTTTTATGTGCAAACTGATATGATTGTACCTAGGGGTTATTATTTGTAGCAATAGGATAGAGTTTGGGTAAATATAGGAAATAATCAAGTTCCATCAAGTGAACCAATTTTAAAAGTCTCGAAGGAGCATGTGAGTGTATCATATGAATCAACTTAAATAGTTTAAGGGAATTTGTATGATAATTAATTATTGCAAGATAATAATAATAATAAAAAAACATGTTTAGACACAAATTAATAATCATAAAAATGTTATATATCATTAATATGGCCAATAGTAACAAGGTGTAATGCTCACAATAATCAGTGTTTTGTATGTAAAAGAATATGTGGAGGCAAAGGTCATAAAAGAAAAAAAATGTATATATATGTATGCACACAATACAAGCGCTCGTAAGTGATATTGATGGGTTTTGTTAGTGTTAATGTGGAGTACACTATGGTACATAAAGATAACAAGGAAATATTATGTATATGTGTGTATATGTTAAAAAAATATGTCTATAATCCTGTAATGACCAGCTAGAGTGAAAAATATTGAATCTAAGGACTACCAGGAAGTGATTAAAAATAAAAAAAAATGCCTCCCTGAAAGCTTTTCAATGAGGGACTCACAAAATTATGTTACAATAGTAAATAATTGGTGGAAACCACCACATGGAGGATTTCCAGAGGCAATGTGACAAGGAATTGATCCTTTAAAAAGATATATATAAATAAAAACATCTAAACAAAGATGAGACGAGATAAGTCAGCATAGCAACTTGACATCTAAATAACGATGGGACGGGATAAGTCAACATTGCAGCCTGTGATGGACAAAGGATTATTTTCAGAATGAAGAAGTGAGAAGCATACTTAAGATTGAAAATGGCATGATCATAATATATAAGATTACCTTAGGATAAAAAATAAATATAGAAACAACTCAAATCGGTACTGCGATATCATCTTTACACCCAAGTTAGTGAGTATCACCAATTAATCATAGAATGAAGCAATATTGTAGCCATTCTCAAGATTATGGGGATGCCATGGCCCCAAATATGGGAAAAAGTAATGCAGATAACTTTTAAATTTCATGTAAATGCTAGATGTAAGGGCCCAAAATTTGTTCTGAGATATAGAATTAGAATATTGAATTATGAAAATAAATTTGTAATTGGTGACCACCATGTGATCATGACAATTGAGTCTAATCGAAATTGATATGACAAAAAAAAATCGCAGGATCCATTAAAATAACTGATATTTTTGCTTCCAATAGATATGAATTAGTACAAAAAAATAACAGGAATAGGTGCAAGGAAAATTCTATAAATATCCTACCATGAACTTAAAGTTTAGGATCAATGATACAACTATCAGATACATAAGTTTTAAGGAAATATTATACTTAAAAAGAAGACTAAATGCATTTGCAATTATTAGGCATATAACAATCATTATTAAATAGAAATCCTAAACATAGAAATCCAGAGAGCTATGATATAAAATTCATACAACCACCTAGAAAGCACTCCTTAATTGGTAATTGAAGAGACAATTTTTAAAAAAATCTTAAATATAAGTGGAAAACCCTAACCTGGTCACTGTTGAATAATGTTTTAAAAGGTTGAAGAGATAACAAAAGATGGGAAGGGATATCATCGCAAATGTGCTTAACAGTTCATACACTTAAGAGTGAAAGTGTATAAGGAATACTCAGGAAAAAGTATATACTGAATATTAAGAAAAAAATACATATGTTGTCATAAAAAAAAATTGTGATTTGGAATTAGCTGAGTAACATAAAAAAGGAAATATGAAAAATTAATTTATGTAAGATTTAGAGCTATGGAAAGACTATGTGGATGACACTTTGACACACGAGTTACTTATGATTTTTTATGTGTGAGGTGCTAACAACGAAATGTAGTATGTCCCTAGTTAGTGGTAACCCAAAAATATACCTGGAACAACCTTAAATGAATTTTGTAGACACATATGAAGTATCATGGAAAAATCAACTAGAATGAACATATGTTTACCAAATCATTGTGATAAGAATTTTCCACACTAATATGATGTGCTAAAATAGAGGACTGAAAAAACAGATGTGAAGAGAAAGAGACCCCATGTAAAATAGATATACCTTAATCAGTGAGTTACAAAATAAAAAGGGATGTAACTTGAAATGAGAGTGAGGAAAAACCAACATAATGGTTCTAATGGTTCTTTTAATATTACCTTGGGTGTCTAGCCTTGATGGTAACTCGAGAAATACTAAAATCAAAGGATAGGATAAAAAAAACACAAGAAAAAACAAGTAAATTTAAACAACCATTGATAATTAATATGGACAGAATTTAGGTCCACTTGAATAAAGTGAAAATATAGTATTCGCCATGGAAGTTTTACGTTGAAGTAAATGGTAATGTTTGGTTGTGACTCATGACAAATCATGAACATATAATGGTATGGTGAGTCTCTGGTGGTGAGCCATCATGGAAATCCGGCAAGGAAATCTTCCGTGAATTTAAAAAAAAAATTATTCATATTGGAATACAATTTCTATCCATTGGATCTTACTAATCAAAAGACTCGTAATTCAATGAAATGAGTAATACCCTGGAATCAATATAGAAATATAGCATAGATAATATTGGGAGTAATATTAACAATATGAACTAATCAATATTCTTATGAGCGCCATTAAAAAAAACTCATGAGTGATCATGGAGGAAAATTTGCATCAATAATAAATAATATAGGATGATATGGGAAAAAATTACAAGGATGCTACATAATAAAAAAATTGGCTTCGTCAGCAACACAATGTGAACCTCATTAACTTAATTTGGCAATAGATAGTAATGTGGTCACCTTGAACAAAGCAGAAAAAGGAAGTTATCCTAAACCTATTCTAACATGTAATTTCAAGAATAGTAGAACATAATAATGTTATCAAGTACATCAACACTTAGTTTCCATTGATTGTAACAATATAGGAACAATAAATAGTTTTTGAGATATTCATGTAAGTTCCAATGTAATTGGTACTTCCATGACCCTAACAATATATATATTATTATAGAACTGCACTGCAAGATTCTTGTTGACTGACATAGTCGTTTAAATAGGTAGAAAGGTGTTTATTACTATTGTCACTAACTCTCATAGAGTGAAAGTTGCTAGCCCTTGTTGGGCTACGATGCGTGCTGATGACCCTGTCGGTTACATAAAAAATCATGGTATTTTTAATAGAATGTGAAATGACTATATATATTATTGATGCATAACTAAGGATAATATTTGATGATTATGAATGTAGGTTGAATCAGTTGGAGGATCCATAGACAACCTAAATTTTATGAAAACAAAGGGTCAAACCCAGGTTGAAATGAAAAGGAATTTTTTTAACCATAGTAGTCTACATAGTAACGTGAACCCTTCATACTCGAATCCTATTCAACGTGTTTGGGTTAGGAAACACCGGGGACGATGTTTCGCTCAGGGGGGGGGGGAGATGTAACACACCTTAGTATATAGTAATGTTTACTTAATTTTACTACATAAATTAGCATATTATGGGCTAATGAAAGGCCAATTATAATGATAGCATGAATATTTTATTTTAATTTAATTACCAAGATTAGTTATGGGTCACCAAGGAATTACAGGAATGTGGAAATGCTAGAGGAAATTTACCTATCAGTCAATTGATGGGCAGTTACTCCTCTCCCTAGGGATAAATATCACAGATAGAAAAAGAGATCCATGAGGGTATGAGAGGGAAAATAGCTGAGGTAAGTAGAAGGATGAGGAGAATGCATTACCTCAACAATAAGTTGTTGAGGTAAAGGAAGGACACTACCATACAAAATTTTTCTATGGTTATGACCAGTGAAATTTTGATATAGACGTTTGAGTCTGTGAAAGTTATGAGTAATAAATTCTTTGATCTAGTTGGAGTCCAATGGAATTTCTATTTAGATCAGTATGGAGTTGTGCAAGGAAAATTGTTCTAACGGGAAATTGGATCGAGGGAAACAATAATAGAATACCAAGGTCGATGGTTGGGAGGAGCCTTATTCCTTCCCTAATGAATTCCTCTACAGATCTATCTAATATTGAGCATATAAGTAATAATGTAACTTTCTTGGGAATCCTTGTACATAAATTGTTTCTCTGAATTAATTCTGCGAACTATTTTCAGATTGTTTGTAACTCTTTTTAATATGTGGTACTAATGGAAAATTGGTAATCTGGTTGCATATGGATTTTCTCGTAACTATTTTTTAATAGATGGTATTAATGGAAAACATAATGATTTGTGGAAAATACTGATGTGAACAAAGATGCAACAATTTTCTTGATTCAAAACTTAGCATTAATATCTTGCTTAGTAGTTAGAACATCAGGACCCAATTAGTCCTTTGGTTATCCAAATGAGGACTAACAAGTAGGGATGATTTACAAGTCCTACATTACGGTCTATAAGATGGAGATAGGCATGCATAGGCCAACCTATAATCTCTAGAGTGAATACAAAATAGGTAATTAAAGATCATATAAAGGAATTATTAATTCATATAACTAACTATAGGATGGTAAATAGAATTCTCACTCATGGAACAACATGAAATTATATATTGGTAAGAAAAAAATGAGAGATAATTTATACACATTATAAATTTCAAAAGGGTTGGGCCAAGGTAATAGTGGCTTTGGACAAGGTTAAGCTTTAGCTGAAAACAAAGGACCAAAAATCACAATATCTAAAACTGAAAATCTATCTCAGTGTTGTACGCTACAAATTTTAATTGATAAAGCGATACAAAGTATAGAAAATTCTGGCATCAAAGCCCATAACACAAATTAAAATGAAACTCTATTTACATAAGAGATTTCATTTGTGAAATACATGAAGATAATCTTATAAAAGACGACAGGTTTCAACTTGCATACCGCGAGCCTAGACATCATGGCTAGATAGTCTAAGTTTCAATCTAAAAACATTGAGCCAATGGGTTCAGAATTGTGCTAATAAGACCCTCGTAGCAGAAATATTTTCTGGTTAGGAAATAAAATCCAAGGGAATCAAGATTATTTTCTTTTACAAATTTAAACTATCCTCCAAAACTTTATAGAATTATGTTTAGATAAGTGTAATAAATGGATTTTCTTTCTATTTATATAGTACCTTTCAATCCTTTTAATAAGACCTTTGGACATACTTATCAAGGTTTAAATATTCGTTAGGAGCATCCCTAATCACTTTTCTATAAATTTTACAATCATTATCATACCAAGTGTTGGTAGTTCTATTATTATTTTTATATGACACCTCAATAGAGAACTTGCTAACTAAAGTAGAGACGGTTGCAGTGAATTATGATATGTTAAGAGGTGTAAATATTTATTTAAATATTTTGAAAATATATCCATTTTAATTTTGTTGAAAATAATGTGCCTTTGATTCTCACTATTTGCTTGCTTGCAAATTTTGTGCATGGAAAAATTTAGAGTTAAGGATAAAGGTTTATCATCAAAATTAGTGACGATCATCTAAGATGTCAAAATTTACTATTTGGTTTGAAACATGGATAATAGGTATCACATAGTCCATGATACCACTACCAATCCCATGAACATAAGTTATCTAGTTAGATTTTATAACCTTGATTGTGAATATAAGTCATCTATTTTGTATAAGGTTTTGGTTTTATGGTTGTTGATTGTAGGGAAAGGAGACCAAGGACAAAATAGGGCCTTGGAAGCAAGGTTGTTGGTTTGTTTTATGTGCTTTAGGGGTTGTTGAATATTAGATGAAACCAAGAGGAGGCTTGAAAGGAAATCCAAGGTGGAGTTGGAGTAGCCATAATCGATAGGGTCGCTACGTAATTTAAGGGTTGTCAAAGGCAAACAAGGGTAACATTTAGTTTTTTGAAGGAAGCCAAAGCCTAAGAGCCCTAGACGAGGGGTTGAAAAGAAGTTTAAGGGTTGCTGAAAGGTGACCTCAATAAGTGTGTCGGCAGCTACTTTTTATAGGCTATCCAAGAGAGGGGCATGGGACTGTTTGGGGAAAAGCTACACAAGAATAAGGCTACCAAGGGGAGGTCGCAAACCTAATATTGTAGCCAAGGGCTAAAACCTTTCTTAGGATGATGGTTGATAGGATAGAGTTCTATTAAAACAAGCCAAAATGTTGAGGAGGTTGGTTGAGTGTTATAGCAAGAGGTAAAGAGTTGTCAATGTGTAAAGGACTAGTAGCTAGTGATAGTTGTGGTTTTGTCCAGATTGTTAGGAGGGTAGGATCAAGTCTATAATTTTTAGGGAAAACAAGGACACTAAGGCTGTAGGTGAGAACAAGAGTTGCTGACCGCCTAAAGGGAGCTATCAACAACAATTCAAATAGGACAAATAAACATTTTGAACTGTCAAATGAAAATAAAATAAAATAAACAAATATATATATATATATATATAACCAATGTACATCCATCTTAACTTGAATCTATCAAAAGCCCAATCGGATCAAATCTCTAAGGTTGCAAACCACATTTTTTAGTTCAAAACTTCAAGAAAGTTTTACACCTGGAGAGATTTGGTCCCTCTTCACTTTTGATAGATGCAGAGTTAAGATGGATCTAGGCTGATTTATTCATAGAAAATTGATTTACACCTAAATTCAATTAATTCAATTATAGTTGTTATATAATAGTAATCATTGAACATATTAAAGCTCTTAGAAACTATGCAGGAATGTAAAATGATTTTAATTTAGTAGAGTGAACTCTCTATGATATTTTTAACATAAGATATTGATGGAATACTAAATTAGGGTTTCTTTAGAATGAGAGAATTAAGGTTCATGAGTAAAAAAGAGAGGATTTTCCTTGTTCCATTTCATTGTTAATATTTTGATTTTGAGATTTTCTTTGTTCCATTTCATTGTTCATAACCTTTTTATCTTTTACCTACCATCTCAGTTTCAAATATACTCTCTAATGTCCTCATGATATTATTACAACATAATCTCTCATTAATTCTTTGATGCAATCCATATTTTTTGCGGGTTTGGGGATGTGTGTGAGGGACCCTTTGAAGTTATGGCCCCTCTCTTTGATATCACATGGGAAATTCATAGATTTGTCTCAAGTATCATGGGACCATCGAAACACCTCTAAGTATTAGACATCTCTGAAGTATCATATGATCGTTCAATTCCATGGGACAAGAACTGAACAAAGAGTGGAATATTACTTTAAAATCGATAAATAATATTTAATAAACTTTCAATTTTTTTTTGTTTTTGTTTTTAGTAATTTTGGAAATTATTTTTATTTGGTTAAGCGTTAATTTTTTTTAGATATAAAGAAATAAATTAAAAGTTTAAGAACCAGTAATAAATCAAAAACTAGTAATTAAAAAATGACATGATTTTCCTTAAATAACTATAATAAAAATGTATATGAAACTATACATTGCTAATTTGACAACCTTGTTACTATACATTATCGTTAGGAAAACTACATTCAATGTATTTCTCATATACATATACATGAAATAATTATGTTACATGCCACTTGCATCTAGGTTGTGAAGCACATATAACATATTACGACTTTGAATAGATTGTTAGAGCTTGACATTTAATTAAGGGAGGGTTCGCTGTTACACATGAAGAACCTCCAGTTGCTTGGAAGATAGCACAATAAGATATGTCATGGTGTAATGAAGTCCACCTAAAAATTCTGGGAAGATACAATGTGATCTCCTGAAATCCATAGGAAAATTCAGATAAAAAAGATGTTTGAATGGATTATTAAACAATCCCACTGGTTAGCTCTATGAATGAGAGTCTGAATCAGGAGAGCCTGGCTTCTAAAAAACATTCTACATTCTCCATACAATTCAGGCATTATATAGCACACAATATCTATGGAAGTTATAATTGTACCCTAAGAAATAGAAACTAATTCCTATCCTAAGGTCTCGTGAACCAACTCTCTCTAAAATAGGAGATTCTCCATTATCTTCAACACTCCCCCTTAATGGAGAAGGGGTTCACAAATATGCCTAACATCTCCCTAAACATTACAAACTTAATTTTTCCAGGAGGCTTAGTGAAAATGTTTGCAACATTATCACATGTTTTACAATATACAAGATGAATTTCTTTTGATTGAACTTCCCCCCTGACAAAGTAGAATTGTGTATCAATGTATTTAGTGTTCTTTTGAAATACTGAATTATTATCATGTTTTATTGAACTATGGTTGTCGCATCTAATTTTTGTTGCATCTCTTTTTTCTTCCTCGACGTCCAGGAGAAGTCTCTACAACCAAACTATGTTGAATGTTGCTGCACACATGGCTTGATACTCTTATTCTGTTGAAGATAAGGAAATTGTGTTTTGTTTCATAATGCACCATGTAATCACCCCAGATCCAATGTTGAATGCATAGCCTATTATGGATATTTGGTCGTCGACATTTCCAACCTAATCAGAATCTGGAAATATTGTCAATCTAACATCAGAAGAGTCAATATAAATAATACCATAATCTGTAGTTCCTTGTAGGTACCTTAAAGCACCTTTTGCTGCATTCAAATGACTCTCAAGTGGTTTGGAAATGTATTGACTTAGAACACTGATTGCGTAAGCCAAATCAGGTCTGGTAGTGATTAGGTAGATTAAGCTTCCAACCAGCTATCTATAAAGTGTCGCATCTGCCTCTTTAGAGCCATCCTCACTCTGAAGTTTAATGTTATGCTGCAGTGGTACTGCTGCAACCTTGCAATGAAAATCCTAAATATTTCCAGTAGACCTCTGACATAATTACCCTAGGACAGAAAATTTTGTCCCGAATCTTGCCAGATCTCAAGACCCAAACAATATCTTAATTCACCAAGGTCTTTCATTTCGAACATCTGTGACATTTGTTGCTTGATTTCTTTGATTAGATCACCAACATCACCTGTAATAATTAAATCATATACATACAAATAAATAAACACTATGAACCCCTTTTCATTTTTCATGGTATACAAATTAGGATCGTTTTTTCTTCTATTGTAACCATGTTTCAGAAAAAATGAATGAATCTTTTCATACCATGATTTGGGTGCTTGTTTTAGTCCAGGCAGAGCTTTCTTTAATCTACATACTAAATGTTCTTTCCCTTTCTAGAAAAACCCCTCAAGTTTCTCTTAGTAGACCTCCTCTTTCAATTCCCCATTTAGAAATGCAGATTTTACATTTAGTTGGTGAATCATCCAATGTTTCTTAGTAGCTAAAGCAATCAACATTTTGATAGTGTTTAGTTTAGCTACGGGGGCAAAGGTTTATTCATAGTCAATATATTATTTTTTTGAATACGGCTTTTCTACCAATCTAGCTTTTAATTTATCTATGGTTCCATCTACATTAATCTTGGGTTTATACAACCATTTACACCCTATGGTTTGTTTCTCTTCAGGAATTTCAACTAGCTCCCAAGTGTTGTTTTTGAGGATAGATTCATATTCCTATTCCATAGTTGTTTTCCATTCACTACATTCATTTGCTTCTCTATAAATAGAAGGTTCAACAACATTCATCATACTAGTTATAAAGTCATTTTCCTATATCTAGCAGGCAATTCAATCTGCCTACCTGATCTTCTGAGAGTTGGTGTAACTTCCAACTGATTCTGACTTTCTTTTGATAGACTCAGCTTGATTTTTGTAGCTAGATTATCTGCTTTAGCCTCTCTCTTCTGATCCTAGCTGTTACCTGTTTCTTCACTTTCTTCCACCAAAAATGGAATATCCCATTCCTCATTGCGCTTATTATATTCATCACAAACTTGCTCGTGGAATATGAAATCTCTACTAACAAAAATCTTGTGAGTAGAGGGATTAAATAATCTATAAGCTTTAAATTGTGAATAATACCCTACAAAGGTACATCTGATGGCTTTTGGATCTAGTTTTCTTCTGTCTTCCTTTGGAATGTGCGAAAATGCTTTAGACCCAAATACTCTTAAATTTTTTACTGCAGGTTTAAATCCATATAATTCTTCAAAAGGAGTTTTGAACATGAGACTTATTACATGACTCTTATTTTTCAAATAAACTGCAGTATTCAATGCTTCAACCCAAAAACCATTCAAAAGATCCTTAACTTTCGACATGCTCCTAGCACACTCGACCAATGTTCTGTTCTTTCTTTCTGCTACTCTGTTCTACTGAGGAGTATGGGGTATTGTGAATTGCTGTAATTTCCCATGGTATTTATAGTACTTGGTAATTTCCTCCTTCCAATATTCTCCCCCTTGATCAGTGCAGAGAATTTGTATGTGCTTCCCTGTTTTATTTTCAATCATATACCTGAACTGCTTAAAGTATTCAAATGTGTGGCTCTTCTTACTCATGAAATATAACCAAGAAAGCTTTGTGCAGTCATCAACAAACAATAAAAAATACAGTGCACATCCTAATGACTTTGTTTGCATGGGTCTACAAACGTTTGTCTGCACTAATTCAAGTATGTCTCTCCTTTCCCTTTCTACTCGAACAGGGAATTTTTCTCTATGCATATTTCCTAATTCACACGCATCACAATCAGTATGCACTTGTTTTAATATAGGAAGAACTCTTACCATTTCCTTTTTCTGAATTAGCAGCAAGTCCTTGTAGTTGATATGACCAAGTCTTTGGCACCAAAACTCTTCTGTAGTCAAACTCAATGTTGTCAAAGATCGATCTGGTGTTTTTCTCACATCTAATTTCTACAGACCTCTTGTTCAAATTCTTGAAGCAATAGTCTTCATGCCATCCAAAAAATCTTTAATATAATAGTTAGATTTAAAAAATTCAACCTTGAGATCGTGATTTGTAATCATGGATACAGAAATCAGATTCTTTGTCAATCTAGGCACATACATTACATTATGAATATATCTCACATTACCATTATGTAAAATAATAGAATTTTTCCTGCACCCTTTGATCTAATGACATATATCATCACCAAGGTAGATTTGTGCTCCATTGTTGATTTCTTTAAAATCTTCGAACCATTATCTGTTCCCCGTCATATGTGTGGATGCTCCCAAATCTACATACTAGGTGTTCTCATTGACATTCCCACCAAAGTATACCATGAATAACTTGAAGTCCTGAACATGGTCATCATTTGCAAAATGACCTTTATGTATTTTATGCTTCTGTTGTTCTTCATGAAATTTCTTCTTGCGGCACTCCTTAGCAATATGACCGATTTTTTTGCAATAAAAACATTTAATTACATAGTTGTTTTTATTTGGATGCATACTTTGAGTTTGATTCGGTCTTTTCTATGGGTTTCCTTAATTTTGCTGTGATGGATTTCTTTTTCCTTTGAAGAATTTCTTCTTCACCATTAGCGCCAGATCTACAGTCTGGGGCTTTAGAGTCAATCTTCTTTCTTCTTCCTGCATTAATATTCCTGTAAGTTCTTCAAAATTTGGGATTTTCTCTCTCACACTTATTCCAATGATAAACATTTGGTAATCATCAATCATACCATTCATGGTAATCGTGACCAAATCTACATCTACAACTACCTCACTGATGTTTGAAAATTTTTTCTTCAGGTCTTTGATCCCCGACATGACAGAAGAATTTGTTTCATTCTCCTCCATCTTTATGGACAAAATATTTCTCTTCAAGAAGAAAAGACGATTTTTATTCCTGATTCCGTACAAATCCTTCAATATGGTCCATATTTCGTTTTTTTATTTACATTCTATGATATGCAGTATGATGTAGTCTTTAACTCACATCTTCAGCACCATCTTTTCTTTACCTTCTGTCTTCTCCCAATTTGGGACTGATGCTGCTCCTACTGCTGGCTTTGGCTCATCCCCATTTGTAATCATCTAGGCATTATGTACTTCTAACACCATCTGCATCTTAAATTTCCAATTTGAGTAATTGGATCCACCAAGTTTTTTACTGTCATTCAAGTATGATTCGATTAATTGATTATTCATCTTGATGATTAAAGAATACACTAGCTCAGATCTATCTCAGATTTCTTTGACACTTAAAAAAAACTTTCTTCTTAACTGGATCAACAACCGCCCCCTTTAAAAAAAAAAACTTTTCAAAAAGCACTTTTTAAGGACATTTAAAAAAATTCACCCATCAAAAAAGAATTATTGACAAATTCCCTTAAAAATTGAAATCATATGCTCTTTTAAATCACATGAAAAAGTTCATGTATGAGATTGCTTTTAAATTTCTTGAAATGCCCCCCAGGAAATTCCTTTCAAGAATAGATCATGTATGAGAGCATGGTTCCTTTTAAAAACTTTTGAAAGATACTTTCCTTTGAGAATAGAGCATAGTTCCTTTTAAAAAATTTGAATTCAAGAAAAAATATTGCATAGGATTATCAATGGCAATATCTAAGAGGATTGGATAGTTCTTTTGCAACTCATGTTCCAGGAAAGGGTTGAGAAGAACCTCGTGTGCACTTATAAATTGTAGGGATTCAGTGTCACACCACAACAACGTATCCCAACAACCACACCATAGTAACAGTGGCAGTGCTCCTCTGATCAGGTAGTGAGGGTAGCGTTGAATATGGGGATATTGGTAGTGTTCCTCTCCTCACGAGCGCTCTTCCTCCTCATCGGCTCCTCCTCCTACAGCTGAGCACTCCTTCTCACGTTGGTAACGTTCTTGCAAGGATGGCAGCATTGGACACTCTTCATGACGGCTCAGTCCACACAGTGTTGAGCCTCTTCATGCTGGCTCTGTCCACGCAGGCTCATGATGGCGGCAACGTTCAACACTCCTTATGTTCATGCTCCATGCAGAGCTCAACACTCCTTATCCTGGTTCCACATTGAACCAGAACAGATGGCAGTGTACGCAGGAGCAGCCCAATCGTGACTTAGCGCTAAAGCAACATGACCACCAAGGTAGGCAGTGTTCCTCAACACTGCTGTAGTGTAGCAAATCTCCAATCAGAAAATAAAAAATAGTGGCACGTATATAGGTAGACAGGCAGCGCAAGGCTCCTCCTCGAAGTAAGCAATAGGAAGTGTAGATTGCTCCTCTAGGTAGGCAGGTAGCGTTAGGCTCCTCCTCACACAAATTTTCTCTGATACCAATATAAAAAATATGTTTGAATGGATTATTAAACAATCCCACTCGTCAGCTCTACGAAATAGAGTTTGAACCAGGAGAGTCTAGCTTCTGCAGAACACTCTACATTCTCCATACAATTCAGGCATTATATAGCACACAAGATCTAGGGAATTTAGAACCGTACCATAAGAAATAGAAATCAATTCCTATCCTAAGGTCTCGTGAACCAACTCTCCCTAAAATAGGAGATTCTCCATTATCTTCAACAAATTCTGGGAAGTGACATGGTATGTTCGTCGACGCATGTATAGTTTCAGAGGTAACATGTCACGATGTCAAATCTCATTCGCCATAAATAGTAATTGAAAGGACAAAAAATAAAAATAGTACGTCGAAATCGCGTTGTCAACTTTGGGAATTGAAAAGTGCAGCCAGAGTTACCTACATGCACACTTTTCAACTGTATTTTAAGAGGGAGCATTTGTTTTTCATGGCTATCATTTACGTTTTATATATATTCTTGAGCTTGAGGTATACTTGCAAGTAATTATACTTATAAGAAGAACACTTGTTTAACTTTATATTAAAAAAAACAAAAAACAAAAAAACCATTTTCACTACAATATTTTTTTCTATATTTCTTTTTGTGTATAAAAATCTCATTTTGAACCCGTCTGTCAAATAATTAGGTGTATAAAAATATAATTTTGACTCAATCCATGAAATAATGATGACAAGAAATAGGTGCATTTTTAGCTAATCGAAAAAAAAAAATCGATTTCCAGAGAATTAATAAAAAATAGGTATTATAACTATGGATATTGTCCAGGTTAATTTATGTCTAAATTACTCATTAAAATTTACTATGCCCATCTTAAATTTCTGTATAAATTCAATTTGGAGGCCTAGAGAGTGTTAACATCTTTTTCGAAATGTAATGAGAAAATTCCAACAAGGCTATTTGATTTTTATTTTTTAAGTTTCTTTTATGAAATTTAAATGGGTGATTTAAAGGGAATTAAACATCATATAATTAATAAATTTATATCCTATAAATAATATAAAATGATTATATTGAATTTAAAGACATAATTTATTTGTGAATTAATGATTTAGTGAGAACCAACTTTTATAAAAACTAATTAATATATAGATCTATATAAAATGTTTATAATGAAAATTTATTAATGAATTTGCTTCATAATTTATTAATGAATCTATCAAATTGGAATATGCTGGAGAGCTTTGGCAGCAACCACTTGATTATGAACATATTCCTTTCCGTTGTCATCGCTGCCATGAATATGGGAACTTGTATAAGACATGTCCTCTTAATGAATTGGATGCTAACCCTAAACAGTCAAAGGCTTAATCTGATACAGTTAAAGACGAAGAATTTCAACCTGTTCCCACTGAGAAGAAGAAACCAGGGCGTGGTCGGGCTAATGCCCCTGTACATGACAAAGTGCCTCGCCAGTCCACTAATCGGTTTGATATTTTACAGGAACAGAGTCAGGGGGATAATGTATTGAAGCCAATGGTGGAGGAGATTATGCCCCCTCAATAGGCCCCTCGGGTGATAGCTAAGTGTAAAGCCCCTTCGGAGCATTTGGACACTGATGGATCACCAGAACAAGAAGAGGTCCTGGAAGAGGCTGAAATGGAAGTGGATGTTCACAAGGATGACCTTAATAAGGAGGAATTACTGATGAAGCACTTTCTTAATGATTGGAAAAACCTGGACAACCGCTTCATTCCGAACGATGAAAAAGCTCAGTATAAAGAGACCTTTGAGCGATATCTTACGATACAGGCCGATCGAAAGGTGGAGGTGGCTAACCAAAAATGATCTGTCAATGTAACTGCATTACCGTTATCTCAATAGGGAACATAGTCGAGCCAAGAACCCCCTCAGAAGGTCAAGTCAGGTAAGAAACGTGGTCGTAAAACCCTGTAAGAATCTATTCAGTTGGTTGGTGAGATCTTAGTTAACTCTGGACATATTGTGCCTATATCCATGATGTTCCAGAAAATTAATAAATATTCTTCATGATAATAATTTCCTCGAATATACGTGGCGTTCATAACAAAGGCAAGCAACGACACCTTCAGGATAGAATTTCTAAGGACAAGCCCCATATTATTCTCCTTCAGGAGACTAAGTTATTTGGGGATAGATTAATGACTATTTCTTCACGCTTAAAACCGCATTATGAAGTTATGGCTATTGTTGTTCATGGCTCTGCAGGAGGCATTGCTATTTTATGGAATCCTTCCGATTTGGAGACAAATGGCTGGATTGGACTGCCTCGTATGCCTACTCGTAGATTTCGGCAACCTGGTACTAAAGAATGGTTCTTTGTTTCTTCTGTTTATGGCCCTCCTATTCCCGGGGAACGTTTTAAGTTCTTACCTAATGTTAAGGCTCTTAAGCTACTTATTCCTGATATGTATTGGATTGCGGGCGGTGATTATAATATGATTGCTAATCTTGATGAGCGAAAAGGTGGTACCGGTTGTTATGATTAGGAAATACAGGACTTCACAACCCTTATTCACGATACGTCCCTTGTTGATGTTTCCACCACTAATGGTAAATATACTTGGAATAATCGTCGTGGAGGCAACCATCAGATTGCCTCCCGCCTTGATCGATTTCTTGTGTATGAAGATTTTGTTAGTCTTGATATTTTTTATGAAGCTACTATTGTGCCTTGTCTTGGATCTGACCATTGGCCTATTCATTTAGAAGTGGATGTTAAACTTAAATAGAAGAAGTGTCCTTTTCGTTTTGAGAGTTTCTGGTTACGCGATGCCTCCTTTTTACCGAAAGTTCATGACTGGTGGGAGGGGAGTCGACTAATTGGTCGTAACTGTATGCACACATTTCAATTGAAACTTAAGGATTTAAAACAAAAAAATTAAGGTATGGAATCAGACAGATTTTGGTAATATAAATAAAGTAAATCTTAAACTAGAAGGGCTTATGCAACAAATTCAGCATCAGATGATTTTTACCAGGCGTACTGCTGATCTTATTCATGAAGAGGGCCAGGTCCTTGGTCAGTTGGAGGAATGACGATAGTAGGAGGAGCTACTTTGGAAACAAAAATCCAGGATTCATTGGCTTAGGGAAGGAGAACAGAATACATTTTTTTTTCATAAAGCCATGATTCAGCGACGGCAACATAACCGCATTTTTTTACTTAAAACAACAGATGGGAACCGAGATATTGAGCATGAGGCTATGGAACATGCACTTTTTTCTCATTTTTCAGAGATCTTGCACGAACCTAATCACAACCATTTGGATGCTATTGCTAGAGTCTCTGTAGTCATTCTGAAATTGGTGACTCGGGAACAGAACTTGGCATTGCTTCGGGAAATTACTTTTGCTGAGGTTGAGTCTGTTATTAAGGAAATGCCTTGACAGAAAGCACCCAGCCTCGATGGTTTCACGGTGGAATTTTATCAGGTTTGTTGGCATTTTATGGGTCCTGAAATTGTTGAGCTGGTTGAAGAATCCCGTCGACTTCATCAAGTGTTTCATGGTCTCAACCCTACCTTCCTTACTCTTGTTCCAAAATCTAACAAATGTGATACTCCGTTGGGTTTCCATCCTATTTCATTATGTAATGTTATTTATAAAATTTTGTCTACGATTATGGTCAATCACTTGAAGCCTATTTTTCCAGCTTTGATTTCTCCTGAACAAACTAGTTTTGTCAAAGGGTGCCAAATTCTTGATGGTACTATTACAGCTCAAGAGGCTATTCACTCCCTTTGGCAGCTTAAAGAAAAAGGTATGATGATTAAGCTTGATTTAGCTAAGGCTTATGATAGTCTTAATTAGACTTATCTTTAGCATGTTCTTCTCTCCTTTGGTTTTGATGTTGGCTGGGTTCAGTGGGTTATGTCCACCATCTCTTCTGCCCACTTCTCTATCTTGTTAAATGGTTCGCCTTCATGTTCTTTCCATGCTACAAGGGGTCTACGACAGGGTGATCCTCTTTCACCCTTTCTTTTTATTATTGCTGCAGAAGGTCTTGGGTGCCTTATTCATCAGAACGTCTGGGCTGGTGCTATAAAAGGGCTTCATTTATGGGGGCCTCAGTTAAAATTGTCACATCAAATTTTTTTTGATGATACTCTATTGTTTTTCCAAGCTACTCTTAATGAATGTAAAGAGGTTTTGGCTCTTCTAAATATTTTTATGCAGGCCTGTGGGATGTTGGTCAATAAGGAGAAATCCAATGTTTTCTTTTTTAATACGCCCCCTCAATCCCAGCGTTTTCTTACTCGCACTCTTGGTTTTACCTTGGGCGGCTTTCCATTCAAATATCTTGGTATGCAATTGTCGGACACTGTGACCAGAGCTAGTTGTTGGACAGGCCTTCTCACTCGGCTTCGTAAACGTATGCTTAACTGGCCTTTTCGGCCCTAAATCTACCTAGCAGGGTTATTCTTTTGCGCGCTGTTCTTCAGGCAATTCCTATTTACCAATTATCTAGTATGGTTTGTCCTCATAAGACTTATGCTGAGCTTGTTAGTCTCTTTATGAAATTCCTATGGTAGGGTGTTTAGGATAAGCATAAATGGGCTTTACTTTCCTAGGAAAAACTTATCTTACCGAAATCAAATGGCGGGCTTGGTTTTCGAGATCCGTTTTCTCAACCAAGTTATGGGTGCTAAGATATGGTGGCGGTGGCTGCAAGGTGGCCATGCTCTATGGCAGCACATTTGGACTTGTAAGTACCACAAGCCTCTTACAGTTAAAGAACGCCTTGGGTGCTCTACTGTTCAACGCGGTTCGGGGATATGGAATCTTGCCTCTGCAAACCGCCATGTCATCAGACAACATAGTTTTTGGGAGGTTCATGATGGTTCTCTTGCAGGGTTTTGGGAGGATTCCTGGCAGCAGCGGGAGAAGTTGTTCACCCGACTTGACCTGGCAGAAATTTTTTTGTTCACACGCAACACTACTTTTCAGGAAGTTCAACATTATTGGGACTTTGAACCTGATGCTTTCTGGCGAAAGTGGAAAACTCAGGAAAATTGGCCACACACCCCACATATGCAGCAATGGCATAATATAAGGAACTTTGTACCCAAAAGCTTCTTTGGCAGGATGGCCATGATATTTTACGCTGGGGGTATCGGCCGAAGGGTATGTTTTCGATACGGGAGGCATATCACTTGCAAGCTTGCAATTCGAATATCCCTGGTAATCGGTTATGGAAGAAAATCTGGGCCCTTAAGCATTGGCTGAAGATTGAGCATTTTTTTATGGCTAGTTGGTCATGGTCGCATTTTGATTTGGGATCAATTGCAGCGGAGAAGCCTTTGTGGGCCATCTCAATGCGTGCTCTATAATTCCTCTTTTGAAACCATGGAGCACTTGTTGAACACATGTCCTGTCATGGACTGTATCTGGACTAAGGTTCATCAATTGTTTCAGCAAAATTGACAGACAGGCTGCTAGCATCCTTCAGACCCTTCTTACATGGCGTAAGGGGAATTTTCAAAGCCCTGTTGTTAATAGAGCATGGGTTTTGGTTGTTGGTTTTTTTCTCTGGTTCCAGTGGAAAGAGAGGAATCGTCAAATTTTTCAGGATTTTTTCCGTCCTTCTCAGGACACTTGGCACTTTTCTATGCAAGCCATTCGAGAGGAAATTTTGGTTGAAAAGTGGGATCACGAGGACTCGGTGGTTTCAAATTCGAAGCGGCGTATCCTTCACCATCTTAATATTGCTGAAGAAATGGTGGCACCTTCCTGTTGGAAACTAGTGCCCTTACCATCCCAAATTCACAATATGTTTGTTCATCCTCAACCGGGTTTTATTAAATTGAACTACGATGGCACTTCTAAAGGTAATCCAAGGCAAGCTGGTGCTGGTGGTTTATTCAGGGATTGCTTAGGCACGAATCTGCGGGTCTTTGCAACTGAGCTAGGGTATGTTACGAACAATGAGGCTGAACTGCTTGCGTTAAGGTTGGCCTTGTGATTGCTCAACGGGAAAACTACAGTCGGCTCGAAATTGAGGGAGATTCTGCCATGGTTACGGGCATCCTCAAAAAACTCATACATGGGTTAAATTGGGATTCTATTGCTAAAAGTTGGCGAACTGCCAGAATTATCCAAGACCTTCAACAACAAATTCGAAACATAGATTATCTCATACCTCTGCATGTCCGTCGAGATGGAAATCAGGCCGCCGATTTTCTTGCTAATTGGGTGAGTCATCATGCTCATGGCTTTGTGGATGAGTTATGGTGTCGGGAGTCATTGCAGGCTATGCCGACTCTACATACTATCTTAACAAAGGACTTGCGTGATGCTTCTCCAGACTCTGGTTCTCTATGCTCAGTTGGAAATGTACATCGAACTCAGGGTGGCTCATCGAACACACAATCTCACATGAGCACCATCACTGATTATGGTAACGTGGCTATGGGTTGCCGACGTGGTAGTGGGTCTACCGCACCAGTACGAATACCACGTGGTGGACACATGCATCAGGCTTATGTGGCTTTTCGACAGGACGTTCGCCAACCTCTTTCTTAAATGATCTTTGCTTTCTGCTGCTTCCAGCTGGACTATCCAGCTCATTTGTTAGGGCTCTATTGGGAATTGTGTCGTCGGTGCGGGATTATGTTATCCTGGGATGTTTACCTCTTCCTTGTCATTTGTTTCCTCTTGTCTTTTACTCTCCTGGGTGTTGGTGTCTGTAGCGGAGGTGTCGAGCACTACGGTTACAAGGTGATGGAACGTTCTTTGTTTTGGTATGTATTATCTTTGCTAATTCTTATCAGCATGCGCCTGTGGACTTCTACCATAGTTTTTTTACAAATTTTGTGGGAGTGGTGTTTTGGAAGGCTTTTGTTGGATTTTTTGCTGCAAGGGTTCATTGCTTACGGTTGCTCTTATGATCTGTTTATTTCCCTTTTTCCTTGCAATTTTTTTGGCCTTCTGTATCATTACTGGGGTCTTCTTATAATTTGCATGGATGATTTCTCGCTGTTGGGTTTGCATTTTGTTTCTATTATTACTCAACCCATTGTGTATTGGGGTTGTGTTGGGGTTTTTTCGATTATCATTGGCGCCTTCTCTCTTGGGTTTTACTTATCAGTCACATGCATGCCTTCCTGTGGCCGGGTTCTTGTCATGGCTCTGTTGTTTCTTCAACCATCTGTGTATTGGTGTTTCGTTGGGGTTTTTCGAATTATAGTTGGGGCCTTCTGTATCATTGTTGGGGTTTCCTTCTAAGTTGCATGCATCCCTTCTAGTTGCCAGTCTCATGTTACAACTTTTATATTACTCATACCATCCGTATAAGGGTTTTCTGCTGGGGTTTCTCGAATTATAGTTGGCGATATTTTTTTACAGGTTCTCAGTTGAGATTTCTCATTTCTCGGACAACTTTCACTGGTCTTCTATGGTGTTTCGCTGATCGGCTCTGGCCTAGTTGCTTGATTGGTTGCTCTTCTTATGCATCATTTTCCTTGTGCGTGTTGTCGGGCCTGCATTTTGCTGATGTTTTTGATTATCAGTCTCCTGTTTTGTCAATGGTCTCTTCTCAGCTGACCCCTCTTTTGCTCTCAGTGGAAGTGTTAACAGCTAGTTTCATTTCTCTCCCCATGGCTCGTCGTGGTCGTAAGTCAGTTGGGAGTTCCAGTGCACAAGCTTCTGCTATGCCATCTCGGAAGCGTGGACGTAAGCCGCTTGAAAAACACCTTGAGCCTTTGGCTCATACTTTTCTGCACGAGATACCTCCTTCTGTTCGTCAACATGTTTTAATTTGGAATCTAAGATTTTAGATCACCCTACTGCTCAGACTGATCTGGTTGATGAAGACATGCAGCATGTTGCTCCAGACCCTAGTCATACCAGGGGTTGAACCTCCTTATATCAGCACACTGCGCACACCTATTGGGTCATTAAGTGCCTTCTTGCTAAAGCCATTATATCAATTGCAGAGCCTAAGTTGGATTCTAAACTTGAGACCATGCTTGCAGACATTAACCCAAACATTTTGGAGATCAATTTGCGGCTGTTGCATAAATATAATCATCTTTTCAGGTTAGAAAAGGAGGTTAACGCTCTTGCTCAACGCCCTGTGGAGATCCCTGGTGCTACTGCTATAGCACCTTCTCCTGTGAATTCTGAAGAGGATTGATTCTCTTTCCTGTTCTTAATTTTATTTGGACTTGTTGCTCTCGGCTTTATGTAGGTTTTTTTAGTATCTTTGCTATGATTTTGGACATCCTTTGGTTATTGTATCATCTTCAGTATCGGCAGCTGAGACTCTTGTTATTAAGGCTATTTATGTTCTAGATGAACTATTTTGAACTTTGATGGCCTAAATACCTGGTTTCCTATGGGCAGGTTGCGGTCTAGTTCTGTATTTTTTGCCCCTTTTGCCTGGCATTAATTAATAGAAAATCGCAGGTACTACCTCAGCTTACAAAAAAAAAATTAAAATTAAAATTCAATTATGTTATCGAGATTTGATTTAAATATTGAAAGGTAAAGGTGAGTTGTAATTTAATTGTGTACAAGTTTGATCAATAACTCTACTTCAAGCTACCTCTTGAATTTAAGTTAGACTTTCATGAAAATTGAATCTTGTTTAATAATGAAAAGTTTTTCATTTTCTAAGATTGAATGGGAATCCTTTAGCATCAACATATTATACTATAAATACATTCAAAAAAAATAAAATAGCTCACAAAGACACTAAGCTTTTCTTTCAAATAATTTCAAACTACCATTAATTATAGGGAAATATAGATCCATCTTAACTCAATATATAGCAAGTGCAAATAGGGATCAAATCTCTTAATGTGCAAACCTATTTTATACTGCAAAACATGAAAATATATTTGCACCTCAAGAGATTTGATCTTCTTAGCATTTGCTAATTTTGTGGTTGAGATGGAGATTCCAAGGAAAATATTAAGGGTTCAATTTTATCCTAAAGTTTATGGCGAATATTACTAGTCCCTAATATGAAATTTGTAAAATGTCTGACAATAGTTTTGTAAAAGAAAGTAGATTTCTAATGCTTTTATATTACACTATAAAAATTTTGGTGAGTTTGTAATCCAAATATGGATCTATTTTGGTAAGTTTGTAGTCCAAAAAAATATTTGTTTGATTCATACAAAAATGAAAAAAAAGTATATTTGAAAAAATGTTGAAATGTAAAATAATGCGGCTACTTAAAATGTCTTAACCATAAGAATTTATTTTTTTCAATGTCTTTATTTTAAAAACATATATAATATGTACATAGTTAGCATTGAAATATTTTATTAACATGAGCATTGAAATATATATATATATATATATTTTTAAAGTTGAAAATTTCTATTAAATCTTCAAAATATTACATCATGGTAGTCTCATAATAAAAATGCCGCTAGTCTCATTCCGATTAGACTTGTAGGCTAGGAGGTACTGGAAAAAACATAATGACAAAAGTAAGATAACACTAGAGTATTTTATGCATGCTACCCATAGTAGAGAAAATTGACCCAATATCCAAAAGCAACTAACCATCATCCCTGAAAATATGCATTCCCCGGATCTAGAGCATCCATTCCATCTCCTGTTGGTGTAGGTTGGCAAAATTATTCATGCACATGTGCTTCCATGTGTGCTAGATGTCCCTCCAAATGATCATCCTTACCATGTATCCACTTCTGCCCAAGTCAAAGAGAAACCAACATATCCGTCATGTGCCACTAGTTATGTTGCAAATCCTTCATAAGGACTATGAGTTCATTATGATCATCGTGCATGTCTCGAGCTAATTGATTAACCATCATAGTGACCTAACACAACTCAGCTTCAATAGAATTAAATAGAGGCGACAAATCCACTCTTCTTGGGGAGTTGGCCTACTCCTCTACCTCCCCACCAATGTCCTGTTGATCCACTAAATGTACCACTCCCATGCCTCGAGGTTTGACACGCTTGCGTGTGCATCCTCTTTGTCACTGCATCTCCCACCATGGTCCCCTTTCTATTAGAATTCCAAAGGATCTACACTTTGTAGTCTGCTTCAAGAAATCATCTCTTTCGGACTAGCCCTTGGACCTATGACACTGCACAAGTGTCTGATCCTTGCCCCACCTCGGCCCCACACACATATTTTTTTCACCCTCCCTTCGCACAAAGAAACAAAAGTCATGCATGAATCAATTACACCCTTTAGGGTCGATGGACGAACCACAATACAAATTCCCCATAGGCCCAGTATCTACAAGTTGATAACCAACCCCATCAAATAAAATTTTGCTAGCCACCACACAACCCCACCCAAAAACTAAGCCTACAGGGGTAGAAAATATAACATGGTTTTCATAACCCCAAATGAAAATAACATTATAAATGGAACTGTAAGAATTTACCCACACTATCATGAAATTGGGTGACAGCCGAACCAAGCTGCAGATGAAGCAATATTTGAAACCTGCACCATACTCATGTTGTAACAATTGAATGTAAATCACTTCCTGTCACAGTGGCCTAGGTTCAGAGCTATCTCCATTCAAAACCACATCCAACACCAACCACACACTATATTACTCGAAATTGTAACCCCACTTTACATACTGTCGCTCAGGAGCATGGTGTGGCATGAGAATTAAGCCACCCTGTAAATGTCAAGAGCTAGCACTTGCCATTGACTCCACTTTCATCTCCCGTAACGTCCAAATGAGATCATCAACTAGGAAAACAACAACTAAATCCCAAACATTCGTAAGAACCTTCACCAAGCTCGCGCTAGATGAGGTGTTCAAAACACATTGGATTATCATTAATGATGCTTATTAGGGGCATTAACACCCCTCTCACGTGCTCTAAATAGTCTGTCTCACCCCCATCAGGGATAACATTGAGATATATTATGGTCAACATTAAATTTTTTTTTTTTTATTTTATTGAAATATATTAGTTGACATGTATATTCAAATAGTTTATTTAAGTCATATATTGAATTATATGACTTCTTCACACACACACACACACACACACAGATATATATATATATAATTTTAATTACTTTATAATTCTCTAAAGTTGATATATTTTTACATTTCATTCTAGGTTGTAATATTAACAATGAACCTAGAAGGAGACTTGAATTATTGATGTTTTGTAATACTTTTAACTAAAATTAACCCCATATATATATATATATATATATATATATATATATATATATATATATATTCATTTTTTTATTATTACAACTAATATTGTTTTTTTATTTAGATAATATATTATTTTTATTTTGAAAAGGACACATGTCAATTCAAGGATAACCATTTAAGGAATTACACATCTCCCTCAATTTTGGTTGTTGCAAAAATATTATGGTAGATCTTCCTTCATTTATATTTAATAAAAACAATTTCCACAATTCAAGTTACAATTCCCTCTATTATAAACAAATGTTATAAATCCCTCAATTCCCTCTATTAAGGATATGTATAAGTTAGATACATAAACAATTAAATATGTAACATGTCAATTGAATATGTAATATGTTTATGTAGACAACTATATTCTTTACATCAATTATTGCTTCGATTATATATTTTTGAAACAATAAAAAGAAGAATTAAGACTAGTATCATAATATCTGAACCATAGCTTCATAGTAGAAGTTTGTACAAAGAAAGTTTGTACAAAAAGATAAAGAAGGTTAGTAGAGTGGATTTCATGTTTGGAAAAACCAATAGAGAAAAAAAAAAAAGAGAAAGCACCAAAATTTGAGAAATAATTAAAATGCCTAGTAAATTATCCGAACAAAAACTTTGTATAGATTTTTTTTTTTACAAAAGTAATGCGTTTTATCCAATCATATTATAAAATAAATTTTATATATAATTTCTATCACCTTACCATATTTATAATGTCTTAAATTCATAATCTATTCGCTCCAATAAATAACCAGAAGCCCAGATTATTCTCCATACATCATCATACTAATTAAAATACTTCACCAAATCATTCGAGTTAAAATACTTTACCAAATTTGACATTTTGTGAAACAAATCATTCTAATTAAAATACTTCACCAAATTTGACATTTTGTGATGAGGGTTTATTTTGGAAATATTGTGAAATTTGATATGTCGAAATGTTCAATTGAACTTATTCCTATTCTTTAGATTTTGAAATATTCTACTCAATTTTACTATATTCCTGAAATTTGAAGTTTAATTGCAGAGGTATACTAGATGACCAAATTTACACAGAAACTAAATGAGTTTAATTTTCCATAATATTTTTATATTTTGAATTAGTTAATTATTTTCATTTCTGTGCATCTAGATACATTTCCCTGTGACTATTGAATTTCAGAACTCGCGCCAGTATTTTCATCATCTGACATATTCTGCAAATCACAAGACACTTTATAAATAATATACATGAAACAGGTTGTAGGGATTATTCAAACATAACTGTATTTTTAGTGATCCTTTCAGTTCATTATGCTATACATGAAACAGGTTGTAGGGATTATTCAAACATAACTGTATTTTTAGTGATCCTTTCAGTTCATTATTTGCATATTCCATGGCTGCTATAATCACGGCATAATCAGTTCTCAGTTGCTAGCGTGTTATCACAACTTCCATGGTTATTCCATGAACAATATGTTCAAATTTAAAAGTTTGAAAGTAGAGCCCTTTGTTGCAGATAAAACCTAATCAAGATTCATTGCTCGGGTGTAAAGTAATTCACACGGTTAACGCGTATTTGAATTGGAGTAAACTAAAATTCCACCCCAGAAAAATTGGTCTTACGAAATAATAAGTTGGGCAGCGAGAATTAAACAAATTCTATTATGACAGATAACGTGTTAAAACATTAGATATTGTTTATTCATATGTGTTTATTAAATTGGACCCAACTGAATTTCCAAACAAAATCACTCGGAAATAATAATAAGTTCAGCAATGAGAATTAAACAAATCTATTCTCACAGATAACTTGTTAAAATATTATGTGTTTTAAAGATGCATGTATTGATTGAAGTTTTGAAAAAATGATTTGGGATGCTTTTTCAATGAATTTTACTGAAGCTAGCAGAGATGGAGTTGTTGACTTTCATATAATATTTTATTTTTATTTATCTTTATAATCTTTAATTTTTTTATTATTATATATATATATATATATATATATATATATATATATATATATATATTTAAAATTTTGAAGCGATAATATTTTTAATATTAATTATATTATATATAATGTATTATGTAAAATGATTTTTTTCTTGTTTTATTTGTTCTAGTTAAGATTTGGCATCTTTATGCCATCTTTACTTGAGCAAAAGTAGTTTTTTTGGTTAGAATTAAAAATAATTTTAAGAAATATTCTAGCTTCTATGTCTTTTAATATTTTTTTTATATATGATAAGTAGTTATAGTCATATTTTCAACAAGGGAAAGACTTGTTTTAATTAAGACAATAAGATATGGAGTATTTTATTTAATCTTGAGATAGTAAGTTATAAAATACTTTTAGATATATTCTACCTTCATCCACTACTATCTAGAAACAATGCTACCCCAAACCTCCCCTCTATATAAAATAATTGGACTGATAAGAGTTTCAAAGAGTATTATTTATTTATGTATTTTATCAAATATCTAAATATTTGTGGACTCATAATAACTTTTGAACCCATAATAAGCTTTACATCCTCCATTTTCTCAATGTTATAATTCTAAGTGAGCTTGTGATGCATTTCAATTTCGATATATTTGAGTGAAAGAACTTTCTTTAAATAGTAGTTGTCATATATGACATGAGCTTCGAACATAGCTATATCTTTCAAACATTCTTCTTGTTTTAGGATGGCATAAATGCCAAAAGCAACATAAGATAAGGGACAACGTTGTTTGACATTGATATTGCATTTAATTTCTTTTGGTCAACACTTAATGGTTCTAAACATGACAATAACATTCTCAACTTGTCACAGTAACCCTCAACTAGAGAGGAACTATTATGTGCTCCAACCAGATTATCATTTAGGAGGGAAATGTATTCAAAAGGTGAATTGTTACCATAATATTTTTAGGTAGAAAATTGTTTTATATTATTTAAATATTTCACATTTCTCCTTATTTCAAAGCTCTAATACTATTTTTAGTTTGAATATTCACACTATATATCCCATAAAGAATCATACTCACCAAATTTCAAGGGGAAAAGACAGATAAAGAATCAAAATATGTACTGAAGATGAATCCCTTTGGGATTCCAAATGTTGACGAATTTATGTTAAACTGTGGATTATCCTAATCACTCTTCTTCAATTAATAACCACGGAATCTTAAAAATCATATTTGTTTATTTTTAAGTAGGAAAGAAAAATTTGGATTCATATTCACCAAGCAAAGGGTACAATTTTCAAGCCCATAGTATTTATCTATAGTATTTAATGTAATTATGCTTTGAAAAGTTTGGTATAACATTATATATCTTGTTCTATTTGAAATATCTAAATCAAAATTTAGGAAATCTAGTAATGTATCATGAAAGTTATATAAATATATTAAGATATATTTTAAATACTCTCATAGTCAGATAAATGATTTTCTTAACTTATAATTGGAAATACAATTTAAATAGTCCAATATATAATGGAAAATGGGTTTAAGATTTTTTTTATTATTATTATAATATTGTATTGAGTTAATTTTACTTGAACAAAGATAAATAGGAATAGTGGTACAAAAGGATCTTTCAGCAAGTGTGATGGAAGGCCGAGCTTCTCGGGTGACTGATAGGGAGGGTCCGTTCATTACCTAGTGTATTTATCTCCCCACCTTGAGCTAATAGGGGCCCGTTGAAGATTTGAAAATATATGGTCAAACCGAACTTCTTGCCTGCCCCACAAAATGGTGTTATGGTATCCATAAGCGGATCAAATTGAAATAGTATACGAGAGACATAGATATAAGAGAGTATATCACCCTCCCCAGATAGTGACATTCTTTTGGGTTTACATTTCTGTAAGTCCTATGCTAGATCTAGTCGGGTTCCACCGCTTTATTTTCTGCCGTCTCTCTCTATGTTGAACAGAAAGCGAGACTTGCCCATAGTAGCATGCATGGTGTCTGGGTTAACACTTATCTATGCCAACATAATAGATGAAACCAACAATGTTATTTTTAATTAGGATTTTAATTGAACAAATTTATTTCTAGTTAGGTAATATAGATAATTTTTATTTTAGATATTTTAAAAATAAATTTTATATTAATTTTTATAATTATAATGGAGATGAATAATAGATTTATCTGATTTTGCTTGAACAAGTTATGATTATAACAAGTAAATTTTTAAGTACTTTATATAGTAAAACATCAATAACTTCAAAGAAGGTTGGTGATCACTTTTTGTTTTAGAGGGAGAAGCAATAATGACTCTTTGTTATAAATATGAAATGAAATATATTTGCAGTAAATTGAAAAGTGAATGTATTTTTATATGTTACCTATAATATTCCATATATAAACACATGTATATTTATATATACATGTATATTTATATAAAGGAGGTTGATGACCTTGCCGAAGAAGTTCTTTAAGAGTGCACCCCATCACCGAGTGCTTTACACCAAGTGGGCAGACTTTTACAATTGTTGTAGGATTGAGTTAATAAAAAATGATCCATATATATCTTTTGAGAAACATTTAGTTATTATTTACAATAATATGATTTATGATTAGAAGTATTTTCTCAAATTATGATTTTTTATAGAAATTGTTGTTGCATATGTCTTTTTAATATTCAGTTTTTAAAATTTATTGACATTAACATAGGTACAAGAAATATACCTTAACATGTTGTAGACAACTTAAAAGGCAAAATATACACTTATAAGCATTTAACTTTTGGATAACTACTTTTCTTAAAGCACTAAACTTTCTATTGCTAAGTATTGAATATCTATAGTAACTTATAAACAATGTGTTACCTTTGTTATTTATCTTATCATTTTTAAGTATTAAAAATGAAACTAAAATAAAATAAAATGACACACCGATATATATATATATATATATATATATATCTTAAATTGAATCTATTAAAAGCTCAAAGCCATTAAATTATACAAATCCAATTAATGTAACAGTATAAAAATAATCATTGAATCTATCAAGACTCCTAGCATCTATGTAGAATGTAAAATTATTTTAATTTAATAGAGAGTGAACTATGTCTAGCTTTTTAACCTAGAGCATTTTGTAGTAATATAAGCCATTGATGGAACAAGGTTTCCTTGGATAAATTAATGTTCATGAGTCAAAAAGAGAAGATTTTCCTTATTCCATTTCATTGTTAAAGTTATGATTTTGAGATTTTCTTGGTTCCATACTATATCAATTTCACATATACTCTCTAGACAGTTAGAAATATTTAATTCCTACTTGTCTATGGTTGTAATTCCCTATTTGAGGAGTTTGTTCCTACATAATAGGATGTAGCTAGAACTATATTCATTCCTAGTTTAGTGTGTGGTTGAGAGAATCTCTAAACCACATCACTATACGTCCAAGATAGATTTCCTATCTTGAGACTATTTTATGCATAAATATGTGTGTAATTTCTTTGATTCAGAATATAGAATTTATATAGAGTTTGCATAGTGTGATTTTTATCTTGGTATCAAAGCCATAAGGGCCTGGGCCTCGGCCCCTAGTGGGCTGAGGTAATTAGGAAATAAGAGAGTTTTGTTTTTTAGTTTAGTTTTTGGTTTGTCCATCTGAGTGAGAGCGTTGTCTACCTAAGGAGCGTTGTGTGAGGTGTGACTATCAAAATGAGTCTGGTTCCGTGTGCCTACTGCCATGTGAGAACTGCCTGGGAAACGGTTGTCATGGGTGTGAGTGGAGCCTATTGTATGTGGAGGAATCCATGGAGGATAGTGATCAGCGTGTTCATCGAAAGATGAATGTCTCCTTTAATGTTTAGAATTACAGTCTGAGAATTTCAGGGTCTTTGCACCTCTCTGTAACTCTGCGCTGGTCTATCACGCCTGTGTCTTTATATTTATCTTGTGTGTTTATTTAACCGCACAAATTTTGGACTGCGTGGTTGCTATCAGTATGAAACACTGTAACAGATTTTGGAGTGTTGCAGAGGCTGGTGTTTCATTTTTTCTTTTCAAGCTGTGGAATTGGGCCGACGGAGGAGGAGCTCTGTTTTATGAAACCTCATTTTCTCAATGCGGCGGATTTGTGTATGTGAATCGCCTTTCTGATAACCTGGTTGGTTCTCCACCCCCAGAGGCCAAAATTCCATGTGGAAAATGTCACTGTATCACAGTTGAGTGTGGCCAACAACAAATTAAATACGACCATGCAGTTCAGCATCTCGGCCCGAAACCCTAATAAGAATATTGGGATTTATTATGATGAGATCGGCGCCAGGGCCATATACCGTGGGCAGAGGATCGGCTGGAACCAACAGCCGACATTTTATCAGGGCCACCGGAACACTACTATTCTTACTTTCCCTCTTTCTGTGGATTCTCAATTTCTTGACACTGATATTTCCAACCATTTGTTGGGGGATAAGGCTACGGGCAGCATGGATATGACCGTAAGTCTGGTTTCATGGGTTCGTTTCAAATTTGGGAGCTGGAGGACTCGACATCATGCCGTGTCGATTTTCTGTGATGTGACAGTTCACTAGGGCAATTCGACTACCGGCGCTTGTCTCAGGCTAGGAGATGTGAAAAACCATGGGGTTTTGAGGTGAAGAGTAACGAATTAAAATTAGTACATCTAGATCCAAAATCGAAGGGGAGAAATGAACATCTTTGTGTGATGACAGAGGTGTTCAAGGTCGCAGCCTATTTGAGACTGTGGAGAGAAGCGTATCTAGGCAGTGTTTCCGTATTAGTTCTCGCAGCAGTCCTGAATCAATCGAAAACCGTCATTACTCTTCTTTTCCATATTGATTTATTCATTTTTATACAATGGTGTATGGTGCAATCGAGCTTTCCATCATACGTCATCTTCTTCATTATAGAGTTGCTTGATCTTTGAATTTTTTGTCAATTGTTGAATTGAAGGGTGTTGTTGCATGGAGAAGATAGCAGCATGGGCGATTTTTTTTTTTTGTGAGTTGTTGTTATTTGCGGGATCTCCTCAGCGTTCTGTAAGTGAATGTATGAGGAAAAGCAACGTTCGAATTTGGTTTATTGCTTTGTTCCAGCCTCGATTTGAAGACACTGCGTTATTGTTGCAGTGGTGCCAGCTGCGTGGTTTGTTTGCAATTCACTAGTATGTCTGGTACAGATCAAAAGTGTTGGGGTGATGTCAAGTGGTCTGTGTTTAATATTTCTTTAAGAATGGTCATGTGAGTAATGTAAATCTGGTTAAATTAAATGTTGTGACATTTAGTTTGGGCAACTATTGTCACAAGTGCTAGTCTTTGTTGGAATTTCCCATTCCAACAATAGACAAATTTATTTGCAGGAATGTTCTACTACCAGATATAGTGAAGACATGACAATGAAAACGACATCAAACAGTAGTCGTTGGAGCTGTATGATGATCGTGTTTGTGTGTGCCCAGTGTGACCAGGGGAGTAGATTGTGATGGGAAGTAGCGAACATGAGAAACCATGCTTGGAAGAAGTTACCAAGCCTTGATATAGTGAACAGGGGAAGTGGCATTATGTTGCAATGCCAGGGGAATTGGATACTGAAACGTGACGAAGGATCGGACCGTGGAGTCCTGGATTACTGTTTTTGAAGGGAAAACTGTGTTCTCTTCGTGTGGCTGTGAGTGCCTATGTCTGGATCATCAGTGTTTGAATGCACTGCATTGAGTCTAGTTGAAAAGTTGTCAATACGGTTTCTTTATCAGTGGACCCCTCATAGGTATCGTTGGAATGGTTGCTGGTATGTTTGGGAAATAATCATCTTTGGGCAGAGAGGGAAATTAATGTGAAGAGTTTTTATTTAGTTTCTTGGAATCATGTTTAAAGATTATTGAGCCTTATTGAGCCTAGCTAACTCAATTTAGGTAACATTATTTTGTTAGAATTAGCTACTCTAACAAATGACAGGTTAAGCATGGAGTTCCAAGAATTTATTTGACAAGGACGATGATGCCCAAGATGTGAACAATGAAAAGATGAGGTAAAGGAGCAGCAACAATGTTTATGGTGGACAACAAAGTAGATGTTTGTTTAGTGTGGGTTTGTGGAATAGACTCCCTAGAATCTTATAAGCAAGTCTAGATGGTTGTTGTAATGGTCATTATATGTACCCAGAAACTCCAAAATGTTAAAGTATGGAATGTAAGCCTTGTAAAGGCATTTGAAAGTTCACGGTGATCTTAAAACCACTTTGTAATGGTTTATGGTCAGCCTGAAACCATATTTTGTCATTGTAAAATGATGGTTTGTGGTGAGCCAAAAACCACATATAGAGCCTTTGTGGATGGTTGGTGGTGAGCCAGAAACCACCTATAGAGCCTTTGTGGCTGGATCGCCTTTGTGGCTAAAAGCACCTTTTTCGCCGCGTGTACACGAGAGCTTTGTGCTCGGTCGAGCAGGTGGACTGCAGTAACAACTGGATCACGGTCTCAAATATTGGTGTGTCTGAGCACAAGAGGGTCAACGCACTTTTCTATCTGACAGTTGCGTCGAAAGGCACAATCAACGCAACTGTTAGCAATTGTTATTTGGCCATGAATATTTGGCTTAGAAAGGTGCTGATCTCTCTTTGTTTTGGAGGTTCTGCACATGCAATTCGCTCGATGGTGGTGGATTTGTAGGTACATATATGCAGTGATAATGGTTGACAGAATCATGTATGCGAAGGACATCCTACAAGACTAGCGGTTGCAGCAGTTGGTACCCATGCATTCCGGTGGATGGTTGCTCTTTTATATGGACGTCGACATATTCTTTGTTATGTTTGACCACAACCAGACTTTGTGAACTAACATCATGACAAGTAGTCATTAAGGGGGGGAGTTAGAAATATTTAATTCCTACTTGTCTATGGTTGTAATTCCCTATTTGAGGAGTTTGTTCCTACATAATAGGATGTAGCTAGAACTATATTCATTCCTAGTTTAGTGTGTGGTTGAGAGAATCTCTAAACCACATCACTATATGTCCAAGATAGATTTCCTATCTTGAGACTATTTTATGTATAAATATGTGTGTAATTTCTTTGATTCAGAATATAGAATTTATATAGAGTTTGCACAGTGTGATTTTTATCTTAGACTCCTCACGATATTGTTAAACCATAATCTCTTAATAATTTTCTGATGCAATCCATATTCTTTGTGGATTTGGGGACGTGTCTAAGGGCCATTTGAACTAAGGGCCCCTCTTTTTTTCTTACAGTAGTAGTTGATATCGCTGTGGAAATTGCCAAATTTGAAGTATCATGAGACCATCCAATTCCAGGAGGCAACTCCCAAAACTGAATGATATTTTTATTTACAGAAACCTCTGAAGTATCATGTAAGCGTTCAGTTCCAAGGAATAAGAACCAAACGAAGGGTGGAATATTGCATTAATTGTATCAATTGGTGGACAAAATAGGGCTTGCAATTCAAGGGCTTTGTGATCATGTTTCATTGGGAGGCATGGAACACGCGACACAGGAAAATTTTTGAAGACTCAAAAATTGTCATTGACACAAATGCTCTATACTACCATTATAGTGGGGATTGAGACCAAGTTTCACTCCTCCCCGGGACCTATCTGCCAGATTGCACCCACATCATATTTCTTATCCTGCAGGTTTTTTCGACGACGCGACTCAACAGAATCGGTGTGGTTCTGAAGTTTTGTTGGAAATCCACCCTACACGCCACTATAAGATATAGTGGTATGCGTGACATGGTACCAACACTAGGGCAGAGCTCCTATCTTTATGGGGGTTATTGTGGTTTTCCAAGTAGTTATATATCGATATACTCACTGTTTTTGGAGACTCAAAGGTGATTATAGATCACATGAAGAACAAAATCACTCTCTTTGTACCACATTTGTCACTATGGATGGAAAGAATTTATGAACTTTAGAGCTCTTTCAACACGATATATTTCCATAATGTTTACAAAGAAAAATACTGGGAAGCTGATAGGCTTTCCAAAAAGGGTTTAATTTGTGAATCTGGTCAGATGTATTATGAATTACATAATGCAGGAGGGATCTCAGCTAGGGGCACTGTCTACTGATCTTCATGGTCACTGCTACGTTTCTAATCACACCATGGTTTATGCTTATGTTTTAGTTTTTTCAGGACATTATACAGGTCTACTTGTGTATATTGTCTGTTAGACTATTGTATGTTGTTTTTGTTTTTTATGTTTCATGTGCCTCAGGTATGAAGTCCATGATCTGCAGATAGGGTGTCGAAATGTTGTCAAATGCTACAAATGTTTATTGCCATATGCACCTCGGATAGGAGGGCTGATGTTTTGAAAAATGTTGAAGAATATTGTAAATTGCAGTGGATTACACAAATGAACACGTGGACTAATTATGACATTTTGAGCTGATACATATTATAAAGCAGCAATTTTTTTCTTCTGAAAAATAAAATAAAATTATTTAATAAACTTAACTTTATTTCTTGTTTTCAGAGTAAGTTGAGAAACTATTTTTATTTGGTTAAGAGAATTTTTTTGAGATATATAAAAAGAAATTAAAAACGTAAGATCTTGAAACATTGGGTAAAAATGGAAAGTTATTAAAATCCAATAATTCAGAAATAACAATAATAAATTAGAATCTAAGCTAATAATAACTGCATGTAAAACTGTGCCACGGTTAATTTGACAACCTTGTTAATATAAATTTTCCTACCTTGTGATAATTATAAAAAAAAAAAGGAAAAGAGAGGAAACCAGTTTCATTGTAATTTTCATACACGTGCACATGAAAAAATTATGGTACACGCCACTTGGATCCAGTTTGTGAAGCACATGCAACGATAAGTGAGGGTTGGCTGTTTATAGTCCGTTATTTGCCAATGAACACCCCATCTTCAACTTGCTTGGAAGATAGCCCGTGGTGTAATGAAATCCACAAGAAAATTCTGGGAAGTGTATGTTAGTCAACGCAGGCGTAGTTTCAGAGGTAACATGTGGCAACGTCAAATCTCATTCGCCATAAATAGTAATTGAGAGGACAAACAAAAGAAATGGTACCTCTGAATCGGGTGAACTTTGGGGATTGAAAAGCTGATTAAAGAGCTGATTACAGAGCTCCTGCATGCACACTCGTCAACTGAATTTTAAGAGGGAGCATTTGTTTTCCATGGCTGTCCCTTTACGTTTTATATAGATTCTTGAGCTTGAGGTAGACTTGCAACTAATTATAGTTAATAAGAAGAACACTCGTTTAATTTATATTATAAAAAAATATTTTATGAAAGGTATGTTAATGCTGTTTAATTAGATAATTTCACTAGTCCAATTTTTTTCTATAATTTTTTTTTTGTGTTTATAAATCGCAATATATATTTTTTTGTGTATATAAATTTCATTTTGAGTTGATCCATCGAATAATGATGACAAGAAATGAATGCATTTCTCGTTAATAAAAAAAAATCCGTTTTCACTTCAACCATTTTTTTTCTATATTTCTTTTTTATAAAAATCTCATTTTGAACCTATTATCAAATAATAATGTGTACAAAAATATCATTTTGAGTAGATCCATCAAATAATGATGACAAAATATAGGTGCTTTTTAGCTTATCCAAAAATAAAAAAATTCCATTTCCGGCGAATGAATAAGAAATAGGTACTATGACTATAGAAATTGTTCAAGTTAATCAATGTCTAAATTACTCATTAAAATTTATGATGACTAATTCAAATATATGTAGAAATTCAATTTTAGGCTGAGGGAGCATTATCTTTTTTGGAAATGTAATGAGCAAAGTCCAACAAGGCTATTTGATTTTTATTTTTTATGTTTTATTTTATGAAATTTAAATGAGCGATTTAATGGGAATTAAACCTCATATAAATTAATAAACCTATATTTTATATTATTTATAAAAATATTATGTTGAATTTAAAGATATGATTTAATTGTGAATTAATGATTTAGTGAGAACAATTTTTTTAAAAGCTAATTAATATATATTTTATAGCTCTATATAAAATATTTATAATGAAAATTTATTAGTGAATTTAATTATTGTTAAGTTTTGAAATTCAATTATGTTAAAGAGATTTCGCTTAAATATTGAAAGGTAATATGAGTCGTAATTTAATTGTGTACATGTTTATCACTAACTCTAGTTCAAGCCACCTCTTGAATTTAAATTAGACTTTCATGAAAATGGAATCGTGTTTAATAATGAAAAATTGTCTATTTTCTAAGATTAAATGGGAATTTTTTAGCATCAATGTATTATACTATAAATATATTAAAAGCCAATAAAATATCTCACAAAGACACTAAGATTTTTCTTCAAATAATTTCGAACTACATTTAATTATAGGGAAATATAAATCTAATTTAACCAAATATATAACAAGTCAAATAGGGATCAAATCTCTTAATGTGCAAACCTGTTTTATACTGCAAAACTTTGCACCTCAAGAGATTTTATCTTCTTAGCACTTGCTAAATTGTTGATTGAGAATCAAATCTCTTAATGTGCAAACCTGTTTTATACTGCAAAACTTTGCACCTCAAGAGATTTTATCTTCTTAGCACTTGCTAAATTGTTGATTGAGATGGAGATTCCAAGGAATATTTTAAGGATGGAAGTTTATCTCAAATTTTATGGCGGATATTACTAGTCGATAATATGCAATTTGTAAAATGTTTGGCAATATTTTGTAAATATATTTATATTTCTAATGCTTTTATATTACCCTATATAAAATTTTGGTGAATTTTAAGGTAAAATAATTTTATACTATAACATGTGTGCCAATCATTTTTAAAAAAAATGGAAATTGGTGATTTTTTTTGGAAAAATATGGAAAATTAGTCCGCTTAGGAATATTAGCCCCTAAAATTTTTGCTAGATGGATCTATATTGATAAGTTTGTAATCCAAAAAAAAAAAAATAGTTATATTCATACAAAAATGACACTAAAATATATTTGAAAAAATGCGGAAATGTAAAATAATGAAACCACTTCAAATGTCTTAACCATAAGAATTTATTTTTCTTCAATGTCTTTATGTTAAAACCATATATAATATGTACATAGTTAACATTGAAATATTTTAATAACATGAGCATTGAAATGTTTTTTTTTAACTGAAAATTTCCATTAATTCTTCAAAAGATTACATTATGGTAGTTTCATAATTAAAATCCCTCGAGTCTCATTCTGACTAGACTTGTAGGCTAGGAGGTACTGGAAAAAACATAAATAGAAAAGTAAGATAACACTAGAGGATTTTGTGCACATTGCCCATACTAGAGAAAATTGACCCAATATCCAAAAGCAACTAACCATCATCCCTGAAAATATTCATTCCCCGGATCTAGAGCATCCATTCCATCTCCTGCTAGAGTATGTTGGCAAAATGCCTCATGCACGTGGGTTTCCATGTGTGTTAGATGTCCCTCCAAATGATCCTCCTTACCATGTATCTGCTTATGCCCAAGTCGAAGAGAAACCAACCTATCCATCATGTGCCACTGGTTATGTTGCATATAATTCATAAAGAATATGAGTTAAATAAGATCATCGTGCATGTCTCGAGCTAATTTCTCCACCATCATAGCGACCTCACACAACTCAGTTTCAATAGAATCAAATGGGATAGGGAGATACACTCATCCTAGAGAGTTGGCCTACTATTCTACCTCCCCACCAATGTCCCGCTGATCCACTAAATGTACCTCTCCCATGCCTCGAGGTTCGACACCCTTATGTGTGCATCCTCATTGTCACTGCATCTCCCACCATGGTCCCCTTTCTACTAGAATTCCAAAGGACCGACACTCTGAAGTATGTCTCAAGAAATCCTCTCTTTCAGACCAGCCCTTGGACCTATGACATTGCACATGTGTTTGACCCCTGCCCCACCTCAGCCCCACACACATATTCTTCTCATCGTCCCTTCGCATAAAGAAACAACAGGCACACTCGACTCAAATACGCCCTCTAGGGTCGATGGAACACCCCCATTACAACTTACCAATAGGCCCATTATTCACAAGTTGACAACCAAACCCATCAAAGAAGATGTTGCTATCCACCACAAAACCCCACCCAACAACTACACCTATGAGGGTAGAAAAGATAGCATGGTCATTATAACCCCAAATGAAAAGGACAAAATAAACGAAACCATAATAATTTACTTGCATTACAGTGAAATTGGGTGACCCCCGAACCAAGTTGTAGATGAAGCAAGATGTGAAACCTATACCAGACTCACATTGCAACAATTGATCATAAATCACTTCCTGTCACAGTGGCTATGGGTCCTACATATCTGCATCCAAAACCACCTATAGCACCAACCACACACTATACCACTCAAAATTGTAACCCTGCTTTACAGACTATCACGAAGGAGCATGGTGTGGCTTAAGAATTAAGCTACCCTGGGCACTTGAAGAAATACCACCTCCCAAAGACTCTCTCAAATGAGATCCTCGACTAGGAAAGCAACATCTAAATCCCAAACATTCTTAAGAACCTTCACCAAGCTCATGCTAGATGAGGTGTTCCAAACACACTTGCTTATCATTAATGACGTGTGTTGGGGGTATTAACATCCATTTCCCATGCTACCAATAATTTGTCTGTCACCCACAAATATATTAGTCAACATTTATATTCAAATAGTATGTTTAAGTCATATATTGAATTATACAACTTATATATATATATATATATATATATGATAATGATGATGATGGTTAACGTCCACTGAGACCGAGCTTTGGTCTATCGGACCTATAATTTTCTTAGTTCTTAATTGTCTGGCTTCTCATCTTTCTTAGCGAGATTGGTGTTGTAGCTTTATTTTTCTTCTCTATGGTCTTCCAACTTCCTTTATCTTGCACCTCCTTTATCTCTTCTGATTCTTGGGACACTAGTGTCTTATCTTCGGGATCTGAGAGATTTTCTTTGCTGCAAAATGAAGATTTATTTTTCACGGTATCAGAATCCTCATAATTGTTGATGGTTGTCGAGTTCATTTTTTTGTTGTTGGGCAGGGTTTTCCCCATGTTTTTCTTGAGGGTTGTTTCTTTTTTGACTGATTTCTTGCAATTCAGAGTTTTCTGGAGAGTGTTCTTCCTTTATGACAGTGTAATGTTCCTTTTGTGCTCCTTCCCACCATGTAAATCTATGGTGATTCTTTCAAGAAAAATTTTTCCCGAGAGACTTTTGGGCAATTTTTGGCTAGATGGCCTGTCTCAAAGCATCATCGACATCTGAAGAGGACACTTTCATAGTCGAGTTTCTGGTTCCATACATAGTCTTTGCTTGTTAGGATTATTTTAGCTAGGAATCCGATGTTGAAGTCCATTTCTACACAGATGCATGCATAGGTGGTTCTCACATATTCCTCTATTTCTGGGCACCTATAGTAAAATTTCCCAATTGCATTTCCAATGGCTTTTAGCAAGGAGAGATTCTAGATATGCAAAGGTAGGTTTCCATTAATAAATGGAAACCTACTAGTGTTGAGGTTATGACTGTTGTTGAGGATATATATATATATATATATATATATATATATATATATATATATATTACTCAATAATTTTCTAAATTTGATTTTTTTTACATTTCCTTCATATTAGGTTGTAATATTCACAATGAACAAAAAGGGAACTTGAATTATTGATGTTTTATAATACTTTTAATCAAAATTAACCCCATATATATATATATATATATATATATATATATATATATATATATATAGAGAGATATATTATTTTTATTTGAAAAATGACACATGTCAATTCAAGCTTAACCATTAAAGAAATTACATGTCTCTCATTTTTGGCCATTGCAAATAAAAAATTGAATATGTAACATGTTTATGTAGGTAATTGTATTCTTTACATCAATTATTGCTTCAAGAAAAAAGAAAAATTGAGAGAGTAGCAAAATATGTGAACCAAAGTTTCATAATAGAGGTTTGTACAAAGAGACGGAGAAGGTTAGTAGAGTGGATTTCAAGTTTTGAAAAACCCGTAGAAAAAAAATTCTTGAAAAAGCACCAAAAATTGTGAAATAATTAAAACCTATAGCAAATTCAAAAACCTTGCATAGAAATTTTTTGTGCTAAAGTCGTGACTTCTACCAATCATATTATAAAATAAATTTTCTATAAAATTTCTATCACGTAGTCATATTTACAATGTCTTTAATTCATAATCTATTTATAATGTCTTAAATTAATAATCTATTGACTCCACTAAATGACCACAAGCCGAGATTATTCTTCATGCATCATAACTAAAGTACTTCACCAAATTTGGTGATGGGAGTTTATTTTGGGAATATTGTGAAATTTGATAAGGAAACATGTTTAATTGAACTTATTCATATTCTTTAGATTTGAAACATTCTACTCAATTTTTGTTATACTTTTGAAATTTGAAGTTTAATTGCAGAGATATCCTAGCTAACCAAGTTTGCAAAGCAATTAAATGAGTTCAATTTTCCATAATATTTTTTATATTTTGAATTAGTTAATTCTTTTCATTTCTGTGCATTAAGATACATTTCCCAGTGACCTGTTGAATTTCAGAACTCACGCCACTATTTTCATCATCTGACATATTCTACAAATCACAATACCCTTTATAAATAATATACATGAAACAGGTTGTAGAGATTGTTCAAACATAACTGTATTTTTAGTGATCCTTTCAGTTCATTATTTGCATACTCCATGGCTGCTATAATCCGGGCATAATCAGTTCTCAGTTGCTAGCTTGTTATCACAACTTCCATGGTTATGACATGGACAATATGTTCAAATTTAAAAGCGTGAAAGTAAAGCCCTTTGTGGCAGAGAAAACCTAGTCAAGGTTCGTTGCTTGGGTGTAAAGTAATTCACATGGTTAACGCGTATTTGAATTGGAGTAAACTAAATTCCACCACAAAAAAATGGTCTTACAAAATAATTAGTTCGGCAGGAGAATCAAACCAATTATATTATGACAGATAACGTGTTAGAACATTAGATATTGTTTATTCATATATGTTTATTAAATTTGACCCAACTGAATTTCCAAACAAAATCACTCGGAAAAAATAATAAGTTCGGCAATGAGAATCAAACAAATTCTATTCTCGCAGATAACGTGTTAAAATATTATGTGTTGTTTAAGGATGCATGTATTGCTTGAATTTTTGAAAAAATGATTTGGGATGCTTTTTCAATGAATTTTATTGATGCCGAGATTGAGGTTTGGTTAGTTTCATATAATATTTTAGTATATTTTTTTCTATAATTTTTTTTCATTATTGTATATATATATTTTTTTAATTTTAAAGTGATAATATTTTTAATATTATTTTTATTATGTAAAATGTATTATATAAAATGATATTTTTTTTTAATGGTCTAACCAATATTTGGTATTCTTATATCATTTCTACTTGAGCTAAAAGCAGTAATTTTGACTAGAATTAGAAGCAATTTTAAGAAACATTTTAGCTTCTATGTCTTTTAATTTCTTCTTATATACCATACATGGTCAGAGCCATCCTTTCAATGAAGGAAATACTTTCTTCAATCAAGAGAATAAGATATGGAGTAATTCATTTAATCTTGAAATTGTAAGTTATAAAATTATTTTAGATCTATTCTACCTTCCTCCAACACTATTTAGAAACAATGCAACCCCAAACCTCACATCTACACAATAACGGGAGTGATAAGAGTTTCAAAGAGAATTATTTATGTATGTATTTTATCACATATCTAAATATTTGTGGACTCGCAATCATTTATGAACCCATAATAAGCTTTACATCTTCCATTTTCTCAATGTTATAATTCGAGCTTGTGATGCATTTCAATTCCAAGATATTAGAGTGAAAGAAATTTCTCTAAATAGTTGTTAATGTATATGAAAGTATCATATATGATCTTTCTCGATTTAATTATCTAAATAGTTGTTTTCGTATATGAAATTATCATATATCATCTTTCTGGATTTAATTATCATGACTTTAGTTTTGTTAGTCTTAAAAATCATACCCATCTTGGCGTAGAAACCTTATGATGTAGGAGAATTAAGGTAGAGCCAACAATGTGACAAGATGGTCATATATTGTGGCTTGGAATAGGATTAGCAGTCTTAATAATTTGAATACTTTAGTTTTAATATATTTTGTTTAAAGTTAATTTGGGCTAACATAGCCATTGTAATCTATAGGTTAAAATAATAGTTAGATTAGGATTATTTAGGCATTTAGTTGAATAAACTGTTCTGAAATTGAATAATAGTTTCTCAACCATATGTGGATTTTGGGAAAGGCATAAAACAAAACCAAATCCACCATGGTGGGGTTCTTCCATCCATAGAGAAAAATATAAAACAAGAGAGAAATAGGTGTGAAAGAGGGTTGAACAAAGAGTAGGAATAAATGTAAAAACCAGCCATCCTAGAGTGTGGTTCTCTGTATTTTCATTTATAAATTAATTCCAAATGTTTTGGATTATGGTTGGGCTCTCTGTTTCAACCTGTTTTTTTTATTTCCCTGCTGAAATCAAGTATTTCATTTATGTGTTATTATATAGGCACATTGTTTCTTTTAATGAATATACAGACTGTGTGAGCAGGCGAAGTTTCTATGAACTTTGTGTAGACAAAGTGATGGCGGGGATCGAGGGATGAGAGATGAAGAATAATCTCATGAGGGATCCAGAATCTACAGGGCGAGCAAAACTCAAGGGAGATAGAGTTGAAGAATTCTGAACAAACTCGGAAGGATAGTGGAGGAGTCAAGTGGAGGAGAACAGTATTGTAGAGCGGTGGCAGTTGAAAGAGGAGCAATCGACTAAAGAACATAATACACTTAAAAAAACTATAAGAGAGGAATCGACGGTGAGCTGAGGGTATAAGATTTGATGGCAGATATTAGAGTGGGCAGAAAAGGAGAAGAAGAGCCGAGAAGTTTGAACTGACCGACGAGATTAGATCACAGATCCGAAGATAAGAGATGAACGGTTAAGGTATGTTGACAAAGTGTGAAGTGGACACGTGTCAGCATGGCGCAATTTCGCTTTGGTGATTGTAGTATTTATGTGTTAAGTATTATGCAAGGTAAAAAAGATATCTTGTGATGCGATGGGGAAGGACGGAAAGATGTGATGCGATGCAGCGAGGCTGCGTATCGTCGTTGGGCATTAGCACACATCAGTGGTTTTAAGGTTTAACGTTAAGATTTTGCACAATATAGTGTTTTGGTTGTGATGTGATATTGACGAGAGATGGTGTGTGAGCAGGTAAAGTATGGTCGTTAGATCTAGTGAAGATCTATGATGGATATTACAACACGAATTCGCATCGGCAGAAGGATAAGTTCATTGTTAAGGTCATTGGTAAGTTTTCTGAAACGTGATGCATTGTGATTGATTTGTCTGCATGTATGCAAGTGATTTGATTTATACAGGGTCTGTTATAAAGTGAAGCGTTGTTTGATCGCTAGTGGATGTATGTTAATAACCCCGAATTTATAATACACTGTGTATACAGAGTTTATGTGGGTCCTAACCCATGGGTCCATGAGTATTTTTGTTAAATTTCATTTACGACTGCATCAATTCATATAAGAGAAACAAGATCCGAGAGGTGGTGTGAAGGACTTTGAACTAAGCAAAGTTGTGAAAGATTGCTCATTGATTCTAATCGAGTGAACCTTAAGAGGTAAGACTATGGACTGAATGCTTATGAGAAAACATAAGAGCTACAATAGCATGGATAAAGTAGTAGCATAGTCAATAAGTGGCAGCAGGAGTTAAAACATCTCAGTAAGAAGATTACAGCCTTTAAGGGCGAGTGATGAAGGAAGCTAGCAAAGGTTTCTAGGAAGAAGAAGAAGTGTGGTCAGAACCTAATATTTCAACTGAGGTTGAAATATAAGACGACATTAGTGTTCTCAAGTGCAGATGAATTGTGAGGGTGATCCTCAAAGGAGCATGAAGGAGTGCTCAAGGAGGGTTCTAGATTGACGACCGGTACTTGCCAAAATACCTAGCACAGAGGAAGTTTGGTGAGGTAAGTTATAGCAGGAGAAACTATTATTGCAGGGGCTAGTGCAGCTCATAAAGGGTGAAAGAACTCAAGAACATGACTATTGAAAGTCATAGTAGAGGTTCAAGAGGCAACGACAAAGTGAAGAAGGAAGATGCCAAGACAAACAGAATATGGGAGAAGATCATTGATGAAGAATATAAGAGAGAAAGAGCTAAGATGAGAATCTGTCTTGATTTATTGATAGAGTTGCCACAGAGGAGTGATGAAAACCAGAGGTGTGGATGGATTATGAGGAAGAAACTAAAATTGCATGGGCTACAGATGAAGATGGAGCATAGGTTGAATGCTCAAGAAGAAGAAGCATTACTTAGAGCAACAGAGTATGAAAAGAAAGTTATTTCATATGAACTAGAATATGGATTATTTTTTTGAAGAAAATGATAATAATACTAACAGGAGGTCTATTGAATAAATTGTAGGTATGGAGGATGAAGGACAACCATTAGGAATTGTTACGGAAGACTAAGGGAAAAATGAATATGCAGTAATCATAACATGTGACAAAAAAATGGAGTTCCCAGAAGAAATGATCGTTAATGGTTATCTGAAAGGTTCAAGGAAAAGTTGTAATCTAAAGAAAGATGTTAGCAAAGATGCCAGCAAACAACTAAGCATGGAAAATTTTTGTGGTATCTACAGACATGTTGCTGGAGTCATCTTGTATGGATGGATTGTTTGTAGTCCATGATGAACAAAGAGGAGTTCATAAAGGAAAGAATACTATGGCTATTGATGGTCATAGTAAAGGTTCCAAGGGAGATTATGAAAGATCAAGTAAGAATAAACTTGATAGAGAACTAGCTGAGATAAAAGTGCAACTAGAAGTGTTAAGAGAATTCATACAAGGGAGTATGGAACACCAAAGGTATGATTGAGCTCTTCGGAAGAAAAGAGTCAAGTGGAGTTAGTTACAGAGCAGGCTGAGATCTGACACAAGAATTTAGCTAGAAGAAGAACTCAGAGGAGTTGAGTTACAACATAGGATGTTTGCTGAGGAAGAGGTTTACTTATGTGAACCTAAGCAAGGGTCTATTCTTGGTGATAGTAGTAATGAAGATGAAGACATGAGACTAGCTGATGGTTTTATGGATCCTTGGAAGGATGGGAACCAATATAAAGAGTTGATGTTTGAGACTACAAGAGAGGCTATGGATCATTATGGTTTTGAAACAAATTATTATTGTATCTTTGCAGGTGAAATCGGTAAATAACTACAATTTGTTGATGTTGTCATAAAGGATGAAGGGGGAGGACAGAATGTGAATTATGTTTAAGAAGAAAATGAGACAGCCGAGTCCCATATACATGCACATGCACAAAGTGAAGGAAATTATTTCCAGCCTATTATGAAAGCTAAAAACAAGGAGGACTTGGCTTATGATGATGGCCAAGAACAAAAAGAGGCAAAAGATGATATCAAGCATTCATATTTTATTCTTGAGAAAGATGAAAATAATACCAGTGAAGACTTTCTAAGTCTTGAAAGAGAATTAGAACAACAAGAGAAAGATTTGGTGATTAGGTCATCAAATAAGACCATTGGGTCTTCTGAGTTTAATGCTGACAATTTGAATGTGTTAGTAGGTTGTGTATAATACAGTCTATCTCTTAGAATTGTCTCAAGTAAAGCTGAAGTTTATCTAGCAAAGTATAATGAGGAAGAAAATTGTCAAGAAAGGTATGATGAAGAGTGTCTTTCTGATGAAGATCAAGTTGAGTTGTTGCAGCAGAAGGAATTCATAAGTTCCTTATTTAATGAAGGGAGTAACATTAATGGAGATTAAGAAGTAATGCCTCATGAGATGAAACTTGTTCTTGACGAGGACAAAGAGGAATTGATTTTCTTAAATAGCTAAAGGAATATTGTTGGATGGACATTTAAGACTGTCATAGAAATAGAGAATCAAAATTTTATTCTGGTTAAAGATGAAGAAGCAGTGTCACAAAGAGGTTTTCTTAGTAACAAGGAAGAATAAAGCTATAAAGATGAAAGTGAGGTAGTTAGGTCTCAAGCTAAGATTAGATTATAGTAGAAGATTGAATTGAAAGAAGCCATAGATGAACTATCGGAGTTAATGCAAATACCTAAGAAGAGTTACAACACAATGAAGAAAGTAGTCCACTATGGAATTGTTTCGAAAGTGAAGAACAGTGAAGGTAGAACTAGTGAAGCACTACAGTACAAAGTATGGAAGGCTGGAACATTATAGCTAAAGAATGGTGAAGACAATGCAGCTTATGGACAACAGTAGAATAGAGTTTGGGATCCTGGAAGATTCAAGCGTTGAAGACACATGACCAAGAGGTCATGAATTATTTTACCTTGGGAGTCTGATGCAAGAGCATTAAGGTAGAGCCAGTAATGTGACAAGCTGGTCACATGCTGTGACTTGGGAAGAGAACTAGTAGCCCTAATAATTTGAAGACTTTAGTTTTGAAGTATTTTTTTTATATTTATTTGGGCTAAGATAGCCATTGTAAGTTGTAGTTAAGAGAATAGTTATATTAGGATTAGTTAGGCATTTAGTTGAATAAATTGTTTTGAAACTGAATAACAATTTCTCAACCATATGGGGATTTTGGGAAAGGCATAAAACAAAACCAAATCCATCATTATTGGGTTCTACCATCCATAGAGAAAAAGAGAGAACAAGAGGGAAATAGGTGTGAAAGAGGGTTGAACAGAGAGTAGGAATAAATGTAAAAACCAGCCATCCTAGGGCTTGGTTCTTTGTATTTTCATTTATAAATTAATTCCAAGTGTTTTGGATTTTAATCGGGCTCTTTGTTTTAACCTGTTTGTTTTATTTCCATGACGAAATCAAGTATTGCATTTATGTGTTATTATGTAGGCAGAGTGTTTATGTTAATGAGCATACATATTGAGAGAGAAGACGAAGTTTCTGTGAACTTCATGTAGACAAAGTTATGGTAGAGACCGAGGGATGAGAGATTAAGAACAAGCTCAGGAGGGATCCACACATCTACAAGCTGAGTAAAGCTCAGGGGAGATAAATTTGAAGAATTATGAACAAACTCAGAAGAATAGTGAAGGATTCAAGTGGAGGAGAATAGTATTGGAGAGCAGTGGTAGTTGAAAGAGGAGAAACTAGATAAAGAACATAATGAACTTAGAAGAACTCTAAGAGAGGAATCAATGGCGAGGATGGAATCACAGAGCCGATGGAATAAGATTTTATGGCAGATATTAGAGAGGGAAGAAGAGGAGAAGAAGTGCCGAGAAGGTTGTATCGACAAATGCGATTAGGTCACATATTCGAAGATAAGAGATGAATGGTTAAGGTATGTTGAGAAAGTGTGAAGTGGACACGTATCAGCATGGCGCAATTTCGCTTCAGCGATTGTAGCATTTAAATGTTAAGTATTTCACAAGGTAAACAAGATAACTTGCGACGCGATGCAGAAGGACGGAAAGATGTGATGCGATGAGGGGAAACCATGTGTCACCGTTGTGCATTAGTGCACATCAACGGTTTTAAGGTTTAACGTTAAGAGTTTTCAGAGTATAGTGTTTTGGTTGTGATGCGATGTGGACGGGTTATGGCATGTGAGCAGGTATAGTATGGCCATTAGATCTGGAGAAGATTTATGATGGAGATTACAACACGACTTTGCATCGGCGAAAGGATAATTTTGTTGTTAAGGTCGTTGGTAAGTTTTCCGAAACATGATGCATTATGATTGGTCTACGGATGGTGAGACCTTGGAACCCTGTCTGCATGTATGCAAGTGATTTGAGTTATACGGGGTTTTTTATAAAGTGCAGCAATGTTTGATCACTATTGGATGTATGTTAATAACCTTGAATTTATAATCCACTATTTATAAAGAGTTTATGCGGGTCCTAACCCAGAGGTCCATGAGCATTTTTGTTGAATTGCAGTTATGGCTACATCACCTTAGAGGATTCTTAGTTTTTTCTTTTCAATATTTTAATGGCTCCTCATTATATATATATATATATATATATATATATATATATATATATATATATATATATATATAAGAAGTATTTATGATTCTGTCAAACAGTGTGGATAGAAAATTTTAAGGATAGAAGCTGGTATTAAACCAGACCTTTGGGAGCACCATCTTTATTTCCAAATTGTAAAATGTTTGATGATAATTTTGTAAACAAATTTAGATTTATAATTATTTTACATTAGAAAATATATAATATTGGCGATTTCTAAGGTAAAATTATTTTATACTATAAGATTTAGGCGAATTTATTTTTAAAAAAATTGAAATTGGCAAATAATTGTTTTGGAAAAAGCATGGAATATTAGCCCACCTGTGAATATTAGCCCCTCAAAATTTTCCCTTGTGTGGGAAGAACATAACCTACATCTTTCAAACATTCTTCTTGCTTCTAGATGTTATAAATGCCAAATGAAACTTGGGATAATGGACATCCTTGTTTGACATTTATATTGCATTTAATTTCTTTTGGTCAACCATTAAAGGGTCCTAAACTTGACAATAACATTCTCAACATATCACAACAACCCTGAAATGGAGAGTAACTATTATGTCCTCAAAGCACATTATCATTTAGGATGGAAATATATTCAAAGATGAATTGTTACGATAATATTTTTAGGTAGAAAAATGCTTTATATTATTTAAATATCTCACATTTCTCCTTATTTTAAAACTCCAATACTATTTTAGTATGAATAGTCACATTATATATCTCATAAAGAATCATACTCACTTACTTTCAAGGGGACAAGAGAGGTCAATAACCATATTTGCTAATTTTTAAATAGGAAAGAAAAAAATGGAATTAGATTCAGCAAAGAGTACAAATTTTGATCATATATAGTTTTCAAGCCCATAGCATTCACCTATGGTATTTGATGTAATTATGCTTTGAAAATTTTGGTATACTTCATTGTAAGATATATCGAGTGGTAAAATTGGCCATGGAGAATGAAATTATGTTAAATGTTTTGTCATCACATATTATTGTATTAAAATCTATGATATAAAATGTATACAAAATTGCTTTATTTAAAATAAAAAAGCATTAGCGTTATATATTTTTTTTCTATTTCAACTATCTAAATCAAAATTTAGGAAATATTGTGATGGTATCATGGAAGTTATATAAATCTATTAAGGTAGATTTTCAATACTTTGATAGTCAGAGAAATGATTTTATTAACTTTATATATTTTTTTGTGAACAAAAAAGATTTATAATTTTAAATGGTCCAATATATAATGAGAAATGTGTTTGATTTTTTATTTTTATTATAATATTGGGTTAAAACGTGAAGTTGGGTTACACTTTTGTGAGAATCGGGGGCGGAATTTTTTTTTGGCAATAGTTCGACCAAACTTTATGAGAAAGTTCGGCTAAACTCATTCTACCGTTTAGATTGATGGTACACTGACGACGTGGGCAAACAGAATTTTTGCCGGACATGGGAAAACCGGCAACAACAGTTCGACCGAATGTCTAAAATAGTTCGGTCGAACTATTACTTATAAATATATTGCGCACGAATTGTTTTCTTTTCGCGCGGCTTTGTATCTTTGTTGCTCCGTGTTTGTTGAATTTCTTTGTTGCTCTGTTGGCATTTCTCTGTTCACGCTGATTTGTTTCTTCTCTGTTTCTGTTCGTGCAGCTTTGTACCTCTGGTGCTTCGCATTTGTTGAATTTCTCTGGTGCTCTGTTCATGTTGCTTTTCTTCTCTTTTTCTATTCGCGTAGCTTTGTATCTCTGTTGCTTCGCGTTTTTTGAATTTATCTAGTGCTCTATTTGCAATGCTCTGTTTCTTCTCTGTGTTTGTTTCCACGCGTCTTTCTTTGGGTTTGTTGAATTGCTACGATGCTACTGCTACTCTGTCGCTGCGAACCACCAGGTAATCATTATTTTTTTCTGCAGTTTTGTTTGATTGTGGTGGTGCTGCTCTATCACTGTTGTTGCTTTGTTGTTGATAATCTTCGACAATGTTAAGCAAACCACTAGGTATTTTTCTCATATTCTTCATATACTCCAGTTCTTCCAGAAAAGAAAAAACACTAGTATACTAAGACAAAACATCATTCTGGCCTCCCAAAATGTACTTTTCCAGTAGCGTTCCAGCATTGAAGCCATCACACCAAAACCTGAAGGGTGTCATTCACTGTGGCTAAAAATAGTTGTGACCTACCAGAAAGCGTTGAATTCGTCGTTGTATGGTCCAATATGTCCATGTATAAACCGGTGCTCCCTACAGAAAGCTCATCATCTACAAGAAAAACTCAAAAATATAACAGAACATCTTCCTACCACCAAAGCCTATAAGGAATAAATATCTATGGCCGAAGAAACTATGACCTATCAAAAAAGGAAATACGATGGTATAAAGTGAAATAACCTTTATGAGAAATTGATCATACCTTTGGCCTCTTCTCCTTCTGGATTAATAAATTCATAAAACATCTGTCCAAAATTTGTAGTTTGTAGTTTGCAGTTTTTTTTATGCAACAAGTGGTTACAGTTCTTAGGTTATGCAACAAGTGGTTGCAGTTCTTAGGCAACAACTGGTTACAATCTCTATGGCCGAAGAGCCTGTGACCTGTCAGAAAAGGAAATAGGATGGTATAAAGTGAAAGAAGCTTTATGAAAAATTGATCATATTTTTGGCCTCTTCACCTTCTGGATCAATAAATTCATAAAACATCTGTCCAAAATTTGCAGTTTGCAGTTTGGTTATGCAACAAGTGGTTACAGTTCTTAGGTTATGAAACAAGTGGTTATAGTTCTTAGGCAACAAGTGGTTACAATTCTGTCCATAACTTAAAATTCGTTTAAGTTTGCAGTTTGGTATGCATCAAGTGGTTACAGTTCTTAGGTTACAATATGTGTTAGAGACTTGTAGTATGCAGTCAAGGTCATGTGCCCAATTTATCAAATATATTATAGAATCTATATATTAGAAGCTCGAAACTTGAAACTTGTAAATTTCAGTTATTTTAGAAGCTCAAAACTAGAAACTTGAAAGTTGTAAATTTATATTGATCCTTTTTTTTCCTTTATATCATAGAACCATTTCATATTTACACAAATATCAGAACTGATTATTTATTAGACTACATATCTTCATATAGAACTTGCAAATAGTATGGTGGAAATGTGGATCTCATGACTCTTCATAATGTAAACCATGTAAAACACTCAAAAATCAGCCATAAAAGTTTCCCATTGAAACCATAAGAGATTTGATACAAAACATAGGTTTTAACCTAAGAGTAAATGCCCCTACAAGTCATTCAACATGTAAAACACTTGAATTAGCCATAAAAGTTTTCCAATGAAACCACAAGTGATTTGATACAAGACATGGTTTTACCCTAAGAGTAAATGCCCCTACAAGTCAATCAATCTCTTGAATAGTTTTAAATATAGAAGTTTTTCACTTTCATATCCATGGACTTGAAAACAATGAGAGAAAAAAGCTTTTTATATTCAATGTGCATACAACTTATTTAGAAACAAAAAATAATTTAATACAAAACATAAGTTTTAACCAATTATATAGTTTTTCATTTTCATATCCATGGTCTCAAACAATGAAAGAGAAAAAACCTTTTATATTCAACATGTAAAACACAAATTAGCCATAAAAGTTTCCCATTGAATCCACAAGTGATTTGATACAAAACATAGGTTTTAACCTAAGAGTAAATGTCCCTACAAGTCAGTCAATCTCTCGAATAGTTTTAAATATCTAAGAGTTTTTTATTTTCATATCCATGGTCTCAAACAATGAGAGAAAAAACCTTTTATATTCACAAGTATGTAAAACACAAATTAGCCATATCTCTAGAATAGATCTAAATAGAATTTTTTGATTTTCATATCCATGATCTAAAACAAAGAGAGAGAAAAAAACCTTTTATATTCAACATGTAAAACACTTGAATTAGCCATAAAAGTTTCCCATTGAAACCATAAGTGATTTGATACAAAACATAGGTTTTAACCTAAGAGTAAATGCCCCTACAAGTCAATCAATCTCTCGAATAGTTTTAAATAGCTTGACGTTTTTCATTTTCATATCCATGGTCTCAAACAATGAGAGAAAAAACCTTTTATATTCAATGTATGTAAAACACAAATTAGGCATATCTCTAGAATATATCTAAATAGAAGTTTTTCGTTTTCAAATCCATGGTCTCAAACAATGAGAGAGAAAAAAACCTTTTATATTTAACATGTAAAACACTTGAATTAGGCATAAAAGTTTCTCTTTGAAACCATAAGTGATTTGATACAAAACATAGGTTTTAACCTAGAAGAGTAAATGCCCCTACAAGTCAATCAGTCTCTCGAATAGTTTTAAATATCTAGAAGTTTTTCATTTTCATAAATGTGGTCTCAAAAAATGAGAGAAAAAACCTTTTATATTCAATGTATGTAAAACAAAAATTACCCATATCTCTAGAATATATCTAAATAGAACTTTTTCATTTTCATATTCATGGTCTCAAACAGTGAGAAAGAAAAAAACCTTTTACATTCAACATGTAAAACAAAAATTAGCCATAAAAGTTTCCCATTGAAACCACAAGTGATTTGATACAAAACATAGGTTTTAACCTAAGAGTAAATGCCCCTACAAGTCAATCAATCTCTCGAATAGTTTTAAATATCTAGAGTTTTTTCATTTTTATATCCATGGCTTAAAAAATGAGAGAAAAAACCTTTTATATTCAATGTATGTAAAACACAAATTAGCCATATCCATAGAATATATCTAAATAGAAGTTTTTCATTTTCATATCCATGGTCTCAAACAATGAGAGAGAAAAATAACTTTTATATTCAACATGTAAAACACTTGAGAATTAGCCATAAAATTTTCCCATTGAAACCACAAGTGATTTGATACAAAACATAGGTTTAAATAACCTAGAAGAGTAAATTCCCCTACAAGTAAATCAATCTCCTAAATAGTTTTAAATATCTAGCAGTTTTTCATTTTCATATCCATGGTCTCAAAGAATGAGAGAAAAATCCTTTTATATTCAATGTACATGTAAAACAAAAATTATCCATATCTCTAGAATAGATCTAAATAGAAGTTTTTCATTTTCATATCCATGGTCTCAAGCAATGAGAGAGAAAAAAGTCTTTTATATTCAACATGTAAAACACAAATTAGCCATAAAAGTTTCCCATTGAAACCACAAGTGATTTGATACAAAACATAGGTTTTAACCTAAGAGTAAATGCCCCCTACAAGTCAATCAATCTCTTGAATAGTTTAAATAACTATGATTTTTTCATTTTCATATCCATGGTCTCAAAAAATGAGAGAAAAAACCTTTTATATTCAATGTATGTGAAACACAAATTAGCCATATCTCTAGAATAGATCTAAATAGAAGTTTTTCATTTTCATATCCATTGTCTCAAACAATAAGAGAGAAAAAACCTTTTATTTTCAACATGTAAAACACTCAAGAATTAGCCATAAAAGTTTCCCATTAAGACCATAAGTGATTTGATACAAAACACAGGTTTAAATAAACTACAAGAGTAAATGTCCCTACAATTCAATCAATATCTTGAGTAGTTTTAAATATGCAGAATTTTTTCATTTTCATAGCCATGAAATCAAACAATGAGAGAGAAAAAAATATATTCAATGTACATGTAAAACACAAATTAGCCGTATCTCTAGAAAAGATCTAAATAGAAGTTTTTCATTCTCATATCCATGGTCTCAAACAATGAGAGAGGAAAAAACCTTTTATATTCAACATGAAAAACACTTGAATTATCTATAGAAGTTTCCTATTGAAACCATAAGTGATTTGATACAAAACATAGGTTTTAACCTAGAAGAGTAAACACCCCTACAAGTCAATCAATCTCTGGAATAGTTTTAAATATTTAGAATTTTTTCATTTTCATATCCATGGTCTAAAACAACGAGAGAAAAAACCTTTTATATTCAATGTGTGTAAACACAAATTAGCCATATCTCTAGAATAGATCTAAATAGAAGTTTTTCATTTTCATATCCATGGTCTCAAACAATGAGAGAGAAAAAAACCTTTTATATTCAACATGTAAAACACAAATTAGCCATAAAAGTTTCCCATTGAAATTTAAGTGATTTGATACAAAACATAGGTTTTAACCTAAGAGTAAATGCCCCTACAAGTCAATCAATCTCTCGAATAGTTTTTTAAATATCTAGAAGTTTTTCATTTTAATATCCATGGTCTCAAACAATGAGAGAAAAAACCTTTTATATTCAATATATGTAAAACACAAATTAGCCATATCTCTAGAATAGATCTAAATAGAAGTTTTTCATTTTCATATCCATGGTCTCAAACAATGAGAGAGAGAAAAAAATATTTTGTATTCAACAAGTAAAACACAATTAGCCATGTGTGCTTCTATTTTTAAACCACAAGATTTTATTAAGCAAAACATAGGAATGAACTTAAGAGCAGATTCTACAAGTTTAATCAATCAATCTCTCAAATAGTTTTAAATATCTAGAAGTTTTTCATTTTCATATCCATGGTCTCAAACAATGAGAGAAAAAACCTTTTATATTCAACATAATTAAAACACAAATTAGCCATATCTCTAGAATAGATCTAAATATAAGTTTTTCATTTTCATATCCATGGTCTCAAACAATGAGAGAGAAAAAACCTTTTATATTCAACATGTAAAACACTCGAGAATTAGCCATAAAAGTTTCCCATTGAAACCATAAGTGGTTTGATACAAAACATAGGTTTAAATAACCTAGAAGAGTAAATGCCCCTACAAGTCAATCAATCTCTTGAGTAGTTTTAAGTATCTACAAGTTTTTCATTTTCATAGCCATCGACTCAAAAAATGAGAGAAAAAACATTTTATATTCAATGTACATGTAAAACACAAATTAGCCATACATCTATAATAGATCTAAATAGAAGTTTTTCATTTTCATATCCATGCTCTCAAACAATGAGAGAGAAAAAAACCTTTTATATTCAACATGTAAAACACTTGAATTAGCCATAGAAGTTTCCCATTGAAACCATAAGTGATTTCATACAAAACATACGTTTCAACATAGGTTTTAACCTAAGAGTCAATGTATGTAAAACACAAATTAGCCATATCTCTAGAGAATAGATCTAAATAGAAGTTTTTCATTTTCATATCTATGGTCTCAAACAATGAGAGAGAAAAAAACCTTTTATATTCAACATGTATATAACTTATTTAGAAACAAAAAGTAATTTAATACAAAACATAGGTTTTGACCAATTATATAGTTTTTCATTTTCATATCCATGGTCTCAAACAATGAGAGAGAAAAAACCTTTTATATTAACATATAAAAAAAGAATAGCCATAAATGTTTTACAACAGAGCAAACGTGATTTGATACAAAACATATGGTCTCAAAACCCTAATCTAGTAATACCCCTACATTAAATCTTTAGAATAGATCTAATTAGAAGTTTTCATTTTCATATCCATGTTTCTATGATGGGATTGTAAAGGGCCAGGTAGCCTCTGAATCTCATCTTTTAACAAAGGTGACATATCTAGTAAGTGCCCCTACAGTCAATCTTTAGAATAGATCTAAATGCCCTTACAGTAAATGCCCTTACATTCGAAATCTATATAGTATTTAGAAACAAAAATTAATTTGATACAAAACATATTTTTTAACCAAGTATATAGTTTTTCATTTTCATATCCATGGTCTCAAACAATGAAAGTGAAAAACACTGTATTCATGATGTAAAACCTGATGTAATATAATTTTCCATTGGAGAATAGAAAAGTGATTCGATACAAAACATATAGGTTTTAACCTAATCTTGTAAATGCCCCTACATTAAATCTTTAGAATAGATCTAGAATTAGAGGTTTTTAATTTTCATATCCATGGTAGTTCTATAAGCAGATTCTGTAAAGGGCCCGGTAGCCTCTAGATCTCATCTTTTATGAAAGGTGAGATATCTAGTAAATGCCCCTATAGTCAGTCTCTGGAATAGATCTAGATTCCCCTACAGTCAACATGTATATAGTATTTAGAAACAAAAATTAATTTGATACAAAACATAGGTTTTAGCCAAGTATATAGTTTTTCATTTTTATATCCATGGTCTCAAACAATGAGAGAGAAAAAACCTTTTATATTTAACATGTAAAACACAAATTAGCCATAAAGACTTTTCTTAAGAGCAAAAGTGATTTAATCATGAAACATACAGGTTTTAAAACCTAATATAGTAAATGCCCCTACATTCAATCTTTAGAATATATCTAATTAGAAGCTTTTCATTTTCATATCCATGGTAGTTCTATAGGCAGATTCTGTAAAGGGCTGGGTAGCCTCTGGATCTCATACTTTATGAAAGGTGACATATCTAGTAAATTCCCCTACAGTCAATCTCTGGAATAGATCTAAATGCCTCTACAGTCAACATGTATATAGTATTTAGAAACAAAAATTAATTTGATACAAAACATAGTTTTTAACCAAGTATATAGTTTTTCATTTTCATATCCATGGTATCAAACAATGAAAGAGAAAAAACCTTTTATATTCAACATGTAAAACACAAATTAGCCATAAAAATTTTCCATTGAAACCAAAAGTGATTTGATACAAAACATATAGGTTTTAACCTAATCTAGTAAATTCCCCTACATTCAATATTTAGAATAGATCTAAGTGTAAGTTTTCATTTTCATATCATGTAGTTCTATCGCGAGTACGCAAGGCCAAACTCTGCATATAGGTTTTAAAACCTAATCTATTAAATGCCCCTACATTCAATCTTTAGAATAGATCTAATTAGAAGTTTTTCATTTCATATCCATGGTAGTTCTATAGACAGAGTTTGTAAAGGGCCAGGTAGCCTCTGGATCTCATCTTTTATGAAAGGTGACATATCTAGTAAATGCCCCTACAGTCAATCTCTGGAATAGATCTAAATGCCCTAACAGTAAACGCCCCTACAGTCAACATGTATATAGTATTTAGAAACAAAAAGTAAATTGATACAAAACATAGTTTTTAACCAAGTATATAGTTTTTCATTTTCATATCCATGGTCTCAAACAATGAAAGTGAAAAAACCTTTTATATTCAAAATGTAAAACACAAATTAGCCATAAAAGTTTCCCATTGAAACCAAAAGTGATTTGATAAAAAACATATAGGTTTTAAAACCTAATCTAGTAAATTCCCCTACATTCAATCTTTAGAATAGATCTAATTAGAAGTTTTTCATTTTCATATCCATGGTAGTTCTATAGGCAGAGTCTGTAAAGGGCCAGGTAGCCTCTGGATCTCATCTTTTATGAAAGGTGACATATCTAGTAAATGACCCTACAGTCAATCTCTAGAATAGATCTAAATGCCCCTATAGTCAACATGTATATAGTATTTGGAAACAAAAAGTAATTTGATACAAAACATAGGTTTTAACCAAGTATATAGTTCTTCATTTTCATATCCATGGTCTCAAACACTGAGAGAGAAAAAACCTTTTATATTCAACATGTAAAACACAAATTAGCCATAAAATTTTCCCATTGAAACCACAAGTGATTTGATACGAAACATATAGGTTTTAAAACCTAATCTAGTAAATGCCCCTACATTCAATCTTTAGAATATCAAGATCTAATTAGAAGTTTTTCATTTTCATATCCATGGTAGTTCTATAGGCAAAGTCTATAAAGGGCCAGGTAGCCTCTGGATCTCATCTTTTATGAATGGTGACATATCTAGTAAATGCCCCTACAATAAATCTCTGGAATAGATCTAAATATAAGTTTTTTATTTCTCCCATGCATTTGCAAGAAATTTCAATGAATAATATATATATTTTTATTAAATTTGTTTTCTTAGGGATAAGAAAACCATTAAATATGGTTGAAAAATGGAAATTATGCATAGAAGTTTTTTGCTATCCCAATCCAGGGAATGCAATGATTACATATGTGCTTCCCAATATTGTGACTCACGAAGACATCCAACTAAGTTTAGGATACCATTAGTGTTGAGATGCTCTCCTTCAAAATTTATTCATCAACATAATTTGTTTACACTTTAAATTAAACATTAATTTTCTGAACTTTATCTTGAATTTAATTTAAACTAGTTATTTAAAAAATTAATTTTAAATTTCCATCGTAGATATATATATCATGGAGGATGAACAATGAAGATCAACATAATCCCATATCTCTATAAGAGGGGAGGACCAGGGATCGGGATCGAGAGCTGTTCATGGTAAATTTAAATATAATCTTAAATCTCCATATATGTGTGTACATATGGAATTGATTCTTTTATCAACTTTGTGAGTTAAATTAGTTGATAAAATAAGTTTCATTTTGTATTTTTTAGGAGCTAATAAGAAGAGAAGGATCTCTACTCCAGCCATGGATGCCCAGGGTTCACCCAGTCGTGGTATGATTTGAACGCAATTTAATCAATGAATATGTACATGTGTATTTATATGTACATGAATGTTTTTTTCAATTGATTATAAATTCGTATTTATTTATGAAGCTTCTCTCTCTTCTCGAGAGGTTGGTGGTGGTTCAAATCCCCTTAGAGGGCCATTAATAAGTGGTAGCAGGTTGCATGAAAGGGCTAATATTTATTCTCCTAGAGGCCAATCAACGATTGATGGTGCTAGTTCTCAACAGGGTCGTTTTGGGTCTAGTTCTCAGCAAGGTCATTCTGGGTCTCAACAGTTTCAGGGTGGAGAAGATGCTAACCAACTAGGTCGAGGTTGCCATCAATTTCAATATTTTTTTCATTGAGTTTGTAAAAATTTGTTTACACGTGTTTTTTCTAATATGGAAGATTATATATATATATATATATATATATATATATATATATATTGATGCAAAGGCTGAAAATGTTCCAAATATTGGTCAAAATAGATGCAGGGCAGAACACTACATTCAAGAAGAAGGTTGTTTCCCCACCACAACTTATCCGACCGACATTTCTGATATACCATGGGAAAGAAACATGACGCAATGCACCTTAGAAAGGTGTCAACAAATTCATGCAAAATTGTGGAGAGATCTCGTGGCTTTGACTCTACCTGCTGAGAGTCGACAAAGCCTTGAAATAGTTACACATTCATTGGGAGAAATAGTAAATGTGTACAAAAATTTTGGGCCAATGACTGATACATTTGTAGAAGTCATGAGAAATAGAAAGGAAACAGTGATGGGTCCTAATAAATGGGAGGATGTAAAACAAAGAGTTACAAGAGATATGGAGAAGCCAATGTTTAATTTCAAGGAAGGGCCAAAAGGAAAAATGTTGAAGGTGCAATATTTCAAGCACTCAAATATAGCTCACTATTTGTATGATAGGCAACTTGCGGCCTATGGAAAGCTCCTATGGAACAACGAGGTTCCTGTATATTTTGCACAATTTTTTTATGCATAATTTTTTTTTGAATATGAAACCCAACTACAATGACCTTCCGTCAGAATTTTTTGGTTTGGGGAAAGGTCGATTGTATGATCGTAAGGGCGCTAAGTGAGATGTGGAGTTGGCTTGCCCTAAGCCGCCATTGGTGATTCGGCCTTTTCGGGTCGAAAATTTATGGTCAGAGATGGATGCGACTTCTCAAATAAGTCGAGAAGCAAGGGATGTCATGATTGACAATTTTTACAGCGGATTGGGTGGAGTCAATGTTTGTCTAAATCGACAAAGAGCACATGAAAATGCACGTGCCAATTTTTTGTATTGTACAAATGAGGAGATTTACCACATGAATGTTGAATATCTTCAAATATATGCAAAGAATTGTCGTAAAGGTTTTCAAGACCTAATTCTTCATGAGGAAGAGGGCACGGGAACGGTATGTTAACATGACATTAGGGTTCAATTATTTTAACACATACATGTGTAAAATTTGTAATAAATACATGTGTATGTAATGCATACATTTATTTGTATTTACATTAATCTAACAAAAATGTATCATTGTATGTTAAAACACCATTTGCAGTTGTCACGCATGATGAATGATGAAAATTTTAATATCACATTCGAGACTTCTAGTTCAAACAATGCAGATGGGTCTCACCATCAAGATATGTTGGCAAATGTTAGTGTTTTTTAAGTGATATTTTTAAAATAAATAATTGTGCAGACATGTACATGTGTATGTATATAAAATGATAAAAAAAATTAACAAATTCTGATTCTGTCCTATGTTTTTGGGATGGCGGTACCTTCTTCTTCCTTTGGAGATGTGCCACATCCACAACAAGTATGGACAATTTTTCACTTTTAAAATTTATGTTTAAGTTAGTTATATATATATATATATATATATATATATATATATATATATATATTCCACCTCAAAAATTTCCATTAGAAATTGATATATATATATATATATCTTGAGTTATTTTAATTTTTTTGAATTTTAGGTTCTTGGAGATTTTCATTTGGAGCCTCTCTTAGGAGATGTCCCAAATTCACCTGCAGAAGTATTCAATTTTTCACTTTTAAATATATGTGTGTGTGTGTATGTTTTAAATTTAGTTATAATTTATAAATTGTTGTTTATTTAAGTTCTATTATAAATTGAGATCTTGATCCTAAGTTATTTTGTACTTTTAAAATTTTGAATTTTAGGTTCCTATAGAAGATTTCTTTAATCCATGGACTCGAGCGACGGAGATAGGAACATCCACACCATTTCAACCATTTGAACAAGTTGTCTAACCTTTTTTTTAATATTATTGAAAATAAGTTTATATATGTACACGTGCATTTTCATTTGAAATATTTTAATATATATATATATATATAATTGTACATGTATATTATACAATTTACCGTTGCAGATGTTCCCATGGGGGGGGGACTTGTAGCAGGTGAACAAATGGAGAGGGAACCTCATGAGGTATTGCATGATTTTTTTTTATATATTTTGTTTTTTACATGAAGTTCTATATATATTCTCACTCATTTTTAAAACATCAAATTTTAATGTTTGTACATGTGCATTGTGTACAGGTTTCCCATGCTTTGCATGATAGTGCGCGGATTGAGACCCTGATAGGAAAGACGCTACATCCATCTCTATTTGATGGACATGATTTGTAGATTTGATTTCAAGATTTAGATAGTCTTAAATTTACTTTTTTATATATTATCTAGATGCACTATCATATATATATTATAACTTGATACTTGATACTTGTGAGATCTAAAATTTTTGGACATATTTTATTACAGTGTTAATATAATTTGTTTTGTTCCAAAAAGTTAAGTTTTGGATGGTTTTAGTACTTTTGGCATGTGAATGTGAAGTAATGTTATTATATAATTTGTTTGGTTTTTAAAACTTTTAAGTTTTGGATAATTGAACTACTAGTAATGTTGTCATCTATAAATTAATGTTTTGCTTCTGAACTACATTTGGCATGTTATGTAATGATGTGTTATAATTTTTTTTGTTTTTAAAATTTAAGTTTTGGATGCTTGAAGTACATTTGGCATGTGAAGTAATGTTGTGATCTATAATTTTTTGTTAAATTAAAAGTTAAGTTTTGGATGGTTTCAATCTACATTTGGCATGTGATATAATGTTAAATGTTTTTATTGGATACTTGAACTATAATTGGCATGGCATGTGAAGTAATGTTACATGATATAATCAAAAGGTTTTTAAAACTCAAGTTTTGGATGGTTTCAATCTACATTTGGCATGTGATATTGAATGTTTTTATTGGATAGTTGAACTATAATTGGCATGGCATGTGAAGTAATGTTACATGATATATATCAAAAAGTTTTTAAAACTCAAGTTTTGGATGGTTTCAATCTACATTTGGCATGTGATATAATGTTAAATGTTTTTATTGGATAGTTGAACTATAATTGGCATGGCATGTGAAGTAATGTTACATGATATAATCAAAAAGTTTTTAAAACTCAAGTTTTGGATGGTTTCAATGCACATTTGGCATGTGATATTTAATGTTAAATCTTTCATGTTTTTATCGGATAGTTGAACTATAATTGGCATGGAATGTGAAGTAATGTTACATGATATATATAAAAAAGTTTTTAAAGCTCAAGTTTTGGATGGTTTCAATCTACATTTGGCATGTGATGTTTAATGTTAAATGTTTAATATTTTTATTGGATAGTCAAGAAATACAATTGGCATGGCATGTAAAGTAATATGTGCATGTGAAGTAATGTTGCACAATCTATAATGTTGTGATATAATCAAAAAGTTTTTAAAACCCAAGTTTTAGATGGTTGAAGTAAATTAATCATGTGAAGTAATGTTTTGATATTATCAAAAAGTTTTTAAAAGTAATTTTTGAATTAATGTTGTGATATAATCAAAAAATTTCTAAAACTAAGTTTTGGATACCATATTAATCTACATTTGGCATGTGATATAATGCTAAATGGTTAATGTTTTTATTGGATAGTTGAACTACAACTCGCATGACATGTGAAGTAATTTGTTTCGATATAATCAAAAAGTTTTTAAAATTCAAGTTTTAGACATGGTTAAAGTACATTTGGTAAGTTTTTAAAATCTTTTTCACTCAAACAATAGTATGTAGTATGTAAATTTTTCATTAATGCACATAAAAGATATTCGACCATTGGATAGAAAAAATTTGTACTAAATTTTCAATCAGTAATAGAGATGTGGGCCAAATCCCACCAAAAGTCAAAGAAGTGCTCTGAGTCTCTTGTCTGAAAGGAATCTTCATATAAAATTATACTGTGGATAATTTATTTACAGTGGATACTTTTTACCAAAAAATCCCACAAGAAAAACTGTGTGCATTGAGTTCATGTATATATTTAGTACATGCAACATTTTTCATCAATGCAGATAGAAAAACTACTTTCAGTTAATTGCATTCTAGAACATATATATTGAGTAAGTAAAATAATTTTCATCAATGCACATAGTAAAACTACTTGAACAGTTAATTTCATTCGAGAACATATACATATATATCCAAGATGTATGCAACATTTTTCATCAATGCATGTATAAAAAAGCTACTTTCAGTTGATACTAGAGTGTGCATGTACCAAATAAATTTGTACATGTGCAAACACTTGCACTGATAACATAACAAGGCAGCTCAATTTTTAATTGAGTATTGGAAGTTATAGAACATATAATCCAAAGAGAATAAATTGTTGAGTAGTTCAATCAAAAAAATTCCAATGCAATGCCATCTTCAATAATCCGTTCATGATCGAATTTTGACATTTTCCATTTCTTAATATTTGTTGTTTTCTTTGATTGAACCTCAAACAACTTTATGCTTGCTGCACACACCAAGTGACTATATTGACAACTTATGAAATCAGGTTCATAGTCTTCAAAGTAAACAAAATTTCCACTTTGATTAGTTTGTCTGAAAAAATAACTTTTCAGTATAATAGATCCTCTTTCATATGGAAATCCATGATCATTATAGTCTTCTAATAATTTCATTTTTCATTCAATGCAACGAATCAAATGATACTTCACATTTTCATCGTTGTCAGTAGGTGCAATTATAGCAAAAACATCTCTTGTACAATAAAACAAACTTCACAAAATTATACATATTCAAATTTGTTTCTAGATCTTTATCATTAGAAAGCAATTCAAATGTTACCTTCTCTAACAAGATAAAAAACTCAATCACCATCGGTTGATATTGTAGTCTCCTTTGATTGCATTTCTTCAAACATTGCAATGGACATTTTGTTGGAAATACTTAGAGGGGGGGTGAATTAGTATTTCTTTCAATTAGAGAATTAGTTAATTATTATCAGTGTTTGTACAATGATAGCAGCAAACAAGAGGAACACAAATGCACATATTTTTTAAGGTGGAAACCCACTCCGGGACAAAGACCACCTAATGCTTTTCTAATAATTATTTTCAACTCCAATTGAAAATAAAGCTCTAACTTCCTAGAATCTTGAAAAGCATTCTTCTCCAACTCCCACTGGATGGACGCTCGAACACCCGAGATTCTTCACTAGTCACTGAACGGATGCCCCAACACCCAATGAGCTACAACTCACCCTAGCACCACCCTACCACCCTATAGAAGAATAAAATAAGAATGGACTCCCATACTAGGGAAAATGGTCCACTTTACAATGATATAGAATGATGTAGAAGAAGAAGATAAACTAGACCATAACCCCAACTTTGACACAACCACCTAATGATGATCCTAGACCTCCCAACACTGCCTCTTTAACCCTTGGTAGATAGACACTAGTGAAATTTGTACAATAATGTATTTACAATGACTAAGTACAATGATACCTTTACAATGATTGTATGCAATGCTGCCCACTTGAAGACTTCATATGATGAACTTCTTGCTGTTTTTATGCACCTTGGTTGCTTCTCTTGTCATGCTACCCTTTACTGCACCTTGTTTTGCTTTTTTGCCATAGAAATTATGTTCCTTTGCAATCCTTGACAACACATGATCTAGCTTTTTCTTGCCTTTTAGGAGCTCGATATTGAATCTTGTGTATCTCTGTTATTTCAGATCCTCAATATCTAATTTTTGGTCCTGTATAATTCCTCTGAGTCTTCTTTCCAATGCCATAGGTCTGACCCAATTTGGATTCTTCAAGAGAGATTTATACCCAATTTCTCACACTACCCTAATTATGGATTTTTTCAGTAGAGCGCGCTTTTACGGCATGCCATATGTCACTGTTTCTTCATTTGTCTCTGAAATTGATAGAGAAAAAACTAAAGACTGTGCACTATCTACCACTTTTTACGGAATTCCAATCCGATACTCAGAGAGAGAGTTATGATGATTTTACCAAGGTCACTTCTTTGACATGAATTTCAGGAGCCTGCAAAAACCCTTACTTCCACAGACCATATCTCCAAAAATGTTGCACAACTTGATCTGAAATTTTTACTGTAGCTTCCTCAGGATTTTAGCTTTGCCTCATAAAAATTTCAGCTTCTAAGCCTTCGTAGAAAAAAGTTAGAGCGAAAATGCCACGATGACCTGTTTTAGATGGCCGAATCCCATGCTTAAGGAGGAAATGAGGATCAAAATTTATATAAGTGCTTAAGTTGAGAGGGGCTTCAACAAGTGAATGTGGGAGGGATTTTAGGAGCTTAAAAAAATATTAATTATGACTTTTCAATGACCCATGGCCCAACCCCATGGGGTTTTAGCCCACTAACTAGGGGTACAAACTTCAAACATGAATATATCTCAAACCATGAAGAATTACATGGTGTGCCATATATCAACGGAAACATCTCGACAAGTAGAAACCATCAAAAGTATTATTGACCCAGAATATATTAATTTCATAGATCAAAATTCCCATGCAATATTGGGTTAGCCCCTGGTGCTACTTGGGTTGACATGAATGACAACTGCTAATCAACACATTTTTCTCTTTGTATTTAGCTCTGTATGTTTCCAAACTTTTACATAAATTTTGTTTTCACAAACGTCATTGGATTTTGTGTTGTCTATGCAAACACAACAAAAAAAAGAATATTTTCTTTTATCCAATGCAAACACATTTCTGGACAACTTTGTTTTAATTGAATGCAATTTTCTAGTCCCTTTTATTGTTTCAATGTCATTTTCAATCAATCAATCTACGTCTTCGATCCCTATATGCCAAAAAAACCTTTATATGGAATATAAAGAATAATGTAAATATGGTATCAAAATACAATCAAAGATAGTCATTGTGATAAATGTACATTGTTTATTTAATTAGATATTTAATAAAAATTAAATTGAATGTACCTTCGCACTTCTCTTGATCGGTTAGTCACGTGGCTTAGAGCAGTGATGGACCATTGAACAACTTCTTTCGCGTCCACAAGTCAGCTTGCATAGGGGTTCATTTGATATCTTCGAAGTGCTCGTTTTATGCATGCCCCTGCACCGTCATGTTCTCCTTTTCCATGGCCCGTCTCAAAGAAATTCCAAAAATGTTTAATGCAGTTTTTCTTATAAAGACAACACAACCAGAAGAATGATCATGCATATTTGAATTGTCCTGCGCATCCGTCTGACCATATCCAATGTTAATTGAATGTTATTCCATGATTTTTCAAGGAATCATAATTTTTTAGGAAACAATGTTGTACAAAATATGTATCATGTGTACGATCTTCATTGATATAAAAGTGATATTCTTTAATAATATGTCGATTTTCACTGGTGCTTTCTATATGATCAATGTTTTGTTCAGCATTTCTATATAGAATATGGACGAGCATGGAGACTTGGTCAGAATGATAGTATTCACTCTGAATTTCTTTTTCTGGAACAAATGTGTAGTTTCTTGCAAAATCAATTACTGAAAAAATGGTCCCTTGTGGAAAAAATTCACGAGATTTTTTGAATTGCAAGTCTTGCCATCGAGCTCCATGGGAATGCTTGGTGTATTTGTAAATTTCTGCCTCAAACTTTCTCAAAAAGTCTATCACAAAAATTTCTTCTTCTCGTAATTCAATTCTTTTAACACTATTTGCACCTTGAATCGATGTATGGATATATTCATATCTCTTCCATTTCACTTTCATGTTGGACAATGATTGATCATTTATATCAGTATGATATTTGTTTTGAAATTTAGTCAAATTTCCACAATCATTGCATTTTTTACCACCAACACATTTCTTTTTGTAAAATAGTTCATTGCCTTCTCTTTCACATAGAATTTGAGATATGAAATCACGGATAGTGGAAGGAGGAGGTGAATCCTTCCAAAATGTTCTACCAAAATCAAGGAATGTGTCATAATATAACTCAAATTCCACATGATAATGACAAAAATAAGTGTTGCGTATGGTGATAGGTTTTATATACCATGGTTTTTGTTGAACAAAAGCACTGATCAAAACATGAATTTCATGATTCTCTTCTTTGAACTTGTTGAAGAACTCTATCTCAGTGGTTTCCAAGAAATGTTTTTCATATTCTTCGTACTCATTTCGTGCTATTCTTCTTCGCATCACATGCCTTGTAGTTGGCGAAACACACGAATTGTTCTTCCAATATTCATATATTATATTTTTAACATTTTATCCAAGTCTATCTTTATATCGTTTCCTACAAATAGCTCTCCAACAAGCAAGTTCATCATTTACATCTATTTGTAACCAAAATTTATGATGTTTGTGCAAATTTTTCCGCAAGGTTCCTAATGCTCGTGCCATAGATTTTACCAAGTGATTCTCTTTAGTACTTGATGAAACCACTGTCATATGTATTGCTCTACGTACAACTGAAACATTTTTCTATCTAGATCTTTTCATTGAATTTATAGCACTATTTATATTTTGTATCACATTTTCCTTCATTTTTTTTTTATCTTTGGTTGATTCGAATATCCAATAAAGTTGTAGTTGCTTTTAATTTCCTTAATGATAGGAGACCTTTCAAAATTTGGTCTTGAACTGTAACATTTTCCTTTATGAAATACTTCTCAAAAATGTGGTTAACACGATATCATATATAATGGTCAGCTTTTTTATCTCCATATGTGTGAGTGTCAACATTTTCTAACATCTCGTCATCGACATTGATTTCATCTGTACATATTCGAATGAATAGTACATAATATGTTTACATATTCAATAAATAACTAAATAACTAAATATATGTATAACTTCAATAATACGTCCATGTGTTCAACATATATATATGTGTGTGGGTGTGTGTGTGTGTACATACCTTGTGATTCAATTTCTTCACTTGAATTTCTTTCATCATTTTCACCATCTTCAATCATTGTTTCAATATCTCTTTCACTTTCTCTTTTAAAAATTTTGTATCTCATCATCAATGTTTTGAGGAATATCTCTCTCTGTTTACATTGCAAAATATTTTACAAATTAGTTCATCAAATAAAAATTAAGTTTCACATTTGGAAAATTTTAAATATATCAAAATCATAATATTTACATTTACATACCTATTTAAACTACTAGTTGAGGTTGATTTTCCCCTTCCATATTTGAGAGTGCTTCTATCTTTCTTTTGCGAGATTGTCTCGTCTCTTCTCTACGTTCCTCAAGATCTCTTTTTCGATCATATTTTCTCGTATAATTTCTTCGATTTCCCATGATAATAGAGTATAAAGTTCAAAAAATTTCCTTCAAAAATTTAGACAAAAACTCAATTAAAAAAAAAAAAACATCAAAAACTATTTAATTTAAAAAAAAAACTCATTTTAAATTTTTTTCAAAAAATAAATACTCCAATCTAAAACACTTACTTTAAAAAATTCAAGAAAAAAATGTCTTATAAAGATGAAACGAAGTTCAAAATATTTCCTTCGAAGTCCTACAAAAAAAAATTCATTTAAAAAGTTACACAAAAAGTCATTTTAAAAAATCATTATAAAAGGTTTACTTCAACCCAAAACCAAAAAATGTCCTTTCGAAATTAATCCCAAATCCATACTTAAAAAAAAAAAAAGCCCAAAAAGCTGTATCACATACCTCCAAGAAAATTCTTTAAACCCAAAAAAATTCCTTGCAAAATCAGATCAAATGTACGAAAATAATGTGTCTCAAAGAAAAGTCCTTTGAAGTCCTTTGAATGTACTTCCAAGAAAAGTGCTTAAACCCAAAACAATTCTTTGCAAAATCAGATCAAGACTTTTGGACCAGAAGTGCGAAATATGCTGTAAAATCAGACCAAAAGTGTGAAATATGTGAAAATAATGAATGGTTTCACGACAACTTATATTGCCGCGAAATGTTTTTTTGAAAGGGCTCGGCAGTGCTTTCTAGCCGACGTAAAATTTCGGCTGAACTTTTAATAAAAAGTTTGGCCGAACTACTTTGTCGTCTGATTTAACGTGCCATCTGAACAAAAAATAGTTCGGCCAAACTTTGTTTAAGAGTTCGGCCGAATTAACGTGTCACCAATGATGCAGAGCTAAGCCCTGAATACATTTCTGCAACTTCGAACTGACTAAACTCCATGAAACATTCAGAATTAAGTGTCAGAATTGAGACAAGCATTTTTAGAATCGAATGTACTTTCTGAAAATATAACATTCATAGAATTTCATAAATATTTATTAATTTTAATTAATTTTGTAATAAAACGGATGCAAACAATTTTTTAAGGTCATTGTGATTCAGTGAAATCAAAATTCTGTATCTTCCAAAATACGTTGTAAAAAAATTGAAAAAATTATCGTACATTACATTGGTCCATTGTCTCTAATGGGTAGCTTTTAGATTTTTAGTTTATAACTTATATGGTAAGACATTTTTTTCATCGTGAAACATATTCAAAATATGCATTTTTTCACATTGGACTAGTTCAAAAGAATTTAGTAATTATGATATGCATCCATTGGCGTTGTAAATATGACGAAACCGAAGTAGACTCTATCTAGATTGTTGTAACACATTTTGTTTCTCAAAAATACAAATTTTCAAAGAATACAACATTGTGTATTAACATGAATTTTTATGAATCCGTTGATTATTAAAAAACACACACTCAAAGAAATGATAAGTTGACATAACAAATGTGTATAAAAAAATTCCAAAAAATAAGTAATAGAAATCTAACAAAATTTCTGACAACTTTTAATTTTATCGCAAAATGAAATTCTAAATAGAAAAATTGTTTTAGCTTGCAGAATATTGAAGAACTAAAAAAAAATGAAAGTGTTTTCTCAAAAAAGGGCAAAAAGTGTAACCCAACTTCACATTTTCACCCTATTTCATTGAGTTAATTTGACTTGAGCAAACAATACTATTTCTAATTAGCCTTTTAATTGAACAAAATTTTTTCTAATTAGGTAATATAGATATATTTATATTTTAAATATTTTAAAATAAATTTTATATCAAATTTTATAATTATAATGGAGATGGATAATGGATTTATGGCAATCATTTAACATATCATTGATTTTACTTGAAGAGATTATTATTATAGCAAGTGGCTTGGTTAATAGTTTATATAGTAAAATCTCAAATACTTAAAAGGAGGTTGGTGACCACTTTTTGTTTTATAGGGAGCAGCAATAATGCCTTTTGTTTATAAATATGAAATGAAGGATATTTACATTAGATTGAAGAGTGAATGTCTTTTTATATGTTAGGTATAATATTCTATAAAAAAGTCACATGTATATTTGACCTTTATAATGGTTGTAGTTTTCTCAAATTATGATTTTTTATATAAATTGTTGTTACATATGTCTTTTTAATATTTAGCTTCTTAAGTTTATTGACTTTAACATAGGTAGAAGAAATATACCTCAGCATGTTGGAAACAACTTAAAGGGCCAAATATACACTTATAAGCATTTAATTTTTGGATAACTACTTTCTATTGATAAGTATTGAATATCCGTATTGAATATCCATAGTAGCTTATAAACAATGTGTTACCTTTGTTATTTATTTTATCATTTTTAGGTATTAAAAATGAAACTAAATTAAAATAAATGAATAAAATAAAATAAAAGTCATTCTAGATCCATCTTAATTTGAATTTATCAAAAGACCAAAGGAATCAAATCTCTAAAAGTGCAAACCACTTCTTTAAGTTCAAGCGACTTGATCACTCTCCAGACTTGATAGAATCAGAATTAAAATAAATCTAAACTAAGTAATTCATAAAAAATTAAATTACACAAATTCAATTATAGTCACTCTATAAGAATAATCATTGAACTTATCAAAACTCCTAAGAGCTATGTAGGAATGTAAAATTCTTTTTATTTAGTAGATAATGAACCGTGTCTTAGACTTTTAACATAGGTCGTTCTGTAATAATATAAGCCATTGATGGAACACAATTTCTTTAAAAGGGATGAATTAATGTTCATGAGTCAAGAAGAGAGAATTTCCCTTAATCCATTTTGATATTTTCTTGGTTCCATAACGTCTCAATTTTTTCATATACTCTGTAATATCCTCACAATATTGTTAGGACATTATATCTCGGTAATTCGTTGATCCATCTTCAAGTTCAAACCCTGCAGTTGTTTGGAAGAAGATACGGCGTGGTGTAATGAAATCCACCAGAAAATTCTGGGAAGTGACAATTCCTGTATTGGTCAACGTAGGCGTAGTTTCGGACGTAACATGTGGCGACGTCAAATCTCATTCACCATAAATATTAATTGAAAGGACAATCTATAGAAATGGAACGTCCGCTAAACGAGCCTTATTTCAGCTGCCATAGGCCCATTAATGCGGCCAGGCAGCGACGGTGGGCATCAGCTGCCTCGCCGCATTAATGGGCGTTGTCTAACGAGCCGGAGGAATTGCCCGGACGGTCAAAATTGGCCGGAATCCGGGCCAAAAAAATTTAAAAAATCTTGCAGAAACAGTGCTTGAATCTTGATTTTAACATTGGAAATGAATTCAGCACCATCAAAAACCTGTAGGACACCCAAAATATTAAACTTTGAGAGTTATAACATGGATTCAGAAAAATTCCTACCAGATTTTCTGAAAATCTTACCGGAATTGTCATGATTTTCAGGGTGATTCCTCCGGCTAGTTAGACTACTGCGCATTAATGGGCCTAAATCCGACGGAGGGCGAGCCTTATTTTAGCTGCTATCCACCCATTAATGCTCCCGACGTACCAATGCCATGCTCCATGGTCATGCAAGCCATCTGGGAATAACAGCTAAAATAAGGCTCGCCCTCAATCCCGGCGCTGCAGTGGTTTTAACTGTGCGTTCGTGCAAAGGATCAATAATGTCAGAGACTCATATCAAGACGTGATTGATTATAATGCATACGCAAACGGCGGACTGTGCATCCAGCAAAGTGAATGCCGTACACTGATCACACTTTTTCCTAAAATTCAATCCAAGGCAAACGATCTTAGTTCATTTAGATTACATTATTCTGTTTATGTTGCTTTCATTTATAGGTTTTCCGAATGATTTAACTTTCGAATAAAGTGGATATATTACCATTATTCAGCAGCCTTGCCTTTTGGAATCTAAATATCATTTAATAGTTTTTCATTATATATTGATATTAGTCGGTCCTTTTTGAAATCCGAAAGAATTTTGTGCCTTGGTTTTATAGTTTCAATACTTCATTACGTCTCTATACATACAGGTTTATCGAAAATCTATGGTAAGACTACCTTAAGTGAATGTATGTTTCAACATTATATATTTTTTATAAGTTTTTTTTTCATATTATTTTTTAATGTTTATATATAAATACGAAACATGAAAAATGAAAATAATGTGTATATATTTTATTTTGAATTAAGATTAGGTCGTTATATTGATGGAGAAAATTAAGTCAAATTTTAATGTAACACTTATCCCCAATATTAATCTCAAATTACGCATCAATAAATGCTAAAATATTACAAATCTCCTTATTATTATTGTTATTGATCTAATTAAAAATTAAAATTTTTTAATATTTAATATTAAAAATTACAAGTCTCCTTACTTTTAATATTTAATATTACAGGTCTCCTTATTATTATTATTGATCTAATTAAATTATTTTAATTTCAATTAATTTTCACTATCAAATATTTTATTTTATATATATATATATATATATATATAATTGCTATTAAACTAAATTAATTAACATAAATATTTAAATAATTTATTAAGTCTCGTGTTCAGGTAAGAATTATACATTTTTATAACAATTAAAAGTAGAAATATAAAATTTAGATAAAAGAAATATATGTATCTTTTTTTCTAAATTACAAAATATGAATTAACTTAAGTATTTACAAAAACTTATTATCTAATTTAACCAATAAAATATAGTCACCACCAATCCCTAGTTCAAGCTTCATGATCTTGAGGATCTCAATTGGAAACCACCTTTTTGAAAAACTAGAAAAACTATTCAAAACTGCCTTGCGCAATCCTAATAATAGATATATATCCATACTTGCATTCAATAAATAAGTTAGCTTCTCGTTAAACCTAATTAAGCCCAAAAATTAGGTTTTTTTTGCCTAAATGTAACTCTGTGCAATTGTTGAGATATATACAACTGTAACTTTTTATTGCTTTTTATTTAAAATTAACTATATTTAAACTAATCGGCAAGTAATAGCTACCATGTAGCGCTTCTTTTAAATATATAACATAGTATGACTTCAAACTTGTCACATAGTATAAACAAAAGTGCAAGGTACACATTAATACTTCTTTAAATATATAATATAGTATCAACTTCAAACTTGTCACATCTTTTAAACAAAAGTGCAAGATACACATTAATATTTCCTACACTAATGTTAATGGAAGACCTTTGTTATATTTTTTTATATACTCAAGGTTTGATATCTTAAAGACCAAAAAATTCATTTCTTAAAGATAAAAGTGCAAGATACACCTTAATATTGACTACACTAATATTAATGGTACACATTTGTTAGACCTTTGATATACACTAAAAATTTGATAAAAAAGGAAAAAGGTATCTCAAAAATATAAATATATTTATAATATAATGTAAAAGAATTAACTAAATATTTGAAATAAAAATTTAGTAGTGTTTAATTATTTTTTTAATTAAAATAAATTTATTATATATACGGTACTTTAACATTTTTATGTATATAATAAAACCACTACATTTTATGAAATAGACATTAAAATGCACCTTGATTCTTTGAAGATCTTACAAAGATAAGGTTCCTCACTTTACAATTATTGAAATATTACATGTACTTCGTCCAATGCAGAGTGGGTGTACATATAAAATGCTATACACTTCATGATTTTCGGACAAATAACTAAACCATACACAAAGTTTGTCCGTGAAAACTAATTACCTCAATCAACAACAAACTGCTTTCAACTAGGCGTAATTGAAGAAGGTGAGCCTTATTTTAGCTGCTATCCACCCATTAATGCTCCCGACGTACCAATGCCATGCTCCATGGTCATGCGAGCCATCTGGGAATAGCAGCTGAAATAGGCGCAGCTGAAATATTGGTTGCCCTCCGGGAGCTCCATCATTCAATGTCACCTGTCACCTCGACGTACAACATTTCAAACTGGCTTGAAATTTTTGAATTTGTCCCGCCCAATATTTTTTGTATTTCAAATTGGATCAAGATTTTTGAATTTGTCTAGCGCAATATTTTTTAGATTTCAAACCCGCTCAAAATTTTTTAATTCGTCCCGCCCAATGTTTTTATTTGAAAGGAATAGAAATTGTGTAATCAACGTTTTGATGCTAGCAGGAGAAACAAAAACTGAAAGATTAGCCTCACGGTCATTATCACAGGTTTGAACACAGGTTTTCTCGCTAGCTGTCATTATCACAGGTTTGAACATAGGTTTTCTCATTATCACAAGATGAGTTGTGGGATGATGGATTATCGTAGATTTTTTCTGTGATATTGAAATATTGGATTGTGTTCCATATGTATCGTTATGTTGAAAGATCAGTATTTTTATTTTGTTTTTTTATTTTAACATGTTTTTTTGGTTAACCTTACCATGTTCAATTTGAATTTTAGGGTGTATTATCATCGCGCGGGGCAGATAAGAACGTCTAGATTCTCAATTATAAACCACTATCTCTAAGACCATTTTACTCAATCTGATAGATTACTGGCTTGTGAATTCATGATACGAACTTATTTACCAATCAAGGCTTAAACTTAGACGTGGGAACATGTTTTTTTGCATTTGTTTAAGTAGTCTACTTGTTTATAATAAATATGGAAATTTCTAATTTTGGGACGGTTAGGTTGGGTCCAATCATTTATGTGATTTTTTTTTTTTTAATATTTTTGGGTGTATGAATAAATTTACTCTTGAATTTGATTATAATATTATAAAGATGAAATTGTATTTTTTATTTAAATTATATTTCTAAATATATAAATAAGGATCAAAATTAAATAGATAAATGAGTTTAATGTTTAAAAAAAAATTAATTGATCAAAATTATATAAATTCAAAAGTTTAAATTTATAATTTTAATATTTTCTAATTAAATTTAAAAGATACTTGGAAAACTTTCATATCTAAACTATTAAATTATAATTATTTTGTATTTAATTTATTATTTGAAATACTCTCAAAACTTTCACTACTGAACTATAATTATTTTGACTTTTAATTTATTATTTGTGTATATGTTTCTACAACTAGTTATTATATTGGTTTATTTTGTATTTAATTTATTATTTGAAATACTCTCAAAACTTTCACTACTGAACTATAATTATTTTGACTTTTAATTTATTATTTGTGTATATGTTTCTACAACTAGTTATCATATATATATAATACTCAAATAAATTAGAAATTTTTATTTTTTATTTGATAAAAGAAAGAATAATAAATTATAAACTATTTTAAATAGACGTAATCTAACTTATAGACGAAATAAATTTTTTCACTCAAATTTACTTAAATCTAGCAATAGAATTTCAAGAATTTTTGTTGTTTAAAATATAATTTTGAATGCATAAATAAATTGAGCACCTTGAAAAACACCTTGGGCACTCCAATTATGTAGATTAAACAATTTGAACTCATTTTTTGAAAATCTCTTTCAATTTTTAATTAAAATTAACCAGAGAAATGGTCATGAAAAAGGTCATTTCATGCGAAAAGAGTCATTTCATCTATAAATTAAACTATCTCTTTAAAATATTAAATATTTTATATTAATATTAACTTACTAATATACAAAGAACCACAACACCCTGAGATTGTAATAAAGAATCCATGCTCATTCTATTAACTAGTATAATAACTTTTATAATAAATTTTAATAAATTTATAAATTTATTTGTATAATAAATTTATCAAATTAATTTTATAAATAAATTTATTAAATTTTTATAGATTTTATAAAAAAAATTTTAAAAAAAATTATTTGTTTTTAAATTTCATATGATAAAATCTATTTTTAAATAAATATATTTGTTTTTTAAATAAATTTATAATAAATTGTATAATAAAATATAAATTTTATAATAAATTTATTTGTTTTTCAAATTTCATATGATAAAATATATTTCTACTCGTAATAAAATTTCCCAATAGTACATTAATACAACGTATTCACATTATTTATTACATCTATTGATACACTACATTCATAATTACAAAATACACCATATTCACATTCGTTTGTGGTCCAAAAAATAATTTGATCTCTCAAAATTTTCAAATAATTTATAAAGTTTATGAAAAGTTTAAAAAAATTAAAGATTAAATTGATTATTCTAGGAATTAAAATTTAATTTTGAAATTTCTATTCTCTAATTGATTAATATTAATGAAATAAATAATTTTACAAGGTTTTTAATATATTTTTTATAAATAAAATTTATTTAAAAATTTAAAAATAAAAAACTTCTCCATAACATAAATGACTAATTTACTGGTTTGGACACGCTCTGACACACCAATGGCTCCTCAACCTCTAAAGGCTTAGAACTTTGTCTGATCCCTAACTGCATTCGATGACTACCCCCGGGGGGGGGGGGGAGGTGGCACCCCTCCCCTTTCTAGCAAAGAAGATATTGTGTGTACTAATGCTTCTTAGATTCCGTCCTCTGAATCTACAGAGCCCCAGACTGAATCCACTGTCGTGCAAGGCAACAAGCCTCAGGAGACTGCAGGAAATACGGAGCAACCAAAGGCGACTTCCACAACTTATTTCCCCATTGCAGCAGAAGACCAAAGATTGATGTACCCAGCCATCGCATCAATGCACAAATAAAGTACATGAAAGATCATGCACTCATAGGAAAATTTTTCGGCTTCTGGCCAACTGAGAAAGCTCTCCATGGCTGGATTGCCTCAAAATGGAAGCCAAAGGGACATGTAACTCTCCAGTTGGGACCAAAAGGCTTCTTCAATGCCATCTTTAAATGCATTGAAGACAGAAATCAGATCTTAGATGGAAGACCTTATTTCTTCAACTCTGCAGGCCTATATCTCAGGGATTGGGTAGAGAGATTCAACCCAGACAAAGAAGACTTCAACTGGGCCCCTGTCTGGATTAGAATGTACTCCATACCCCCACAACATTGGGACGAAGAATCACTAAAGGCCATCGGTAATGGCTTAGGAGAGTTTATCAATATTGCAGAGGAAATAAATCTCAAAAAATACACTTTGTATGCTAGAATCTGTGTCTACATGCATATGGCCAAGGCTCTTTCGGATTCAGTAAGTCTCTATCATGATGACTTTGAATGGATACAAACCATTGATTATGAACATGTACCCTTTCGCAGTAGAAAATTCCATGCTCATGGACATCTCTTTCAGGACTGTCCACTAAATCAGCTATCTAAAAATATAGCTACCATGGAACATCCTGATGCAGAGGGGTTCACCAAAGTCCCTAGCCACAAAAAGAAACACAAAAAACCACCCTTTTCTCCCAAAATACCTCCAAACGCATCCTCTGCCCCGTCTACAAGCAACAAATTTGAAATCCTAGTAGAGAAAACTCAGCCTGCTAGTGACCCCTCGTAACAACCTGAGACATCCCCTAAGCCATCCACTTATGAACCTTCTGCTAGCCCCCTAATCCCTCAAACTGCCTCAAAATCTCCTCAAGAACCCTCAAGATCCACTCCCAGTCTCAACAAGGATTTATATCTGGTTATCTGGCAGCCTAATCTCATGGAGATTGATGGCCTTTTGCAAGATAACACCCCCACTGGTGGCTCAATACCAGAGGAAAGTCAATCCAGCCATATGGAAGAGGAACCTGAAAGCATTGACATTGGAGATCTGGACATTCTTGGACTGGAACAAGCCTGTAAACATGAAGCATATGACAAAATTCCTGACAGACAGATAGACAGCCTAGAGGTGATCCTATTCAGCGCGCATCAGCAAAGATCTCTCGGCATTCAACTAGGTAGCCATTGGGATGGGAAAAAATTATTCAAAGAAACTAAGAAAAGAGGAAGAAGGACAGATCTGCAAAGAACCATCATTATTGGGGAAATGCTAGTTGAATCTGGAAGATATCCGAAGTTGACTAAGTTCTATCTTCCGATCTCCAACGGTTCTCAATGAAGCTAACTTCATGGAATATACGAGGGCTCAATAGCCCCGTGAAATGCAAGATGATTAAAAGTATGATACAGCAAGAAAGACCTTCTGTCTTTTTCATGCAAGAAACTAAATGCAACAACCACACCCTTAGCTCCATTATCTCCAAAGCATGGCCGGGCTGTCACACAGTTGCAGTGGATGCCTCCGGAGCCTCGGGAGGCCTTGCTATAGCATGGGATCCACGTACCATCTCACTCTCTGATTTCCATGCCTCTCATAATATTATACAAGCCACTTTCCATCTTATCGGATCCAACATTCATGGACACCTCTCCAATGTTTACCTTCCCCAAGATCCGATGCATAAAATAGAGTTGCTAAATACCATGGAAATTCTCAACTCCAACCGGTGATATCCTCTCTGGATAATTGGGGGAGACTTCAATATGATTACCAGGCTAGAAGAAAAGATAGGAGGAAGGGCTAAATTAGACATGGAAAGAAACCACTTCAAGGATTTCATTCAAAGGAACTGGTTAATTGATCTTCCATTCTCCAATGGCATTCACACTTGGAACAACAAGCATTCAAGATGCCAACAAATTGTTTCCAAACTAGATCGATTCCTAATTTCGAATAATGCTATCCACTTAGGAGGTGACATTAACTCCTCCATCCTGCATCTTTTTGGTTCTGACCACTGGCCCATTCTGCTACAATGGCTGCGTCCTAATGTCACGACTAAACGACCTTTCAGATTTGAAGCTTTTTGGCTAACCCATCCTGACTTTAAGGGCATAATCACAAATGCATGGAAAAGATTTACTCCTCCGGCCGACTCCAAAATGTATCAATTCCAGCAAAAGCTCAAATAACTCAAAACATAGATCAAGCAATGGAACCACTCTGTATTTGGGGATATCTTTCAACGGCAAAAGGTTCTGGAACAAAACATGTCAGAACTTCAGCAGTGCATAATCACTGAAGGAAGAAAAAGTCTCTAGCTGAGCAGGAACAAAGCCTTCTCTCACATCTGGAAGAAAGAAGAAAGTAAGAGGAAATTCTCTGGAAGCAGAAATCTAGAATACGATGGCTCAAAGAAGGGTAAAGGAACACTAAATTATTTCACCGCTCAACCATCCAAAGAAGAATGCACAATCGGATCGTACAGATGTAGAATTAGCAAGGAGAAAGACTTGAAGAACACGGGGACATTGAGAAAGAACTTCTAAATCACTTCCAATCAGTCCTACAAGAAACTCGAGAAAGCCGACAGCCAACCATAAAAAAGGTCCTTCAACACATTTCCAAAATCATAACGGAAGAACATAATAAGATGCTCCTCCACCCAGTAACTCCACAGGAGGTTGAGAAAGCTATGGCTCAATTCAAAGATGGCAAAGCACTAGGTCCAGATGGTTTCACTTCTAAATTTTTTCATCATTTCTGGGACCTCATTAAGATATAAGTATGGACTTTGGTAAGGCCTTGGAACTTAAGGTTCAAGTTTTATATACTTTTCATAAAAAAATCCACTATTCAGTTTTTCCCTCCAATTTTTTTTTTCAAAGTTTAGAAGTAATATCTTTCTTTACTTTCAAATTTTATTAATGTAAAATACTTTCTACATATAAATACATATTTATAAAATTTACAGCCAAAATTAGTTTATATAATTTATATTCAAAACTTGTTTATATATAAAACTTTGCAGAAATTAAAAAACAATCACTTTTAAGATGAAGCCACTTTCAGAGATTCTCTCATTTCTTCCTTTGTGGGTTTTCTAGGCTTCTCAAAACAAGAGTAAAATTGTAAAGAAAGGAAATTTTCTTATTTTACTTTTACTTTCCATTTTCTTTCATTCTTCCAGCCTTTATCTATTTTTGTTAAGTCTTCTGGTCTTTATCTATTTCTGTTAAGAGGGCATAGTTACCAAGTTCCAATTATAATATAATTAAATGAAAAAAATTCAATTACTAAAAAATTCCATAATAAACTTCTTTTTACTCATTTTCCTTTTTAATTTATTTTGAATTTTGAATAACCTTTATTAACTTTAAATAATATAAAAACTTCACAAATAATTTTCATAAAAAAATCCAATCCAAAACTACATCTTTCTTTAATTTCAAATCTTATTAATGTAAAATAGTATAGTTTCTACAGATACACATTTATAAAATTTATACTCAAAATTTGTTCATATAATTTATGTTCAAAATTTTTATAAATTAAAAAACACTCACTTTTAAGATGAAGCCACTTTCAGAAATTCTCTCATTTCTTCTTTTGTGGGTTTTCTAGGCCTCTCAAAACAAGAGTGAAATTGTTAAAAAATGAAATTTTCCAATTTCACTTTTACTTTCCATTTTCTTTCATTCTTCCAACCTTTATCTATTTCTGTTAAGAGGGCATAGTTACCAAGCTCCAATTCTAATCAAATTGAATGAAAAAATTCCATAATAAACTTCCTTTTGCTTATTTTCTTTTTGATTTATTTTAAATTTTGAATAACTTTTATTAAATTTAAATAATAAGCTCTCGTGGCCCCTGGAACTTCTCTAAAGCATCTTAGTCTTCAAAAGTCCTCTACAGGCTCTAAAAACCACACCATTAGTTTCAGAATTCCTGAAAAACCCAAAATTGACTATTGGATTCCTGAATAAGGCCTCTAGCTGCACTGACTAAGCCTATTTTCATTGCTGGACCCTGGTGGCCCTAATGGCCCCTAAAACTTCTTTGAAGCAAAAACCTGCTCAAAATTCCTATGGTAACTCTGCAACCATAACCAATGATTCTAGAATGTCTGAGATAGTCGAAATTGACTATTCACATTCTTAGAATGGTCGAATATAGCTCAAGATAGAGCCTAAACGGATTTTACCCAGTGTCCCCTAAATTAGCTCCACTAAAAATGGAGCAACTTCACTTAATTGAAGTTAAACTAGCCAAATCCCGAAATATTCAGTGGAGCGCCTAAACTACCTCCAGTTTCAAACCATAATATTTAATTTTAACCATTAAGGGGAGGGGTGGCTACATGCCGAACCCCGAAACACCTTTGGTCACGTAATGGTGGATAGGATAAACTGTGCGGATAGATGTAAAGTTAATGTCGCCATGTGACAGCACTATCGAAACCGTCGGGCGTTTATTAAGCCGTAGAGAGTTAGCCATTGGGGATGGCTTTAACCGTAATCTTGTGACATAAAGAAATGACCATTGGCGCTGACAGTTAGGGGCATAGGCCCTTGGTCTTGGGGTCGCAGCCATATGGGAGGGGTTGGCCCCTCCAAACCCCCAAATATGAAATTGTTGCACAATATAATGAATCCGACCACCAATATGGTTAAGAACCATTGGTAGCCCAGACGGTATGGCCATGCATGTGCAGGCAAGAGGTCATGCAGTCGACTCTGGTCCGCTCCAAAAATTTTAGACCATCAAACCTAGGCCATGTGGCGGCCTCTGATTGGCCCTTCTAAACTTTCGACCAATAATTTTTTGACACTTTTCCAAATATTACTGGCCCAAAAGGAATATTTTGGGAAATATTCTAAGAATATTCCCTGAAATATATTTTCTTTTTAAATATTCAAAACCCAGTTAAGCTTGGTCAAAGGCCAAAAATTGCTACAGGAGCAACCTGAGATGCTACAAGAGGAAGATCTTCTTGGAATATGAGGCCCAAAAGTTCATTTTTCCTTGGGAAATTTTGGGAGAGTTCTACCAAAAATTCCTTCATCAGTCATCCACCCCATTAGGCCAAATTCATACTCAAAATTCCACTTCTTCCACCCATAAAAAAAACATAGAGAAAGGACTTTGCTTTCACCTTTTTCACCACTTTCACCACCCTCTTATGACTATAATATTGTGCCTATACCTCCCTCTAATTTTTCCTAATCCCTGAATGTAATATGAGGTCTTGATATGGAACGAAATGGCTGATACATGAAGGAGATTAGTCCTGTAGAAGATTTCACAATCCAACCAGATCGTGAACCATATTTTTTCTACAACTCCATAATAGAGGATCCAACCACCCTGAGGCATCTTGAGGCCATTCCTTAAGCTTATAAAGGTTACACCATCCTTGAAGAGTAGATATAAGGTCATCTATCCACTCGAACAACAACAAACCAAACACTGGAATGAGGCCTGCATAGAAGAATTTTTTTATCAGTCAACTACATCATCATGTTGCGAAGACTTGTGCATAAGTAAACAATGAAATTTAGCACCTTTAAGGTTCAACTAATAAATCACCAACTTAGTAGTATCCTGCATGCATCTCCAACTTTGACATCACAGGTAGGTTTAGGTATGACATAATGGTAAAACATGTGTTTAATGACCGAGAGTGGAGTTTTATGGGCTGGAGGTGGCTAGTAAACTTGGCCACCTTTGAATAGTAAACCATAGTTCACTCAACCATCCATGCATGTGGAAAAGTAAAATTAAGCGGGGTGATGATTATGAGGAGTGGGGGAAATGGTTAAAAAAGGAAACTGGTGCAAAATCCAAGTCACCAAAGTGCTATGAGCCATTACCTTAAAAGGGAACATAAAGTACAAGGCTCGGTTCCATTTTCACAATTACTCATTTCTCAAAAAAATTGGAGAGACCCACCAAGGTATTAAAGGACAAGCTAGAGGCTACCATAGACTTCATAGGGTGCCATCGAACTGCTACAGACTGAGTTTGCAGGTGCTACAAGAATATATGAATTGCTACAGGAGCACAAAAGAAAAGATACAAGGATGAATTAAGGAGATAAAAGGAGTCAAAACCACTAGAATTTTCCCTCAAACCCTCATGCACACGAGAAAATCATTTGGGAGAGGGTAATTGATCTCCTCTCTCTCTAGTTTTCATACACTTGCATGAAGATTTTTTCTTAAATCAGGTACTGTGTGGCAACCATTGTGCAGTAATTTCCTTTGAAAATTTATCTTAGAAGAAGGCAAGCTAGGGACAAAGAAATGTTTTTTTCATAGTAAAAAAATATTATCAACCTTCTCCCGCTATGTCAAAAAGAAAACTAACCTTCATATTTTCACCTGAGACTGCTATGAGGAAATTATTGAAAATACACCTGAGATAACCTAGAGAAGGAGTAGTAGGAGCAATGGGAGGGGGTTTCAATAGAAGAGTACTCACAGACAAAAAAATAATCCATGAGCATCCCCTATTTTATACATTTTTTTGAGGCATCAATAGATGGGATTCTTTGATAAATTAAGGGGAGATGATGATGAACTAACTCAAGAATTTTCTATGGACCTCAATTCTCAAGGGGGAAATAGTGTCAATATTGTTGTTAGAGGACTTGCCATCTGTTGGAGAGGTAAATCCCCTCTGCGGACAGAGGCGATCCCTACTAGCCCAGAACGGGTCTAGCAACAATCATCAAATGCTACAGCGCAAGTTCCTAATTGCGAATAAACAGACCAACGATGGAGGCCTACCTGGAGTCCAATGCTATGATTCGTAGAAGAAACAGTGTTCCCGTTCCTTAGCCTCGGCAGATCACGATCCCCACGATCTCCGTGAATGGACACCTGCACATGAAAGAAACAATACGAATACAAGCATAAAATCCAGGATACACAACAATATATCAGTCAAAAAGGATATAACTCATCATTATCATAAGTGAAAAATAGAGTGGAACCATAACCAGTAGTCATTCATTAATAAACAATCGAAAGAGAGTACAACCAATGTTCTGATGTTGAGGTCTCTTTCGGAGGGGTCTCCAGTAGAACACGTCTCGCAAAGCCTGCCAAGGATGGGACAAGCCTCTCTTAGAGTCTCTCAACGATAGTCTCCTTGCTCGAGTTTGGCCTTAAGGGAAGAATGAGGGCTCTTGCAGCATTAAGGCTCTTGGGAATTTGAGAACTTGGAGATTCAAAACTTGGGCACTTCAAGACTAGCTTGCAATGGAAATGGGCAAGCTTTTGTAGATTGAGGAAGGGGAGTTGGGATCCCTATAATTGTGGGATTGGCCCTATCTTCAAGGAAGCTTCCATGAGAGGTGGCAAACCACTTCCCCTACATGGAATTCCTGGAGCAAAACCTCCCAACTCAAGATAGATGACAGTTTCTGAGTCTGTTGAAACAAAAATTCTGCCATTTTATTTAAAAAAACACTCCTTAAATTGGCTGGCGCGACTGCGACTCTGGGACAGAGCGCCAGTTGGTGCGGCCTCTTTGTAGGATTTTCCCCATTGGCGCGAGTGATGAACTGGCTGCCCGCGCCAATGCAAAAAGGGATGTTTTTATGGTTTTTTGCAAGGAGATGTCTTCAGGGCAATTGAAGCTCATATTTAGAGGAATGCAATGATAGTGGTTTCAAGGCATGACATTGCTCACAGGTCACAGAATGGGCCCTCCAATGTGCGGGACGGGGAATGGTAGGGACGGTGACAAATTACTGTGTAACAGATGCCCCCTAAAACAGACTCAGGTATGGTCGTAGCCATCCAGTGAATAAGTCCTGTAAATAGTAATCCACAAAATCGCAGCCTGGATTACAACAGACACAATCCAGGGTCTTACGCTCCATCTCGACCTGAAAAAAGTACAAATTCAAGCATGCGAATATGTGAGCTGAAGTCGAACATGCAAGAACATCGTCTGATTCCCAGCCAAGGATGAAAGCTGTTAACAGACGCGAGAGGAACCACCAATAATGACGATGACCCTCAAGGTACTATAGGTACAATCTACGACATGTGAATCAATGAGATGGCGTCGAACACCCGTAGAATCACTCGATCGGAGGCCAATAATGAAAAACTCACGTCGAATGCGACGAACCTGCCATTGAGGCATGCAGGCTCCAAGGTACCATAAGGGAGTCTCTAGATCAGCTTCCTGGAAAATGAGCTGAAGTCGACAGGAAGTGACCTTGATCGAAGGTGGGCCATAATGTTTCCCACATCATCGACACGAGACAGAGGAACATGATTTTTTGTTGTGAATCAGGATCATATGAGAATCAGAGGAAGGTTGATATTTGTAGAGGTCAACTTCTCTTGAACACATAACGACACAACTAGTGGTTTTGGCAGTATTTGACATCAACGGATCAGAGGTCATGGTGACAAGGCAATGAGCAGAGGAGAGGCCAAAAAGGATTATCCAAACCCACGGAGGCAAGTGAAAGAACGAGATGAGATATCCCCAACCCGACACAAATGCAAACAAGTGCCATGTTCAAGAGCGACATACTGCCGACACGACAATGATGATGGTTCCATTTTTCCCCCCCATTTCTGGCGAGTACCCCAATTATTTTTTATAACAAGCTTGAAGGGGATAGCATATGCTTGTAATATAAGTCCGCCCTTCGGGCGAATCCATTTTTTGGTCATCTAACCTGTTATTATTAGATGGACCTAAGTACACCGTGTAAGACCAATTTTACCCTAAGTAAAATTGCTTCCACTATGAATTTTACCCTAAGTAAAATTTGGAGAGGCTATAGGTCTAGGCAGACTTAACCTTTCAAGGAATGGAGGTGGAGATATCCTAAGCTCTTCGGACCTCCCTCGGTCAATCGTTTCCTTCTCTTGCACTACCTCTATTTCTGTTATATTTTCTTGGCTAGGTTCCGTTGAAGACCCAAGTTTGGGTTGAGGTGAGATCGTGACTTCTTCTGGTGATATAGTATGTCCTGATCTCAGCCTTATTTCATTGCATTGTCTCAGTTTAGTGTCAGGGTTTGGATCTTCTATGATCTGGATTAGATAAACCGATCTGTTATTGGGATTAGGATTGGGTTGAGCTGGTAATTGAGGACGTAGGTTAGGCTGAGGGTTGTGCTGAACTAGGTATGGAGCTGGAAGTGTAGGTTGATTCTGGATCCCTGTTCCCATTGACAGATTGGTCATTCCCAGGGGTCGCTGCCAATTTTGAGGCCAATTAGTGGCCTGAGAAGGGGATGCTAGCCACTGGGTTTGATATGGAGTGTTTTGCCAATACAGAGGAGAACAGGGAAAGCTTGGCCAATTATTCCCTGATGAGGGTTGTGTTGGCCAAGGTGGTATCGGAAACAACTGGTTCAACCAAGTAGAAAAAACATTTTGATTCTTATGTAGAGTTAATAGTTAATAGTTTGATATTCTTTATTTTTAAAAACATATTTTTATTTGATTAATAATTAATTAAAAATATTATATTAAATGCTATAATTTTTTTATTATAATATTATTATGAATTTTAATATCAAATCATTTATGAATATTTTAAATTTAATAAAATAAAAAAATTTGAACATTCTAATAGAAACAACAATATATAATATTTTATATAAATAAATAATCTTTTTTTATTATATAGATTATTTTAAAAAATAAATAATATATTACATTAAAATTTAAGGGAATTTTGTAATTTGATAAAGTGTTAAAAGAAAAGAAAAGAAAATATTATAAGATGGAAATCAATTTTAATTTTTAAAATCAAAGGTATCTTTTTAGTATTATGATTAGGATATAAAGAAAAACAATATTTAAATAAAAATAAATTCTTAGATTCTATATATTGACTATTATTTAATTTCCAAAATATATATTATTAGATTGTTGTAGATTCTATATGTACAACAATACAGCCTCCCAAAATATTCAGCTGACAAAATTCAGGCGGCTGAATTTATTTATAAAATCCAAAATGTATTTTAAAGAGATTAGGTTCAAAATATTATCAAAAAATGTATTTTAAACCAACGAGTTCAAGATCTTACCAAAAATTGTAACACCAGATTTAAAAAAAATGAAAACGTGTATAATCATTTGACTAATTCTCGATTTAATGTGTCAATGAAAACAAAATTCAAAAAACACCCATTAATCACTGCACAGAAACAAGAATCAAACTCTACAGTAAACACTGCTCATGAAAGACGATTCCGACACACATAACAAAATGCATGTAACACATCAAGCAGATTTCATCACAGGTGAAAAAAGATCAAAAATATATTATATATATAACATCAATGTCACCTTCTGCAACAAAGCCCATCATACACAATTGGGATGCATGTCTGATCCTTGCACTTCAATTTTTCCCTACATTTTTACAGATATAGATTTATGCATATACTAAAATTTACCTTTTCATGGATGGTCGCTCCAGTTACGGAGTAAATATTTTTTAGTCAGTTAGTAGTATGAGTATTGTTTTCTTGGTCAGGGTTCAAATCTTGGCGTCGCCTTGACAAAGGGGCAACCAAGTGTCAATTCAAGGTCATCATCTCGAACTAAATCGTGTATCTTTTCACCCTTCCATGCGCTTGAACCACTCATTAGGGTCATCTGGTGTGCAAGATTATTCTCAGAGCAGATTTGGGAACATGATGAATCTGCTCCAGCGCCCTCGGCCTTTGTATAAGCACTGGTTCCACGAACCTGCTCTGTGAAAAGCCCCATGGGAGGCGCAGGATCAACCTGACAATTGAAGTGAAAAAAAGGCAGATTGTTGTGGCTGCATTTGCCACGGTAAGGCAGAGGCAGAATTCAGAAACCCACACTGAAAACCATCAGAGGTATCTTTATCCCATTCAATTTTTATATTGTATGGAATTGAGCACCTAATTGTTGTTGGAGAGCTCAAGGGCGGCGTTACAGGTGCACTGCAGCATATGCTCTGGAGACCATTATTGGGAAGCCCTCCTAATCCGAGGTCTTTTAGCCAGGGAATCAGAGATCCATTCTCTGCCCCTCCTCTTACTGATAATCCGTAAGGATTATTCCCTTCCACGGGCGATGAGACTCCATTAACGCATTCTGAAGGCTTCATTCCCTGATAAAAAAGGGGAAAATTCACATTTAATCATATATACAGAGAGATCATTTCAAAGAAAGAGTCGGCCCAATTCCCTGATACAAAAATGGGGAAATTCACATTTTATCATATGCGAATGAAATTTTGGTACCTTTCTGTAGGCGCTGCCGTCTTCTTCAACAACCCAACCAGCGTCTGCACAAAGGGCCTTGAGCACTTCATTGTTATCGCAGTGCTCGGGAAGGTTGTAATTCCCATACACTCTGAGACCTGTGAAGATCTTGGCCGCAATGGCTCTTCGCCTCTCTCTCGCTTGTTATTTTCGCACTCTTTCCAGTTTGGAAGCCAGATACTTTTGGGCGCGGTATAAAATTTGAAAAGAGCATGGAAGATTGCGCCCATAAATGGCCCTATCTTGTCCGCCGCTGGAGAGATTTACCGGCAAGTATGGCATGGGTGCAAGTTTGGGTATCGATGCCATGCCATGCCCATGGGATGCCCTTAGTACTCTTAAGGGCATTAATGGGCGAATAGCAACTAAAATATTGGTTGCCGCAGGGCATATGGTTGCAGATGCTTCTCCCACACCATCATCTCACCTCTCTCCTCTCTGGCACGCATTCAACGGATGCTGCCCAGCGTCTGAAAAGTCCGTAGGGAGGACACCTCTCTTCCCTACTCGTGCAATTACGATGGGAAGGAATCAATGAAGTGTCGCATCAACTCATTATAAAAATAAATGAAATGAGTTATTAAGCCTAATTAATTAGTTATTCATCTTTAAAATGTTATTTGGTTTTGACATAAATTGACTACGTTTCACACTAACAACATTATCCATACTCTCACTTCGTTAAAAATTTTAAATGGTAAGATAAACAAAATCATCGAATATAAATTATAAGATAAACAAAATTATTAAACAAGAGGTATGTGGTGGTAATGTGATGTCTCTGCTCTATCTATGTGGTTTTGATTCTTTTTCTTTTTTCATAATATTGCAAACTAGCAATTGCACTGGGGTGCAAGGGAAGGCCGAAAGGAGGAGATGTGAATCATTTTGTGTTTTTTTTTTGTTACAAATTCGGGTGCTGGTTATATTTGAAAGAAAAAAAGCGGGAGATGAATCTCCAGGGTTACAGAGCTTTGCTGGGGGGTGTAGCGCCAGCAGCAAATGAAGTCAAAATTTGATTCATCAGTACATTATGCTTCCAAAGCTGTTAAGAAGCGAGTTACAGTATAAATTCTGATGAACTACAGAAGGAGAAAGCTTATTTTACATTGCATTTGTAATTTTTTCAGTTATGTCTGCCGCCCACAGTGATGGAGAATGCGCCGATCTTTCAGCTCCAGAACTTGATGATTGAAGTGGTTGGTCTTGTTTTCGTTTTCCATGTCTCTCATGAAGCGAAACCCAAGCATCGAGGTAGCTGTGGGATGGAGAGTGGGGCGGAGGCGCTCTGTCTGGGGCAGAGGAGCTGCTTTCAAATAACCAAGTGCGAAGTGCGCCTTTGCTCAAAACTGGCAGAGTAGGTATAACAGCAGTGTAGGTCACGATCAAAGTATGGATAGCAGACTTTTGGGTCTTTGTAGAGGGGCGGATCAAAGATCTTCGTAATTTGCAGACAGAACTTTGCTGTGTGGTGAATCTGCAAAGGAGGTTAGGCTTATTCATGGTAAGAATGAGAAGTGCTCGGAGCCATTGCACCGAAGTCTACCAACCGGATGAAGACATGCCTTGTTTGCCAGTTTGTCTGCAATTTTGTTTTGTGATCGGAGTACGTGGTGGAAGAAATTGCCTTTCAATTGTTGATCAAGCAAATGACATCGATCAATAATCTGCAGCAGACTCAGATTTTGGGGCTTTCTGTTGCTTACCATCAATCCAATGATAATGGCAGAGTCTCCGATTATGGTGGCCTTAGAGATGCCTAACTTTTGGAGCTGTAGCAGACCTTGAAGAAGAGCGAGGGCTTCAGCCCTGTTGTTTGAGGCCTGACCTAGACCCCACTCATATTCAGATAGCACATCTCCGTTGCTGTTACAAATAAAACCTCCAGCCCCAGCCACTCCTGGGTTGGACTTGGAGGCTCCATCGAAAAATAGATAATGGGAGTTGCTGATCCTGAGCCACTGGACAAATTCTTCATCTTTCATTCTTATTTTCCAGCTGCGTCTGGGACTGTTTCTGCTACCGGGCTCACTTCTCTTTTGTTCCATGCTACTTCTGTCCAGTACCTGCCTTATATAATTCCTTTCTTCTACTGTTAGATCCAAAACCTTCATATTCCCATGACATTTTGTGGTTAACACTTCCAAGTTGAGATTCTAGGCTTTGTTGTAAAGCTTGCTGACATTAGTTTCAGTGCCTTTGAAGACCATTCTGTTCCTTGCTAGCCAGATGTTCCAGAGTATTGTGCAGGGCAGGGCATTCCATACCCTTCGGGCTGCATTGTTTGTTTTTCTTCCCCATGGGTAGTTCTTTTTCCATATGTGCATCACTTCAAATATACTAGTGCCAGGCACCCAAGGTGGATTGTAACTCCGGTAGGCTTCCTTCCAGCAGGCTGATGCATAAGGGCAGTCTACAAAAAGATGTTGAGTTGTCTCTTCTTCATTTTGGCAGTTTGGGCAGCGAGAGGGTCCAATTATTCCTCGCTTTCTGAGGTTCTCCGCAGTGAGGGCTTTCCCTTTTAAGAGGATCCATAAAAAAAATTTGATTTTTGGGAGAGTTTCTGCCTTCCAAACCAGTCTCCAGTGAGCCCAGATTGCCATGGGATTTTCGTTGTTGCAGATCTGTTGATAAGCTGCCTTAATAGTGTAGCTAGTGCCTGAGGGATCCCACCGAAAGTCATCAGCAAGGTATCGTTGGGAAGGCGCTAAACCATGAAGATGAGTTTTCAGTTTGTTGAAGCTGTTTGCTGCGCCTGCTGGAATATGGGGAAAAGTCCAACCTTTCCAGGTGTGGGAGTGGGCTTCCCATTGTGAAATCTGGTCCAGAGTGTGAATACCTTCGCTGCTGAAGAGTGCTAGTATCTGCTGAGTACCAGGCTGTTGGTTTATGGGTTGTTGCCCCATTATTTTGTCTTCTCCAATTCTTATATGACTTCCTCCTTTGGGCACTTTGGAAGTGTGTTGGTCAAGAAAAGCTATAGCCTTCTTGCACATTCTCCAGATTTTTGAGCAAGCTCTATTGGGGAGCTCATGGTCCAAGAGCTGGTGCCTTGGGTGACTGAGGTATTTTTTTTCAAGAACAGATTTCCACCAAGCATCTTTTCCAGTTATGAGTCTCCAGACTAGCTTGCCAGCAAAGGCTAAGTTTAGGGGTTTAGTTGATCTTATTCCTAGCCCTCCATTCTCACATGGCTGGGTAACCTGCTTCCAATTAACCAAGTTATATTTTTTCTTTTCATTCCTCCCTCCTTGCCAAAGAAAATGACGAAGGAGAGCATCCATTTTGAGATGAAGGTTTGCAGGGGCTTGTAAAAGTGTAAAACAGTACAAGGGCAGGGAGGAGAGGCCTGCTTTCAAAAGAATTGTGCGCCCTGCAGGGTTAAGCCAGGAGGCGCCCCAATGCTGTATCTTCCTTTTCATTTTGTCAATAATAACTTCCCAAGCTGTAGCTTTCAGCTCACCAGCACTCACAGGCATTCCCAAATATGTAAATTGCTCCCAATTCAGTTTATAAGGAACCTCAAGGGTGCGAGCAATCCTATGGAGAACTTGTGCCGAAGTGTTCCACCCATAAATACAGCTCTTAAGATAATTTATCAGACCTCCAGAGTAGTTCATATATTTGTCTAGGAGAGCTTTAAAACGACGGGCTATTATGTTTGAAGCTCCCCCCATGAGAAGAGTGTCGTCGGCGAACTGAGAATGATTGATGTTCTTCACTCCATTATCAAATTTGATCCCGGTGATGAGGCCCATGCGGCGATTGTATTCCAGAGCTCTACTAAAGGATTCAGCCATTAAAATAAAAAGGTAAGGTGAGAGAGGGCAGCCTTGTCTGAGGCCTCGAGAGGATTGGAAAGAAGGTCCAGGTCTGCCATTAAGGAGAGGGGAGATCCAAGGCCCTGTAATACAAGCTTTGATAAGGCTGATGAAGGATTCAGCAAATCCCATTTTTTCAAGCACAGCAAATAGGAATGAATGTCTGACTCGGTCAAAGGCATTGGCAGAGTCTAACTTTAAGATGAAACCTTTCTCATTTCTAGTTTGACTAGAGTGGATAGCCTCTTGGACGAGAAGAATGGAGTCCGAAATTTGTCTATTGGCCAGAAAACCCCCTTGATTTTCTGATATGATAGTGGGGAGGATGGGTTTTAGGCGAGTAGCCAAGATTTTTGTCAAAATTTTGTAAGATGAATTACACAAGGAGATTGGGCGGAAGCGAGAGAAAGTCAAAGGTCGATTTTCTTTAGGGATAAGGGCAAGATGGGTTGCATTTGTGAATCCTCCAACTTTACATTTTCGTTGAATCCATCTTATCATTTTGACAAGATCTTTTTTTATCAGTCCCCAGTATGTTCTATAGAAACAGATGGGAAAGCCATCCGGGCCGGGAGCTTTATCTGGCTGAAGAGCCCATATGGCATCAAGTATTTCTTCTTCATTGATCTCCTTAGTCAAATTTGCATTAATTTCCTCATTGATACCTTTGGGAAAATGCTGTAAGAGATCGGAATAATCCTCCGCTTCCTTAGTCTCTGTTAAGAGAGAGCTGTAATAAGCTGTGGCAGTGTGTTTGATAGCTTCTTGGGTTTTTTGGGGGCAGCCTTCCTCATTGTTGATCATAGTGACATTGTTTCTAACTTTCCGGATTGTTGCTTGCTTATGGAAGAAGGCTGTATTTTTGTCTCCTCCATGAAGCCAAAGCTGTCTAGACTTGATTCTCCATTTCTGCTCTTCTTCTCGATTAACCCGGTACAGCTGATAATAAAGGTCTCTTTCTAGTGCTTTGTCCTCTTGGGACATCCCATTTTCCTCGATTTTCTTATGAACTTCTTTCAATTTATTTTTTAGCTCAACTTTGACATCTTCTGGTTCCTTGTAATTCTGCTTCACCCAATCCTTCAGGGCGTGTTTTGTATTTTTCAGCTTGCATTCCCAAATATATCCCGGTGATCCTTCTATATGAATATGCCAGGCTGTTTGGACAATCTGATCCACAGTAGGATTGTTTCGCCAAAGGGAGTTGTATTTGAAAGGCAGAGGTCCCAAAGGGCAATGTGCTTCAAGAACAATGCTAATGGGGTAATGGTCAGAAGCTGTATATGTCAGAACATCAGCATGAGCAGTGGAAAACTCGGAGAGGAAAGAGGTATTTACTAAGATTCTGTCAAGGCGCTCCAGAATGTTATCTCTGCCCAGCCTGCGATTGTTCCAAGTATACCTCCTATTTTTTGGGATGATATCTACCAAGTCACACTCTTGCATGATGTTTTCCAGCTTTGCTCTGTAAGGATCATGCTGGAAATTGCCTCCTCTTTTTTCATTGGAGTGTAATATAAGATTTAAATCTCCCCCTACAATGATATTTCTATTGTCTTCAACTTGTATGTCTTCTTGCAGTGTGTCCCAGCATTGGTCTTTATCTCTGAAATGGTTCGGAGCATAAATGTTGTAAATGACTGTTTGCTTATCCTCTGCATGTTTTTCTAGTATGACTTTGATCCAATGTGAGTTGGTAGTTTTAGAGATGCATTTCCAAATATTTTTGTTCCACATTGTGGTGATACCTCCGGAGGCTCCTCTTGCTTCACATATTTGTCCCTCATAATGCCTGAACTGTTCTATAATTTTTGTCATCTCTTGTAGTCTTTGCTTTGTTTCCTGAATCATTACAATTCCTGCTTTCTCATGATCTATGAGGTCTTTCAGGGCATCAATTTTTGAGGGGTGCCCTAGTCCCCTACAGTTCCATGATATAACTTTCATCATTGAGTATTTGGATTTCGGAGGGATGCTCGTCCCCCTTGCTCCTTATGTGTTGTTTCCTTACTGTTTTGCCCCAAAATATAGGTTTCTATGGGATTCTGGGTTCCCAGGGCTATGTCTTTTTGAGCATTTTCATTCCTTTGTTGTTTGCTTGATTTCCGGCCAGGGCCTTTTTTTTGGGGTTCTTGATTGATTCCGTGCTCTTTCGAGGTGCTTCTAGTAGCTCGGGGTGGGGGAGGGGCAAGGGAATGGGAGGGGGAGGATTGGGAAAGGGAAAAGAGGATGGGAGGGTCATTTTCAAGGGAGATCAGAGGGTCATTATCAGGGAGAGAAAGGGCGCCAAAGGGATTCGAGGAGATCAGGGGAGAGTCAGTGGAAGGCCCTGAGGTGGGGAGGATGGGTGGGCCCAGAGGGGAGGAGGGGGGAAGGACAGCGGATGAGGAGGCATTGGGCGGAGCTGAAGGGTGAAGAGGTTTGGTAGGGGCTGATTTGGGGGGGCCCTCTTCTGGGGTTACTTTTAATCCAGGGGCAGTCTTCTTTTTCTTTACAGTTTCCCATTGTTCTTCTGGTTGGGCAGAGTCAACATTAACAATTTTTGAACATCGATTGGCAAAATGACCGTACTCGTGACATACCTTGCATTTGAACGGGATTTGTTCGTAGTCTAGTTGCTGTATGTGCGTCCAATCGTCCACCTTCAGTTTGATTGCTTCTGGAAGGCCCTTGCCGAGGTCGACTTCAACACATATCCGCGCACATGCCTGCATGTCATCCTTTGGCTCACATCGGTCAATGTATTTTCCAACAGCGTTGCCGATGGCTCGAACCGAGTCATCTCCCCAGCAGTGGAGCGGGAGATGCGGGAGACGGACCCAAACTGGAACAGCATTGGGGACGTCCAGCTCGGGGTCAAAGTCTGGAGTCCATTTATTCAGGTACAAACCACGCGAATCCATGAAGTACGGCCCATTTCTGAAGATTAGATCCTTGTCTGCTCTGGATTCGAAATGGAAAGTGTAATAACCTTTCCCACATAAACGAATGGATATTTTGCCATTAATTTTGTCTGCCCAGTTTCTTGCGATCCACCTTTGAACAGTTTTTGGGGAGGGCCATAGGCCAGTGAACTGACCGATGAGTCCCCGCTCTGCTAAGGAGAGTGCCGCCATTCGAGGTAATGCGGGAGGAAGGTCGACTTCTTGTAGCCCATCCAGTTTTTTGACAAATTTGGACAAAGCAGGGCAGGGTCTTTGTGGCTGAAGAGATCTGACTAAGGCTGAAAAAGCAGCAGCATCTGACTGATTGTTTGCAGCTGCGTTGGGCTGAACAAAAGAGCTTGCAGCCGCGTTGGGTTGAACAGCGTGGCTAGTATCAGCGCTGGGCATAACAAAGGGGCCCTCCGAGACAGGAATCGGAGTGGCCATGAGGGCCAGAGGCCAGAGGCCTCGCGCTGCAGGGAAAGACCAGCAGTCGGCTGCTAGGTCTGGGAGAGCGCAGGGAGGGTCCGCGCTAGTCTAGGTAAGCACCAATAATGAAAGGATGCGATCATTATTAGAACAAAATTAATAGCTTTAAGCATCATTTTGTGTTATATGAGAGGTAAAATGTGTAATAACTGAATGAATTGAATATTTTGTTCGTTTGTGACGATATGGAATATTGGATTTTATTTTTAATAAAATAATAATTATTAATTTAATATTATTTAATTTTATTTATTTATTTATTTATTTATCTTTATTTCATTTTATTTCTATTTATTTATTTTATTTTTATGTTTTAATTAAAAAAAATATTTTATTTGTATTTTTAATTTTATCTTTATTTTATGTTATTTCTATTTATTTATTTATTTTATTGAAAGTGGCCTTAAAAGCTTCAACTCTTTTTAAATAATACATTAGATTGTCAATTTTTTAGATATAATAATGCATCTTTTAATTCAAGATCTTGAAAATCTAACCAAAGCCAAAACAAAAACACATTGTACATTTTTTTTATTCATTTAAAAAATAAAACTAAAAATATTATAATTTTATTTTAACCTTTTTTTTATAAATTAGTTTTATATTTTTTATATTTTTTAAATAAAAAATTTATCTAAATTTCAAATTAAGTAAAAAGAGAGTAATTTCATTATGAGTGACCTTAAAGGGTTCAACTCCTTTCAAATAATATATTAGATTGTCAATGAATAATTAATAGTGGATATTGAAAAATAAACACAAATTTAATTATAAATGGCTTATTATTGTGAATGGATAGTAGAAATATTTATTATTATTGTGAAATGTCCACTAACTCTTTTCAAATAATATAAAGCAAACATTCTCAAATATTTAATGCTTAATAAATTAAAGCTAGCATTAGTTTTTGTTTGAAAAATACTAATTCAATAAATCTTAAAAAAAAATTATTGATTTTCAAAATCATTACTTTAATTTTTAATTTTATTAGTAAAGTGAAAAGATAGAAAAACATTTAGTTAATTGGTATATAAATTAATGGGAAAATTTAAATTCAATTACTATAGTCCCCATACCTCGACTACCTAGACAACATGATAACATAAACTAATAATACATTTAAGTATCAATGAATAATTAATAACATATATTTAAATATAATAAAAAAACAAGATTTAATTTTAAATGACTTGTTATTTTTAATCAATAGGAATGAATAGAGAGCAGAAATATTTATTATCATTGTGAAATGCCCACTTGAATATACAAGAAGGCTTCTCACATTCATTAAACTCCAACACTTTGAGAATCAAATTGACAACACAGTAAATCTAATTCCGTTGTACTCCCAAATTTCGCCATTAAACCTGCAACCTGAGTTTCTTCACAACTCACTTATTCTTAAAATATTTATTAAAATTCAAATTAAAAAACTTTAACAGAAAATAACATACATAATCTTTTATTATTGGTCTGTGTCAATTGGCCTTATTTCTAATTAGTGGTTTCAAAATCTTTTATTATTGGTCTGTGTCAATTGGGCTTATTTCTAATTAGTGGTTTTTTTCCCTGCGGATGCTAATGAGATAATGATGCAAAATATTAATGACATAATAATGCAAAATATTCGTGTAATGAATAAATGCTTATAATCTCCCCAAAAAACAATTACCGCTAGTAAAAAATATAAAGAACTTGGCTCATAGAGGGAACTCAACCAAAAAGAACTTGGCTTATAGAGGGACAATTAAAATCCCAACAAATTAATATATGGTTGAATCCTTCGAATGCAACTATCGAGCTAAACTCCTTAGTGAATTGCGTTCCACTGGTCTGGGACTTATAACATGAACCCATTTCATTAGGACCCCGTGACTTTGACAACATATGTATTACGGCCCCACGGCTTCCAACTTATTAACGAATTGAATTCAACGGTGTCCATACCTTTGTCAAATCAGTGCACCCATTTGACAGTCGAAACGACATCGGATCAATTCGAAAGATCTGACGGGTGAAATCAATATCGCGCGAGTTACTTATGCTATCGTTAACTCGCGATGAGAGAGGTTTTCCAAAATCGCTTAGGGACACGCGTCACCCAACCTATGGAATCACTCCAATTTCTTAAATACAACTTACAGCCTTTGTGCCGCGCGATATATTGTTGGTCTTAGCTTTGAACCACGTTCAGTCTTCTCCTGGTTCCACGTCCTTTCCTTCAGGGTTCCACTCCATTCGCTCCTGTTTACAATACGGTCGTTCTCACCACAGCTCTCCGCTACGGCCTCAGGAGTTTAGCGTGACCAAAGTCCGACCGGGAACGATTATGCAATAAACCCTGACAGTTACAATACCAATGCTGGGCTTTCTTTCGGTTCCTCTGAAAGGCCTGAACACACAGTTAATTCTCCAACCATCGCTATACAGAATCCTTCTCCAGAGGCGTAATGCAGAATTAAAGGGTTCGACCTAAACGGTCCTATCACACATTACCCAGCAATCCAACACTCCTTAAAACAATAAACCCCCGTATGATTTCTAAACCAATTCTACCCAGTACTGCGGTTCACAACAGTACGAATATTCAATTCTTTCCAGCGTTAAATAAATCCTCACAAGCTCTCAGCACCGAAATTTGAGCATTCCTCAAACACCCATTTCGTACATTAGTCTTTAACATAGGGTTCTACTTCACAAGTCTTCATACATAGATTTACCGGATTTGAGGCCCATTTATACAGGACATCGTTCAACTTAATTAAGGGAAGTTCGTAGCCCAAAGTAGAGAGTGGCTTTTGGAGTTTGTTCACTACCAAGGACCCCAAAGGACAAAGTGCTTCCGATCAGGTCATGAACGAGGTGCGGCGGCTGGTAGAATTGTATGAGGGCGAAGAAATCAGTATTACAATCACTGGTCACAGCTTGGGTGCAACCTTGGCTGTTCTAACGGCTTACCAGATTGGGCAAAAGCTCAATTCCGGCAACGATAATGGTGCAGGCAAAGCCCAAATTCCAGTGACTGTGTTTTCCTTCGGCGGGCCACGAGTGGGCAACCGTTCATTGGGGGAAAAAATGGAGGAGACGGGATGCAAAGTTCTGAGAATCGTGAACACCCACGATTTGATCACCAAGGTTCCTACGTTGGTACTCAACGAGAACTCCATGCAGCAGCAGCAATAGGAGGAAAAATCTGGAGGCGACGATGATCTCATCGAGGACGGCCAGAGGACGGGTAGAACGAATTAAACACCCACCCACGACGGCGACCTCACCCAATACTATCTCGCAACATGTCAAAATATAACCGGATAGAAGGGCGTTGAGAAACACTTCTTATTGGTTGGGGTGAACAGTGTTTGCTCACCCCAAGCCAACAAAGAAAACGCCTCCGGCGTAATTAGAAAAAATTGTTTGTCTATTTTTTATTCTTTTTATTTTTTTCCATAAAATTGCAAGTTCTAAAAAGTTGTTGATCTATTTTTATAAATAATGTTTTTATTATAATTAAATCAACAAATAAACTCTGGACCAAAAAATCATAATTGAGGGATGCTAGTGCTTCTTCTCACCCTTATATGTATATATAGCTAGCTCTACCAAGATAAAAACACAATTTTCAATTAAAAAAAATATAGTTAAATTTTTTTATTTTATTTTCTTTGTATCATTTACATCTCTTATAAAAAAATATTATAATTCAAAATTTATTCTTAATTTTTTAATCATAATAAAATTATGCTATTTTATATTTACATTTTAAATAAAGAAATTAATTATAAATTTTGAAAATATATGTAAACATTTTTAATTATAAGGTATTAACTTAAAAATAAATAAATATCATAATGTAACAATTTATATTAATTTTTTTTGTTTCAAATTTGTTTTCATAGTTACAATATTCCTTCTCTCACACTCAAACATTTGCAACCATAGCTGCAACTTAATGAAACTTACAAAGAAACTTACCAAAAAAATTCCAACAAAGCATGAGCTTGTATGCAAAAACAAAGCACTTTATCTATTCAAGAATATTGTCAGAAATAGTTAACATGAGAGAACAAGTAAATATTGAATTCAAGAATACAATAACACTGTGATAACAATTTAATTAATTTGACTATCTTTTATTAACTTGTTCTCTCTTATTGTTCTTCATTAACTTATGTCTATTAAAATTTAAATGGTGATAGCAAACCATATTTATTAATCTATTTCAATGATATATGCTAACAATATTTTTTCTAATACATCAATGTTATTTATTAATTATAAGCTTTATAAACCATTTAACTACTAGTATATTTATTGATTACTAAAAATATCAATCTTTCTACCATAAAATATGTTTTGAAATAAGATTTTCAATAATACACAAACCTAAAATCTATATTATTTTTTTAAATTATTTTTTTAAATACATAATTATATTTAATGTAGTGGAAAACCCAAAAACATTTAAAATAAAAATCACACCATTCAAATCTAAAACTTCAAAGAAAATCCCCACATAATTTTAAACAAATCGACTTCCCAAAAGAAACACACATAAAAAGAACAGAAAGAAAAACAAAAGTTTGAAACTAAACTTTGAACTTCAATTGTGCTCAACATTTAACTATTAAAAAAAATGTGATATTAACCTGGCAGCCCATGCAAATTCACACACTTTTTTTTCTCTCCATAAAAACGATGACTTGGCCACTTCGTGTCCCTTTTGTATCAATTAGTTATTGAGTTGATTTATACCTTAGTTGTTTATTGTGAACCTACTTTAAATGGTTTTTAAATAACTATGGAGTAAACTTGAGAAGAAGCCAACTTTATATTAAGTTGAATCAAATCATTTGATTGAAAAATTCAATGATATACCAACCTATAAATCAACATCTATTATCAATGATATATATTAACTAAATTTTTGTTAACATATAAAGTTCAAATCTATTAAAGTTTTATTTGTATCTCTATCTTCTATTAATTGGTTTCTTTTTTTATTCCTCTTCATTCATTCATGTCAATTTTAAAATTTAAATATTAATAGTAAATCGTATTTATTAAGTTATTTTAATATATGTTAATTTTTTTTTGTTTAATGCATTAATGTAATTAATACTATTTTTAAATGCGGAGAATTTTTATTTAATAAAAAACACAAATTGTCAATCTGAGATTGAAGACGAAACAGAATTATAACCTCCCAGGATCAAAAAGTAAACAGCGCCAATAGCCCTCACGGAATTCACTATTCATAAATCCTTTGCCAATTCCATGGCTACCAATCGATCGAAGTTTGGAGAGACTGTTACACTCTAGAATACACAGGGACAGAATGAAGCCGGCCATGCCAGGCTGCCAGCCATTGGATGGAGATCAACTGGTTCGGGTCTTGGTGTGAGTGACCATCAAGGTTATGGTTCAAAGCAAAATAAAAGTAGCAGTGAACATCACGCTTTGGGAAGGGATGTATACACACTTGTGGGCAACTTTTATATATGCAGTGAAGAACACATTTGTGGGCAACCATAAAATACACCAATCAGTAAAACTGATATCGCTAAAATCGTAACGCGCCATCTTTAAAATAATGACAGAATGACATCTTATTATAAAAGAAAGCTTGTGTTCAAGAGATTTAACATGAATCTACAGGGATTTGTGATACACCTTCTACTTACTGAAAAATAAATTTCCACCTTACTGCAAAATAAAATTCCACAGTCAATTTCTGCCAAATCCAGCGCTCATCATCTCATTAAACTCCAAATAATTGACCATCCCATCGCCATCTTTATCAACTTTTTGTATCATCTTCTTGCACTCCCTAATCGTTCGGCCTTCCTTGAGACCCAGCGACTTCAGAACAGAATGGAGTTCTTCCACCGTTATCAAACCGTCGCCATTCTCGTCGAAAACGCCAAACGCCTCCGCCAGATCCGCGTCTTCGTGCTCCGCCTTTGCGTCTTCTTCTTCTCCCCCTCGTTTACCACTTATCGATTCATATAGCGAAACAAACTCATGAAAATCCACGTGCCCATCACCATTGACGTCCACGGTTCGAATCGTGGAGACCAATTCCTCTTCGCTGACGCACAGCCTGAGCTTATCGAAGGACTCTCTCATCTCCTGTTCGCTGATCAGCCCGTCGCCATTCTTGTCGAAGGTCGAGATAACCCTCTTCAGTTCCTCTCGCCCGACGGCCTTTTCTGACACCCCCTCCTCTAAGTTTTCCGCCATTGTTAAAGCCTTTTCAGAGGGCTTATCTTCGAACCAGAGCTTAAATTTCCTGCAGAAAAAAGAAGTGAATAAAGGCCGTAAAGAAAATGGGTTTGATGGAAAGGAAGATGAATTCAAATTTCAAATTGACGGAATTTGCCACGCTGTCGTTTCCTGTTCAGAATTGAATTTTTTGCCCGTCACCATTCTTGTCGAAGGTCGAGAAAACCCTCTTCAGTTCCTCTCGCCCGACGGCCTTTTCTGACACCCCCTCGTCTAAGTTTTCCGCCATTGTTAAAGCCTTTTCAGAGGGCTTATCTTCGAACCAGAGCTTAAATTTCCTGCGGAAAAAATAAGTGAATAAAGGCCGTAAAGAAAATGGGTTTGATGGAAAGGAAGATGAATTCAAATTTCAAATTGACGGAATTTGCCGCGCTGTCGTTTCCTGTTCAGAATTGATTTTTTTGCCGTGTCGTGTTCGTTGTCAGACCCTGTTCATTGTCAGACCTCCGAAACTATCCACTCTTCTTGATCGATGCCCATGTCCATGTCCATGGTATGCCCAGTAGTACTCTTAAGGGGCAGGCATTAATAGGCGAATAGCAGCTAAAATATTGGTCGCCTCCGACGGAGGGCATCAGCTGCCTGGCCGCATTAATGGGCCTATGGCAGCTGAAATAAAGCTCACCGGCGGCGGCGAGTCAATTTTGGGATTTGAAAACTACAGCCAGAAAGGACGCATTTGTAAGAGTGAGCATTTGTTCTTCATTCCTGTCTCTTTACGTTTTATATAGATTCTTGAGGTTGACGTAGACTGACAAGTAACTATACTCACCAAAAACACTGGTTTAACTATATATTATTGAAAAAAAAATTATGAAATTAATTTTATATTATTTATTTATTTATTCTGTCAAATTAGAGAATGTCATTACATTAATATTTTTCTTCTATAATCTTTTGTGTATAAAAATCTCATTTTGAGTCATAAAACAATGATGACAAGAAATAGGTGCATTTTAGTTTTATCAAAAAAATAAGAAGATAAAAATGCTACAATTACACTGATTTTCCAAATTACTCTGCGTCTAAATTGCTTATTAAAATTTATGACGATTAACTTAAATATTTACGCGACAAATTTACGATTTCAATTATTTTTGCCAGTCACTATTCACATTTCAAAAAAAATTACTGTTAAAAACTTTCGAGGGAACGTAAATTTCCAAGCCCAGGGAGCATTATTTTTTTTTAAATGTAGTGAGCAAAGTCCAACCAAGCGATTTGATTTTTATATTTATATTTTTTTCCATGAAATTTAAGTCAATGATAGAATGGGAATTAAACCTCATCTGAATTAATAAACGCGTACATTATAAAAAATATAAATTGATTATATTGAATATAGAGACATGATTTATTTGTGATTAATGATTTAGGCAGAACTAAATTATATGGGAACTCATTAATCTATATTTTATAGATTATCTATATATATATATATATTTATTTATTTATTTATAATACTAAGTTACTAAAAAATTATTATATTGAAATTAATATAATTAAGTTTTGAAATTTAATTATGTTAATTAGATTTTATTTAATTTTTTTTAGTAAAGCTTAGTTGTTTCTTACATTTTTATTTTTTTATTTTTTTACTTCTTCTTTATTAATATGTTCAGATACATCACTCTGAATTGAACTTGTAACGAGTCTTATAACAATGGGCGGACCTCATCACCTTTTAACCAAGGTTCCATGGACAGATTTTACTTAAATATTGAAAGGTAAAAGAGAGTTGTAATTTAATTATGTGTACATGTTTGATCATTAATTTTACTTCAAGTCACCTTTTGAGTTGAAGTTACACTGTCATGAAAATTGAACCTTGTTTAATAATTGAAAAGATCTTTATTTTTTACCATTAAATGGGATCTTTTTAGCATTAATCTATTATATTATAAATATATTAAAAAACAATAAAATATCTCACAAAGATATTAAGCTTTGTTTTCAAATAATTTCAAACTAGGTTTAACTATAGGCCAATATAGATCCATCTTAACCAAATATATAGTAAGTGCAAATAGGGATCAAATCTATTAATGTGCAAATTTATTTTATACTACAAAAATTGAAAAAATGTTTACAACTCAAGAGATTCGATCCTCTTAACAATTGCTAAATATGTGGTTGAGATGGATATATAATCTTAAACTTGTAATTCCAAAAAATCTTTACTGAATTCGTACCAAATTTACAAAAAATTATATTTAAAAAAGTCAAAATGTAAAATACCTAGACTACTTGAAATGTCTAAACAATAAGAATTTAATCTTTTCAATAGCTTTATTTTAAAATGATATATAGTATGTACATAGTTAACATTGAATTATTTCATTAACATGAGCAGTCCAAGAGAAGAGTCGTCCTCGTCCTTGTAGGGGAAACCGGCATAAGTTCAAGAAAAATTGATATGTTTCCAAAAAACTAGCTATTGTTTCAAAAAAGACAAGAAAGAACCCAAGAAAATGAGATCTGAGAACCTGTTTCCAAAAGAAGCTAGCAGAATTAGCAGTCATGAGGAGGACTTGGACGTTCTTCAACAATACGGCAACTGTAGGCATCCTGTGCATCCACATTTTCCCATTCTTGTTCAGCACCAGCAGTCCGAGGTGGCTCAACAAAGTCAACCACCGCGATGCCTATGCCAATGTGAGCCTCGTGACTGGTGCATGTAGAGGGCTGATTTTGAACTGCATGGTGAGGCTCTTCCTGATGCAAACCTGGAGAAATAGCTTGTGCAACCTCCTGAAACTTGACAGAGATGGTAGCTTTGATGATGGGTCGATTCATGGTGCATTTCTAGGTGAACTGAGCAGTGAATGGACAGGACTATGAGCTAGAAGGGCCAAAATGATGGGAATGCTGAGAAAAAAAGCTGGTGGAACAGATTCTACCTCTACCACTTCTTGTATTAGGATAACACGAAGTGAAGTACTCAGAAGAGGGCGAGGCGGTGGCACTTGAGCCAGAAGCAGGCAACCGAGAAGAAGGCGAGGAGCGAGGCAGTCTTCCTCTGCTGCTGCCTTGTCTGCATCTCATTCTATAATGTAGCCTCGACATTTCTTCACGGGGAGGAGAGAATAGATAATACTGAGTGGAGAATGCGGAGGACTGGTTGCTACTGAAGAGAGCAGAGGGCGCAATGGAGGTAGTAGGGGTCGAATTGAGGCTGAGAGGGCAGAATGCACTCTGAGAGAAGTGGAAACCAGCGCCAAACTCAACACAGCTAAGAATTGGGCAATGTTTTCAAGTGGAAGTGTGAAGAAAGTAATTCTCAACCTACAGAGGGAAATTTTGCTGGAGGGGAAGAGGAATAAACTCAAGAGCAGGCCTGGAGGCTTCTGGAGGAGCCATTACAAGGTAAAGAAGCAATCGAAAAATGAGCGATCGAACAACGAGCCGCATTGAAGGTGAATTCATTTGGAATGTTAATGAAATGTTACGGGCAGATAAATGGCAGTACCACTTGCCACCTTCAACATGCCTCAACGGAATAGAAATTCTCGTCTGCATGATTTGCATTTATATCACCCGCAACCACGGAGAAATATATATATATATATATTAAAGTAAAAATTATCTATTAATTATTCAAAAGATTACATTGTGGTAGTTTCATAATCAGAATTCCTCCAACCTCATTCTAACTAGACTTGTAGGCTAGGAGGTGCTGACAAAAAAATAAGCATTCCCCATATCTAGTGCATCCATTCCATTTCCTATTCGTGGAGGTTGGACAAATGCCTCATGCATGTGTGCTTCCACGTGTGCTAGACATCCCTCCAAATGATCTTGCCTACCTTATTTCCTCTTCTTCCCATGCCAAAGAGAAACCAACCTATCCATCGTGTGCCCTGGTTATGTTGCAAAATGTTTATTAATACTATGAGCTCATTATGATCACCGTCCCATAATCGAGCTAATTTCTCAACCATCAAAGTGACCTGGTGCAATTGGGCTTCAATAGAATCAAATGGGGGAGGAAGATCCATTCTTCATGGAGAGTTGGCATATTGGTCTACCTCCCCACCTTTGTCCCATTGATCCACTAAATTCATCGCTCCCATGCCTGGAGGGCCGACACCCTTGCATGTGCGTCCTCTTTGTCATTGCATCTCCCACTATGGTCCCCTTTCTACCAAAATTCCAAAGGACCCACACTCTACAGTCTATCTCAATAAATCCTCTCTATCAAACTAACCCTTGGACCTATGACAATGCACAAGTGTCTGGCCCCTGCCCAACCTTTGGTCCACACACTTAAGCTTCTCACCCTCCCTTCACAAAAGGAAACGAAAGTAACATACGACTCAAATCCACCCTCTAGGGTTGATGGACCACCCCTAATACAACTTCCCCATAGGCCTAGTATCTACAAGTTGACAACCAACCCCATCAAAGAAAATTTTTCTAGCCACCACAGAACTCCACCCAACAACTATGCCTATGAGGATAGGTAAGGTAACATTTTGATCATAATCCCAAATAAAAATGACAACATAAATCAAACCCTAAGAATCTACCTTCACTACAATTATATTGAAATTGTGTGACCCCCAAACCAGGCTAGAGATGAACCAATCTACGAAACCTGCACTACAATCACATTGCAAAAATTCTTCTTAAATCATTTCCTTTGATAATGGCCCAAGGTCCTAGGAATCTGCATTTGAAACCACCTTTGACACCAACCACACATTATACCATTCGAAAATGTAACCCCGCTTTACATTTTGTTGCTAAGGAACATGTTGTGGCCTAAGAATTAAGTCACCTTACACACCTGAAGAGCTACTACCCACCATAGACTCCACCTTCATCTCCCACAATGTGAAAATGAGATCGTCCACTAGGAAAACAACAATTAAATCCAAAACATTATTAAGAGCCTTCACCAAGCTCACGCCAAATGAGGTATATTCCAAACACACTTGCTCATCATTAATGATGCGTGTTGGGGGTATTATCGCCCTTTTCTCACCCTTCCAATCGTTTTTATGTCACCCTCATCTAGGGTGCATTGAAATATTTTATTTTATTTTTTTCTAAATAAGACTATTCTATTAATTTTCACATAATATACGGTTCGAAGCTTGCCTCCAGAGTTTCTATGCTAGCCAATTCGAGAGGAAGAAGAGTTTAGAAAAACAAAAGTGTGATCGCCCCAGATGGGGAAATCGGTCCAAAAATTTCTTCCCTGAGTAGGGAAACCATCATTAACAAAAAAATACCAATATTTTATCACATAGTTCCGAAAAAAACATGATATCTGAAAGATGAGACAACACAGAGATAGGTAACCTCTCGTTTCTAATTTTGCATGGCATGCTACTTGTCATGAGGATGAGGCGGAGGCTCTTCAATGATGAGACACCTGTAGTCATCCGACAAATCCTCATCTTTCGTCGACTGTTGCGCGTTGGGATTAGGCATGGTGGTGGTATGCACAAGGCTGTATGTGGCTTCACCCTTGTCATCAAAAAAATGGTCTGGACTGTCGCTGCCACTTCCTTCATTGTTGGAAGAGTGCACTCTTGGTTTTACCAGCAACACCTCAGACTTCTACAAATGTTGATGGGGAATAGTGAAACTTGTAAATTTTCTGAGACACTTTCTCAAACTAGAGCCAACAGAGCTGGATGGAATTTCTCGAAAGCTCATAGTGAGGGTGGCGGTGATCCGAGGGCGGTCCAGGGTGCATTCATAATGAAACTAACATGAATTTTCCTCAAGAAGAGGGGGGTGACTGTCCTCATGGATTGATATGGGTGAGCATGAGGAATGGCCTCTGCCACTACCTCGATAACATTTCATCCTGTGCCTCCACAACATACCTGAGCAGGAGTGAGCATGAGAAAGGGGAGAAGAAGTGGGGTAGCCGGTGCGCAGAGGTGACAAGGCAAGAAGAGCATGAATGTCGCAGAGGATCTTGAAGGTCATAGAGGAGAAATAAGAACTAAGAGCTGAGAGACTGAGGCTACAAGAGGTGAATGATAGAAAAGAGGGGAGCGGCACCATGAAGTAGCTCGCAGGCTTGCGGACCAGACAAACACTAAAGAGGGAGGAAGAGACAACAGTGATGGTGTGAGGCAAGCAACTAGAGGAATTAATAGCTGCAGGATGGGCACCATGCATGGCCATGTGGCTAGGCCATGTGCCATGCTACGGACCCGCCATCTCCCTTTTCAAATTAAGCACTCGCATCTGGGGGCTTAGCTTCATTTTTCACCAGTTGAGTGCATTCCTGTTTGAGAGAAGCATCACTGATACTAGAGAGGGGACCAAAAAAAAGAGATAAACCTTTCTCAACTCCTTTATTCACTAGGAGATCCATTACCTTGTTGGCTAAGCATCAAACGTGCTTGAAGGAGATGGCTAGCTGAGTCTAAAGCCATTGCTCAATTTGATCAAACCTAGTAGCGAGATGCCAACTCTTGGACAAATTGGAAGTAGAAGCTCCCAAGAGGAGATGAGTGGCAACATTGATGATAATTTGAGAGTCTCCTTCTACTTCGTGGGGAAAGAATTTATGCTCCTGAGTGAGGTAGAGACCCTGAAAAAGGCCTTCTAGTTCGATAGAATTGTTTGAATCCCACCCTATAGAGCCAAAGAAGATGACCAAGGGGATCCCTGCTGAGTCTCTGAAGATACCACCAAAACCAGCTGCACCAGGATTGCCTTTAGAGACCCCATCAAAATTTAGCCTGATGAGACCACGAGTTGGGAGATTCCAGGAGCTAGGCAAGTCTGGATGGCCTGAGGGAGACTGAGTATCCATGTGGTGATTAGGGATGGAAAGATTCGAATTCACCCAAATAGTGCTTTCTAGAGGCCGATGGGGAATGTCTGAGTCTTGCCAATGGTGCAGTTCCATAGTTTTATGAAGGTTGTTGTAGAGATTAGTCCAAATAGAATCCAAAGGAGTGATTTGAATTTTGAATATACATATGTTTCTTTCCTTCCAGACCAACCAAAGAAGGAACCCAGAAAGGAGGGTCTAGATTGTGTTAAGAAACTTGATATTGAAGGGGTCAGTTGGCCATTATCTGATTGTATTAGAAATGTATCCTTTGATTTTGCTGGTTCTTCTGCACCAAATGGCTATATTATCCCATAAGTTGTTGGCTAGCAAGTAGGTGTCTAATAGATGTGAGATAGTTTCAGCATGTTGTAGATAATTGGGACATCTTGAAGGGCCGATGAAGACCCTCTTGAGGAGATTTTCCCAAGTGAGGATCATTCTCTTGATGAGTAGCCAAAGAAAGGTAGAGATTTTAGGTCAGATGCCTGGTCTCTACATTTGGGTCCATATCATATCCTAGGGGTCTTGATTGGCAGAAAAGAGCAAATGGTAAGCTTCCCGGGTAGAGAAAGTACCTTGAGTAGTGTGGCCCATTGAAGAATATCTGACTCTTCTGTGAATCAAATTTTCCTTTTCGTTAGTTCATTGTTAATCTCCTCAAATTGTTCCTCTTTCCATTTCTCCTGCCACTGAACAGTTGGAAGCCATTTACGATATCCAGAGATAGAAGGAGGTTTCCAGAAGAAGTTTACCTAATTGTTCACTTGAGCTTGTAGTGAAGCTTGCCATCTAGGTATGTGGAAGAGGTCTGCCAATTTGGGCAACTGCCACCACAAGTCCTCCCAAAAGCAAGCAGAGGCTCCTGATCTGATTTCCTAGAAACTATGCTCTTTGATGATGACACTGTGTTTCTTGGCCGCATTCCAAATGAGAGATTAGAGTCCTCAGGAATAAGACAAATAAGATCTTCTAGTGGCCTATTGTTGCCATATTTGGTTGTCCATACCTGTGCGCAGGGGGTGTGAGGTTTGGACAACCAATTCCACCAAATGCAAGCGCCCATGCCTGCGTTGCTATGGTTTGGATCCCTCGGTCCCAAACCCCTAGCTAGTTTTGGAGTGCACACATCTAACCATTTTACTATAGCCCATTTTTTATTTAAACCATAATTTCCCCAAAAAAAAATTCGTTATAGATTTTTGATACTTTTTAGAACCTATTTAGGAGCAACCAATACTGAGAAGAGATAAAGGGGAATGTATTGAAGGACAACTTTGATCAAGATTAGTGGGCTTGCAATGTTGAGCATTCTATGAGTCCATGATGACAAGCGAGCTTCCAATTTGTCCAAGAGATCTTTCCAGGAGGAGTGCTTGATAGCTAAATCAACAAGAGGAGCACCAAGGTATTTGGAAGGCAGAGTGGCTATGGAGAAGCCTAAAATTCTGGCAATGTTGCACTGAACGATGGCTAGGGTATTAAAAAGGAAGTTTTGAGACTTGGCTGCATTGATGGTGGTTCCGGAGGCTTAAGAGAAATTTTACAGAAACGACTTGAAGGTGCTGGCTTCTTGAACTAATGGGTGGTCGAACAAAATATTATCATCAACAAATTTTTGGTGAGTAATGGGGTGATTATCATGAATAGAGATACCCAGAAGAGAGTGGGAAGTGGCTGCATGTTGGATGAGACGACCCAAACCTTCCGCCATGAGGATGAAGGGGAAGGGAGAAAGAGAATCCCCCTGAAGAATACCTCGTGAGGGGGTGAAAGGGGGGGGAAGGAGCCCCATTGACAAGAATGGAATACAAAGGGGAAGAGATGAGGCTCATGATCCAGTGAGTCCAGGTGGGGTTGAATACAAAGTCCATGAGCATCTGATTGATGTAACCCTAGCTCAGTTTGTCAAAAGCTTTAGAAAGGTTAAATTTTAAGAGCATACTTGCTTCAGAGAATGGGTGACTTTATGGGTGGGAATGCTCCCATCCAAGATTTGACGGCCTTCCACATATCTTTCTTATTCTTGAGAAATGAGCAGAGGGAGGAGAGGTTTAAGCTTGTTGGAGATTACCTTGGAGATTAGTTTGTAGATGACATTGCACAAGGTGATCAATATCTACTTGTCGGGGGTGACAACATTGAAATATTTTATTATGGTCAAAATTAAATATTATTATTTTCTTTTATTGAAATAGATTAATTAACATGTATATTCAAATAATTTTTAAGTCATATATTGAATTATACAACTGCTTTACTCAAAAGTGAATATATATATATCTATATATATATATATATATATATATATATATATATATATATATATATATATATATATAATTTTAATTACTTTATCATTCTCTAAAGTAGATATAATATTAACAATGAACCCACTGAGAGTTGAAGTATTCATGGTTCATATTACTTTTAATTAAAATTAACCCCACACACACACATATATATAGCTCTTCCTTCATTTAGATATTAATAAAAACTATTTCAACAATTGCAATATAGTCTCTTCTATTAAGGATATGTCTATATCTATAAGTTATATGAATAAACAATTCAATATGTAAGATGTCTATGTACGTAAATGCATTTTTTCAATTAATTATTACTTTGATTATATATTTTGGAAACAAGAAAAAGAAGAATCGAGACCAATAGAAAAATATGTGAACCAAAGTTTATTAATAAAGGTTTGTACAAAGAGGTAGAGAAGGTTAATAGAGTGTACTTCAACTTTTGAAAAACCTTTAGGGAAAAAAATCTTGAAACCCGAAAAATTGAGAAATAATTTAAACCCCTAGCAAATTAGCTAAACTAAAACTTTGCATGGAATTTTTTTGTGCTAGATTCCTTTCTTCTCCTAAATCATATTATAAATAATTTTTCTATAAAAAAAATTTCACCTTTGTCATATTTATAATGTATTAAGTTCATAATTTATTCACTCCAATAGCCACAAGCCCAAATTATGCTCCATGCATCACGATACTAATTAAAATACTTCACCACATTTGACATTTTGTAATAGGGTTGATTTTGAAAATATTGTGAAATTTGATGAGGCAAAACGCTTATTTGAACTTATTCTTTTCTTTAGATTTTGAAGTATTCTATAATTTTGGATACTCTTGAAATTTGAAGTTTAATTGAATAGGTATACTAGCTAACCATCTTTACAAAGCAACTAAATGAGTTTAATTTTCCATACTATTTTTTATAGTTTTAATTAGTTAATTATGCTCTTTAGATACATGCATTACAACACATTCTAGTGGGGAACCTTTTCCCGGTAACTATTAAATTTCAGAACTGACGCCACTATTTTCATCATCTGGCATATTCTACGAATCATAAGAGACTTTATAAATAAATATAAAGTGAAACAGGTTGTAGAGATTATTCAAACATAATTCTATTTTTAGTGATTCTTTCAGTTCATTATTTGCATATTCCATGGCTGTTATAATAACGGTATAACCAGTTCTCGGTTGCTTAACTTGTTATCACAACTTCCATGGTTATTCCATGAACAATATGTTCAAATTTAAAAGCTTGAAAGTAAAGCCCTTTCTTGCGGATAAAACCTAATGAAGATTCATTGTTGGGGTGTAAAGTAATTCACATTTTTAACGCCTGTTTGAATTTGAGTAAACTAAAGTTCCACCCAAAAGAAACTGGTCTACAAAATAATAAGTTCTGCCCGTGAGAATTAAACAAATTTTATTAGGACAGGTAACGTGTTAGAACATTAGATATTGTTTATTCATATGTGTTTAAATTTGACTGGACTGAATTTCCAAACAAAATCATTCGGAAAAAATAATAAGTTCCGCAATGAGAATCAAACACATTCTTTTCTGACAGATAAGATGTTAAAATATTATGGGTTGCTTAAAGATGCATCCATTGTTTCTTGATGTTTTGAAAAAATGATTTGCGATGATTTTTCTATAAATTTTATTGATGCTAGAGTTTGGGGTTGGTTAGTTTCATATAATATTTTAGTTTTATTTTTTTCTATAATTTTTTATTAAGGCATAATTTTAATGTGATAATATTTTTAATATTATTTTTATTAGGTAAAATGTATTATATAAAATGATTTTCTCTTTTATTTTTAATGGTTTAATTAAGATTTGGTATTTTTATCTCATCTTTGCTTAAATTAAAAGTGGTAGTTTTGGCTAGAATTCGAAGCAATTTTAAGAAACATTTTAGTTTCCATGTGAATTATTTTCTTCTTATACATATGATTTTCTTCTTATGCATATGATACCTAGTCATAGTCATCCTTTGACTGAGAGATAGACTTGCTTCAATCAAGAGAATAAGATATGAAGCATTTCAATTAATCTTGAGATGATAGGTAATAAAATTCTTTTAGATCTATTCTATCTTCCTCCAAGACTATCTAGAAATAATGCAACTCCAAACCTCACATCTACATAAAATAACATGAGTGATGAGAGTTTCAAAGAGATATAATTATATAAATATTTGTGGACTCACAATTATTTTTGAACCCATAATAAGCTTTCCATCCTCCATTTTCTCAATGTTATAATTCCAACTAAGCTTGTGATGCATTTCAATTCCAAGATATTTGACTGAAAGAACTTTCTCTAAATAATTGTTGTCATTTATGAAAGTATCATATATGATATTTTTGGATTTAATTATCATGACTTTAATTTTGTTAATATTAACAATCATACCCATCTTCGGGTAGACACCTTAGTGGAATCTTAGTTTCTTTCCAATATTGTAATGGCTCCTCACCAACTATATATATATATATATATATATATATATATATATATATATAAGTGAGATTGGGATGCATTTCAATTCCAAGATATCTGAGTGATAGAACATGCTCTAAGTAGTTGTTTTCATATATGATATTTTTGGAGTTAATTATCATGATTTTAAATTTGTTAGTATTAACAATCATACCCATCTTGGAGCGGACACCTTATAGGAATCTTAGTTGCTTTAGAATATATATATATATATATATATATATATATAGAGAGAGAGAGAGAGAGAGAGAGAGAGAGAGAGAGAGAGACATTAATGTCTACATCCTCCAAACATTTTCCTAGGGGATAAGGGACATCATTGCTTAATTTCTTCTTATGAACCATTAATGGTCCTAAACTTGAAAATAACATTCTCCACTTGTTACAACAATGCTCAATCCGAGAGGAACTATTATGCCCTCCAACTAGGTTATGATTTAGGGGGAAATAAATTCAAAATTTGTTACAACAACCCTCAACTAGAGATGAACTATTATGCCCTCCAACCAGGTTATGATTTAGGGGGGGAATATATTCAAAAAGTGAATTGTTAAGATAATATTTTTAGGTAAAAATTATTTTATATTATTTAAATATCTATCATTTCTCCTTACTTCAAAACTCTAATACTATTTTTGGTATGAATAACCACACTATATAAATAAACAATCATATTTTCTTATTTTTAAGTAGGAAAGAAAAAAATGGAATTATATTCACCTATTTTCAAGAAAATGGAACAAATTTTTTCATTGATAGTTTTCAAGCCCATCGTATTCACCTATGTTATTTGATGTAATCATAATTTGAAAATTTTGGTATACTCCACTGTAAGGTAGCTCAAGTGGCAAGATTGGCCATGGAGAATGAAATTATCTTGTATGGTTTTTCATCACATATTATTGTATTAAAATCTATGATATAAAATGTATACATAATTCCTTTATTTAAAATATCAAAGCATCAAAATTATATATTTTTGTTCTATTTGAATTATTTAAATCAAAAATTAGGAAATCTTGTAATGGTGTCATGAAAGTTATATAACTATATTAAGGTTTTTAAAAAAAACTTTGATAGTATGAGAAATGGTTTTATTGACTTTATATAATTTTATGTGAAAAAAAATATTTATAATTACATATATAATTTAAATGGTCCAATGTAATGTTCCAAATTTTTCTTCAATAAATTGGAACATTAAATTTTGGCTAAACTCATTTAGGAGATGAATAATTGGGTAAGGAAGCCCAAAGATAATAAAAACATAAATAAAATCCCTCTAGTATGAAAAGGGATCAGCCATGGAACCAGATTTCAAACCTTCATGTGTGAAAGGAGATATTTGCAAAGAGGTTTGACCAAGTCAACCAGCACAGGGTATGAGTTGGAAAGCACTACATAGGAGGGAAGATTCTAGAGGAAGGGCCCATGAGGAGTCTCCAATTGCTATAAATGGAGGGGAGGAGAGCTATTGGCATTCATGCATATGTTTATGATATTGAGTTGGTCATTTCGACTTCTTGAGCATGTTGGTTGTTTAACTAGTCTGCAACACTGTTTAGTGCACCGGGTGTCTCCGTTCGGAGATCTCACCCTCAGCCCCGGGGGACTTCGAGTGCCTGCTCGGGTGAGGTTGTCCCATCATTATTTTGGTTCTAGACCGAAGCATCATCCTCCAGGACAGCGTTATTGCTGCAGCAACATAATACTGTGTTGTAGGGTGTTGTCGTGGAGACTCCACAACATCACTTCCATTGCTTGTTTTTCATAGGGGGGGTCTTTCTTGCCTTTGGAGGATCAGTTTGGAAGCTTGAGAGCTTATTTGTAGATCTTGGCAATAGGCCAACACATATTCTTGCCCCAACTACACAGTTTTCTCCAATAGTTGCGTTATTTTCACAGTGCATTTGCTGCAGGGTTTGCAGATTGATTGGAGGGTGGGATCTCAAGTGTAAGGATCAACCTTCCACTTTGGAGAACCATTGGAGGAGATTTAACTCAGATATTCTCATGTTATTCAGCCTTCTCTACATATTTCTAGTTCCAGAGTTGCCGTAGCTGCCCAGCTACTTTGGCATTTTCATGTATTGCTGAAATCCCCAAGGGGAATGTAATAAAGAGCCCTTCGGGCATTTTGTTTCATTATAGATCTTTGTTTTCATATATTTATTAGTTGCAGATTTGTAATATAATAAAAATAAGCTTCAGCCTCCTATAAATAACGCTGAAGGGTTTCTGGGTCATTCTCTTGTCTTGCAGCACCTCAATCTGAAGGGATTTTCTATGTAAAATTGTTGTCTAACCTTTCTTAATGCCTATCCCATGTTCATAAACTAATTATATGATTTTTCATACTGTTTCACATCTTATACCTTCAAAAAATATGCTTCCCTTGCTTCAGTAAATTTCTGCATACTCAAGGTCATGGGAAATCAAGGTTTTTCTTGACTAGTCGGGAAGGAGGAACTATTTAACTTAGTAAAATGCATTTTTTTTTGCTGAAATTCGACATTAATGTCCTTCGTGACCTAATATAACATATTCCAGAACCTTGACCCTTAATTTTACACATATTTTATTATACACTCATTTTAGGGCCAAAATCCTCACTTTTCCCCAACTTTTTTCCCATAAAAGCTGAGTAAAGGTTGCTGCAGTATTTGGAGTGGGTTTCTGAGTGTTTTTAAACACTTTTTATGATATATGAAGCACAAATTCCTGAAAAATGTGTTTTTCAGGCATGATTTGCTGAGAAATCCATTTTCGAGATATTACAGTGGTATTAGAGCATAGTTCTGGCTCAGCCTGTGGAGCTAGTTATCTACAAAACCAGAAGAGAAACTTTGGGGAAATTATCACAATACCTACATTCTTACCTCCAATACCGAGTGAGAAACGGAGGCAGCATGATCATATACCCTTTCGAGACTATTTTCGTAAATGGAAGTCCAGGGGGGAATATTTCAGAGCAGCTTTTCCTTTCAAAGATTACTTTCACCTCAAGAAGGATGAAATTGAATGGAACAATGGGGGATCTAGCACGTAGAGTTCAAAGTTGCAGCATACCACTGGGAGGTCACCTTTTCCCATGTATGAGGGATCCACTGATCCCTGTGAGTCTAAGCCCAAGAAGATCAGAACATTGAAAAATATGAGTTTATTCTCATCTATTTTCAGATCGAGAGGAAATTCATCCACCTTTGAGGAGGTCAAGAATATTGAAGAAAAATAAGAGGAAGTACCATGCGCTTCCTATTCTCATCAAGAAGAAGATATTGAGCATGGAAGATATTTCGATCATCAGATTCTCAGTGATTACATTTTTTAGTATAGATATCAACCTAGAGCCTTCAAGGAGACTCTAGATTTTCCTCATTTCATCCAGCTGAAGGAAGAGAAGAGGCAGAAATCAAAGGCAATAGATTTTTGTTGTCTACCTTTGATGAGTTCATCTAATGCAAGAATTTGGGTGAGAAAGTTGGAGGAATTTTTCCTACTACATCCTGTAGTAGGGAAAGAAGCTGTTGAAATCTCAGCACTGCATTTGGTGGGTGAATCCTATGATTGGTGGTGCAGCCACTTGAGCCATGCAAGGGTTAAGAATTTTGCAGAGTTCACTCAAAGTTTGATCCAAAACTTTGGTGGAGAAAGAACAAAGAAAGAAGAGATCACATCACCTCTTGAGGAGGCTTGTGATAATGCTCTCCCACTCATGGAGGAGCAGCCACATGCATCAACAGTTGGGGCAGCCAACACTTTTGATTAAGGGACTCTTGTAGCCCTACAAGAAGTTCCAAATGCACATCAAGGTATGAAAAGATTTCCACATTCCATTGTTGCAGAAAATTCTTTTGATCAATGTGGAGATTTACTTTTGCATGACCAAGAGTCCAATCTCATTGCTACTATAGAGCAGCTTGGTTGCACTGGGTTGTGCAACATGGAAACACTCAAGAAGGAATCAAGCCATCATTTTCATGAGCCATTGTTGGATTGTACATCATATTGGAGGTTGGGGTTTGAAGCCTTGGAGATTGATGGTAGACATCTTGGAGTAAGAAACCTTTTCTCCTTTCAAGATGACACTTTCTCAATGAGCTCTTCTCAGCTCAAAGAGGAACTTCTACTTTCAGATCCAAGACCTCATTGGTTTTGGAAGACTATGGATGAAAGGGAGGTCTCAAGGAGAGATCTCATTGGAGATGCACTTCGACACGCCATGGAATGCAATGCTTTTCTTCCCTTCTCACAATAGTAGATAGAAGATGGAGGACATCTTAGGATGGATAAAATCTCTCATGCTTGTGTTGGACATCCCTTGAGCCATACACATCATGATGGGAGGTTTTTCCCTACCACCTATTTGATTCTTGATAGGGTCTCATTGATCCTTGAGAAGCTTACATTTCAAAATCCCATAAAGTGCAAAAATAGGAATTTGATTTGAGAGGATGGTAGCCCTCATGGGAGGAGTACCAGGATGAGGAGAAGAAGGAGACATCCACATGTGATTGAGTGGATGTGGTGGATGAGCAAGGAACTAGGAGGCTACTTACAGATCTATGATACAGGGCAGTAGGAGGCTTGGCTGCGCTGGTTACTCTTGAGAGAGTTTGGCCATCACTTGGAAAACACTCTTCCAAAGAGTGGGAGGATGGAAAAAAGATGGAAGGATACTTGCATCATTGAGCAGCATAGAGAATGGATGCATGATGTTGATGTGTCTTCATCACATGAGATGTATGATGGAAGTATGAGGAGGCAGCAAAATACTTTTTTGCTTTGCTTGGGAGAGCAAGGGAAATTTTTCTCTCACACTTTGTATGATGTTGTAGGAGGAGGGGATGGCACTATCTCCTTAGTCTTTGATGATGATTGGGAAGCACTTCCATCTTGGGAAGTATTCCACATTTGTTGCAGCATTATTGGAAGAATCTTTGACAAGGAGCATTTCAAAGAACATAGTTGTGTATTGACAGGAGCTTATTTGCATAAGCTCACAACGTTGTCACCTTGGAGTAAAGACTTATGGATGAAGTGTGCCCTGCAGAGATATGGTGGATCCATAACCCAAAGGTCCCATGATCACTTCATATTTGTTGCACTTGATGAACAAAGAGGAGGTAATGATGATAGAGACATCTATGGCATATTCTTCTTGACTTGGGTTTTCAAGCATAAGGAGGATTATCTTTTTGCAACACATGGTTCATTCTTCTTCATAGCATGCCAAAACACTATGAAGGACTCATGTATGGACCCATGTACCATCTTACTTCCAGCATATGGTGATAATCTTGTTTATACATTCATTGATTTGCACACTCTTACCATTCTTATACAGTGCATTTCTTCACAAGAGGGCAAGCTCATCAAATTGATCCATGAATTGTATTGGGCCAATCTACATGATGGAGGCAACCATCTCTTTTGTGGCCTTGGGAAAATATTTAATCACTACATGTATGTTCATTTGCTGCACTATAACATGTATCATATAAAGACATGCATGATTAACCATGTAAAAAGAAACATTTTCCCATGTACTCTTATCAAGCAACAACTTGTAAAACTACGTTGTCACTACGGGGAAAGCTGTTGGTACCTTCTTGCATCACTTGTAACCTTCAGCATTTTCTTTATTTTTCTGCTGATAATATCTTCATTTGCTGATATAAATCATATTTGTATGGGAGGCTTGATTATGAGGGAGACACATGAGCTGGATGTGTCCGTGAGTGGGAAAAATTCTCACAATTTATGCACTACATGTTCTAATGGGAGCATGAGAGGAGATATGGCCACCACAACCAAATGTTTGTTCTCTTTTGAGGTGGGCCATAAGACTGATATTCATCCATTTTATAGCCATGGGCAATTGCTTGATCATGTATTATTGTTGTTACATTCAGCGATTTTCTATCCTTTAGTAGATGTGATGAATCATGGACATTGCTTGCCATGTAATTTTCTGAAGTTGCAGTGGATGAGATTGCGTTGTATCCTTGTGATAAATTGTTTTCTTCATGTATCATCATGTAAAACCTTCAAAAAGCCTTTCATTAGGATGTTCCATGATGACCATGTCCTATTCTTCATGGATGGATTGTTTTGGGCCAACTTGTTCTTCATTGTTGGAGGAGCCTTCTTTGGAGGATTGTTCTTCTCTTTGCCATTGGAGGGCAATAATTTTGCAGCCCAGGATCAGCATACAATCTACACTTGTCATGAGTGGAGAGAAGGATAGCATGGGGTGAGCTATGATGCTTTCCATGTTCAGATTTTCATCCCACCTTCATTTCCAGAGCTTGAGGTGGAAGGAGATTTTCAGGACTTGCCTTGCTGGGAGGTGGCTCATTTTGTTTGGATGATTGCTTGCGGATGGAGGATCCACATGAGGGAGTTGTTCCTCGTTATATTCCAAACTCCATGCCCTGAGTGGAGGTTCTTCAGTTCTATCCTTGCAGTTGCTTGGGGAAAAACAACATTTGGGAGGGGAGGATTGTAATGTTCCAAATTTTTCTTCAATAAATTGGAACATTAAATTTTGGCTAAACTAATTTAGGAGATGAATAATTGGGTAAGGAGGGACAAATATAATAAAAAAATAAATAAAATCCCTCTAGTATGAAAAGGGATCAGCCATGGAACCATATTTCACACCCTCATGTGTGAAAGGAGATATTTTCAAAGAGGTTTGACGAAGTCAACCAGTGCAAGGTATGAGTTGGAAAGCACTACATAGGAGGGAAGCTGCTAGAGGAAGGGCCCATAAGGAGTCTCCAATTTCTATATAAATTGAGGGGAGGATATCTATTGGCATTCATTCATATGTTTATGATATTGAGTTGGTCATTTCGACTTCTTGAGCATGCTAGTTGTTTAACTAGTCTGCAACACTGTTTAGTGCACCGAGTGTCTCCATTCGGAGATCTCACCCTCAGCCCCGGGGGACTTCGAGTGCCTGCTCGGGTGAGGTTGTCCCATAATTATTTTGGTTCTATACTGAAGCATCATCCTCCAAGATAGCGTTATTGCTGCAACAACATAATACTATGTTGTAGGGTGTTGCCGTGGAGACTCCACAACACCACTTCCATTGCTTGTTTTTCAAAGGGGGAGTATTTATTGCCTTTGGAGGATCAGTTTGGAAGCTTGAGACCTTATTTGTAGATCTTGGCAATAGGCCAAAACATATTCTTGCCCCTACTACATAGTTTTATCCAATAGCTATGTTATTTTCATAGTGCATTTGCTGCGGGGTTTGCAGATTGATTGGAGGGTGGGATCTCAAGTGTAAGGATCAGCCTTCCACTTTGGAGATCCATTGGAGGAGTTTTACTTCATATCTTCTCATATTATTCAACCTTATCTACATATTTCTAGTTCCATAGTTGCCGTAGCTTCCCATCTACTCCGACATTTTCATGTATTGCTGAAATCCCCAAGGGGAATGTAATAAAGAGCCCTTTGGGCATTGTTTTTCATTATAGATCTATTTTTTCATGTATTTATCAGTTTCAGATCTGTAATATAATAAAATTAAGCTTCAGCCTCTTGGAAATAATGTTTAAGGGTTTCTGGGTCATTCTCTTGTCTTGCAGCACCTCAATCTGAAGGGATTTTCTATGTAAAATTGTTGTCTAACATTGCTTAATGCCTATGCCATGTTCCTAAACTAATTGTATGATTTTTCATACTATTTCACATCTTATACCTTCAGAAAATACGCTGCCCTTGCTTTAGTAAATTTTTTCATACTAAAGGTCATGTGAAATCAGGGTTTTTCTTGACTAGTCGGGAAGGAGGAACTGTTTAACTTAGTAAAATGCATTTGTTTTTGCTGAAATTTTACATGCATATATTTCTTGAACTAATATAACATATTACATAACCTTGACCCTTAATTGTACACATATTTTCTTATACACTCATTTTAGGGCCAAAATCCTCACTTTTCCCCACCTTTTTGCCCATAAAAGCTAAGTAAAGGTTGCTGTAGTATTTGGAGTGGGTTTCTGAGTGTTTTTAAACACTTTTTGTGATATCTGAAGCACACATTCCTGAAAAATGCGTTTTTCAGGCATGATTTGCTGAGAAATCCATTTTCGAGATATTACATCCAATATATAATGAGAAATGTGTTTGAGTTTTTTATATTTATTATAATATTTCATCCAATTAATTTTATTTGAACAAACATTTTTATTTCTAATTAGGATTTTAATTGAACAAAATTATTTATAGCTAGGTAATATAGATAGATTTATATTTTAAATATTTCAAAAAATATTTTTTATAAAACTTTTATATCAAATTTTATAATTATAATGGAGATGAATAACGGGTTTATGGTAATCCTTTAATTTATCATTGATTTTACTTGAAAAAGTTATATATTAAGTATTTTCATTAATAGTTTATATAGTAAAACCTCAAATAGTTAAAGGGAGGGTGGTGACCACTTTTTGTTTTATAGGGAGCAACAATGATGATTTTTTTCCATATATTCAAGAGTGAATGCATTTTTATATGTAATCTATAATATTCGATATAAAAACACATGTATATTTGACTTTTACAATTGTTGTAGAATTGAGATAATAAGAAATTATCCATATATAACTTTTGTGCAACCTTTAGTTATTATTTACAATAACATATTATATGACTTATGATTAGAAATGTTTTCTCAAGGTAGGGATTTTGTATAAATTGTTGTTACATACGTATTTTTAATATTTAGTTTTTAAAGTTTATTGACTTTAACATAAGTAGAAGAAACATATTGGAGGCCAAATATACACTTATAAGAATTTAATTTTTAGATTACTGCTTTTCTTATAGTATTGCACTTTCTATTGCTAAGTATTGAATATCCATAGTAGCTTATAACAACATTTTACATTTGTTATTTATCTTCTCATTTTTAGGTATTAAAAACGAAGTTAAAATAAAATAAAATAAAATGACACATACACACACACATATAACCAACCTAGATCCACCTTAACTTGAATCTATCAAACTCCCAAAGGGATCAAATATCTAAGGGTGAAAACCATTTCTTTGAGTGTAAAACTTCATGAAATTTTGTAACTCGAGAGATTTCAAGTAGAATCCCATTGCCTAACATTTGGGTTTGGCTTCTTTGATTTGAAGAAAATGCCTAAATTTTTTATTTAATAGTGAAAAGTATAACTAATTCTAAGTATCCCTGCATGATCTCTTCCCTCTGTTCATTATCTTAGTCAATCATAGAAGATCTCAACTTCATGAATGCATTTTTTTTATTTGTACTTAAAATGAATGAGAATATGTCTGGTCAAACATTTTCCACAAGTTGTTGACTTAAGCTATTTACCATGCCTCATTAATAGGAAATATGAACAAATTTCCTTCGCATTATACTATTGTTTCCAACCAGGAGTGAATTTTTCTCCCTTGTTTCATAAACCATGGATGAAAATCGTATGTTCTCTACCTTCGCTAACCATCATGAAAGCCCATTCCCATAGGAAGAGAATGATGAATCCAAAGACCTTTTTCCCAAAAGGTGGTTTAATATTGGTTTATAGTTATATGCAATGTGCATCCACTAAAAATATAACATGCTAGAAGCCTGCAAATGATAACCAAAATTTGGAAGGAATCCACATAGTCTTTCTTAATTAAGAAACCTTGATAAATAAAATCATAGATTCATGCATTCCCAATCTGCATAAGTCCATGAATTTTTGGATTCACTATCCCTACATGATCTTTTCCATCTATTCATTATCTTAGTCAAGCACAACATATCTCATATTGATGAAGGTAATTTATTTCTTGTACCCCAAATGAATGAAAATATGTCCAATCAAACATTATCCACAAGTTTTTGAGTTCCTCACTGAAGTGATATGGCGGAGAAATATTAAATTTACTTTTTGTTACCTTCTTTTCTACTTGTGGTTCAACATTTTGAAAAGTGAACTAATGAGGAGACTATAAGCAACATTGATTTTAGATTCCTAGACATTTTGGAGGGTAACAACATCAATTCCAGGTGTCGTCACAATTTGTGATGCCATTTAAATAACTAATAAATTATAGCATGGGTCATTAAGAGCTTAACCTAGATTCATTTGTCCTTAATGAAGTTGAAATTGCAGTAGCCCCATAACCTCACTTGGTCTGGAAATTGTTGATTAAGATAACACTGCTTTATTAGATTCTCTCAAATGAATCGCTCCAATATAACAGTCTCAAATTTTGTAGAAATATCACTGAGCGAAGTATCTTCAAATTCTAGAACTATTACTCATTTCCTTCCAAACCTGAGTAGATGTTTTAAAACAATTTTCATCAATATGTAATTAACCTTTGACCCAACTATCCAGTAAGAAAGTTAATCAAAGTACAGTAGCCACTAACCACAGGTTCCATATAGAAAATTGAGTACAGTTCCATATGTTGGAACATACCAGGTAGTTTCCCCATATGCTGGGAAGGTTTGAAAGTTTTAAGTTGTTAACCTTCATCTATAATCACTACTTCCCAGTTAAGGCATTTCGAAGAGCCCCGATCCACATGAAAAACTCATGGACATGTTAACAAAAGATGACGATAAATCAGATGCCCTCTTATGTACAACACCAAATATACATAAAAATCTCACCCAACAAATACATTTGAATTCTTTCCTTGGGCACAAAAAAAATGTGGATGGATCAGCTATATATTTTATCACTTGTTAAATCTCCAAGATTTTTTGATTGATCAGTCATATATTTAGAACTCGTTCAATTGCCATGACTTATATACATGGTTCCTTTGCTTTTAGTGATAACTTTGACAAGTGATTGTTTGTTGTTTATTCTCTCAATTTCTAGGCTCTTGCAACCAACATCTTTAATCATATGTGACTTTAATTCCATTTGTTGCAATGAATACATGTTGCTGCTAGTTATACCCTTTATATAACAACAATTAATTTGCCTGTTTTAACCAAAGTTTGCTAGAACCAGTAGCCTGTGATTGCAAATAATTTTTCCTGTAATCAATACTGCATATTTTTGTCACTAGTGGTGATGAAAAAGTCATTTTCCAATGAACCATATTTATGAACTTATAATTACTGATTGGCATCTTCTTTATACCAATGTTGAATAATATAGCATCCCTCAGTCCCTCTCACCTCAATGTTGTCCCTACTTGCAACTATGATTAGTCTCTAATACGTAATGTTTAGGCATACTGCAACTGACTACTCATGCAGTAACCATTGAAATTGTATACAACAAAAAACCTTTCAAATAATAATATTATGAGAGAGTGATAGAAAATAAAACGTTTCCAAGTAGAGGCCCATTGCCTAACATTTGGGTTTGGCTTCTATGATTTAAGAAATTGCCACACTTTTTGATTTAATAGTGAAAAGGATAAATAATGTGAAGTTATGCACTTTTAACATATCTCTAATTAATAATTTTAGCACATTCTTACATATATTTTCCTAATCTAAGCCAAAGTTAATACAATGTTTTCCATGAATGAAAAGTAGATGAAGCAGATAATAACTTCCCAGTTGGTATTACCAATAATCCCCACAGGAGCATTTTGAATTTTCCATTCTTGAAATGATGGAAATGACAGGCATCCCTTGGAATGATGTCTTGTGGAGCAATCTTGGAGATGAATGATATGGTAGAGTGACAACCACCACACACGGGGATATTTTTTATGATTTGGATAGATGTACTTGCGGAGGTATTTGAGGTAGAAGAGAGCATGGTGGCAGGTCTCTTCTGCCTCTGCTTTCTGTCATCCCTCCTAGGTATTAGCTCAGGGTGCATTTTCCAACAATTCTCTTTGTTGTGTCCCTCTTGCTCTCAATGTGCACAAGAAGGCTTTGCTCCTCTTCTCTTTGATGTTGCGGCTCTTTTTGAGTGGTCATTTTGTTCATGCGTCCCCTTGCTTTCAATATGCATGGCCTTCACACTGGCCTCATCGATAGTATAAATATCAAACAATAATAATGAATTCCTTATGTAACTATGTAAAGAACCAATATACTTAGTTAAAGTCTCTTGTGAATCTAATGAAATGTCCAAGTTCAAGGCTTATTTTCTAAATTATTCAGTGAAGTTTTTCACATTTTTCCCTTTGCCTTGCTTTAGGTGTTGTCATTCCATTAATGCCTTTTTCTTATAGCCCATTAGATAAAACTAATTTTTCAATGCAGAAATAAAAGTTGACGATGAGGAGAGAAGGTTACCCAGTTTTTTACTACCTTGCAATTTTCTCTCCCACCAAATGAAAACGGTGCCACCTAGTCAAGCGGATGTCGACTAGATATTTGCCTCATATTTCTTGACCTGTTGAATCCGAGAGTAGACCTCAATATGTATAATTCAATTGTTGAGATTTTCTGCTTTAAATTCTCCTGTATACATAGGCAAGTCAAACTTTGCATCTAGTTTAAGGAAAGGTTTCTTAGATGTATGCCTATGACGTCTGTGAAAATGATGAGAGGATGAAGAGGAACTATCACTAGAAGATGGAGAGGGAGGGGGCGCTTCTCCACCATCTCCATGATTTACTCATCCATGATCATCCACATATTTCTTCTCGAGCTTGATGGTCTTATCATACTCTGCAAACAATTTGTCTACTTTCTCTGCCACATTGTAGAATGCCTTGCGGTAATTCCAATCTTCTTCCCAATGAGCTTCCTCATCTACCATTTTTCCTCTTCATGGTGCATGTCCTGCTTCGAGATCAAAGGACCTAACCTTTCCTTTACATATTTGAGGCTTTTTTATAGTTAGCATGTACTCATGAAATTCACATCAACAAAGACCTACTATGATACCACTTGATCTAAGATATTTTTCTTATAAATACATAAATAATTACCTATTACAGAGCAGTTGAAAGTTATGAAACTTAAGCACATAAAATGAGGAGCAAAGATAACATAGCAAGCATGAGATCAAGACAAAAAAATTTGATTATGAAGTTCGTTCAATTTGGACTACATCTCTGGGCTCTGCTCAATAGTGGGGAGGCCTTCATTCATTAAGTGGAAAAAAGAAGAAGAAGTACAAGTAAAATTATATAAAGAACCCTTATACCTCCAATATGGAAAATTTCTGAAAAATGGAGAGCTATGATGTAGAAACGGACATCACTATTGAGTTCTTGTCACTGAGAGGTGTAAAATCGACATAAAATTTCTCCAAAGCTGACACTCGTAGGTTCTGCACCCCAAGGAATATTTTTGATGCCGCTAAATATTCCTTGGGCATGGTTTCGCCCCTTTGGCATGCTCGTGGTTTCTCTCCTGGTTGTTTTTCCTTGCCTACACTCTACGAGAGTTGGCTTTTATACCATTTGGTTGGCGGACCTTTCAAGTTCCAGCTGTTTGGCACATTGGTAAAATGGGAAAATTTTTAAGGAGTGGTTGGGGGATCAAACTCGTCGCTCCCCATTTTAGTACTCTGTTGCACATTTTCGCTTTGTGTTACATATTGAGACCGCCCACTTGGGGGCTGACCACATGGGTCGGGTGGGTTCGACCCCCTCTAGTCCCATATTCCACATTGCATCTGTGTGGTGTGATCCATATGTATATGGTGTGGGTAGTGGGCGGGTCTACTCCACATGGCCTGGCCAAACCACACCCCATTGATATTTTTCTGTCGATCCATGGTGGTGGTTCCGGGGGTGATGGGGTTGACAACCCACCCCCAAAAAAAATTGATATTTATTATAATATGGTTGTGGGGTGCCGGGGTTGGTGGCTGCCACCCATTTTTTTATATATTTTTTTAATATTTTCTTAAAACCATATCCAATTTTTCAAAATTCTCGAAACCGGAGGTTATTAGGAAAGTTAAGTAGCCGAAAAAATTCTCCCGCTTCTTAAGTGCAGGGTTCCCTGCTGGTTGATAGTGAAATTGTAGGATACTTAAACTTGGCCCAAGTCCAACTTTGACTAAAATTTTTACTCGCTCTAACTTCTTCATACAGCCTCATATTGAAGCACCATTTTCATCGTTGGATTCAAAACGGAGAAAAAATCGACATGGTCTCAGTCTTATTGTCATCTAGTCACTTTGATTTTTGAGAAATTTTAAAGCCACTTGTACTTGGAGATCCTCCTGATCAGTTTTTTCTTCAAATAATTTCAAAATACATTTAATTATAAGGCAATATATATCCATCATTATCAAATATATAGAAAGTGAAAATAAGGATCAAATCTCTTAATGTGAAAACCTATTTTATACTGCAAAACTTAAAAAACGTTTGCACCTCAAGAGATTTTATCATCTTAGCGCTTACTAAAATTGTGGTTGAGATCAATTTATATTTGTAAGTTTGTAATCCCAAAATATATTTGTTAGATTCACACAAAAATGACAGAAAAATATATTTCAAAAAACGTCAAAATGTAAAATAATGAGACTACTTAAAATGTCTCAGTTATAAGAATTTATTTTTTTCAATGGATTTATTTTAAACCCATATAATATGTACTTAACTAAAATTGAAATATTTTATTAACATGGGCATTGATTTTTTTTTTGTAAGTCGAAAAATTCTATTAATTCTTCAAAAGATTACATTGTGCTAGTTTCATAATCAAAATGTCTCCAACCTCATTCTGAATAGACTTGTAGGCTAGGAGGTACTAAAAAAGACATAAAGATAAAACTAGAGGATTCCATGCATGCTTCCCACAGTAGATAATATTTACCCAAGATCCAAAAGAAACTAACCATCATTCCTGCACATCATCGTTCCCCAGATCTAGAGCATCTAGTACATCACCTAGCGGTAGAGGTTGGTGAAATTCCTCATGCACGTGTACTTCCATGTGTGCCAAATGTCCCTCGAGATGATTCTACCTATCCTTTATCCGCTTCTTCCCATGCTAAAGAGAAACCCTTCAATCCATCATGTGCCACTAGTTACAGAGAAAATCATTCATAAAGGCTATGAATTAATTATGGTTTCCATGTTGGTTCTCAGCTAATTTCTCAACCATTAGAGTGACCTGATGCAACTTAGCTTCAATAGAATCAATTGGGGAAGAAAGATCCACTCTACCAAGAGAGCTAGCCTACTAGTATATCTTCCCACCAATGTCTCGTTGATCCACTGAATGGACCGCTCTCATGCCTTGAGGATCAACACCCATTTGTGCACATCCTCTTTTTCATTGCATCTCTTGCCATGGTTCCATTTCTACCAAAATTCCAAATGACCCACACCCTGTAGTTCATCTCAAGAAACCCTCTCTTTCGACCCAACCCTTGGACCTACAACACTGCATAGGTTTCTGACCCCTTCCCCACCTTGACCCCACTCACACAATCTTCTCACACTCCCCTCACACAAATAAATGACAAATAGACATGGCTTGAAGCCACTCTTTAGGATCGATGGATCACCCCCAATACAACTTTCCCGTAGGCCCAACATCCATAGGTTGACAATTGGCCCTTTAAAAGAAAAAGTTGCTAGCCAAAAGACAACCACACCTACTGACAACGCCTGCGATGGTAGAAAATCTAGCAACGTCATAATCCTAAATGAAAAGGAGAACATAAACAAAACCATAAGACTTTACCTGCACTACAATGAAATTGATAGAGCCTCAAACCAAGTGGCATATGACCTAAGTTTCCTAAGGTGCATCCGACTCATGTTGCAACAATTGTCCACAAACAACTTCCTATCATAGCAACCCAGGTTCCCAGGTATCTGAATTTGAAACCACCTCTAGCGCTAGCTACACACTATACTGCTAAAAAATATAACATTTTTTATAGATTGACGCCAAGGAGGGTGGTGTGGCCTGAGAATTAAGCCACCTTGTGCACCTAAGGAGCTACCATCCTCCACAGAATCCACATTCATCTCCTGTAATTGAAAATGATATCCTCGACCATGAAAATAACAACTTAATCCCAAATGTTCTTCAAAATATTCATGAGGCTCGCGCCATATGAGGTGTTCCCAAAACACTTTCTTATCATTAATGATGTATATTGGGGGTATTAACACCCCTGTCCTGTTGCGCCAATCATCTTTTTGTCACCCCCATTGAGGGGAACATTGAAATATTTTATTATAGTCAACATTAAAAAAAAAAGATTCCTTTATTGAAATATATTAGTTAACATGTATATTCAAATAGTTTATTTAAATCATATATTGAAATATACAACTTCTTCACTCAAAAGCACACACACACACACACACACACACACATATATATTTCATTATAGGTAATATTTTTTGGCCATTGCAAAAATATTATGGTAGTTCTTCCTTCATTTAAATACTAATAAAATAATTTCAACATTTCGAGTTACAATTCATTCTATTATAAAGAAGTGTTGAAAAGTAGCATAGTCCCTTCTATTCTTGATATGTATCAAGTTTATATTAATTGTATATGTAACAGGATTATGTAGGTAACTATATTCTTTACATCAATTACTATTTTGATTATATATTTTGGAAACAACAAAAAGAAGAACTGAGACCAGTAATAAAATATGGGAAAGAAAACTTCATAGTAGCAGGTTTTTACAAAGAAATAGAGGAGGTTAGTAGAATGTACTTTAACGAAGCCTTGGAGAAAAAAAATCTTGATGAAGCAATAAAAATAATGAAATAATTAAAATCTTTGGAAAATTAAGTGAACACAAACCTTGCATGGCAATTTTTTCTACTAGAGTCTTGTCTTCTACCAAATCGTATTATAAAATAAATTTTGTATAAAATTTATATCACCTTTGAGAGTGTAAACTTTTGTGATCCATATCATATTAAAAAAAATCTTTCGGGAAATCATATGAGAAATTTTAGAACCGACATGTTTCAAACTACGTGATTATCGTGATGATGAACTACATTCAATAATTCGAAATGCATCGGTTCTAAAATTTACTGCTTGATTATCCTGATGATGAAATACATTTAATAGTTCGAAATGCGTCAGTTCTAAAATTTCTCATGTAATTCCCCAGAAGATTTATTTTAATTTTATATCACCTTGTCATATTTATAATGTCTTAAAGTCATAATCTATTGAATCCCATAAATAACTACAAGCCAATATCATGCTCTATCCATATCATGCTAATTTAAATACTTCACCAAATTTGCTATTTTCTGATGGTAATTGATTTTGGAAATATTGTGAAATTTGATAAGGAAAAATGTTTATTTAATCTTACTCCTATTTTTTAGATTTTGAAATATTATGCTCAATTTTGCAATATTCCTCAAATCTGAAGCTTAATTGTAGCTAATTTGAAATTTAATTGCAGAGGAATACTAGCTAAGTAACCATGCAAAACGATTAAATGAATTTAATTTTCCATAGTACTTTTTGAATTAGTTAATTCTTTTCATTTATGTGCATTTAGATATATGCATTACAACCCATTCTAGTGGAACGTTTTCGCGGTGATTATTGAATTTCAAAACTCACCTGACTATTTTCATCATCTGACATATTCTATGAATCATTAGACATTATATAAATAATATACATGAAACAGGTTGTAGATATTCTTCAAACATAACTGTATTTTTACTGGTTCTTTCAGTTCATTATTTGCACACTCCATGGTTTCTATAATCAAGGAATAATCAGTTCTTAGTTTCTAACTTGTTATCACAACTTCCATGGTTATTCCATGAACAATATGTTCAAATTTAAAAGCTTGAAATTAAAGCCCTTTGTTGCAGAGAAAACCTAATCAAGATTCATTGCTGGTGTGTAAAGTAACTCACATGGTTAAAGCGTGTTTGAATTTGACAAAACTAATAAACTAAATTTCCACTAAAAAAATGGTCTTATAAAATAATAAGTTGGGCAGTGATAATTAAACAAATTCCATCATGACTGATAACATGTTAACATGTTAGAACATTAGATATTGTTTATTCATATGTGTTTAATTTTGACCAAACTAAACTTCCAAACAAAATCACTAGGAAAAATAATAAGTTCGGCAATGTGAATTGAACAAATTCTATTCTCAAAGATAACGTGTTAAAATATTATGTGTGGTTTAAAGATGCATGTATTTTGTTTTGGGATGCTTTTTCAATGAATATTACTGATGCAGATTGGGGGTCTGTTTTGGGATTTTTAATATTGTGCATCCTTCTTTTTTATTTTTGAAGTATTATTTTTATTGTATAAAATGATCTTATTCTTTATTTTTAATGGTCTAATCAAGATGTAATAAGATTTGACATCTTTATGTCATTTCTATTTGAGTTAAAGATGGCAATTTTGCATAGAATTAGAAGAAATTTGAAGAAATATTTTAGTTTCCTGATCTTTTAATTTCTTATTATACATATGATACCTAGTTATAACTATCCTCTCAATGAGACTTGATTCAATCAAGAGAATATGATATGGAGTATTTCATGTAACCTTGAGATGGTAAATTCTTTTAAATCTATTGTATCTTCCTCCACGACTATCTAGAAACAATACAACCCCAAACCTCACATCTATATAAGATAACAGGAGTGATGAGATTTTCAAATAGAATTGTCTATTTATTTATTTTATCACATATCTAAATATTTGTGTACTCACCATTATTTTTGAACCCATAATAAGCTTTCCATCTTCCATTTTCTCAATGATATAATTTCAACTTAGCTTGTGATGCATTTCAAATTTCTCTAATTAGTTGTTGTCAGATATTAAAGTATCATATATGATCTTTTTGGATTTAATTATCATGACTTTGGTGTTTTTACTATTAAAAATCATACCGAGCATTTCAATTCCAACATATTTGAGTGAAAGAACTTGCTCTAAATAGTTTTTGTCATATATGAAAGTATGATATATGATATTTTTGGATTTAACTATCATAACTTTAATTTTGTTGCTATTAAAAATCATACCCATATTGGAGCATACACCGTAGAGAATTCTTTGTTGCTTTCCAATATTGTAATGGCTCCTCACCAACATTGCCTACATCTTCCAAACATTCTTCTAGCTTCAGGATGTAAATGCCAAAAGCAACATGGGATAAGGGACATTGTTTTTTGACTTTGATATTACATTTAATTTCTTCTGGTCAACCCTTATGGTCCTAAACTTGAAAATAACATTCTCAACTTGTTAGAACAACCCTCAGGTGGAAAGGAAATATTATGTCCTCCAACCAGGTTAGCACTTAGGAGGGAAATGTGAATTGTTACAATAATATTTCTACATAGAAATATATTTTATATTATTTAAATATATCACATTTCTCCTTATTTCAAAACTCTAATATTTTTTTTGTATGAATAACCACACCATATATCATAAGGAATTATACTCACATTAGCGGAAATTTCAACTTAAAAGTGCTCATGAAATTTTCATGTATTTTTCATGTCATAATATGTAAACCAATCGAAATCCTTTAAATTTAAAAAGAGGTACATGTAAATATTTTGGAGGGAAAAGAAGAAAAAATACTTTTTAAAATTGTATTTTTGGCTTATCTCTGTATAGGATTATTCAAATTTCAAGTGTAGACACTCTCAAAAGTATGCATAATGGGTACTCTTTGGATGTGGAATTTAATTTAGCATCCAACAAGTGTCTACACTTGAAATTTGAGTAAGCCAATAAGGAGATAAGTCAAAAATACAATTAAAAAAAATAATTTTCTTCTTTTCTCTTTCAAATTCACAACTCTTATTTTATTCTTTTAACTATCATTTTATTATTTTTCCCTAAGAAGCCACTTTAGGCTGAAATTTCCTCTAATGCCTAATTTTTAGGGGAAAAGAGTAGTAATTTTTAGGGAAAAAGAGAAGTAAAGAATCAAATTTGCTTATTTTTTAAGTGTGAGAAAAAATTGAAATCATATTCACCTATTTTCAAACAAAGGGGACAAACTTTTGTCATAGATAGTTTTCAAACTTATAGTATTTGATGTAATGAAGTGTTTGAAAGTTTGATATACTCCATTGTAAATTGTAATATACCACAAGATTGACCATGGAGAATAAAATTATCTTGTATGTTTTTTCATCACATTATTGTATTAAAATCTATGATATAAAATGTATACATAATTTCTTTAATTAAAATATCAAAAAAATAACATTATATATTTTTTAATAATATTTTATTAACTTTTTATCATTTTCTGTGAACAATTTTTTTTTATAATTACATATATAATTAAAATGGTCCAACATATAATTAAAATTTTCCAATATATAATGGGAAATATTTTTGAGCTTTTTATTTTTATTATAATATTGGATTGAGTTAATTTTATTTGAATAAACAACATTATTTCTACATAGGCTTTTAATTCAAGCAATTTATTTTGATTTATAAATTTAAATTTTAAATATTTTAAAAATAAATTTTGTATCAAATTTTATAACGATAATGAAGATGAATAATGGATTTATGGTAATGATTTAATATATCATTGATTTTACTTGAACAAGTTATGATTATAGCAAGTGGCCTCCTTAATAATTTATAGTAAAACCTCAAATACTTAAAGGTAGGTTAGTGACCACAACTTTAAGTTATTATTTACAATAATATATTATATGATTTACTATTAGAATTTTTTTATCAAATTATGAGTTTTTATATTAATTGTTGTTACATATTTTTTTTAATATTTAGTTTTTAAATTTTTTCTACTTTAAAATAGGTAGAAGAAATATATACGTCAAATTGTTAATCTAGGTTGTCATTCATGTCAATAGTTGATGACAGGGGTTGGGATGGAAAATATTCTTGAAGATGCCAGAGGATGATTACAAATGATTAGAACTCTTGTTTAAGATGTCAAGACACAAATGAAGTGTCAATCATGTATCTTGATGATCATAATGGAAGACTACCATATCAGTGCACTTGATGAAGGACTAGAAGACATACACATGATGACATGTCCTACCTCCAATCATCTTGATGATAACACTACATGATTGCATGTCCTACCTCCGATAATTTGATGATGACATGACAAATATCCAATAATGTGAAGCTTGATGTCCTTATGATGAAGACTACATAATGATGCTACATTTGATTGATGAAATATCTATGCACTATTTTAAGGACATCTTACCTAATGACCCTATGTTGAAGAAGACAAGGACATGATGGTGGTGATCCTATATTGAAGAAGGCTAGGACATGATTATGAAGACAATCAACAAAGAAATCAAACCATGAAGAAGCCCTACACTCAAAAGCATTCTTCCCTACCTCCATTTCTGCACCCATAAATAATCAGTGACATTAAAAAATATTTTTCGCTACCTTAGAGGAAAAATTCCTTAATGAAACCTACACCATCTTGAAGAGCATAATGTTTCCTTTCCAATGAGCTATTACTCAGCCCGAAACTCCAAGCCGTTTGAAAGTTATTGATTTTTCAAGTTTAAGGTAAAATTTTGTCCTTGAGTGATCCAGGTGGATATTGGTGGTCACCCACCTATTCCACTTGGGGCTCCACCATTGTCTATTTCAGTTTTTCATTTTTGGCACAGTTTACTATTTTTAGCAGTTTTTCGGGTCCTAAACTTCCGGAGCCGTTTTGAGGCCCTAAACGACATTTTTTGGGAAAACGGAGAGCAACATGGGTCCATGGATCGATGTTGCTCATTCCAAATTTGTAGTCCTCGGATAGATCTTTCTAACGAGGTATGGTATGCGTCAAACGGAGATCGTATGCCAAAGTTACGCCCCTGGGAAGTTGAAACACCAATTTACCCAAACGGGGCCCATAGTTTTGGCGCTTCATCTCCTAGGGTTAGGGTTTTGGCTGTTTAGGATTTCCCATTGTTTTTAAATGATAAATAGGCCCTCGAGCCTCATTGTAACTCAGTTCAGAGGCCTGTAGCCGCCACATCTCTTCTCAGAGATAGCTACCAGCGCCCTAGCTAGTTTTATTTCCATTCTGTCTGTAAGCAAATTTCAGCTCTTTGATATTAATGAAATGAAGTGTTATTTCCGCTGCATCTCTGTATTTATGGTTATATGTTTATTCTGTTGCGTTCCTGCATAAATCCGGATCAGTGGTATCAGAGCGGTCTGCTTTTTCTCGATCCTTCTTTGCATGTCCCCAATGAGGTCGGGGTATAAGGAGCTAGGACTCGATCTGGTGGAACCTTTGCAAGATCAGCCTCGCAAACCTCAATGGACGCCCATGGGGGATAAAAAGAAAGATGAGGGAGCCAGAGATCCTATCAAAATATTTCTCGAGGAGGCCCTCAAAAAACAACGGAACGCAATGATGGATAACTTTGCTCAGATCCTTCAACGGCTACCCACCGGCAGCGCATCTGCATCCAGCAGTCACTCTGGAGGCGCGACTCCTTTTAAGGTACAAGTAATTTTTGACATTCCCATATTTGAGGGTCAAATAGACGCAGATGCCGTAGATAGATGGTTGAATCTGTTAGAAGGATATTTCTCGGTTCATGACTTTTCAGACCAGGAGAAGATTATTTTTGCACTCCTCAAAGCTACCCCCCATGTTAAGGACTAGTGGGAAACCTACTGTGAGAACAAGGACTAGACAGAACCCTCTCTGTTCTCGGCCGTACCAACTTGGAATTCTTTCTGAGACGCCGTCAAGGAACAGTACTATCCCGTGGGGAGCTATGAGGACAAGTACATACAATGGACCACGCCGCGACAACAAAGGGATCAAGATGTGCATGAGCTGACGAATCTGTTCCATACCCTACGCACAAAGTTGGGTATCAAAGATTCAGAGAAACATTTGGTGCTAAAGTATCACACTGCCTACACATATACCAAAGGAAATGGAGTTCCTCGACATCTCCTCGCTTGGTACGGCATACCGGTATGCTGCCAAGATTGAGCAGAAATTCAAGCAGAAGAAGCGAGACTTTGGATCTGCGAATCAAAAGCAAGGGAAAGGTACTTCCAAACCGCAGAACAAAGGACCGAGCCAAGGCATGGCGGCTAAAGACAACTCATCGAAGCCACAAGAAAAGAACAGCACCGCAAAGCCAAAGAAGGACACTGGAAAGTGGTGTGAGTTCCATAAGAGCTCCACTCACAACACAAGTGAGTGTCGGGCCAAGCAGTCGCTAGTGGCCGAGATGAGGGCTTCTGAGTCAGATGCATGCTCTAACTCCAAATCAGAACCTGAAAAGGGGAATGAAAAAGGGAAACAGATTATTGATGCGGAGCCCAACGCCACTGTTGCCACTACAAAGGTCCAGAAGGAGGAACCCGAAGATCCAGAGGAGGAGGAACGTCTCTTCCACTCCCAGATGTGGGTAAAGGGCTCCCCTGTACAGTTCATTGTCGACAATGGGAGCCAAAAGAACCTCATTTCAGCAGACGCCGTGAAGCGGTTGGGCTTGTCGACCACAGCTCACCCACATCCATACACCATCGGGTGGCTTCACCAAGGACGAGATCTCCGCGTCAGCCGGCAGTGTCGCCTTCCCTATAGCATCAAGCCCTTCACGGATGAGGTATTATGTGACGTTGCTCCTATTGATGTTTCTGATGTATTATTAGGACAACCATACTTGTGGAAGCGTCATGCCGTGTATGAGTCTCGACCTCGTGCTGTTATTATTACTTTGGGAATTAAGTTGTATAGGATACCAGAGGTACCACCTCCTACGACTGTCTCTTTGGTTACTGCAAAAAAATGTAGTAAGCTCATTTCCCAAACCAGGAAATTCGTTTTCCTGATGATCTGCCCCCAGGGCAAGAAGAAGACTGTGGCCACGACCTCCAGACAGGGCCCCTCTGCACGACAACAAAAAATGGATAAGGTTGTGGAGGAGTACGGGGACATCTTCACCTCACCTGACAAACTTCCTCCAATCGTCAAGTCAACGCTCCCTTCAGGAGGACCTCAGCAAAGCGCTGCTACCCAATGGATCGATCGATTTGCCGCTCTGCTTTGGAGAATGATGAAATTAAGAGCATGTATTCAGAGTCACAGAAAGGCCGACATCAAAGCCAAGTTCATCACCCCGTGGGAGCCCGATCGTGTTGGTACAAAAGAAGGATGATGTGGAGACTTTGTACGATCATCTAAGCGAACAAGATCATTGTCCCTGTAGTACCCAATCCCATGATTTGATGACCTTCCACCTTAACCTGGGCAAAAATTTTTCAAAGAAGATCGACTTGAAGTCTCGGTATCACCAAAATTAATCGAATCCGACAAAAGGGAAGACCGCTTTCAAAGCCAAGGAAGGCCTTTTCGAATGGTTGTTCATGCCTTTCGGGTTGATGAATGCTCCCACAACCTTCATGAGGATGATGGACGACATCTTGTGGCCATTCACCAACTCATTTGTAGTGGTGTACTTGGATGACATTCTGATCTTCAGCCAGACTTTGGAAGAGCACCTTCACCACATCCGACAAGTCCTCCAAACACTGCGGCAACACAAGTTGTGTGCCAATTTGGAGAAGTGCACTTTTGGCATGACCCAGGTTCAATATCTGGGATACATTAATGATGAAAGGGGGGTGCATGTGGATCCAGCCAAGATCCAAGTCATTCGGGATTGGCCAGCCCCAACCACTATAACAGAGCTTCGCAGCTTTCTGGGTCTTGCTAATTTCTACCGTAGATTCATGTTGGGATTCTCTCATATCACTTGGCCCTTGAGTCAAGTCACTAAGGGAGGAGCGAGAGAAAAATTCTTTTGGTCAGAACCTCAACAGAAGGCGTTCACAGAATTGAAAAATCGCCTCTGTTCTGCCCTAGTGCTCACATTACCAGACTTGCAACAGCCATTTGAGATTGAGATGGATGCCTCTGACTATGCTATCAGCGCTCTACTCAACAAAAGGACATCCAAATTACATTTCGTAAAGAGACAGCTACTGGAAGGCGCCAGGCACTCCCACATATGACAAAGAAATGTACTCCATTGTGCAAGCTTGTCGACAATGGAAGCATTACATTTTGGGGAAGGAAACAATCATCCACACAGACCACAGGCCCCTGCAGCTCATACAGACACAAGGGAAGTTGCAGAATGATCGCCATCAGAAGTGGTCTACATATCTGCAACAGTTTCATTTGAACATCAAGTATAAGAAGGGTAGCACCAATCATGTTGCAGACTGCCTCAGCCAACCACCGATCGTGGCACTCACCACTGTGCTCAACTCTTGTGGGCACGAGACTTCTGATTGGCCACTTCTCTATGAGAGTGACCCAGAATTCGGCCAAACTTACAAGGCACTCTTGGGGGGTACGCAAGTTCCAAATTTTCACCTCCAAGATGCACTTTTATGTCACATGGGACACTTTTGTGTTCCTTCAAGCGAGCGTGCCAAGATGATATGGGAAGCACACTACAGTCGAGTCGCTGGGCATTTCGGGGTCGAGAAAACAGTAGCAATCCTGCAGAAGTATTTCTATTGGCCGAACCTTCGAAAGGATGTCGAGAAGCACATCAGATCCTGCACTGCTTGTGCCATTGCCAAACCGGCCATCAAGAAGCAAGGCCTATATACTCCTCTACCTACCCCTAGTCGACCTTGGGAATCCATCTCCATGGATTACATGTCGGGCTTGCCTTCTACTAAGTAGGGAAATGACTGTGTTTTTGTGGTCGTCGACAGATTCTCGAAGATGGCCATTATGGCGGCCTGCAAGAAGAATATCACAGCAGAAGCCACTGCTAAACTCTTCTTTGAACGAGTGTGGGTGCACTTTGGGATCCCACAGTCTATCATATCAGATCGGGATAGTAGGTTCCTCAACACATTTTGGTCCAGCCTCTGGTCGATGTTGGATACCAAGCTCACCAAGTCCACAGCTTTCCATCCCCAAACAGATGGCCAGACAGAGGTCGTCAACAGAATGATTGTACACATTCTGCGCATGCACAATTCAAAGCATCCACGCACATGGGACGAGAGCCTCCCTTATGTACAACATAGTTATAATCGGGCTCTCCACAGTTCAATCGGCCATAGCCCCTTTCAGGTGGGCTTGGGATTCCAGCCACTATGTCCCATTGACGTCGCCATGCCATTTGCAACTGCTCAGGCCAATTCAGCTCATGTCCAGTCTGAAGTTGACAAAGCCAGTAGCTTCATCGAGCGCATTCAACACATCCGCCAACAAGTTCATGATATATTGGACAGAGCCAATGCCAAGTACAAGCAACGCCATGATCAACACCAGGTGCCACACAACTTCCAGGTGGGTGACAAAGTATGGCTACATTTGCAGAAGGAGCGCCTCACTGGACCCCACCGCAAGCTTCGCCCGCTCCGATACGGGCCGTACACCATCACCAAGGCTGTAGGGAACAATGCATTCGAGCTCAGCATTCCACCATTCCTTGGTCTGCACCCAGTCTTCAATGTGGATCGCCTTCGTCCTTACTTCCCACCTCTACTGGACACCTCGGACATTGCAGAACAACTCACACCAAAAGAGTTAAATCCAGACTGCATGGAACAGGCCACCACAGATTGTATCATGGACATGCAAATCAAGAACACTCGCCAGCAGAAGATCCAACTATATCGGGTTGTCAAAGCTGGCCAACTCCTGCACCAAGGAAAGTGGTTCACCAGGGACCAAGTTCAGCAGAAATTTCTTCATCTCATGGAGGAACTTAACGCAATGGGGACCATTGCTTCCTAAGGGGGGAGGAATGATCCAGGTGGATATTGGTGGTCACCCGCCTATTCCACTTGGGGCTCCACCATTGTCTATTTCAGTTTTTCAGTTTCGGCACAGTTTACTATTTTTAGCAGTTTTTCGGGTCCTAAACTTCCGGAGCCGTTTTGAGGCCCTAAACGACGTTTTTGGGGAAAACGGAGGGCAACATGGGTCCATGGACCGATGTTGTCCGTTCCAAATTTGTAGTCCTCGGATAGATCTTTCTAACGAGGTATGGTACACGTCAAACGGAGATCGTATGCCAAAGTTACGCCCCTGGGAAGTTGAAACACCAATTTACCCAAACGGGGCCCATAGTTTTGGCGCTTCATCTCCTAGGGTTAGGGTTTTGGCTGTTTAGGATTTCCCATTATTTCTAAATAATAAATAGGCCCTCGAGCCTCATTGTAACTCAGTTCAGAGGCCTGTAGCTGCCACATCTCTTCTCAGAGATAGCTACCAGTGCCCTAGCTAGTTTTATTTCCATTCTTTCTGTAAGCAAATTTCAGTTCTTTGATATTAATGAAATGAAGTGTTATTTCCGCTGCATCTCTGTATTTATGGTAATATGTTTATTCTGTTGCGTTCCTGCATAAATCCGGATCATTGAGCCGACCTGTGCTAGCCTACTCATGTCGGCCTAATCGAGAGACGTGCCCCTTCACTTTGATGAATGGAAAACACTATAGATACATAGTTTTATCCTCATTTTAGCCATCATATTTTGGTGATATTTTCTGAGATTGAGTACATAATTAAAAGGAGGTCGGGGAGCACATTATAGAACACAGTTTGGGTAATTTTTTAAGAAGCCTAAGGAGGAATAATTCTGTGGTATTTTGGATATGTGGAGAAACTACATTGTAGGAGACTTCAGATTTATGACAGAATTGTGGAGTAGCTTCAGGATAGAGCTCGAGTTAGCTCAGACTTAAGTAACTATTTAAATCTCATTGAAGGCTCAGAATTTGGACAACATCTGTAGTAGTCTACGGGTTCAGAATAGTGTTGTTGAGAGGTTTTTATTTGAGGATAGATCTATGGGCAGTTCAAGTCAGTGCATGAAACATTATAGACCTGTGATGCATAGTTTGGAGCATTTTTCCTGGCATCGTTGAAGCTTTTGAGCATTTTTCTTGAGATATTTCAAGAGCAGCTTATTGGGCATTGTTTAGAGCATACTTGGACTAGTAGCTGTCAAGTGTTTTTTGAAGACAATTCTAGAGGGTGTTTTATGAAAGTATATGAAGTTGTATTTGAAGCAGTTTATAAAGCATAACTAAAAGACATTTTGTCTACTTTCAAAGCAGCTGGTGAAGAAACTATTTGGAGCAGGGTCTTGCAGACCAGAAGCAAAGTTGAGTGATATTTTTGGAAGCCATTTCTTGTGAAAGAGTTGTGAGGACTAGAACCATAATTTTAAGAAATCTTTGGAAATAGTTTTTAGAGGCTTGGATCACTGCCTAGAAAATCAGATAGTCCTCTACCTTCGCTCTAAGCAATTAAAAAGGAATTGAAAGACATATTCTTGAAGTGTTGAAGACTTAGAGTTGACCTTGGAGCCATTTGAAAACATCTTGAATACGTGAAGTCTTGTTGAAGTAACTTGTTAAATATTTGGTGTTCATACCTATTAAAGACACTTATAGAAGTAGATTGTGGAGACATTCTTGAGGACATTGTTTGACCTTGTAATGCATGTTTAAACCCCTCATGGAATGACCTTGAAGAAGGTTCCAAATTGAAGATATTTTATTGAGAAGCCTTGAGTGATCTTGGAAGACGATGATGCATTGATGAAGCCATCATGAGGTAACTTGGATAAATTGTTTGGTACTATGAAGAGTAGTGGTGACACCTTGTAACAAGAAAATATTTTCGTTGATGATGTGACATGGAGACTAAGTGTGTCAGAGCTTGTTTAATAAGAATTTGGGAGCCGTGAAGAATAACCAAAGATATTTTGACAAAGTGAACTATCGGGTTGGAGCCCAAGAGGTTGATGCCTGATAGAGACAAGGTTGTTGCCTTGAAAATAGGGTTGGAGTCCTCAAGAAACCATGTGGAAGCCTGTATGAGAGATAGGGTTGGAGCCCTGGAGGTTGGTGCCTCAAATTGACAAGGTTGGAGCATTGGAAAGACCAAGTTGGTGCTTGGCATAATACAGGTTGGAGCCTGGAATATTGGAGTCTTCATGGAGGGTTGGAGCCCTATATCATTATTGTACTTTACTTATTGTAGAGAGGAAATTATTAATTGTATCTATTCCATCATTTTTCATTTTGTATTCTAAATATAAGTGAACTAACTGGTAAAATTAACAATTGAAAAGAAATACTGATTCACCTCCCTCTCAGTATTTCCAACAGAGACAACTTAAATGACTAGATATATAATTATAATCATTTAATTTTTGGATAACTATTTTTCTTATAATATTGAAATTTCTATTGCTAAATATTCAATATCCATAGTAGCTTATAAACAATGTGTTATCATTGTCATTTATCTCAAAGTTAGCAAATTCAAATTCGAATTCGGATTGATTTGATACAGAATAATTAGATGACTTAAAATTCAATATGGAAAAAATTTCGAAGTATACCTCTTAGAGTTATTAAAATATATTATTTTTGCATAATTTAAAATATTCACATGAATAATTGTAACTTTCAAATCCCCATAAACTATCTTACAATTGTTTACATTTTTTTTTTAATTACAAGTATTGCAAATAAAACTATATATTGTATCAAAATATGTAATGATATAATTTTATATTTAAAATAACAAAATGTATGAAAATTTTTATATTCATTCACTAAATATAAATGAAATTTCCTTACCAATTTTATATTAAAATAAACCACATAAATTTTATATTATCAAAACTTTTAAATTTTAAATAAAATCATATAGTCTTTATTTTTACAAATCCATTATCTAAATAAACTATTCTATATTATTGTATATATAAAAAGTCACAAATTTCATTAAATTTTTTCTATTCTATATAATTGTAATTTTAAAAAGTCCTTGTATTTTACAAATTTCATTAAAACCTTGTTAAGTAATTTCGTGTTGCATTACAAAAAAAATCAATGAGCTGTAATCGTATGCCATTTCCTACGAGAGCTCGTGTGAGCCCTTTGTTGTTGGTGCACCTATCGATGCTAGTCCACCGTTCAATACCGCTATTCAAGCTTCTTCTTCGGCTTATTAATAACACTTAGAGATTTTTAACTAGTAGTATTTTTTGAAAGTTTTTATGGTGGTTTTTTCCGTGTAATTTTTCTAAAATCCAGTAGAAATTTATTAAAAAGAAAAGTTTGATTGCGAAATTTGCACAATCAAAGTGTCTTAGGGGTTTTTGAGAGTGCTGAATCCATATATAAAGTCAAAAAACAATTCAAATAACAAAAATTAAAATTTTACCACAAATTTTTCACCAAATTCCGACACCTGAAACTCCAAAAAGTCGCAATCCAATTCTTAATAAATTAATCAGAGAAAAAAAGTAATTACTCAAGATAATTTAATGGATTGATTTATTAATTCTCAGTACAGCTTATTTCTCAAACAGGGTATCGATCTAAAATTCCTCTGAGAATGAACCTAACCATATCGAACTTCAAATCTACAAATTAATTCACCAATCGTATCTAACCATCAGATTTTTTTGGGCAGTGCCGCGGAGTTTGGTAACTATGATCTATCTTATCAGAGTTATTAGAAATGATATTAAAATAAAATAAATGAATCAAATAAAATAAAATAAAATAAAATTATTTATATATAACTAACTTAAATTGATTTTAATTTGAATCTATCAAGTCTAAAAGTATGAATTTTTTAAAAGAAAAAATATTTTCTTTGAATTTGAAAGATTTGATCATGATAAAACTAACTATTGATCAAATAGCTCTCCAGATGAGAATTTGGAGAGACTGTACACACTCTGATCATTGAATCAGATGAGCCTAAAATATATAGGCTTTCACATTAACGGAATGGTTTCAACCACTCCCCCGATATCAGGATATGAGATCTATGATTAGAATTTAAATCCTATCTTTATGATAACAACAACGTAACTATGGATTTCTCCATTAATTCCAACGCTCCCCCTTAATGGAGAAAGAATACTAAACAAGCTTGTTGGTCTAGTCTCAACTAGGCTTACAATAAAATAACATAAAAAACTTGACAACGGAGGATTTCATTTTCGTCATTATGCTTCTGAGTCCATATTTGTTCATTCTATGTTGAGGCTTCATCTTCACTTTCCTCACCGTGAGGTAGTGATGTATGTTCACCTCATTTCTTCCCCATTGATGGAAAGCTTGAACGCTTATCCTTGCCCTTTTCAAAGTTATGACAGGCTTAATAGGAAACTATTTTCTCTCACCATTTCTGGTGTCACACATGTAAATTTCAGCAATGTTCTTATCTTCACACACATAAATATTCATGAGATTATCACATTTTAAATTCTCTCCGGCTCTGTCTTCTTCTGCCACATCTTCGCCATCAGCTTCATGTGGCTCGTCCAATTGATCTTCAACACTTTTTTCATCTTTACATCCTTCCTGAAGATCAACTTGTGACTCTTCAATATCAAGATCTTGCACACCAGATTGTGCCTCTTGTTTCTCGTGGTCATCAACAGAACCACATTTTTTTTCAGAAATAATGTTACCCATGCTACCCAGGCTAATGCCTACAAATGGCCACATGAAAATATCATCATCATCGTCATCAGAATAAAAAAATATAGACATATTGTTAAAAATGGTCCAACTTATCTGGTTTTATCTTGCTTCCAAATTTCGACTCCACTCGATCCTCTAAAGAGCTCCAAAAACCCCATTACCACACAGGCAGGAATCCTCCCTTTGGCAACTCTTCAATAGTAGAACATTGTAGATTGTGACTTCTATGCCACGCAGGGCTTAGTGCCCTTAGCTCTTGCGACGAACAACAAATGACCTCTCAATAAATTGACAACGCTATCAATGTCTAATTCTGATGCATGTAATTAACAATTTCTCATATGAGACACATATTTCTACTCATGGAAAAATTGATTTCAAAGGCTTTTTCTTGTGCAGTTGAGGCTCATTGCACATAACTATACGGGAAAAAAGGAGAATACTCCATGTCACAATTCCTAAATGGCAGGATTGCTCGTGTCCTTTCCTTTATTTGCGGCTTACACAGCTAGATTGAGATTTTCAAGGATGGCAGTCATGTCAATGGAAGGGAAAAACACAGGCTACATGGACTCTACACTCGTGACAGGTGAATGACTGTATTCCAGAGTACTATTGTTCCGATTAGCAGTAAGCGGTTTCACAGGCGGTAAAATGAAATATATATTGGCGTTCAACACACATCCACACAGGTTCAGAACCACGAAAGGGCCAACACGCAAGTTTAGGTTCAGGGTCAAGGCAAGGAGCCTCAACAACCACACTTAATTCAGCAAAGATCACTACCTTTAGATCTATGCAGCTAGACCACACGACACAACGGGGTCTGAATCCCAACGGTGGTAGCGTACCTTTTGACTTCGATGGCAGCATTCAGGTAGGCAGGCTCCTTAACGCAAGCTCAGCCTTTACCTCATAGCAGTGTTCCACGTTGTTTCATCCACCATAGCAGCGCCAAATCACAGAACTGCCTGCAGCATTCCTCTGAGGCAGCAACAGCTCACAACGCTTCTTTGTCACCCCAACAACTTGAGCAACGCTTTGCTAGACCATCAAATCAGCAGCACAGACCAGCAATTCGTTGCCCCTCTTTTTTGCGTGCAAGCGATATTAGCGACGATCCATGCCAAATCGATCTTGATGGACAATTAAAAAAAACAATGAATAGAAAGAAACAAGCTCTTTATTTCCCTCGACCTAGGAGGGGCCAAGGCTAGGCCCAAACAGGGTCCGATACCAACTTAGAAACTGTCTATTGATTAAATAATTCTCCAGGTAAGAACCTGGAGAGTATACACACTCATGCACACATTCTGATCATTGAATTAGATGAGCCTAAATTATATAGGCTTTCACACTAATAGAATGGTTTCAACCACTCTCTCGATATCAAGATATGGGATCTATGATTAGAATCTCAATCTTATCTTTATGATAACAACAACCTAACTATGGATTTCTACAGATCACTTTCCAAATTCTAATAAATAAATGTAAACTAATTAATTCACAACAAAATTAATTATACATATTCAATTATAAAAACCTTATAATAATAATCATTAAACCTATCTATGTAATAATATAAACCATTGATAGAATACTAAATTAACATTTCTTAATGGGTGAATTAATGTTCATAATAAGAAAGAGATGATTTTCGTTTTTCCACTTCATTGTTGAAGTTCTGATTTTGAGATTTTCCTTTTGGCCCGTCTTTTTCTCACAATAGGGGATATCACAGGGGCAATTAACAGATTTGTAGTATGTATGAGATCATCCAATTCCACGAGGCAACTATAGGAACTGAATTATATTCTTAGTTACAGATACCTTTGAAGTATCAGGTGACCGTTCAGAAGGACAAGAACCGAACAGAACAGAGTGGAATATTACTATTTCTGTTGTTTTGTAGAGTGATTCTGCAAGGTTTTTTTATTTTTAGAGAGTCTCGAAATTATTTTTGTTGCTTTAAGAGTTGCTTTAAGATATATAGAAAAAATTTAAAGGTTTAAGATCGAAAGACTCAGTGAAAAAGTTATCTGTTATGTATAAGAGCTAGTAATTCCGAAATGATCTGATTTTTTTTTAATAACAATGAAAAGTTTCGAAATGATTTGATTTTTTTTTAATAACAATGAAAAGTTTAAGTCAAGACTAATAATAAATAGTTACAAAACTGTATTATTACTATTTTGACAACATTTTTATTATATAATTTTGTGAATTGAAGAAAAAAAACAACAGCAACCAATTTGACAAAAGTGAACAAGCTGTCCATTAAAAAAGAACAACAACAACCAATTTGACAAAAGTGAACAAGCTGTCCATTATGCATAAAAGCTAGTAATTTCGAAATGATCTAAGTTTTCTTGTTTTTTCTAACAATGATAAATACAAGTCTTGACTAATAATAGCTACTCATAAAACTGTACCACTACTATTTTTACAACATTTTTACTATATAAATATTTTATATTCCTACTTGTGAATTGAATAAAAGGAAAACAATTGAAACCACATTCATTGTAATTTTCATACACATACACATTAAAGAATTGTGGTACACGCCACTTGCATCCAGGTTGTTAAAGCACATGTAACGTATTACAATTCTCTAAATTTCATTTTGCAATCATCTACGTTTGCTGCAAAATAAAATCAATGATTCTACTTTTACGCCGATTTTGAATAGATTGTTACAGCCTGACGTTTCTTTAAGGGAGGGTTCTCTGTTTATAGTGTCATGTGACCTAAATTCGATCCAATCTTCAAGTTCAAACCCTCCAGTTGCTTGGAAGAAGATACGGCTTCGTGTAGTGAAATCCACCAGAAAATTCTGGGAAGTGGCAACGCAGGCGTAGTTTCAGACGTAACACGTCGCGACGTCAAATTTCATTCGCCATAAATAGTAATTGAAAGGACAATCCATAGAAATGGAACGTCGGCTACGGGTCAACTTTGGGATTTGAAAAGTGCAGCCAGAGTTACCTGATTTAAGGACGCCTGCATGCACACTTGTTAACTGTATTTTAACGGGGAGCATTTGTTTTTTTTATGCCTGTACCTCTACGTTCGGGAGCATTTGTTTTTCACTCTTGTCCCTTTACGTTTTATATAGATTCTTGAGTTCGAGGCAGAAGAAGAACACTTTTATTTGATATTATTAGAAAAAAATATTTTATAAAATATCAAAAAAAGAGTTTATGAAATGTATGTTGATGTTGTTCAATTAGAAATTTGTTTTTCATGCATGTCTTTTTACGTTAGCGAGCATTTGTGTTTCATTCTTGTCTCTTTACGTTTTATATAGATTCTTGAGTTTGAGGGAGACTTGCAAGTAATTATCTTCAAAAGGACACTAGTTTAATTTGATATTATTAAAAAAAATTATGAAATGTATATTAATGGTTGTAAAATCTCTTTCAGTAATAATTACATATAATGGAAAATTGTTGATGTGTTTCGAACCAACTAGTGTGGTTCATCATCAGGACTAGGTTGGGTCGAAACACGTCGACAATTTTCCATTATATGTGATTACTACTGAAAGAGATTTTACAATTTTATATGGATCACAGAAGCATAGATTCTAAAAAAAAGTATATTAATGGTGTTTAGTGAGATTTTTTTTTTTTTTTTCTATATTTCTTGTGTATAAAAATAATAATGATGATATTTTTGATTGGGGTGTGAGGTGTTCAGAAAAGGCAGTGAGGTGGCATGAGGTCGTGCGGGCCACACAGTAAGACCATGATGATATGCGGTGAGAGATGTGGGTGGTATCATTCACATTGTACAATGACGACAATAAATACAGAATGCAAACAACTCATGTTGTCAGACAAGTCCTTGGTAAGTGCCCACGCGGGAGGAAAAAAAAACTTGCTAAGGATGGTAAGCTATTCCCTCCACGGATATCTCTTGAGTAGATAGTCGGGCAAAAGGTTGGTGAGCAGGCGAAGGAATTGGTAGCCGCTGCTTGTCGCCTCCCTAGGTATCTTCTTAGCCTCCTTATCAGTATGTTTGTCTCTGCGGTAAAAGAAGGCCTTGATCTATTGGTTTCATTTCTTTTCTCTGTGTTTGGAATGGAAGCGATTCACCCTAGTTTTAATAAGATGTATGTTTCTCGGGTTGGTCTATTGAATTCTACATGGAATTTTATGGTTGTTAGGCCATGGATATCTGGCAGCGATGGGTACTTGGTTTTAAGTTTGTATGAAAATTTTGTCTTGGTTTGTCTCTATGGTTTTAAGTTTGCTTGCATATTCTATTTTTTTGTTGCTAATCATGTTAATTCCAAAATATTGGGCATGAAGAATGCAGGTGAGGTGGCAGGAGAACATGTGGGGGAAACCCTGAACCCTAACTCAGCTTGTTTTTTAAATTTATTGAATGACCTTGCATGTCTATTAATTAGCCTTGCATGTCAAGATAACAGTGTTGTTTATCAATTCCAGATTTCTGCTTGAAAAACTCTCATCTCAGTATCCCCTATTCATAATTCTAGCAGTCTAATTAAGAGTCTTCTATCTCAATTTCACCACATAGACAACATTTTTTAGGAGTTACACTAGTCATGGCCAAAGTAACGTATGTCAACCTCTTTGCTTTGTTTGTAAACTCCATAGCTTGGCACAAAAACTTCATGAAATTGAATGCATGGCATATAATGAACCTTTGGGGTGTAGAGTTATGTCTGGAAACTTGCATGGTAAGTTAAACTCCGAGCTTCTTTCTTGGGGGGTTACATCTATTATCGCGCACTGGGAGGTTGCTTTTTCTAGTTGCATTTGTGAAGCTTATCAGGTTTTATTCTTGAGTTGCATGTGGGAAGTGTATTAGGTTTTTTTTTTGCGTCATTGTCTGGTCTTTGTCTCGGTGTTTGGGGTGAATGGGAACATTCCATTTTTGCAAGGCTCACTCCTGCAAGTTAATAATGTAATTCCTTTGTGGAAGGTTGAGACGGCTTTATGTGGCCCTATTCTAGGAACTGAAAATAATGAGAGTAGTTTAACGCTCTCAGGTCAGTCCAACGAGCTGCACCAGTCTGGAAATGTTATAATGCTCAAGGATCAAATAAGAGGGAAATATGAATCACAAAAAATGATTAAGAGTGGGGTGGTGACCCTCAATAAGAAAGATATTATCCTCTATTCTCTCACTAAACTCAATATTAAAATTTTGTTACCTCTACATGTCTTCTTTGTACCTCTACATTTTTCCTTAGAACCTCGGTGCGTCCTGCGAAGATAATTCAGTTGTTGGTAGAGCATCACCAAGCCAAAATGGTGAAATGGTAATATATGAAAAAATAAGTTCAGAATAAAGGAAAGTAAAAAGCAGGACCAAGGAGGAGGGGTAGAAAGTCAGGGAAGGAAATAATGGAGAACCTTTGCCAACCCTACCTGGTAGGTACACCTAGCCATGTAAAATCTTTGATCTCAGGATGGGAGCGAGATCAAAAAACAAAAGAGGAAGAAGACATCTTTGACGAAGAGATGGACATGTTGACAGATCCGAGGAATACTAGGGGTAGGTTGTCTTTATTTAAACACTCTATCCATATATGCTGGACAATGAAATGCTTATTGGCCAAGGCCATTGTTAATGTTCAAGAAATAGGGGGAGATCCGAAAGCAGCCTCTTTTCTAGCTAAAATGTGCAGGGACATCCAGGAAATCCATCTCCTACAACACCACCAGAAAGTTTGCCTTGGCTGAATGGAATGAAAACTGTAGAGTATGAACCAAGTTGATATGCTCGAGTCAAGCTTCAAGGACCCGACACCTATCGAATCATCAGATGACTAAGTTTCATAGTTATTTTTTTTGTTTTAGGATGCAAATTACAAACAAAATTTACATTCTGGTTAAGTCTTTGAATATAGTAGATAATAGCGATGTTAAGGGAACTAGAGATAGATTTAAACTTTATCAATTTTATTGCAAGAAGCTATAGATTGTTACAACCTGATGTTTCGTTAAGGGAGGATTCTCTGTTTATAGTGTCAGGTGACCTAGATTCAATCCCATCTTGAAGTTCAAACCCTCCAGTTGCCATTAGACCACCAAAAAATTGTGGGAAGTGAAAAAACAGGTGTAGTTTCAAACGTAACACGCTGCGACGTCAAATCTCATTCACAATAAAAAATAATTGAAAGGAAAATCCATAGAAATGGAACATCGGCATTTGGGATTTGAAAAGTGCAGCTAGAGTTACCTAATTTAAGAACACCTGCATGTGGACTTGTTAACTGTATTTTAACGGGGAGCACTTGTTTTTTAATGCCTGGACCTTTACGTTAGGGATAATTTGTTTTTCATTCTTGTCCCTTTATGTTTTATATATATTATTGAGTTTGAGGCATACTTGACAGCATTTATATTAAGAACACTAGTTTAATTCGATATTATTAAAAAAAAAAAATTGATGAAATAAAAAAAAAAATTAGTTTATGCAATGTATGTTGATGGTGTTTAGGTAGAAATTTTTTTTTCATGCCTGTCCCTTTATGTTACAGAGAAGTTGTTTTTCATTCTTGTCATTTTAAGTTTTATATAGATTCTTGAGTTTGAGGCAGACGTGCACGTAATTATATTCAGAAGAAATATCAATTTTTTTTTTTAATGAAATGTATGTTAATGGTTTTGAATTAGAAAATTTCCCTAATATAACTTATTTTTACTTGTTTTGAGTATAAAAATAATAATGATGATATCCATGAGGTGGGAGGAGACCATGTAGGCCACACGGTAAGACCAGGATGACACGCGGTGAGGGATATGGGTGGAATCACTCACGTCGTATAATGACAACATTGAATACAGAACGTAGACACTTCATGCTGTCAGACATGTTTTTGGTAGGCGTCGGCTCGGGAGGAAGAAAAGACATGCTAAGGATGGTAATATATTACCTCCATGAATTTCTTTTGAGCAGGTAGTGGGGCAGAAGGTTGGTGAGCAGATGAAGGAATTGGTAGCAGTTGCGTGTCACCTCCCCAGGTATGTTCTTAACCTCCTTATCAGTATGTCTATCTCTACGGTAAAAGAACACCCTGGTCTATTGGTTTAATTTCTTTTCTCTACATTTGGAATGGAAGTGATTCCCCCTGGTTTTAATAAGATGTATGTTTCTTGGTTTGGTCTATTGAATTCTGCATGGAATGTTATGGTTTTTAGGCCATGGACGTCTAGAAGCTATTGCTAGTTTGCATGTAAATTCTATCTTGGTTTGTCTCTAGGGTTTTAAGTTCACTTCGATATTTTGTTTTTTTGTTGCTAGTCGTGTTAATTCCAAAATATTGGGCATGAAGAATGCAGGCGAGGTGGTAGGAGAATCTGTGGGGGAAACCCTGAACCCTGACTCATTTTGTCTTTTAAATTTCTTGAATGACCCTACATTTCTATTAATTAGCCTTGTATGTCAAGACAACAATGTCGTTTATCAATTCCAGAAATCTACTTGTCAAATTCTCATCTCAGTATCCCCTATTCATAATTATAATGGTCCAATCAAGAGTCTTCTATCTCAATTTCACCGCATAGACAACATTTTTAGGAATTACATTAGTCATGGCTACAGTAATGTAAGTCAACCTCTTTGCCTTGTTTGTAAACTCCATAGCTTGGCATGACATCTTCATGAAATTTCATGCATGACATATAATGACCCTTTGGGGGGTAGAGTTATGTCTAGAAAATTGCATGGTAAGCTAAACACCGAGCTCTTTTTTGGGGGGCCTACGTCTATTATTGTGCACATGGAGGTTTCTTTCTCTAGTTTCATTTATGGATCTTATCAGGTTTTATTCTTGGGTAGCATGTGGGAAGTGTATCAGGTTTTGTTTTGGGGTTAGTTTCTGGTATTTTTCCTGGTGTCTGGGGTGAATGGGAACATTCCATTTTTGGAAGGCTCACTCCTACAAGTTAATAATGCAATTCCTTTGTGGAAGCATGAGACACCTTTATGTGGCCCTATTCCAGGAATTGAAAGAAACGAGAGCAGTGTAATGTTCTCAGGTTAGTCCAATGAGTTGCATTGATCTGCAAATATTATAATGATCACGGATCAAAGAAGAGGGAAATTTGAATCACAACAAATAGTTAAGAGTGGGGTGGTGACCCTGAATAAGAAAGATATTATCCTCTATTCTCTCACTAAACTCAATATTAAAATTTTGTTACCTTCTACAGGTCTTCTTTGTACCTCTACAGTTTTTCTTAGAACCCCGGTGTGGCCCAGGAAGATAACTCAATTGTTGGTCAATCATCACCAAGCCAAAATGGTGAAAGAGTAATCTATGAAAAAAGAAGTTAAGGATAAATGAGAGTTGGATAAAGGAAAGTCAAAAGCGGGACCAAGCAAGAGGGGTAGAAAGTCCGGGAAGGAAATAATGGAGAACATTTTCCAAGCCTACAGGGTAGGTACCCCTGGCCATGTAAAATATTTGATTTCAGGTTGGGAGTGAGATCAAAAAACAAAAGAGGAAGAAGACATATTTGATGAGGAGATGGAGATGTTGACAGATCCGGGGAATACCAGTAGTAGGTTGTATTTATTTAAACAATCTATCCATATATGCTGGACAATGAAATGCTTATTGGCCAAGCCCATTGTTAATGTTCAAGAAATAGGGGTAGATCTGAAAGCGACCTCTATTCTAGCTGAAACGCGCAGGGACATCTAGGAAATCCATATCTTGCAACACCACCAGAATGTTAGGCTTGGCTGAATGGAATGCCAGTTGCAGAGTATGAACTAGGTCAACATGTCCGGGTCAAGCTTCAAGGACCCGACACCTATCGAATCATCAGATGACTAAGTTTCATGGTTCTTTGTTTTGGTTTTGGGATGCAAATTACGAATAGAATTTAATTTCCAGTTAAGTCTTTGAATATAGTAGATAATAGCCCTGTTAAGGCAGCTAGAGATAGATTTAAACTTGATCTATTTTGGTTGGCCTATTACTCTTTGAGGTGGCCAACAGACCTGGTTTCCTATGGGCAGGTTGAGGTCATCTAGTATATATTATGATTGTAACCTCCTATTTTGACATAATGAATGAATAGGGAGGCACTACCAAACTTACAAAATAATAATAATAATAATAATAATAATAATAATAATAATAATGATAAGAAATAGGTACATTTCTAGCGGATCGACAAAAATAGTTCCATTTCCAACAGATTAACAAGAAATAGATACTAAAACTATGTATATTATCGAAATTAACCTATATCTAAATTACTCATTAAAATTTAGTACTGCCAACTTCTGTAGAAATTCAATTTCCAGGCCTACCGAGAATTATCATCTTTTTGGAAATGTAATGAGGAAATTCTAACGAGGCAATTTAATCAACGATTTAATGGGAATTAAACGTCATGATTTTTTTGTGAATTAATGATTTGGTGAGAACTAAATTTTATAGAAACTAATTAATATATACTTCATAGATCATATATACAGTTTTTATAATATAAAATTATTATTCAATTTGAATCATAATTAAGTTTTGAAATTCAACTATGTTAATGAGATTTGACTTAAATATTGAAAGGTAAAAATGAGTTTTAATTTAATTATGTGTACAAGTTCAATTAATAACTCTATTTCAGGCTACTTCTTGAATTTAAGTTAGAATTTTATGAAAATTGAACCTTGCTTAGTTTTAGCATCAACATATTATACTATAGATACATTAAAAGACAAAAAATATCTCACAAAGACACTAAGCTCTTCCTTCAAATAATTTCAAACTACATTTAATTATAAGGCAATATAGATCCATCTTAACCAAATATATAGCAAGTGAAAATAGGGATCAAATCTCTTCATTCGTAAACCTATTTTACACAAAACTTGAAACAAGTTTTGCACCTGAAGAGATTTGATCCTCTTAACACTTGAATTTTTTTTTGGCTTAGATGGATCTATACTAGTAAGCTTTCAATTGCAAAAAAACATTGCTAGATTCATACAAATTTGACACAAAAATATATTTGAAAATTTTCCAAAATGTACAATAATGAGCCTACTTAAAATTTCTTAACCATAACAATTTATTTTCTTCAATGGCTTTATTTTAAAACCATATATAGTATGTACATAGTTAACACTGAAATATTCTATTAACATGACCACTGAAATAAAAAAATTTATAAGTCTAAAATTTCTATTAATTCTTCATAAGATTACATTGTGGTAGTTTCAGAATCAAAATGTCTCGAGCCTGCTTCTGACTAGACTTGTATACTAGGAGGTACTGACAAAAACATAAAGACAAAAGTTATATAAAACTAGAGGATTCCATGAATTCTTCCGACAGTAAACAAAATTGACCCAATATCCAAAAGAAACTAACCATCATCGCTAGACATCATCGTTCCCATATCTAGAGCATCCAGTCCATCTCCAAGTTGTAACACCCATTAGTAAATAGTTTTTTTAATTAATTTTACTAAATATCTTAGCAGACTATGGGTTAATGAAAATCCAATTGTAATGATAGCATGAATATTTTATTTTAATTTAATTACCAAGATTAGTTATGGGTTGCCAAGGAATTATGGCAATCTAGAAATGTTAGAGGAAATTTACATATAAGTTATTTGATGGAAAATTACTCCTCTCCCTAGGGATAAATATCCCAAATGGGAAAAGAGAGCCAAGAATATATGAGAGGAAAAATACCCGAGGCAAGAAGGAGGAGGAGGAGAATCCATTACCAAAACAAGACATTGTTGAGGTAAACACATGATGCTTCCATACATAAATTCTTCACTCATTATTACCAGTGAGATTTTGGATTCAAAATTTAGCATTAAAAAATTTCTTAGTAGTTAGAACATTAGGACTAAATTAGTCCCTTGGTTATCCGAATGAGGACTAACAACTAGGAACGAATTACAAGTCATGCACTATGGTCTATAAGAAGGAAATAGGTATGCATAGGTCATCCCTTAATCTACAGAGTGAATACAAAAGAAGTAATTAAATATCATGTAAAGGAATTATTAATTCATGTAACTAACTACAGGATGGTAAATAGAATTCCGACTCATGGAACAACATGAAACTATTATTATATATGTTGATAATAAAACAACAAGAGATAATTTCTACACATTATAATATTCAAAAAGGTACATCCAAGGTAACAGGGGCTTTGAATAAGGTTTAGCTTTAGCTGAAAACAAAGGAATTAAAATCACAATATCTGAAACAGAAAATGTGTCTTAGTCCTGTATGCTATGAATTTTATTTGATAAAGCGATACAAGGAAAGATAAGTCTCGCATCACAACCCATACCAAAAATTAAAATGAAACTCTGTTTACATTAAAAAATTCAGTTCCGAAATACATGAGGACAATCTTCTGGAAAATGACAGCTTTCAACTCTCATAGTGTCAGCCTAGACAACATGGGTAGATATTCCAAGTTTCAATCTAAAAACATTGAGCCAATATGTTTGGAATTGTGCTAGTAACATCCTCACAGTAGAAATATTTTCTCATTAGGAAATCAAATCTATAAACTATGCATTCAATGAGAACCTGGTTTAGACCATAGTCAAAGTTCGCTCTAGCTTGAGAATCTTGTCTCTGCCTAAGGACCCCGTATTACACTTGTAGGAAAAAATAGATCCGTCGAATATGATGAGATAATCCCTTCAAGGAAATTGTGAATACTGAAAATATGTAAGGGTTATAGTGCTTAGCTTAGAGTTTTACTTGAAAAAGATGATAGGGTCACCCCTTGAACCTCTTATACTTGCTGCTGGAAAACCCATGCTCGCTGTTGGAAATCTCATGCTTCATTAGTAAAGAGTTTGGCCGCCTCAAAAGGGAACCTTGTGTGCACAACTACAATGAATTTAAGAAAAAACCTCATAAAAAGGGTTCAATGTTAGAAATATTTCATTTAAATGTTTAAATATGGGTACTAGTCTGAAAATAATAATGAATCTCGACAATAAAATATGGAAGAAAAAGGTATTTCTGCCTGGCTGAGGGACGCTGAAAAAAATGTTGAATCATACCAGCATATACCTTTGGCTCATTGAAGAAAAAAACAACCAATATTTAAATAAAACGAAATAAAATAAAATGGAAACTTATGAGTCAAAGCTACATGAATAAAGCATCAGCTCATGGGTCAACCATGACCAAGCAGCCATAAGTAAGCCACCATTTATATTATTTATGAGCTCGGAAAATACATTGTTTCAAAACATGAAGCAGTGTCAACGGTGTCAGGCCCAAGAAGATAATTGAGCTCACAACAAACTCGAAGAGAGCTCTAGCTTACTTGTTTCTTTAACACAAGAAGAATAATGGGTATAGCAAGAACTCATGTAGCAAGCTCCCCTATGATATTATGCCTCCAGGAGACAAGTAAATTGACAAGGAAACATCACTCTTGAAATAAAGGAGATTGATGTTTACCAAAATACCCGACAATTGTCGTGAGTAAGGAGAAGGTAACCCTATGAGTCAGGGTAACTGCTTCAAGGGTTGTAGATCCCAACTGTCAATGGCCAGGACACAAATGGAAGCAATGACACACTGGGTAGTAGGTTAGTTACCTAACCACCCAACCTACTTGTCGATGTAGGATCATCGACTTGCAATCTCATCCTTGAATCTATGCACCAATCTCGAAGGGTATAACTTAGAAAATCAATAATTTCCAGTTGTAGAACCTCTAGAACCTTCATAGATACATTCAAAAGTGCCTGGAATAAGGTTTCAGAGAAAATACACCTAGAATTTGTACTCTCAAATTTGACTCATATTTTTGTAAACATAACAATCATGTGGGTCGATTATTAAGCATCGATGGGTTCTATACGTTAGTCAGAAGGTAAAAGGATTAATAAAAAATAACCTAGTTAGGCATGTTCATTTTTATGTATGATAAAATTTGTTATCAAGGTTCATCAATCGATAGTGTTAGCGTAAATTCTTAACACAAGTGTACAGAAAGAGATCACTTTAGCTGTGTGTGATGAAAAACCCTAAAAAAAATATGGTTGCTTAACTTCCTTAGATCTATAATAGATAGTCGAAAAAAATGTAGCAAAAATGTAGATTTATGCAGTGAAAGAAGTTAAACAGTAAAAAGAAATAAGAGTTGCTCCAAATATCCAATAGACAAGATAAGATATATATAAATAATTTTATATGTATTAACACCTGGGAAGGGAAAAAATAATGATGTTACCAGTCCCCCTCAATGGGATGGGTTCTTGGTTGTCCTCAATGCTTTAGATCTAGAAGTTTCTCTCTCCTAATGGTGTAGAAAACCCAAGACCTGTTGAACTCTATGGGAGCTCGAGAAAAATAATAGTAGCAATGAGAACGATCGAAGTGCGACAATGAAAGTGATAAAAATGAATAATGAATGTAAAACTCTGATATTTATAATAAAATATTGAGTTATCCTAGAAAATGGTGAATAATAAAATATTATTAACCAGTATCTAGATCTAACTGCTTGGAATATTTTATTGTATTTTTTTGGAGAGAAAAGGATTTTAAACTTGTTAAATCCCCTTATTTAGAAATAATAAAAAAATAAATGATTTATTTGTCATTTCAAGAATCGGGTTAAGAAATAATTATTTGTTTAATTATTTCTCGGTGATTTAGTCAAATTTAACAAGGAATAATAACTAAATAATGATTTAATTAATTATTCCTTAAGGGGTTTCATGTTTGAACCAGAAATAACTTAATAAAATATGGTTTATTAAGTTATTTCTTATAGTGGAAGAAATTTTACTATGGTAAAATTGGTCTTACATGGTGTACTTCGATCCATCTTATTGTGAGTGGTTAGATGACCAAAAATTGGTGAAATAGATTTCCCCCAATGTGTGAGTGTTAGGAGCTAATCGTATGACCAAAGTATGTTTAAGAACACAATTACTAGACACCGAAGGGGAGTCAGAGAGAGAGAGATACCGAGACAGAGTGAAGCAAGAGAGGACAGTAACTGAGGGGGTGAGATCTGAAAATGATATAAGTCTTCTTTAATGTTTCAGTACCTCTTCTTAGTGAGGCGGGGGAGGAATATGTATGTGTGCCAAGATGACAAAGTACAAAGAATAATGGTGCACCAAGTAAAATGAGATTTCACTATAAAGTACATTATATGCTGGTATAAAATGGACCAGACAAAAATATAATCGATTCCATATACATATTGTTCCTGGGACAAAAACTAGGACTGAATACAATAATATGAGTACATGTGATATAATAACAACTAGATAACACCTGACAAATAGGAAAGGGCTTTGAAAACATAAGTGGATCATCTGAGTGATACATGCATGTTGTAGGTGTAGCAAACGGCTGTAACTGAACCCATCAAATCTTCGGAGCTACATCTGAGGTTGTAGCATAAAATAAGGTCATTCGAGCATGTGGGGGACTACCTGAATGGCCACCCCCTCATGACGTTTGAAACATCTCACACACACCCGAGAATCCCTGGGACAATGTGTTAGATCTTGGAACCCTCAAGTATACGAATCTTGATCATGTTGAAGTGGAGCAGATGAGAAAAAATATATTCAAAGGGAAATGAGGAGTCCCTTTGCCTGATCTAAGTCACCGAAAAAGAATGGAAGCTAGAACCAAGGTACACCACCCTCTAGACCTATCTTCTGGAATGAATCTGATGATTTCGACAGAAGGAGGTCCGCCATAGGTCAGGAAATGAGGAATACCCAACTAAGGCATGAGGGATCATAGTAGAGTGACTAATGGACTAACACTAGGGATGATGATGGAATGTGGAATACTGAGTAGCCGACAGACGACTTCCCTTGTCAGAACATAAAAAACATGGATTACTTGGGAGCGACTGACTCGACTCCTTAGGCGATGAGGGACGGTATGACTGGAGGCTAAAATGAGTGACACAAGAGAGGGACAATGAATAAATGGATGGAATGCTGTAATAAGACATGAAGTGAGTTGGGACCAACTCCATGAATGCGATGGTGAATCAACTCAGATGCTCTGATCATGGGTGACTTGATGGGGCTCCCTCACAGAATAGGGCTAGTGGGGGCCATAAAAGCATGAGAAAACGATGGTTACTCATGACAAAAATCAGCACACGCGTTGAAAAGTATAAAGGCAAAGTGGTGCCCCAAGTACAAGCACTAGAAGTGCATAAATATGATTTTGAGAGGTGGCAAAGTGACCCTTCTTGGAAAAACTGCTTCTGGGTGAAGTATCAAATCACCAAAAAGAAAAGGGTACCCATTTTAGATCTCAGTGAGAGATTTCCAATGGTACTGATGGTTCTTCAAACCAAGCTATGATTTGGTTGCAATTTACGAAAGACAAATTAGGGTTTTTATTTTAATAGGGTGATTTCCCTCCAATTTGATTAATTTTCTAGTGGAGTTTTGGTGAATTTTGAGAGGCGGATAAGGCCATAAATCTTGTGGAATTTGTAGTGGATAAGCTGACCATTGGAATCAAGATCTATCAATTGCAGGTAGGTGGCCTAACCTTACTCTTCATTTTCAGTGGTTTAGTTTTTCAGATTAGGTGCCTAGAGCCTAGGAACAACACCCTAGCCATATCTATGTACAACTCACACTTCTTGGGCCTTGTTCTGCGAGTTTTCATGCAGTTTCCATACGGGAGAACCGCGAGCTCGCAGGTACAGGGCTGGAAAACTGCGAGTTGGCTAGAAAAGCGGGTTTTGACCTATTTTTTAGCTGGAATATGGGACTTGATGTTTTTGATGCAATTTTTCTTCCTCTAAGCTGACAAACATGATGGGTTTGTGCAAGTATGGCAGAGCTAAATATCAACTAGAGAGAGAGAGAGAGAGAGAGAGAGAGAGAGAGAGAGATTTAGATGCACTTCGTTCCAAGATCGGGGGGATCAGGTGGTCTAAGGCGCACTAGCGAGGTATGAATTTCTCAAGATGATTGAGAACCCACTTATGAGGGTGGGGGAGCCCTTAATATCTAGGATAGGCAGCTACTGGGATCCAGAATAAGAGGCCTTTCTAGTGTAGGGGCACCAGATCAAGCTAACCATACGAGATGTTTACTTCTTGACTGGACTATTGCCACTTGGGGTTGTGAGAGATATACATTCTGTGCTACCATGAGGATGAAACATAGAAGAGTTTGTGGAATTCCACTGCATACCAAATGCTCGTGCTAAGGGCACAACCATACCGATCGGTGATTTAGTGAGACTAGAGACATGGGTTGTCGTCGCAATAGTACTACAAATCCTGGGAAGCCAAGCATTCCACCACATCACCAGAGAGAAGATGATGTTAATTGAGAGCGTACTGAGTGGGACCTACTATGGGTGGGCCCAGATGATGCTATCATCGGTAAAACAAATTTTTTTTCTATGCAAGCGATAGGTGAACCATATATTTTATTTTGGTACAATGTGTTGAACCCTTAGTTAAACTGAGAGTGGGGGGGGGGTGAATCAGTTTAATACATTCATGGTATTTTAAAAATTTATTTTACACTTATTTACACCTTCATTTCATGATCAACTTAATGTATAATGGAACAACATATTAATAAGTGAGCAACAAGTATTAAGCAAATTAAATACAGAATATCAACACATAATCATCATTCACATAGAGAACAAATATAAGTGGAAACCCATAAGGGAGAAAACCACATCTTATTATTGTTGTGATGAAAAGGCAAGCTCCAACTCCCTCTCACCATTGACTTTCTATAGGCTCCAACCTACAAGAGGCTACTACCTCAAATTCTGCACGCTACAACTTGCAAGGAAGATCCAACTCCCATATGTTTTCTACAAGCTACAACCCACAAGAGGCTCCTACCTCAACTAGCTACAACTGGACATCTATCAAGCTACAACATGAAATGTAAGCACCAACTTCCATGTATTTTATGTAGGCTACAACCACAGGAGGCTCCTACCTCAACTAGCTACATCTAAACATCTATCAAGCTGCAACTTGATATGGAAGCACCAACTTCCTCACTCTAAAATAAAATCGTATGCTGATTTACTTGGATATCAGCTCTGTTTTCCTCCTTCTTCACTATTGTCCTTCCAGCCTTCAAATATTCTTTATATCATCTCTGGATCTTCACAACTTCTCTATCTGCTCTATCTTCTTCTTCCACTCTCTAACCTCTTTATGCATATCATAATAACATATTTATAAAGATCACTTCATAGATGTTTGCATTCCATATGGGAATATGAAATGAATAGGTATGACTCTTTTCCTTCCACCGTCTCATTTCCTCTCTCAACAAATTCAGGATGTTACAACAGTATGTACTCATTTGAGTATTACATTGGAGTTTTTATTTGCCTACGAAGACTTGCCTTTGCATCACAAAAAATATAAAAGAAATAATACATTTACATTTACAATCAATTATCTTACTCAGCCCTTCCAGTTTCTTAGCTTTGCTATTCATTTGTCCTCTTCTCCTTGTTGTCCTTTTGTCTTTTATGTTTCTATCGTTATATTCAAAGTTTGTTGCATAACTTCCCCTTTTAGCCCGACTCTTCTTCCGCGTTCAGCCTTTTCGTTTGCTTTACTACCATAACATTGTTCTACCCGAGCTCCTGGTCCTTTGATTTTATTTTAGATAATTTCTTTGTGACCTGTGAGGTATGACCCACATAAAACTCCCTTTTAACATAGCGGAGTATTACAAATCCGATTTTTAAGAACATTCATATGTTTATCAACACACATACGTTTAGCAATCAACCGCGGATATTAACATACATACTTTGAGAAATCAAATAGTGTGCACATAATATACACAGATCCTATATAAGTCCAAACTAATGCATAAACCCCAAACCAACACAATTACGTGGGATTTTCCTACCTAAGGATCCCACTATACCGTGAACCAATCACATTTCGTCACAGCTACTTGCCTATAGGTTTCCAACTCTACCAATAGTGATAAACCATAAACCATGCAATTTGCGATATGCGTTCATGCACAATGTTGACAAGTGGAATCCCTTCATCGCATCACGTCATTTTATCCTTATTGCATTGCAACCAAAATAACATTCCTTCCGATGTCTTGAAGTTAAAACCTATTTATTGCGGGATGCGATGTTGCACAAGGTTGACACGTGTCCCTCCATTTCACATCGAAAAACTTTAAACTTAACATGCGATTGCCTTACTGCTATCTACTAAGCGTTATGATGTGTGTTATTCGGGCAAGGTCCACATCATCATGCCACGTCACCCTGCCATGTCACCACTATGTCACCTTGCCACATCATCATAAATTACCTACGATTTTTGGGGTCAGGGCCACATCATCTGCCACGTCAGCTTGCCACATCACTACCACATCATCACCACATCACTACCACGTCATCACTACATCACTGCCATGTGATATTTACGTCACTGCCATGTCATATTTTACATCACTGGCACATCATCTTTACGTCACTTCCATGTCATCTTTACGTCACTTCCACGCCATCTTTATGTCATCGCCTATCATCTTTACATCATTGCCTGCACTTTGTAGCTCACAAATTACAACAGTTTAACATAGTGGTTACCTTTATTTCATGTGATCTTTGGTATTGCGTCGTGCCAAGAAGTGTCCCTTATCCACTTCACATCGCACACAACTTAGCTTTCCTTGTGACGACCTTAACGCTAAACTCTTAAATGTTGCAATTTGTGAAATCTCTCCTGAAGTGATTCAATCTCGGTCATCCACCTCTTGCCTTAACCTTTGTGATCTAATCCTGACCATTCGTTCAGCTCCCTTTGAATTCTTCAAAGAATTATCTGCCTTAGTCAATTTTTCTGTTCTTTATACTGTTGTGCTCTATAACTCCAATTTCTCCACAATTTTCCTCCTAAGCTTTATCTTGAGCTTGTCTTTGTTATTGAATCTCATCTCGAGTTATTACACTCGAAATACACCTTTTTATATTGATTAAATCCCTCTCTGTCTCTCGGTTCGTGCCTCTCTCTCTTGGCTTAATCATATTTGTTTAATTGGCCTCTTCCTCTCGGCTCTCGCCTCTTCCTCTCGGCTCTCGCCTCTTCCTACTTCTGTTATGTGTAATATCTCTAGTCCTCGCTATGTCTTGCAAATCCAATTGCCTTTTGTTGTGCATTGAAGAAATTCACTGCCTCTCTACTTCATTCATTGCCTCTGTTGTATCTGCTTCTTTGCTGCCTTTGCTACATTCGTTGCCTCTCTAATTTTGTTGCTTCTCTGCCTTTTCTTCTTATCCACATCTGCTTGCTATGTTGCTTTCTCAAAGTGTTTTGGTGCTGCACCTTTGTGCTCCTTTTCCATCAATGAATATATTTCAAACACTCTCCCCCTTTCGCATTGATGGCAATACTCCAATACTTCCTCCAGGACTTCCTCTTCCTTTTATTCTGAGAAGTGTATTTTATTTCTCTGCTTGCTTTTCAGAAGAGCCTTATTTCTTCTAATTTCTTTTCCTCACCCTTTGGCATCAATGGAAAATGGTTGGAAATTTCCTAGTGTAGATTCTATCTTTGCATTTTGTTTCTTTGAGATGTGTTTAGGCCTTCTTCTTCTTATTTTATACCATGTTGCTCTAGAGTGGTGTAAAATAGTTGTTGGGAGAACACTTTGTGAATCATTAAACTTGTATGTATACACACAATAAGTTGATACAATCCCAAAGAATAGACTCCATGCACTTGTATAAAGATGAAAGTGATGATAAGGACACTTCACAAAAAAGAATGTACTCGACTTATATAATCAGAGATGCATCATTGGAATAATACTAAAATACTGAGAATTCTCCATACGACATATAAATTTTGCTCCAGATATACTTCCATCTATATTATGATCTTCATATGAGATACATATCTATCGAGGAAGGCTGTAGATGGAATATAGTATATCTTCTTCTACAATACACATCTATAGTACACCTTTGTTCAAATATGATGATGCCAATATATCTTTTGTAGTTGTGGTTCACCTTTACTACATGTTGATGGTGATATGTGCTAGACTGCTGACTAGGATATTAGATTAACAACCGAAAGGCCCTTGATACTGATTTGAACAATGAATCTCAAGAATCCTTACTACTAAATGTAAAACTAGATTGTCTTTTAATAAAAAAGACCCAATGACTGTAATATTGTACATAGTATTTTGAAAACAAACCCTTGAGGCTAGATACATTCAATTCATTGGCCAGTCTCACTTATCAACTATACAATTTTATTTATGACATAAGGGGGGTAGGTATGTAAATGATCAAAATCTTTGCAATGGTGAAATACCAGAAATTCCTTTCTGCTAAAGTAGGCTTTAGATGAATTAATAAAAGACTATTGAGCTTCAAATACTACGATTACCACAACAAGTCCTTCATACTTCAGATACTTCAGCTGTTCTATCATAATGACCTTCAACAAAACATCTTCATGTTGTTTAATTTAAATATCAGCAAACAGACTTCAAATAGTTTTATGAATGATATTAAGAAAGAGGCCTTGAAGATATATTTGTACTGACTTGAGCAAGGCATGTCGTTATATCTAGAAATATAGGTTGCTTGAATGCTCAATATAATACTTCAAATGTAAATGAGATAATGATACATTAGCACTCTTATTGACATTTTCATGCTTTAATAATGTAGCTCAACATTCTCTAGTATTTACAATTAGAAAATACTTTGCAATAATCAGAGAAACCAAAGCTTAATCCACATATACTATAATGATGATACCGTTGGGAATACTACCTTGATGTACTTATGCCGTAATACTCTGATCCTGAGGACCTGTACCATACCACTACTCCACTAATAACTCTTGGTATTCTACTAATAGGCAGGCTACTTGTTCCAAATACCAATTGATACTAATTTGATAATCCATGTAGTAGTTTCACTTAACCTCACACGTACACCCATAGTTAAGACAACTTTCATAGTTTCTACTATTGAGATCTCCAATGTTCTCAAAAACAATCATCAATATACTGAATATGATCCTGGCTTCATTAATATTTTTCTTATTATGTTATTATGTTTTAAGAGAATGTCACTGCATATTCCTTTCTAGGACTGCTCCAGAATCAGAGCTTCTCTATATACAATTCAACGGCTCTAACATAATGATCTTCAGGAAGACACCTTCAATTTCTTTACTCGAAATCCAAAATGGCAGACAACTCATAGTTTTATCAGTCATTTCACTTCTTTCCTCTAAGGGATGTTGATTTTTATCTATTACTGGCTAGATATTTTCATTTCTTCCTAGAGAAGCTCCCCCTGAGACCATGATGGATTCATTATGTTATTGAAGTAACAGGCTCCCCCTTTCTCTTTTCCTTCCATAATTTATTGGGGTTCTTCATAATGTCTGCACTTCTTTATAATTCGCAGTTTTTTCTGATTTGATTGGATTCCATCATCTTTCTAAATTTCTTTAAGGTATATGGCATTTTACAATCTTTTGCTTTGTGACCAATCTTGAGGTATACATAACATCTTATTTTACCAAGGTACGTTTGAGGTGATGTATAATATTTTATGCTCCCTTTTGAACATATTTTACATTCAATAATTTTATGTCCAAAATCATTGCATGCATAACAATAGCCATGGAAATACTTTGTGTACCTGGTGATAGATTGTCCCTCAATTTTTTTGCTTAAGGTAGTCTTTTCATTAGCTGCATCTTTAGTTGGTTGGAATGGATTTTCTTTGTCTTACAGTATGCCGCAGTATGTCCAGGTTTGTGGAAGTAAAAACAAGTGATACTTCTCATAGGAGGGAGGAACCTCCTTTGACATCTTTTGAATTTATTCAATTCATCCTTAGGAGCGTATGAGCTTTAACAGTTGATTGTTTCATCCTCTTATTCTATGTCCTTTAATGTTGCTGCTTGTTTTTGTTTGTTTCTTTACAAATCATGTTTTTGATGGCTTCTACTTATGTATGAATATGTTGAGCTACTTCATTATCCTTTACAACTTTTACAAAAATGATATTCTTATGATCTTCTACCTTGGAATTACTGGTTTCTCCTTCATAGCCTATCCCATTCTTTATGAGATGAGACCTTTGAGCATTTAGAATTTGGTTCAACTGTCCAGACCTTTTCATATGTGGAATATTCATAATTAGTTCAATTTGGCCTTCTCTGATTTAATCCTCAAGATTACCACCTCTTCTTCCAATCTTCCACATTCCAGACTTTTCTCTTTGATTTTCTACAATAGAGTGTCTTCTACTTTCCTTGCTTCTTCAAGTTGTGCCTTCAGGTCAATGACTTCTTCTTTGTCTTCAGATTCGCTCTCATCACACATTTGCACCAGTTTCTTACATTTTTTGATCTCATTCTTCAATATTTATATTTTTGAGTCAAGGTTGTGTCATGTTTGGCTTTTTCCTCAATTGTAATTTCTTCATGGTACTCACATCCATTCACCCTAGAAAGTATCTCATTTGATTGACCTTTTTCCTTTTGAAAGGAATTTTTCTTCTTCTTCTAGTTTATCTTCTCCTTCTTGATAATACATCCACTGGTGTCTCCTCCATGCATGAGATGCAATATATTCTAGATTCATTTTTCATAGGTTAAATCCATTATTAAATCAAGATCCTTGTTATGACCACTGTTATATATTACACATTTTGCCTTGGAATTCCACTATTTTTCTTGCAAAGAGAGAGAATCTGTGTAGTAACCATCACATACAAGCTTCCATACCTCAGGTTCATAAGCTATTAATTCTGGTTTAACCTTATCTCTGCATTCAAGAAAGTTTGTTGTATTCAACATGGGTACATTTTGATAGTCCATGACTCAACTAGATCTCCTTCGAGATGTTAGGCTTACACCAAAGGAACCCACTCTTATACTAATTGTTGAACCCTTAGTTAGATTGAGAGGGGGGGTGAATTAGTTTAATGCATTCATGGTATTTTAAAACTTTCTTTTACACTTATCTACACCTTCATTTCATGGTCAAATTAATGTATAATGGAACAAAAATACTAATAAGTGAGAAACATGTATTAAGCAGATTAAATATAAAATATCAACACATACACGTCATGCACATAGACAACATATATAAGTGGAAACCCATAAGGGAGAAAACCACATCTTATTATACTTGTGATCCAAAGACAGGCTCCAACTCCCTCTCACCAGTGATTTTCTGTAGGCTCCAACCTACAGGAGGCTACTACCTCAAATTCTGCAAGCTACAACTTGCAAGAAAGATCCAAATCCCATATGTTTTCTACAGGCTACAACCCATAAGAGGCTTCTACGTCAATGAGCTACAACTGGACATCTATAAAGCTACAACTTGAAATGGAAGCCCCAACTCCCATGTATTTTTTGTAGGCTACAACCCACATGAGGCTCCTACCTCAACCAACCACAACTGAACATCTATCAAGCTACAAGTTGATATGGAAGCACCAACCTCCTCACTCTACAATAAAATCATATGCTGATTTACCTGGATATCAACTCTATTTTCCTCCTTCCTCACCGCTATCCTTTCAACCTTCAAATATCATTTATATAATCTCTGGATCTTCACAACTTCTCTATCTGCTCTATCTTCTTCTTCCACTCTATAAACTCTTTATGCATATCAAAATAACATAATTTATAGAGATCACTTCATAGATGATTGCATTCCATATTAGAATACGAAATGAATAGGTAAGACTCTTTTCCTTCCATCTTCTCATTTTGTCACTCAACACATTCAGGATGTTACAACACTATGTACTCATTTCAATATTACAATGGAGTTTTTCTTTGCCTACAAAAACTTTCCTTTGCATCAAATACAATATAAAATAAATAATACATTTACAGTTACAATCAATTATCTTGCTCAGCCCTTTCAGTTTCTTAACTTGGTTGTGAGTTTGTCCTCTTCTGCTTGTTGTCCTTTTGTCTTTTCTGTTTCTGCTGTTATATTCCAACTTTGCTTTATAACTACCCCTTTTAGCCTGGCTCTTCTTCTGCGTTCAGCCTATTCGTTTCCTTTACTGCCACAACACTGTTCTACCTGAGCTCCTCGTCCTTTGATTTTCATTCAGATCATTTATTTGTGACTTGTGGCATATGGCCCACATAAAACTCCCTTTTAACACAACGAAGTATTACAAATCTGATTTTTATCAACATACATATTTTTATCGATCAAACAACACATATTTAACATACACATGTCTAGAAATCAACCATGTGTATTAACATACATACTTTGAGCAATCAAAATGAGTGCACATAATATATACAGACCATATATAAGTCCAAACTAATACATAAACCCCAAACCAACACAAATACGTGGGATTTTCCTACCAGAGGGTCCCACTATACCTTGAACCAATCACATTTCATCGCAACTACTTGCCCGCAGGTTTCCCACTCTACCGATAACGATAAACCATAAACCATGTGATCTACAATATGCGCTTGTGCACGGTGCTAACATGTGGACTCCCTTCATCGCATCGCATCGTTTGATCCTTACCACTTCACAACCAAAATAAAATTCCTTGTGATGTCTTGAAGTTGAACCATATTTCTTGCAGGATGTGATGTTGCACAAGGTCGACATGTGTCCCTCCATTTCCCATCGCAAAACTGTAAACTTAACATGCGGTCGCCTTACTGCTATCTACTAAGCATTGCGATGTATGGTATGCAGGAAAGGTCCATGTCATCGTGCCACGTCACCCTACCATATCACCACCATGTCACCTTGCCACATCATCATAAATTACCTGCGATCTATGGGGTCGAGGCCACGTCATCTTGCCACGTCACTGCAACATCATCACCACATCACTGCCACATCATCACCATGTCACTTCCATGTCATCTTTACGTCACTGCCATATCATCTTTTACGTCACTGCAATGTCATATTTACGTCACTTCCACATCGTATTTACATCACTACCAAGTCATCTTTACGTCATCGCTTGTCATCTTTACATCATTGTCTGTACTTCGCAGTTCGCAAATTAGAGTTAAAATTTAACTTAGTGGTTACCTCTATTTCGTGTGATCTACGGTATTGCGTCTTGCCAACACATGTCCCTTCTCCACTTCCCATTGCACACAACTTAAATTTCCTTGAGATGAACTTAATGCTAAACTCTTAAATGTTTCGATTTGTGAAATCACTCCTGAAGCTATTTGATCTTTGTCGTCCATCTCTCACCTTCATTTTTGCGATCTAATCCTAACCGTCTGTTTGCCTCCCTTGTAATTCTTCAAATATTTCTCTGCCTTAGTCTATTTTTCTGTTCTTTATACTGTCGTGCTCTGTAACTCTGATTTCTCCACGTTGTTCCTCTTGAGCTTGATCCTGAGCCTGTATTTGTTATTGAATCTCATCCTGAGTTATCACACTTGACACACACCTTTTCCCACTGATTAAAGCCCTCTCTATCTCTCAGCTCTCACCTCTCTTTCTTGGCTTCATTATCTTTATTTAATTGGCCTCTTCCTCTTGGCTCTTGCCTCTTCCTACTTTTGCTATGTGTAAGATCTCTGGTCCTTGCTGTGTCTTGAAAATCTGATTGCCTTCTATTCTGCACTCAAGAAATTCTCTTCCTCTCTCTTTCATTCACTGCCTCTCTACTTTTGTTTCTTATCTGCCTTTTCTTCCTCTGGTGCTTGCTCAAAGTGTTATGGTGCTGCTCCTTTGTGCTCCTTTGTCATCAATGACAATATTTCCAACACAATGTTGTGCTCGTTCTTCTTCAAGAAGATCCCCACACTTCGACCTCATGTACAAATCCAGGATGGTGGACCACGAGAGCCTAGGATGCGCTGCTCGAGGTAGCTATTGTACAAAAGAGCAGGCGGGGGATTCAGACGAGTGTTCTGAACTGACTTGTTTGCACATTGGGGCCATATGTTACTATATATAGACAACTATCCATACAGTGGTATGAACGTTTAGGGTGACCCTGAATTGCCACTTCCACCGGGTATAGCATGGGGACTAGATGGTAAGTGAAAGTTGTGATATATTATGATGCATTTAAATTTTTTAGAATATGTATGGGGTGCTGATTCGTTACTTTTGGTATGCAGATAGCACCTGTGAAGTTGGAACGGTATATGGGATGGCCCATAGCACCAGGGGTTGTAGAGTCTAGTAGAGCGAGAGACGACCAGGGCCCTGAATATCAGGCCAAGATGGAGGATATCCACCGCAAGTGTGAGCTAATGATGATTGGTGTATTTGGGTGTAGATTGCATTATATTGAGGACCGGTACATTGAGGTATGTATTAGGCTTCCCTATGAGTGGCGAGGGGTCATGTGGCACATGGTGATGGCTCGTTAGGCTATGCAGGATCTACGAGCTTCAATAGCAGAGCCATTGGCTCGAGGACCTCCAGATAGTGATTAGATGTAGGGGCATCTGGTGCCCCCAGTTTTGATTTTGGTAACATTCTATGGGCATGTCAGATGTATTAGAGTAGAAGTTTCCAAAACATTTATCATTTTGTGGAAACATATTATGGATATGCATATTTTTATATATGACGAGTATATGGTTCACCATTTGTTTTATGCTTATTATTTTCTATTAAATGCATGTGATAAATTCCAATCTAGAATATTTTTTGCAATGTTATCTACATAGTGATTATGGGCTCTAGGTACATGAATGAATGTAATGGTTTCAAATTCATGCACTAGGAACTTCACTCGTAAATATTTTCTGAAAAGGACATGGTTATTCACATGATACACGCCATTCAATTGCATGACAAGCAGCAAGGAATCTAAATGAACATGAAGATGAAGGATGCGATGATCAAGGGCATCCGCAAACAAACCTATCATTGCATCATATTCGGCCTGATTATTGACTGTGGTAGATCCAATGCATATGTTGATGGAGAGGACTAACAAATGCATGGGGGTAAAAATTGCCCAGGATGCTAAGGATAGATTATGAGGGAAGTGATGTGCACCGTGTGTGCTCAACTTAGTGTTCCTAAATTGATGTCATAAATTGTCAACCAGGGCTAGTAAACTGCTGAAGTGAGCTGCACTATATGTGCCTAGGTATCTGTTTCTCACTACGTTGTGTTTAGTGTTTTTCTAATGTTTTTGGTTTTATGGTTTTATGTTAAAAAGGAAAAGAACCAAGTGTTGGTAAAGAGAAGTGGATGGTTACACTAAAACAGAGCAAAACCTATTCTAAACTGTGTATGGCGCTAAAGAACAAAAAATGCAAAGCTTGATAATGACTCATAGCAAGGAAATAAATCACAACATGAACTCAATAACTCATAACATGAACTCATCCAATTCATTCATTAGAAATATGTTTGAATAGATTGAGAAAAGGACAAGTTTAGTGCAAATGAGGTTCTCCTAAGTAAACAATCATCTTACAATATTACAAAGAATCTCATCCGTGGCTAGGAGTTTATTGGGACACAATTGGAAAAGAGTATTTGTAGCACAATAAGATTTCTACTCTGAATTAACTTGTAATGCTAAGATTAATCCATTCTACAGCTCAACTTGTCACTACTAAGCCTCATTCGAAAGTTAGAGATTTTCTAGAGTAGTTTTTGGGAAAAAGGCTTATTTGTGAAATTGCAAAAGATTGCAGAAAAATCAAGGCCTTAAAATGATGTCACTAATTCCTATCCATATGATGATGCATTAATAGAAAGTCAGAACAAGAGTAGTTTGTAAACAATGAAGACCGTGAAGTCTAATTTTGACAGTTAATACAACTTAAAGAACAATGGATAACACTGAACTAGAATGCAATTGATCAAACTTGAAACACAGTGACCACAACTAAAATAGAATGCCATTAACCTAACTGGAAATACAGTGAACTGGAACTGAACTAGAATTCCACTAATCTAACTTGAAATACAGTGAACAGATTTGAACTAGAGTGCCATTATCAAACTTGAAGTATAGTGACAGAATTAAACTAGAGTGACATCTACCTCCGGAGTATTTCAACTAAAATAAAATGCAACTAATTCTATGAAATAATACAACCCTATCTCATTCAATATAGTGATATTTTGGAATAGTTTGTAAAAACAAGTCTGGCTATATCATTCAATGCAAATGAGCATAAAACATAAAGTTTCGAAAAAAAAATGCAATTAAATCCTAAAATACTACAGTTATATCTCATCCAATGTTCGTGGTATTTTGGAATAGTTTTTAAGAATAAGACTGACTGTGGCATCCACTGCAAGTAAGTATAAAAACACAAAGTTCAGAAAATTGATTAAACTAGGAATGAAACAAGGCTAAGTTACTTATCTAAAACATATGAACAAAGCTTCTCAGGTAGCAGGGGCCCTCTACCACCGGATTAGCACGCAAATATTCTCAAGATTGACTCAGCTCTTGCAATAAAGTGATGATTCTTTCATTAAATGAGAAATTCTTCAAAAAAAACAGAGTATTACGGTCTTCTGAGATCTAGCAACAAAACAAAATCTAGCTAGCTGTCTCTCGGTCTCCCAAGCCATACTTATAACAAAATTACATAACTGTCTTTAAGATAACATATGGATAAGTGTCTTTCCAAATTAAAATCAAATTAGGACTCTGGTGAAAGCCTCGTATTTTGCTTAAGGACATCTGTACAGTCCTTGTCCTAGTAGGAATCTGCTTCCTAGTTTTGATCTCTTCCACGTGCATAACCACCTGTAGACTCGAGCTCAGACTTCGTGGAGAGTAAGAAATGATGGGGGAGTGATGTGGAATACGACCATATGCGTTTTTCCTTGAGGTGACACCTGGAACCTGCGTGAACATGAAGATAGCTGCGGAATAGGTGACTGGATACAGAATGACTGCGTTCTGTAGCCGAGTCTAGTCAAAAATTACTACAACAACAAAATCATGAAAACATAGCAAGTTAGTCATTATATACATTCTTAAAGTAATCCTAATCAATCCTATTGATCATTTAAGCCTGTAATTGATGAGGGAAAAAGGAAATGAAGTGAAATGTGGTGGAAAAGAAGGACATATTTGGGGCTCAACACACCGTCGACATAGCCGATATATGGTGTGGACGATGGATCCATCTGAAATGTGCCATAAGACAACAAATGAGATGGTGATGAACAATTCAAGCTACCTAAATGCATGACATAAATAAAACATGCATCTCAATGGGAGATGCTATGGGTAAAATCTCTTAATCTAGAGTGCATTGCAAGGGTTACGAAGGATTTGGCCTTCGAATTCTTTTATAAGGTATGCCCCTTGGCCCAAATCCTTACTAACGATGTAAGGTACTAGAAATAATGAGTCAAACTTCCCATGACCAATGACATCATGAGCCTGGTCATACACTAGAACAAGATTGCCTTTGTGAAAGGTACGAGGGTGGAATTTTCAGTCATATTGAGGTTTGGTCCGATTCATGGCCACTTTGATGGTTTGAAATGCAACACGAAAGCCTTCAAAATCATGCTCAAGTATGATAAGCTTTTGTTATAAATTTTGGGTGTCAGGAATAAGTTTGGTGACTAGGTGAAGAGAGGGGATTTCACACTCGATTGGTAAGACTGACTCCTAACCAAAAACAAGGTGGAAAGGAGTAAACTCGGTGGTGGTTTTAATAGAAATTTTATAGGCCCACAAAGCAGGGAAGAGCATAAGGTGCTAGCTAGTTATTTTCTTGTTCACCATCCATTGAAGCATAGTTTTAAGGATTTTATTGACCACCTCAACTTGAATATTACCTTCGAGGTCATAGAACGATGAATATTGGTGTGAAAAACCAAATAGACAGGATAGATCATGCCATATCTCATCATCTAAATTTTTTCCATGGTCGTAGACCAATTGTTTCAGAACCCTGAATCGAGCAATAATATGGTTAAAGAAAAAGAGAGTCACAGTACCTGTTGTGTTATTGAATGTTGGCATGGCCTCAACCCATTTGGTGAAATAGTCAATTGCCAAAATGATATACTTGTGGTTACTAGTAGATGGAGGTCGAAAATCCATAAAGTCAATGACCAACTTATAGAAGGGACCAACTAGTATTGTAAGATGGAGGGGAGAAAGTGGAGCTCATGCCTTGCGGGAAAAAAGGTTAGAAATTGGAATAGTGCTTAACTAATTCAATGCAATCACGAAAGAGAGAAGGCCAAAAACACCGAGCGCGCATGACTTTATAGGAAGTAGCAAAACACAAGAGGTGGCCACCACAAGCCCTGCTATGGAAGGCATTAAGGACTTGCACCGCTTCAGTGTGCATGAGACAATGATGAAGGACAGAATCAACACTGCGACGATAGAGATCATCATCGATGAGAAGATAATGAGGGGCTTGGTGTCATATACATCGTCATGCATCATGATCGATGAGAGGTGACATTTTGGGTTCACAGGTAGGTGAGGATGTCTCCATACAAGGGATCATCCAAAGTAATAGAAAACAAGTGGTCATCCTGTAAATCATCATTAACTAGAAGATCTTGCACACTAGTGGGTAATTCAGAAATGAGTTCAATAAAGGCTAAACATTTCATACTCTTGGGTGTGACAAATTCAAGATCAAACTCTTAAAGGATAATGACCTAACGGGCGTACTTACCATTGATGACCCGTATACTCAATAGGAAAGCCATTGGCTTGGAATTGGTCATTACCTTGGTGGAACATGTAAGGATATAATAACGAAGTTTTTGGAGTGAGAACATACCACCAACACTAATTTCTCTTCATGCAAGTAGGAAACAAGGGGACCAACAAGGTTCTTACTGAATTAATAGATAACATGTTCGTTTCTGGTGTCATCTTCCTGAATAAGGACCCCAGCGACAGAATGGGTGGATGTTGAGATGTACAGGATGAAATCCCTCTCAAAGTTAGGAGGACTAATCAAGGGAGAGGAAGTGAGAGCATGTTTCAGGGTATGAAACTACTGTTGAGAATAGTCATCCCAAACAAATGGAATGTTAGATCGAAGGAGTCTTAGAAACCCATGTGTGGTGGTGGCATAGTCAGGGATGAACATATGAAGAAAGTTGGATTTGTCTTGTAGGCTTTGAAACTGGCGCAAGGTACGAGGAGTGGGAAGCTTAAGAATGGATTGAACTTTAAGAGGATCAAGCGTTATACCATATTTGGACACAATGAAACCCAAGAGATAGCTAGAAGGGATGCAAAAGCCAAATTTTAGCACTTTGAGATGGATATTATACTTCCAACATCAGAGAAAGATGGTACACAAATCATGAATGTGTTGCACCCAATTCCTACAACGAGAAATCAGGTCGTCAAGGAAGGAAAGGATAATATGAGCTAGGTCATGGAAATAGTATCACATGGTCCGTTGAAAGGTGGCTTCAACATTCTTTAGGCCAAACGATATGACCCTATAAGCGAAAGTTCCCCATGGACTAATGAATGCATTTTTCAACTAATCATCATGATGGATAACGATGTGGTTGTACTCAGAGAAACCATCCATGAAGGAAAATATCTCATGCCTTGCACACTCATTGATGAACGGTGTTAGGAAGTTGTCTTTGGGGAAAGATTTCCTCAGGTCACGAAAGTCGATGCAGACATATATGGTGCCTTATTTTTTGAGAACGGGAACCAGGTTGGAAACCCAAGTGTTGTATTCAATGGGATAGATAAAACCAACATTCTTGAGCTTATCGATTTCTGCTTTGATAGCCTCTCGTATGTAAGGATTAATGTGTCTCAAATTTTGATAGATATAAATGGCATTGGGCAATGTATCTATATGGTGTTCGATAATGGCAAGATCAAGTCTGGGCATCTCTGAATAGGACCAGGCTAAAACATCATGGAATTCCTTAAGTAGCTTAGTGTAAGCCTCAATTTCTTCTGGGTGCAATGTGCCGCCAAGGTAGTGCTTTCATATACCACTTGTTTATCAGAAATTTTAATTTTAATGGTAGGAGAGATATTGGCCATATTTCCTTCTTAGAAAGCATCTGGTGCAGGAATGGGATTTATAAAACAATTGACCTCATTGGAGATGAAGTATTTAGAGTCCACAGCATAATGGTCATGGGATCGCTACAGAAGGAAGTACGCATGATGGTGCATATCATCCCAACGAAATTTAGGGGTGGTCAGAGCTTCCATAATGTCTTCATTAGAATGGAAGATGGGAGGATAGGTGGAAGAATTACCACATGATGCAATGGGGCTACCTCACACATCATCAAGAGAGATATGGTTCACATAAGCATCACTACGGAGTGTTGATGAAGAGCTAGTAGATGAAACATCTATAGATGTTGAGCCCAGGGTGATCGTCAAAGAAGGTTCTATTGGCTTGAGGGATCTTGACCAAGTTTCAGAGTTAAGGTTAACAAACAAAACCCTCTTACTATAGGCCCTTTCGCTAGTGACATGCTTGCGCAAGTCAAAGTCTCACTTGAAGAAGTAATGGGGGGTGCTGGAACTAGGTTTCCACACCCTAAGAGAAAATTAAATTATGTGGGTGTCTTTAGATCTAAAACAACTATGATCAGACCTTCACAACAGAAGCCGTAACCAGAAACCATAATAAGAAACCCTAACCAGACAAATTTAGGTCAGTTTACACACTTTATCCTGCATGCGCACAGTTATAGATCCACAATCCCTTCCAATAGTTCTTAATACATAAAAATAGTGTTCAATAGTAATAGATCCATACATTCATCATTCATTAAAGGTAAAAGATAGTCGCACAACTGATCCAAACATAGATACATAGTAATCAAAAATAACATGTAGAACATATCATATAGCGAATGAAATATGAATTTGATACTCAGATATCATCCAAAACATTACTTTATTTATTCACATTTCATATCTTCCTTACAACACCTTCATTCTACCCGCGCACACAACACGACTAAGATCTCCATGCACACAGCCAACAGGAGCTTTCTAACCCAAACAAGTCTTCTCAAAAAATCAAAACAAAGTTAGATATCTTACATAATGTCTTCTATCGACTCGATATAGACTCCTATTTATACTTTTAACCTGGAAGGTCTGTAAACTATGGTTTGCGGCCCCTAGTTCTACCTTTTGGCCCATTACAACTCATGAGAAGCTTTGACCTGCCCCAAAGACCCTTGACATGTGTTGAATACAACTTAAGTTATAAAAAATACTATATTTTTACCCAAAACGCTATCCTTAGGGGCCCCGCTCCAACAGGCCCCTAACACAATCTTGTGACTCGTCCCGATTCACAGTGGTGTTTGGTTCTTCATATTGTTATGTAGTTATTCAATGGCAGCAACAAAGGGTGCCAGGATGCCCACACTCTGATCTGTTGCACTCCGCATGGTATCCACCAGCTTCTATGATGTGAGGGCTTCTACGTCTAGATTGATACTTTGCAGGGTATGATTTATATTCTTCATGGCTTCATCTAGGTCCTATGACATCTTCATTGCCTCGTCTTCCCATGACTTCAGGTGCTTTGTCACGATTTATTTATTCCTACGTAGCTCCTCTACTTCGTCTCATGGAATTTGACTTGTTTGTCGATGGACCATGCACTGAGCATGGAAAAAAGTGGGTAAGGCCTCTTGGAGGTCGTCGAATGCCTACTCCTTGGCGTGAAAATATTGAGAGATATTCTTGACTAGTGGGTTTGATAGCATAGAGTTCCACAGTCCCATTGATGTTTCAAGTAGCGCAGAGCCCTTGTCAACATTAGTAGAGATAATTTCTAATGCTTCCTTTACTAAGGATTCCCATTGCACGCACACCTCCAAGCGAATCTCCAACTGCAGCTTAGCTTGTAATGCAACGATTCGCTACTCAAATTCTGCTTTAACGTTTTGCACCTATGACCGGGACACCTTCAACGCTACATCCAATATTTCAATTTTGACCTATGGTGTGACAGATGTAAGAATGACCACTTTTTTAAGATCACTGCACAACCTGTCGATCAAGTGCTCTAACTATGTGCATTGAGCTATAACTATATGTTGTGATGTCTGTGTTTGGAGTGATTCGTTGGTTTTAGTTGCAACCTTTTTCTCATTCTCGCTCAATTGTTATTGCACACACACCTCCCTGCACTACAGTTAATCAAATATGATGGTTTGAATGGCATGCATCTTACCACTCGGCAACATGGATAAATCAATCATGACCTCTGGGCAAGTTTGCACCTACATGCACAATGTCAATTGCTCCAACGTAACTACTTCGCCTAGGAAAGGGAAAATTCTGCTTTCTGACATGGCGATGACCATTACTGTAGGTAGGTTAGCTCTAATCGGCCTTGCTTGATTCATGCTCACTTTTATGTTGTCGGTTTTCAGCCATAGGACCTGTAAATCAGATTGTAAGGCTTCAACTGCAGCCTTGTACTATTCTTCCATGGTATTCCATTTGTCTTCAAAGGCAAAAGCGACTACATCTGCAATTTTTTCTAGGTCATCTTCTATAAGAGTGACCTCTTCTGTTCCTCTAGACTTCGAGCCTTTTCCCTTCTTTGATGGGCCCTTGGGGGCTTCGGCCCCTCACTTTGTACTGTGTAGAGACTTTGCACCATTACCATCTACCCCATCAAGACCTCCGAGGTCGAGATCAGCTTATCCACCAAGATCTGGCTCTATGTCCTTTTCTACTTTAACATCCTTTTCTGCACCTGTCTCTACATATTTTTTGATGCCTATCCCTACATATTTTCCTGTGTGCTACTCTACTTCCTTGTCCTTCTCTCTTGGTGATGTATCTTTTCCTGAAGTGGACACTGTAATGGGTTGGGTGGAACTGAGCCCAAATTAACATGTTTATGGCCAAGTCCCAATGACCTGATCTATATCTACTTCAGTGACCATGAAGCACAGGATATACCACGTAGAATCGTTTCATGCTCTAATCTGCACATGGTCCATGGTAAACTGAAACTCAGGGATGATTTTGTACTTGTCATACACTATGCAGGATAGTCTGGGCTGCAAGTGTACTACTACCGCTAGCATGCCCTAAAAAATCACCCATAAGATTTTATTTTATTTCAAGCGCTTGGGATCGGTGGAATCCCGTAGATTGGCGTAACGTGACCCTTCACATACAACAGGCTCCAATTTCGGGAGGACTGACCCTCTAGAGTCTCCCATGCTATCAGTGGAATGGGAAATACCATCCAGGAGTTGAAAAATTATTTCCCTTTCTCTTGCACATTGCGCACTTTTTATAGGAATTCCTGGCAGAGGTATTGGGACTAGTTATAGCTGACCCCCTTCTTGCATTGGCCTGCCAAGTCAATCACATGTGAAGGGACTATTTTTGGGCGGCACTTGTGCATTAGCTTGTATCCCAGAACTAAGGTTTCTAGGTGCACACCTGGATCTTCAATTGTGTGTACCAAGAATCCTCTAGTGTCTCGCTCAATGTGGTAATCTTGTTTTACCTTTGCAGCCACCTTAAGCTCATTGCTCTTTCCAAAATGAGCCATGGGATAGGGCCCCTTCTTGGGCAAGATGGAGATCCAATGGACCAGCATGGCATTGACTCGAATGCATCCCTGGATCCATAGACATGCGTCATGTATTAATGCCAGCAATTGGTGCACACAGATAGAGGTGATAGGGTACCTCCCAAAGTATAGAATCCTCAAAAAATTTAGGGTCCCGATGTTGCTTATCTTGCATGCCCATGGCATCAGGTGAACCTTCACCACATCATCATAGAGCACACACTCCAAGTAGTACTCCGATGCTAGTTCAGGAAATGTTTCCTCGTTCACCAAATCATGATCATCGAATTTGACGCGTGGGATCTTGCCAAACATCTTGCCAACAAGGGAAATGATTTGTGGGACCATAGGTGTCTAAAGGAAGTCCTGCACTGAGTCTACATTCTTTTGCGCACACACGTAGGGTCTACGGTGTGCGCAGCTTCATATACGATCATCGCCATGAGATTGGCTCGATGAACGCATCCTCCTTAGTGGCGCTCATTAGCCTCTTTGTGGGGTCACCCATAGGTGACCTATCTTTCACAACTTGGCGTGGAGAAGTCACACTCCTAGGAGAGGTATGTGGCTTGGAAGTGGACCACTTCATTATTTTTCCCTTTCCCTTAGCCAGTGTAGACAAGACTTCAACCTTAGGTACCACTTCATGGGCATTGTCCGACCCCGGCTCAGTCGATGCTGTGAGTGACGCAGAGTGCTCTTTAATAGGTGAGTCCCTTGATTGGTGGTCGTCATTCTTGGGAAAAATATGAATTCCAGATTGCTCATGGATGGGGTCTCTCAGCCAAAAATATAGCTCACATACAAATTTATAGCACAATTCACAGATAAGCTCAGGGCACAATGTTCTTCGAAGGAAAAGGAACCAATTATGACCCATACCCTCCTTTTATAGGCAATCCAAGGTGAAAATGGTTGGATATTCATTAAATGCAACTTACCTCTATAAAAAAGGTCAAAAATTTCGTAATATTGCCTCATTAAATGCATAAAACCCACTCCATCCAATGGTAAAATCACTTTTTCACTCAGTTTTACTGTTCCAATGGCTAGTTTCTCTCCCTACGCATCACCCCTACACTCATGTCACTCTTGTATGCACATTAACTTGGCATCACGTGCAAAAAAATGGATCCTTGTGCTCCGGCCACATATTCATTTAGTCAGCACAGGATTGTCCCTATATGGCTTCAGACGACTTCCATTGAAATACCCAGGAATATTCTCACTGCGTAACGTGGCCAAACGCACAACATCTCCATCAATGATTTCCTTCACAAGGTATGGCCCCAACCAATGCTTCCTCAACTTACCTTGGTGGCATGGAAACTGACTGTCATATAACAAGACCAAGTCTTCCTCCTTGAACACCTTCTGTCTGATGTGCCTATCATGACAGGCCTTTTCGCACGCCTTCTGTACTTACTAATGGAATTTAGCAATGAATTGATCCTCTTCTAAGGTAACCATTTGTGCCAAACATTCCTCCATGATTTCAGGCTCAGCCATATTAGTGAATGCTACGATGTGCAGGCTTGGGACGAGGTACTCCATTGGCATGATTACTTCCTGCCCATAGACCATTCTGAAAGGTTTTTTTCCAGTCAACCTTTTGCATGTAGTCCTATAAGCCCATAACACAGAAGGGATTTATAGGTCCCAATCATTTTGATTTTCATTAGAGATCTTTGTGAGCACATTCTCCAAAATTTTGTTGAAAGCCTCTACTACACCATTTTCTTGTGGGTGATAAGGGGTACTCTTCTGGTGATGGATCTGAAATTCATCTATCAGAGCTTCAATGGTTTCAGTAACAAAGTGAGTAACTCTATCACCCATAAATATCTTCGAGAATTCAAATCTAGTCAAAATATGTTAAAAAATGAAGTGTGTCGCAGTTTCTGCAGTACAGTCCTTAACTATCTTAGCTTCTACCCATATGGTTACATAATCTGTGGCAGTGATGATATAACGCACTCCAGTCTTCTCCCTGGAGGATTGATAGGTCCAACAAAATATATATCCCGTTTATCAAAGGCATGCAGGGGCTTTTCATATCTGCACGAGGGCTTGCTCATTCTCTGACATGCATCACAAGCTCAGTAGTATGCATGTGCAACAATGTGCAGTGTCAATCACCATAACCCAACACAAGACACCTTCTACGTAGTAGCCTTCTGAGCATAGTGGCGTCCTACCAGCCCTCCATGAGCCTCATACAAGATATCCTATCTCGCATGTTCCAAAACATATCTTCTCAATAGTTCATCTTCTTTCAGCTTATACAACTGACCCACAATCAGGGTAAAATCAGTTGCACATCCAACCAACTCCTTCTGCTACACTGAATATTCAATAGGTGCACTTCCAGTGGTCAGAAAGTGAATATATCAAAAAATTTCTCATCAACCACCTTGATAGCAAAGAGCTACGCATCAGGTAGTCCCTCCTCCAGACTGGTTGGTTCTTCTGCATTTTCGGTGCACGACAAATGATCAAGTATAGTATTTAGTCTTCCAGGCTTCATAATGATCTCAATGTCATACTCCTAAAATAACATCAACCATATGCAAATATCCCTCGCCCCCCAACATAGGATTATTAACCAAGTATTTCAAAAAAGAATGGTCAGTGAACATTTTGAAGTGTCCCCCTAGGAGATAGTGCCTGTATTTTTGTAGATCATAGACCATGGTCAATCCTTCACTTTCTGTGTCTGAGTAGTTGTGCTCTGCACTAGAGACCTTCCTACTAGAAAACGAAACATGGTGGTCAATGTCTCCTTCTCCTAGCTACACTAAAACAACACTAAGCACTATACCATATGCATCCACATGTACATGGAACACCTTAGACCAGTCTAGGAATATCAGAATGGGTGCATTGACCATCTTTTCCTTTAGCAGCTCAAAGCTCTTTTGACATTCCTGATCCAAGAAAAATGACACATCCTTCTTCATTATCTTCTCCATTGGTGCGGTGTTTAGAGCATAGCCCTGAATGAACTTCCTGTAATATCTGGTGTGTCCTGGGATGGAGCACAGTTGTTTCTCATTAGTGGGAACTTCTAAGTTAATGATAACTGCTATTTTGGTTAGATCTACCATCAATCCTTGCTAACACACTATATTCCCCAAAAAAATTCCAAAAGGCACATAGAATATACATTTCTTCAAGTTAAGAGAAATTTGGTGCTTCCTACAAGTGTTAAGAATCATGCACAAGTTTGAGAAATTTTTCTTTACCAACCCAAACATTGTCCAGTCATCAAAATACAACTCCAAAAATTTATTCATGAATACTTTGAAAAGAGCCACTACCACACGCGAGAAGATCGTAGGTGCATTCTTCAATCCAAAAGGTATGATAGTGTGCTGGAGAGAACCCCATTCTATTGCAAAGGTGGGCTTGATGTAGTCTTCAGGTGCAATTATGATATGACGATACCTCGAAAATCCATCAGTAAACGAATAAGCCTCTTGTCCTCCCACATTATCCAGGATCTTATCTGAAAATGGAGTAGGGAAGGGGTCAAGCACACATGCATCACTCATCTTACATAGATCTACACAAATCCTTATCTCTCCTTTCGTATTCTTTTCTTGAACCACCATTGGGATCACCCAATTAGACTGCTCTAAAAGCTCACTGATGCTTGCAGCCACAATATTTTCTAATTACTCTTTCAATCTCTTCTTATAATTGGGATTCAAACAGTATGTTCAATGCTTGACAAGGCGCACATCTGGTTTCCGCGTGATCTTCACAACACCTAGATCTCCTATAATTCCTTTGAGATCATAAAAATTTGTAGGAAACAGGTCCTGATATTCTGTTAGTAGCTCCGTGATATTCCCTATTGTATCATCATCCCAGTAATCCCAAATTTTGGGCAACTTGGGTTGTTCTTCTATCCCAATGTTCACTTACCTTAAATTCAGAGGTTTAGTTACATCTATGATTCCTAGTGAGGGCCCTGAACCTACGTGTTCCCCCTCAAATTCAAGGATGCTGGAATTTCTGGGATCATCTTCATTATACTCTATTGACAGGTTCCTGCAATTGATAATGTCTTGCATCTGCACGTCCCATGCTATTGCAGCACATTCCCTTCGAGGTCGAGAGTCATCAAAGACAAGAGCATCTATATCCTACATAACTTCATCCAATTCTTCTGGTCCCCCAAAAAAACCAAAGGTTGATAGGAAATCATCAATCATTGTAATCTGATGGCAAGTTCCTCGGTGCAGCTCCATTTCCATATACCATGTGATAGGTACCGACCCCAATGAATGAATAAACATATGAACCCACTTGTTCCAAATATTTTCCTTCCAAACATCCACCCACATGGTCAGGTGCTTGCACAGGTCGCCCTGGCCACAAAAAATCTCATTTGGTGGGGTAGCAGGAGGCTCAAAGCGCAACGTCATCAATTTTCTACATTCTTCCTAGTCCTTAAAAACACTCTTGTGCATATCCCACCAACGCATTGGGGTTGTGTTAATAGCTAGATCAAGTGCCCAAAACCTTCATTATTTCGAGACAACCTTTTCCAATTCTTTCAGAAATACTATGACACTGCCAGAACCATCAAAATAGGGTAGTTCTCTTACTCATGAGCAGATGTATTGAAAGTTTTTAGTGATCTTGAGGTAGCGCATTGCAAAAACATCATGCAACCGATTCTGCCAGTTCTCCATCTCTCCATCTGAATCTGAAAAGAACAAACTACCCTTCTCCCAATACAACATCCCATCAAATGTAGGGTTGATCCAATCCTTGTCTGTGTAGTCAGCTTATAGATATGGTCAACATTATCTCCTCTGCGCACTGGCTCTGTGTATCTTTCTCCTTCTACCGGGTCCAATGGTACTATTGCCCACGTACCATCATTTTTGAAGATCATGCTTCTACGCTTCAGGTTGATGATGCCTCCCATATCAATGGCCCAATACAATCCTAACAGCGCAGGGTAGGGATCTGCCTCATCCACAATTTGTATCACTTCAAAATATACGCGTACCTTTACTCCGATAATGTCTACAAGAACTTGTGGAGTCTTCCAAGAGGAATGATCTTCTACTGGTTGGGCATACGTAGCTAAATGGTGGACCATTCCAGCTTTGGTTCTCCCATATTTTGCCAATTTTTCATAGGTATAACATTTTCATCAGATTGTAAGTCCAAGATGACTTGATCCATTTCATACTCCCCAATTTGCATAGTCATGCGCATCTCTTGACCAGTTCTCTTCGTGTTATTATAATTCTTGTTCACAACCTTAGTCTCAGTTCGGGGTACTTATTTTTTTGCGTAGCTCTCTATCAGGGCCTGAATATTATCTACTACCTTCTGATTGCATAATAAATTAATAAAGGATTGTAAGAATGGTTTGACTTCATCATTAGTCTTTGGTTTCATGATATAATTTGATGTGGACGCTCCTGTAGCAGCAAAATTGTTCATGGTTTCAATGAAAATCTCATTTTCCTTCTCCAGGTGGAGTCCTTCTTTCTTGTCAAAATCCTTTCTGATTAATGGCTCTGCATCAACCCTTTTTTCCTCATCTCCTATGGTGGCAGCACCATTGCGTGTAATTACATTTATGATTGGACCATCAACGCATGGTTTAAATTTAACCATTTGTATGTTTTTCATAGGCGTCTGCTGTTGATTTTCCTGAATTCTAGAAATTAACACAGGAAAATCTTCAATTACACGATCAAATTGTCTACATTACCTGCAATATTATCACCCTGGGTGTGGGCAATCATGCCCATAGTGTCCAACATCTCCACATTTATAGCAGATTAATTGCCCCCTTCCCCGACCTGCACCTCCACCACTTCCCCCTCCCCTTCCTCTTGATGGGGATCCTCCACGTCCATAGGGAGATGCTGGAAAAGAAGGGTTGGCCTGCACTCTATAGAGGTTAGCACTGTATATCACTAGGTCGAACGTCCGATAGTGGTGCTCATCATGACCAACTAAAGAGAAAAATCTACACTGCTTCTACTTTAGCTCTAGCACATAACTTCCTAATCGAGGATAATGGTCTGTATCATGTCATCCTGATGCCCTACAATCAGTGCACTATAGTTTGGGAGTACCACTTGGCCTAGCAGCATCCCCAGGGCACAGTGGATTCAGTTCCCCTGCTTGCATGTAATCCAAGAACAGAGTGCACTAATATTTGACGTCGCCTGAACCCTTATAATGTATGCACCATACATCTATGCCAACTTCTTTATCTCGATCTCTACATAGGTTTTGAATTTATAAGTGCATAGCATGTAGTTGGCTTTGAATTTTCTGCATTCTGAATTTATCATCTACTCTGGGCACAACTTCCAATTTCATAGCAAATTCCAGAGCTTCGGCTTAGGAATCAATATTTTATTGATCCATAGGCCCATGCAAATGTGGAAAGAGCATGGAAATGAATCATTCCTTATGCTTCTTATCATCGTAAACAAATCCTCTTTTGTGGAAGGTGTGCTTTAGTCGTTGATCAACTTCCAAAATCGATTCCTTCGACCCTTGTTTGATATCTTTTAATTCTATCACGCACTGTGAGTATGATTTTGGCTTCATGAATTTCTATTTCAAAGGATCCTTAATCTGCACAACAGTGGGACCAAAGTTCTGAGCTAAATATCCCATGATCCAATCTAACACGTGACATTCAAATTCCATAGCTAGCGGCGCTTTCTTGACAACATAAGTGTTAACATTTTCGCAATCCACACTGCATCAACAAAAAACCAAAACCTATCCATGTCATCATCTACCACACCCTTAAAGATGGGTAGCTTCATATGTGCAGCCATATCTTCTACAGGTGGAAGTGGTGGTGGGGTACACGATGTCTTACCCTCGCATGAGTTTGATTGGGGTATAGCTGGAGGGCTACCTTCAACGTGCGTAGCCTCACTATTCTCTATATCAAGTGAATTTATCAGAGGGTTGTATACACATCGGTGCCCTCTCTGATTGACTCGATAATATTTTCCACTACACATAGTGCTTTCTATGTTATTAGAGGTCATTCACTCAGTGTGGCTGCACAAAACACCCTTTTAACATAATAGAATCTTAATCAGAAGAGGAAGAGAGTGTATGAATTTACCTCAAAGTCCCTTAAAAAATCTCCTTTCAGCTTCTAATTACGATACAAACTGATCTACTACAAATTCTATCACAAACCCACCCAAGATGTTGTCAACCCAGTGATCTACAGTTTGGGTGATGGAATTATCAGTCTGCTCCAACTGTTGGATTAATTTAGGTGTCCAATAAATGACCTTGTCATCCTTCCAATAGGTTTGGAACTCTGCCAATCTTGACAACCACAACTGTAATTTGTGCGCAAAGGTCACAAAGAAGATCTCGCGAACCTCTTTGAAGATATACTTTTGTTTCCAATCTTCAACAGACAACTTCTTACTTCTATTTTCCTTAAGGGAAAATTCTTGAACCTGCTTCTCAAAATAGTCATCTAATTCAGGCTTATATGGCCGCCACATCACACGATCTCTCTCAAAATGATCCCGGTCCCGACAACAGAACCTTTTTTTGGCTTGAGGGGTCCTGACCCAAGTTCAAAGTTAAGGTTAACCAACAAAACCCTCTTACTACTCGCTCTTTCAGCAGTGACCTGCTTGCGCAAGTCAAAGTCTCACCTAAAGCAATATGCAGGGGTGTTGGAACTAGGTTTCCATACCCTAAGAGAATTAAATGATGTGGGTGTCTTCAGATCTAAAAAAACTGTGATCAGAACTTCACAATAGAATCCCTTACTAGACAAATTTAGGTGAATTTACATAGGTTATCTTTCACGTGTAGAGTTACATATCTACAATCCCTTCCAATAGTCCTTAATACATAACAATAGTTTTCAATAGAAATAGATCCATACATTCATCATTAATTTAAGGTAAAATACGGTCGTGTAACCAATCCAAACACAAATACACAATAATAAAAACTAGCAGAAAAAACATATCATAAAGTAAACAACAGATGCATTTGATACTCAGATATCATCCAAAACATTCCTTTATTCATTCACAGTTCATATCTTTTTTACTGCACCTTCATTCTACTTGTGCACACAACTAGTGGTGTTCGCACACAGCAGGACTAAGGTCTCTGCTCACACTGCCAACAAGAGCCTTCTAACAAAGACAAGTTTGCTCAAAACATCAAAACATAGTCACATCCCTTACATCATGTCTTCTATCGACTCGATCCAGACACCTATTTATACTTTTAGCTTGCGCTCATCTAAGGTCTGCAAACTATGGTTTGCTACCCCTAGTTATACCCTTTGGCCCATTACAACTCATGAGTGTCTTTGAGTCGCCCCAAAGCCCCTTGATGTGTGATACACATGACTTAAACTAGAAAAAATACTATAATTTTACCCAAAACTCAATCCTTAGGGGCCTCGCTCCAACAGGTTGAATCGAAACAAAAGGGGATGCCCCAGAGGGGTCTTCCACCATGGATCTCATGGATGATGATAGGTAGAGGATAGTGGCTGAAGGTTCCATCATCTTGACATCGAGGTGAGGTATCACAATGGGTGTAGAAATGTCATCTGGTTTTGCTGAAGAAAAAATCACGAGTAGAGGAATACATGATATACTATGATTGGCCTCGATTCAATGAACAACGTCATGCGTATCGTGAAATTAGTTGATATGGGGAAAAAGGTGAGAATGGTAGCCATAAATATCACACAAAGCATAAAGGTGGTTCGTGCACAACTATTTGAGTTTCTTAGCTGAATCGGGTAAGGTAACATGGACCTCCGGAATGTCAGATTCAGGAAACGTCTCATTGACCATAGGTTTGAGATGAGGAAGCTCAGGAAAATTATGGGTACCATGCCAAATAACATCACACAAAGTACATGGAAGTGACTTCTTTGGAGGCTTAGGAGGAGGAGGAGTTTTTTTTTTGGGAATTTTCCCTAGGTTCCTTCTTTTTGGCTTTTCCCCCCTCACAAGATGCTTTCGCAACAAGAGTAGAGTCCTGTTGAGGTGGCTCAGGCACTGAAGCAAAGGGAGGGGTCATGGCGACCGGTTCGACTGGGGTCAAAGAAATATAAGGTTTGAGCTGAGAAGGTGGAGTGTTGGCTAGGGGATCGATGTACCATACTAGGATCCCTAAGGTCAAATTGGGAAGGCTCAACGTAGCCGTAATAGTCATCGAAAAGACTCCACAGGGGGGAGCTATAAACTCTATTTGACTGGAAGGGTAATTTCCTGGCAGAATGGCTCCCAAATGATTAAGGCTAGGGGGAACCATTCCTGGTAAAAATAGGTTGGAAGAGATAACAACAGAGGGAGAAGGTCCTTGAAGAGAAGGTCCTGAAGGCTCTGTCGAGTGACCACTAACATGTTGTGGAGGCATAGGTTGCTGGCTTATCGAAACAAACCACTTGTAGCTAGCCTGAGATGATTGCATCATGCAAACATTCGATGAGCTGGGGTCGGTGATAAGAGGGGGGTGACCAGGGAATGCACCAAGTAATGTGGAATCTTTATAGACTCTTGGTGAAACACTGGTGATAGGTGCCACTAATTGCTTATCGACCACCTAGGATATGATAGACTCGGGATAGGTCTAAGACTTCAATTCGTAATATGTCAACTGATCGCTGGTAATGATATTTCCCTTATGGGGAAAGGACATCTTATGGTGAACCACAAATGTGACATAAGACATTGCATAGGTATAGCTACAACCCAAGAGGATATTGTAATCCAAGGGGGCATCAATGACTTCAATGTCAACAAAAACAACCTTGCCCAGAAGAGTGACATGAAAATTGTGGTACATGCCAACGGACTGAGAAGGGTGACCATCCCAAACACATAGTGTGATGGTGGATGGGGCTAAGTCGGGTGATTCAATTTTATTCCAGAAAGAGGCAGACATCACGCAGGTGGATGCACCCTCGTCAATGATACATCGCTAGAAATTGGCATTATGAATCTTGACTGGTATTTGGAAAGTGGCGGATGAAGGTAAGGGGGGATGTTCTGACTTTTCAACATCAAAGACAATCAAACAATCATTGGAAGGATTTAGAATGCCTAGAGTAGATAATATATCTTTTCTTTTTGAAGGGCATGACTGTAGGACATCCATCATTGACACGGCAGAAGGAAATGGTGCCAAATCATCCACTATGCTATAAGTGTGGGCGGCTTTGGCAGAAGCATCATTTCAGTGTAATGGCCCTTTGGGGATCTTAGAAAAAACCTCTGCCTGAGGTTGAGGGATTTTCAAGAGAGCATTGGGTGTCAAAATGGACTATCCAGAAACTTTAGTTTGGGACTCGGTTGTAGACATAGCAGGTGGCTTGTCATATTGGTGCTACTGGGTTTGAAGATTGACATCAACGATATTGTTCTTTTCATAATTCATCATGACTATGTGGTATTCAGGGGTACCAGGATGTGAAGGTTGAGGGGCATCCTGACCTTGAGGGGGTTGGGCATCCACATCTTCTTGTTGAGGGAAAGGATTATTGAACATAATCGGTTGAGCTGGCGCAATATTTAGAGGAGCTGAAGCAGTGGCTTGCAATCCTTTAGATGCTACTTGTGCTTTCCACAACTAGCGCATCTGGGGTAAAAGGGGAAAATCATGAGTATAATGGCCATGGACACCACAACAAGAACAAGGCTTGTTCGTACAAAGAGGCATGTTATTCTTGGGCTCATCAACTTGTTTCTGGTTGTTAGTGTTAGGCTAGTTCCCTTAGGGTGTCTTTAGTTAATTACCTTGCCACACTTGATTACCCTGGGTTGGTTGATTTTAGTTTCCCTTCTTCTTCTTCTTTGAATTGTGAGGATTAGTCGCACTCTCCTGTGCATACAACTGACCTTGAGGGGGAGATGGTTGTTGTGGCAGAGGTTAAGAATGCACGGGAGGATGGGTTACTGATTCCGAAGGGGCTGAAGCATTGAGTTGTGCGTAAGGATAGAAAGGAGGTTGAGTAACATTGTGGTAAGCAGGTTGAGAAACAGTTGGCCCTAGCATCAGTTGATGAAAATGGGAAAATGCATAAGGCATGCGTTGTCTTGGATACATGCTGCCGGGATGGGGATAAGTGCTACATGAGTTGGCCCTTCCCTGAGGGAAACCATAACCCATGGGAGGATGAGTATACAAATCTGAAAGAGATTCAATGATACCGTCAGCGGCATGAGATGCCACCTGTTCGTTGATAGCACCAAGTCTAGGAAGATCTGGTAAAACGATATAAACATAACCAGATTGGCCGTAGATCAAGTCATATTTCAACGTGACTTGGAGAGCTTCTTCCTCAGTCCGAGAAAACTAAGACGCGACATCTTTACCAATGGAATGTAAAAGTTTTCTAAAAAGCTGATTCATACAGACATGGTGATCGAATGTAGGAGCTCGATAGAAGCTCCTCCTTCTACACCATTCTTGGACATGGTCAGAAATCCAGGTGGCGGTAGTTTGAAGAAATGTGGTCAAAAACTCAATATCGGTATCATATCAAATAGGTAGCTGGAAATATGACAGAAATTATTTAGCAAGAGTTGAAAAAGTGGAATGAGAGGCAACAACCTGGTCTACATACCACTTTGTAGCTTCTTCAGTGAGTGTACGTTGGAATAACCGAAGATGGATGGAGTCATTAGTGATAGAATTGGACGAACACCACATGTGAAAGGAGCGGACGTGATTAGTAGGGTCCTCTTTAGTGTTCCCTTAAAACTTAGGGATGTATGAAGGAAGCTTAATTGGCATAACAGACCAACCTAGATTGTGGAGTATAGTGTCCTTAAATAACTAGATGAAATTAGGAAGGCTTAAACCACTACAAGGAAAAGACCCTCTAGCGGAGGTTATAAAAGAGTTTTTTAGTGTTATAAAATTGGCCAAAATTGTCAAAAAAAAAATTTCTAAAACATCTGTTTATGGTTATGGAGGTCTTGGAAGATCTTTTAATGGAAATTCAACACAACTAAAAAATATGGGCGTGTAGAGGTTATTACAGATGCTTTTTTCATCAGTGCGCTACTCTGCCTTTAACGCACTAGTGCATACATGCCGACAGTGCGTCGAGGCTATTTGAGTGCAACGCACTGGGACATCTAGGTGTAAAACTACACCGGGAGTAATGTTGGTCATACAATGCACGGGGCCATTCTAATTGGTCTTGGGATTTGTGTGGTGCCCATAGGTCGTATCAACACACTGGTGCGTATACTTATATAAACGCACCGGTGCGCCGTATCACAAAAAGGCACCGAGAATTATAATTGGTATTAGTATTCGTATGGTGCCCATAGATTGTAAAAATGCACCAGTACTTTAGATACATAAACTCCCCAGTGCGCAGTTTAACACAAACACGCCGATATTGATAACTGGTATCGGTATTTGTGCGGTGCCCATAGATCGTACAACGAAACTAGTGCGTATAGACACATAAATGCACCAGTGTACAGTTACTGACACACACTGGTTATCATGTTGTATTTTTTAGAAACATCGACCCATGACTGTCCAATTATTGTGATTCTTTTAAATCCATTATTCATCAAAAGTTGACACATCCTATAACAATAATCATATTAATTACATTTTTATCAATGCATATGAATGTGATGTTTGGATTAATTTGTTATATCATATCATAATTTTTGTGGTTTTTTAAAATTAATTATTCATCAAAATTTGACACATATATATCTTATAACAATATTCATATGAATGAAATTTTTATTAGTGCGTTTGAGAACAAAAATGGAGAACGCAATAGCGAAAATGGAGAATGCAATAGAATAAATTAAAACATATTATATTATATATATATATATATATATATATATATATATATATATATATATATATATATATATATTCTTTATCATACAAAATGGAACAGTTGTTGGTATCCCTTTGTCTTTCAATTGGGACATTGTGTCCATTACATTAAACAAAATGTTTGATTTCATAGACATATATATTTCAAAAAATAAAACGTTTTGCTTTGATATCCAAACATAGTGATCATCATTCTTCGCTTGAACTGTTGTCACTGCTAGAGCTACTTCCATGACTTGGGTTATTTTCAGGAATTTTTTGTTCACGGGTTTGATTGTTTTCTTCTTCTTCACCTTCCATCTACAAACATAAAATTAAACTGAAATTAGTGTATATACATTGGTGACAATAATGAAAATTTCAATATTAAATAATATACATCAATATAAATAAAAAATAAAAATGGCGTACCATAGCAACAATTGACTCATAAACTATACACATTCTTTCAAAACCATGTACCATGCCATCTTTCAAAATTTCATTTGTTGGCGCAATTCCATACTTTGTTTCCTACAAGTTTTATACCCCATAAAAAATCATATATTTAATATAAAAGATGTTTTTGTTCTATTAATTATAGATGGACCTAAGTAAAATAAGATCAGTAGATGCTTACAAATTCCACAATTAACTTCTGATATGCCAACATATACTCACAACCCATATTTAGCCCAATTTCAATCAATTCTTCTGATGGTTCTTCTTTTTATGTTAGCACCTATTTGAAGACATTTAATGATGATTTTTATAAAACAACTTTAAAAATACAAAAATGAAATCTAGTTAAGTTGTTATAAGGAAGTAACAATTACTCACAAACTTAGAGATCAACCCTTTTCTTCCTTGTCATCCTGTTTTATGTGCTGAATGGGTTCCATTTTCTTTTCTTTTCTGCAAGAAAATTCTTGAAAATTAATATATAATGCCAAATTTTTTATTTGTTGTACCTAATGATTGAAAAATTAAATGATTACATATTACATTTGAAGCACGTTGTTGTTGAGATGGCTCCTCTTGTGATGCAATTTTTTCCATTTCTTTGACCATCTCCTTGTACACCTTTTTGGACATTCCTATTGGCATATTTATGATATCATCTCGTTCATCTTTTGAGATTTTCATAATCTTCCTGAAAATGTAACATGACAATAAAATATTTAATTTTTATATTGATATATGAAAAGTAAATATAACAAAAGTGATATTTATAAATAATTCTAGACAAACATTTAAAGAAATATTAATTTTTCATTCCTTCTTTTTTTTTGTTGTACATTTTTGCTATTAAAAGTCTGACATGTCTCATTGAGGAATTCTCTGGAAACTCTTCCTGTAGTTTAGATAAAATTTGGTTCTTGGCTTAGATTGATTTTTGTATTGTAAGTGGAAAAAACGTCTATACATTCATTCCACTAGATCCCTCAAACTTTTGTAATTTTTTTTCCCTATTTCATTAACTTCCAGCACCACTTCAGATGAACTAAGGAGCAATTCATTTTCATTTGCATGTTCTATTTTTTTTATTTTCTTAGAAAAGCATTCATTTTCTAAGTTGTTGGTCCCTGTAGAACATTAAATAGATGTGAATTAATAGACTGTTTGACACATGATATCTAATAATTTTAAGTATATTATTAATGATAATTTAAACAAGAAACTCATATTGGATCGATAGTGTTTTTTCATTCACTTAATTCATCCTTTTGCAATTTTTCCATTAAGCTTTTATGCTCTTTTCGTCCTAGATCAGAAATAATCATATTGAGCTTCGTCATTTTGTGGCTCTGCAAGATACACAGTAAATAATACATATTAGTTAAACCTACATATAATTGAAAAATAATATTTTTAATAAAGAATTTACAAAGAACTTGCCTTTTTTTCTTTTCTTGATGTGTTATTAGTATTTTTGTTACTTGATATCTTGTCAGTCATGTCTTTATCAATCTGAAACCTGTACCATATCATTCATTAATAAATTTATAAATAAATTCTCAACTTTTCAGGTACGAAATAAATCTCGAGACACCAGTGCGCCTTTCATGAGTAACGCATTATGGCCGGTGCGTTGGAGTATTAAAAACGCACCAAAAAATAGTATAATAGACCGTACAGTGTGTGGTGTATTATAAACGTACCAAAAAAATAGTGTAATAGATCGTACGATGCTATCCTCATAAAATGGAGCAGCAGTGCCCTTTTTCAGATATGGCACATTGATTTAGAAAAATTTCTTTCAATTTTTTTATTACACAGTATTTGCGCGGTGTGCTATATAATACAGTGCACTGGTGCGCTAGGGTACACAGGGCACACCGATAAAGAAAAATCCATTTTTTCTAAAAATTCACGCAATGGCTGAATGGATTGGGATCCGACTATGCAAGTCATCCCGTGGGTTGGATGTTAATCTAAAATAAAAAACCCTAATTCTGAAATCACAGAAACAGTGAGAAGAAAGGGAAAAAACAAAAAAATGAAGAGTTTAGGGTAAAAATGAATAAAACTGCAGAAAAAGTAAAAAAAAATAATCAAATTTAATCACAAGATGGTTTAAAATTCTATGATACAGTGTTTGAATCACGAGAGGTTTGGTTTTTTATTGTCTGAATACTTCTGTTGAAACGTATTTTGATGCTCTACAGTGCCCTTGGGCTCTCTTGCTCCGGGTATGTCTCCTGCAAATATCTAGCTGAAAATTTTAGCAAAAATAGTGAAATAATGAAAAGTGTTTAGTATTTAAAGAATTATTTTAGGAAATAGATTTTGAAAAATATTTTGCCGCCCATTTTTCAAATTGTCGTTTTTTTTTTTCACTTAAACACATTGGACTGTATAAAGTTCTTTTTTTTTATGTAAGATCATAATAAAATAATGGTAATTCTAAAGTACATGAAATTTTTTTCATTATTTTATAAACTTTATTATGTTACAAAAATTCATATTATTCTAGATCTGTTATTTTACAATTATTTAAAAATTTACAAATTTAAATATTTTAATAAAATTATTTCACATTAATACAATTAAAATTTTACAAATATTTTACATACAATTACAATTAAAATTACAATTAGAATTAAAATTAGAATTAGAATTTTAATTTTAATTTTGCATAGAATTACATTTACAATTTTACATAGAATTACATTTACAAGTACAATTAAAATTTTACAAATATTTTACATACAATTACAATTGAAATTGCAATTACAATTTTAGAATTTTACATACAGTTAGAATTAGAATTAGAATTTTACAATTTTTCATATATATAATTACAATTAAAATTACAACTACAATCATTTCACAATAAATTAAATATTACAATTACAATTAAAATTTTAAATTAAATATTTTACATACAATTATAGTTAAAATTACAATTACAAATACAAATACAATTTTACAATTTTACATACAATTAAAATTTCAATTTCAATTACAATCACGACATAATATTTAATAAAATATATCATGGTCATTTAGTATTAAATTAATTAATAAACATCATCACGATCATGATAGCCATCGTACAAACATCATATTCGACTAAAAAACACATTCAAACATAAAATTAACATTATATATTAACATCATCAAAACTTAAACATCAGATATACATCTCATGTCAAAAAACTCATGCTATCACATATGCACATCTGTCTGCAAGCTAAACATTAAATGAACATATCTAACGTGACCTAACAACATGCACATCATAATGATCACCAACATGTAAATTAAGTACACCTACAACATGAAAATAAAATACATGGACCATATATATATATATATATATATATATATATAACTGAAAAATGTTAAAAATATACAATTGTAATATAAATGTCATGGATCATCAGCTCGTTGTAGTACTACAACATCAATAGAAGTACAAGTGGAGGCCTGCTCAGTAAATGGTGCAGCCTTGACGGTCATGTGGAGCCTGCTAATGATCATGAATAGTACTGATGGATGCATCAGCTGGTACTGGTAATACAACATCAATATAAGCAGTAGTAGTGGAGGCCTGCTCAGTCAATAGTGTGGCCTCGACGATCAATCGTACAACTTGATCATGATCATGACTAGTACTAATGGATATTGCAGGCCATTGACTCGACGTGGTCGATGGTCTAGCCTCATATCCATGATGACTGCTAGATGCTACTAATGGAGCCTCATGCTCATCAAGCGCAGCATGAGGTGAACGATCATGAGATGATGAGCCGCTCCTCGTGGACTGTCCATCATGTGTCGTAGCTTGACTACACCTATAACGTGCAACAGTCCTCCTCAGTCGTATAACAGTTGTTGCAGCTCCTACAACATACTGCATTAGGCTGTACATGTCACGTGGAATGCCTCTCCACATTCATAATAGCCTATCATCAGCCTGTATGTCTCTGTAATGAGCGGGCCTGATGCCCGCCTCAATAGGTAGTGCACTGAGTTGGTTTCCCAACTCCATCCTATATCTAGTCTCAGGTCGACCATGCCTAGCAAAAGGCGGTACCGGTGCTCCAACAGGAGGATGTCTCTCTGCACCGACCTCATCCTAATCATGATCCTCAGCATCGGCCATGTCCTGATTGTCATTAAGATCCACACCTAGATCATGTGGTGGTTCCGACATCTGCTCGCCATCAAAAGAGCCAATGTATACAAAATATATACACGTACACAAACTTAGTTAGACAATTTCATTACACAATTTAATAAAAACAAGTTAAAGAACATGTTAGAATAAATATAAATAAAACATTAATATTACCTATATCATATGGCAGCTCATCATCTGTGAAGAGGATGTTGGCACATTCTCGCTAATCTAATCTAGCATAAGGACATGGGACAATAATGAAGGGATGCAGCTGATCATCAAAATTGTCTAGTAAGTCCAATGCATCATGCAATATCCTGGCTGGAAACATAGTATCTCCCCTGTTGGGCATCATCTACCCCCACATATGCATTTGGGCCTCCAACATCGACCTATGAGGCTATCGAACGAAACTAGGCCTCATCTCTGGAAACCTCTCAAAAAATAAACAAAAAAAATCTAAAGCAGAAGGGAAGTTGACCCTCCCTTGTGCATGAGCACGACATCTATCTAAGGTCGTACAAAACTGCCACAAAAAAATGGCAGAACACCTGACAAGTTGTGGCTCTTGTACTAAAGAATCAACATAATATAAAAGCAAGCAACTAATGTGTTGCCCGTCACTGATGTTGTGCGAAATGGTAAAAATGATAAGTGAGAGGCACTGCACATCCTCTTGACCAAATGCACCTATACGTAATTGACCTCCAGGTGCCTAAAACTCTAAAGGAGATAGTACATGTGCTCCAATGTATCTCTGGGAGTAAACTAATTGACTCCCTACTACACAACCTGGTGGAACCTCTGGGAATGAGGGAAAATCCACCCCTCTCCTCGATAGCCCTGTAATAAAATAAATATCCTCCTTAGTGGGTGTGTACCACTAGTCATGACCAACCTGGAAAGCTTGTTGGTGGGCATTCCACCTGTGGATAAGATATCTCAAAAACGCACTATGGGCCTTTAGGGAAGTAGCCTCCTCATAGAACTTGAGGAGGCCTATTTGCTTTAAGATCCCATAGGTATCTGTTGTAATAGGACGAGGGTATGCATCTCTCTCCCTCTCTCATGCCTCCCACTGGCGAATCATGTCATACTATTTCGCCTATTGTTGCTGTTGTTCCTCCTCTTCTCTCTGAATCGTTGACATGTTCAATAATTTTTTTATTAAAACAGACATGTATTTAGGAATATATATATATATATATATATATATATATATATATATATATATTAAAAAAAAAAAAAAACAGTCGGTACACCACAAAAACATTCACACAGCGGTTCCGATGTGGCTTGTCTTTCTAGCGTATCGGTGGTGGTTCACCAAATGAAATACAATGAACCAGCCTCTATGCAACTAAACTTGTTTCAAGCACCGTTGACTATATCTGATGTCAAAATAGAGGTGCGCTAACTGAAATATATGCGTTGGAGCATATAATCGTGTTAGTGTACTGACTTCCTGACAATTACATAGTCAACAGTGTGGTCTTTTACCTGGCTACACCATTGACCCTTTTGGGATGTCGAATGCAGTGCACTGACAGACTCTGGGGCGAATAATTCCATCAATGCACCATAGTACTATTCCATTGGTCAATGGTGCACCTGGCTAAATGAGCACACCACATTTTATTTTTTTAATTTCAAATAATGTGGGGCACCTTTTCGTACCACCCCAAAAATGGTGCAGATATTGTTAGCACCGGTGGCGGTGCCGCCTGTAAATTTTATAGGTAGCACCCCTATCTGGTGCAAGCTGAACATCTCGGGCACACTACGTGAAAAATTTTCTTTTCCCTTTTTTAATGGTTATTTCAAATGCTAATTCACTAAAAATCTTAATTATGGAAAAACTAGAAAAATACCTGTACATTTCGCCGTCGAGGAGGCATATTGGTTGTATAATTTGCAAAAGAAAATTTGCTCACCATTTTTGAAAATGCAAGCTAGAGATTGGTGGCCAATGCACAACAACAGTGCGTGCAATGGGTGCAATGGGAGCACCGATGTTAGGGCGGCTCAGAGAAGGGAAAAATGGAATTGGTGCTTGAGATCTCTAGAGCACTGAGGAAAGTGAAAAATGTGGTTTTTTGGCTGTAATTTTTTTTTATTTAACCCTCTTCTAGTGAACGGGGTTTTATAGGTGCACCGGTACGCTTACTTACAACCGCACCGGGCTGTGTCAAATTTGGCACATTGTTTATGATGCACCGAGGCAATTCCCTAACATCGCATCGAGATGTTTCAGTTTTGGCACGATGTTTTGATGATGTATCGGGGAAAAGTATTCGTAAAGCACCAGTGCAGAATATTCATAAAGCACCGGTTTTTTGGCCATAATTTTCTTTTTATTTAACGCTATTCTGGTGCGTGCGTTTTATAGGCACACCAGTGCTCTTGGATAAGAACGCACCGGCATGTTTCTATTTTGGTGTAGCGTTTTATGATGCATCGACATAGAAGAGTTGTGAAGCACCAGTTCGTTAAGGTAATAGGACACCCTGGGCGGGTATGTACGTCGCACATGGTGTCTGATGTGCCAATGTTTTGTGTGCACCGGGGTTTCCTATGGTAGAGCGCACCGGTAATTGAGAGCTTAGAAGCACTCAAAAAATGAAAAATCTGGGTTTTTTGTCGTAATTTTTTTCTTTATTTTACCCTTTTTAAGTGTGTGTGGTTTATAGGTGCACCGATTATGTTTCTTATGAACACACCAGCTATTTTGTGTTTTGGCACAATTTTTTATGATGCGCTGGTGCGGTTTCTTCATACCGCATTAGGCGGTTTCAGTTTTGGCTTAGTGTTTTATAATGCACTGGAGCGGAAGAGTTGTGAAGCACCAGTTCTCTATAATAATACGACGCACCGGGAAAGTGTGTACAGAGTGCACAGTTTCTGGTGTGCCAATGTTTTGTGCACACCAGTGCTTTCGAGTTTCAAGAGCATCGGTGAGATGTTTAATGATAAGCGCACCATGCAGAAAACAGCCGCAAAACCCTCCGCCCACGAACCTCCTCTAGTAACCTCCACTAGAAACAGATGTATGGGGTATTTTTCTGTGGGGTTCCTAAAAAATATTTTCTAGAGGGTCTTTTCCTTGTAGTGAACCTACCATAAAAGGTAGCAAAGGAGTAGCCAAAACGGTTCCGGTAGTGGTTCCACTAGTAACCTCTATAACATTAGGGTTGAGGCTATCACTAGCTTGAGGATCAGCACCTACATTGGAGCCTGACATGGTGACTGAATGAAGTGGAGGAGATCCGAGTTCTAAATCAGAGGAAGGACCCTATGAATTAGAATTAGAGTCAGTATGAGGACTCAGGGAGGACAAACTCAAATTCTACATAGTGGAGTAAGTCTTCCTAACGGGAAATGAGGATGAAGGCCTTCAAGTTTATGAGATAAACACATTGGGGACATAATTATGGAAATACATAGATGACACAAGAAGGTAGAAGAGTGATAAACAAAGGCTCAATGACTTAGATAAATTAATTATGATGATTATGTCTTGGCTTGGCGGTGTAAGCCAAACGCTCTTCGCTTTAGGTGTGAGTGTGCATAAGTCATGTGTTAATTTTAATTTAACCCAAATGGTTGTATGAAAAAAAAATAAAAACTGTTGAATAACTGTAAATAAAACTAAAATGAAAGTAAAATAAACAACTAAAGATGCATAAATTCCACCCAAAAGAAGGCTTCCCAATAAACTAGTCTAAAAGATGGGTGAAATTGACTCAAAACACACAAGACATCCAAAATATCTAAGGTCTAATGGATAAGGATCTAATGACTCAGATCTGCTAGAAAAGGTGCAGAAAAAATCAAGAAACCAGAGGGAAAATTGGTGCAAAATGGGAGGCGAAATGTTAAAACCCTCAAGGAAACAAAGGGAACCCTAAGCGAGAGACCAAAAAAAATTCAAGAGGGAGTTTTGGATGGAATAATAACTGATATAAAAGGACCTAAAAGGTAGATAGATCAGACCCTAAAAAATGGCTAAAAGCACTCCAAACTCTCAAACTACCTACTCAACTAAACCCCTCCTAGAAAGTTGGAAGTGTACTGAAACCCTAAGGTGCTTGGTCCTATTTCAAGGAGAAAAATTGAGCATATCTAGGCCTATGAGGGGTTGAGATAGAGGTAAGACAACCCTAAATAGCGCTTTCAGCAAACCCTGACAGCCACAGAAAAAATCCTGAAAAAAGTTGCAGCTCACAGGTACTGGCCTATAATATGGGAAAATCATAGTTTCTGGGCTGATAGTTGTGATTTCACGAAGAAATTGCAGGTTTTGGGCCAAAAAGTGTGAGTTCCAGATCTGGGATCCTCAGGTGGTAGGTTGCGAACAAATTTTTTATCTCTGGTGTGGCTGATACCTGTTACCTGTGGAAAACACCCGAAAACACACGTAAGTTAGAATTTTTACTGTTTTAGGGCATAAAAGGTAAAAAAAAACATTAAGAAACTAAAAATAGTTGAATAAAAACCCTAGTTACTGAAGTAGCTGGTCATGCATGAATCTGAATAAAATGAAGTGGAGTCGCCAATTGTTAGCGTACATTCTTAATGTAAGTGTACAAACATAGATCACTTTAGTTGTGTCTGACATACAACCCTAAAAAAAAAGATGGTTTCTTAACTTCCTTAGATCTACAATAGATATTCAAAACAAATGCAACAAAAATCCAGATCTATCCCGTAAAAGCAGTTAATAGTAAAAAGAAATAAGAGTTTCTCCAAATATCCAATAGACATGACAAGATATATAAAGAATTTTATATGTATTATCGCTTTGGAAGGGAACAAAGAATGATGTTACCAGTCCCCCTCAATGGGATGGGTTCTTGGTTTTCCTCTATGCTTCAGATCTAGAAGTTTCTCTCTCTCAATGGTGTAAAAAACCCCAAGACGTGTTGGACTCTATGGGATCTCAAGAAAAATAGTAGCACCAATAAGAATGATCAAAGCATGACAATGAAAGTGATCAAAGTGAATAATGAATGGAAAACTCTCATATTTATAATAAAATATTGAGTTATCCTCAATAATGGTGAATAATAAAATATTGTTAACCAAGATCTAGATCTAATTGCTTGGAATATTTTATTATATTTTGTTGGAGGGAAAAAGAGTTTAAATTGATTAAATCCCTTTATTTATAAATAATAAACAAATAAATGATTTATTTATCATTTCAAGAATGGGGTTAAGGAATAATTTAACAAATAATGATTTGTTTAATTATTCCTAGGTGATTATTTAATTAATTATTCCTAGAAAAAAATAAGAAAAATAATGATTTATCTAATTATTTCTCATTACTTGGGTTAAATATGACCAAGAATATTATTTAAATAGTGGTTTAATTAATTATCCATAGAGGAAAATCAAATAAATAAGGATTTATTTAATTAATTCTCATGGGGTTTCTTGTTTGAGCCATAAATAACTTAATAAAATATGGTTTATTAAACTATTTGTTATAGTGAACGCAATTTTACTACGGTAAAATTTGTCTTACATGGTGTACTTCAATCCATCTAATTGTAAATGGTTAGATGACCAAAAATTGGTGTAACAGATAGTTCTGTGTTTAATTGGTAGTGAGGACAAGAACCTTGTATGAGTGCTTCGGATTTCTTTAGTGTTGCGTGTAAGTGGATTAATTTAATAAAATCAAATTATTAGTAGTCCAAGTAGGCAGATAATGTGATACATAAATAACCATGTACCTAAGTTCCTATCTTCTCCATTTTGTACTGTCTAAAATTCATTTTACTCTGAGATTAAAAAGAAGTGTGATTTCTTAGGGGAAGTTACAAGTGGTATCCGAGCCCACGGGTTCAACACTGTGGCATGACTAAGGGAAAATAGTAAGAAACGGTTTTTTCCCAGGGGAAAAGACTAAATTCTTCACCCTTTCCTTGAGGTGTGGGTACAATAAGGTGAGAAACGTTGATGCATATTTTTTATGATATGGAATTGAGGGCTGAAACACCAATCAAGAGCTGACATGAGGAATGAATTAAACGATTAATTCTGTATAGCTTAGTTATAAAATATTGATGGTATTGTTACATGGAAACTGATATGATTTTACCTAGGGGTTATTATTTGTAGCAATAGGATAGAGTTTGGGTAAATATAGCAAAGAATCAAGTTCCATCAAGTGAAACAATTTTAAAAGTCTCAAAGTAGTATGCGAGTACAACATATGAATTAACTTAAATAGTTTAAGGACATTTGTATGATAATTAATTGTTGCAAGATAATTTTCCAAAAAAAACATATTTAAACAGAGATTAATAATCATAAAAACATTATAGATCATTAAATATTGACTATAGTAACAAGGTTAAATGCTCACAATAATTAGTGTTTTTTATATAAAAGAATATGTGGGGAAAAATAACATAAAAGAAAAAAATGTATATATATGTATGCATACAATACAAGTAAGTGCTCATAAGTGAAATGTTGGGTTTTGTTAGTGTTAACGTGGAGTACAATATGGTACATAAAAATAACAAGGAAATACTATATATATGTGTGCGTGTATGTTAAAAAAATATGTCTATAATCCTGTAATGACCAGCTAGAATGAAAAATCCTGAATCTAAGGACTTCCATGAAGTGATTAAAATAAAGAATCTGCCTCCCTGAAAGCATTTCACCGAGGGAGTCACAAAATTAGATTACCATTGTAAATAATTGGTGGAAACCAACACATGGAGGATTTCTAGAGGCAAGGTGACTCGGAACTGATCCTTTAAAAAAATTATAAAAATAAAAGCATCTAAACAATGATGAGACGTGATAAGTCAGCATAGCAACATATCTAAAAAAGATGAGATGGGATAAGTCAACATAGAAACTCAATGTGATGGAAAAATGATTATTTCCAGAATGAATAAGTGAGAAGCATAAATAAGATTGAAAATGGCATGATCATAATATCTAAGATTACCTTGGGTGATATCATCTTTACACCCAAGTTAGTGAGTATCACTAATTAATAATAGAATTAAGCAATACTATAGCCATTCTCAATATCATGGGGATGCCATGGCCCCAAATATGGGAAAAAGGAATGCGGATAGCTTTTAAATTTCATGTAACTGCTAGACATAAGAGCCAAAAATAGTTTGTGAGATACAGACTCAGAATATTGAATTATGAAAATAAATTTGTTAATTTGTGAGCACCATGTGATCATGAAAATTGAGTCTAATAGAAATCTAGATGACAAAAAAACAATTGCAAGATCTATTAAAATAATTGATATTTGTGCTTCCAATAAATATGAATTGGTACAAAGACATAACAGGAATAGTTGCAGGCCAAATTCTATAAATATCCTATCATGAATGTAAAATTTAGGATAGATAATACAACTGTCAAATACATAAGTTTTAAGGAAATATTATACTTAAAAATAAGACTAAATGCATTTTCAATTATTAGGCATATAACAATAATTATTAAATAGAAATCCCGAACATAGAAATCTAGAGATCTATGATATAAAATACATACAACCACCTACAAAGCACTCCTTAATTGGTAATTGGAGTGATAATTTGTTAAAAAAAAGACCTAAATATAAGTGAAAAATATTAACGTGGTCACTTTTGAATAATGCTTTAAAAGGTTGAAGATATAACATAAGATGGGAAGGGATATCATCGAAAATGTGCTTAACAGCTCATACACTTAATAGTGAAAGTGTATAAGGAATACTTAGGAGAAAGTATATACTGAATATTAAGACAAAAATACACATGTTGTCTTAAAAAAAATGTGTGATTTGGAATTAGATGAGTAAGATAAAAAAGGAAATATGGCATATAAATTTAAGTAGGATTTAGAGCTATGGAAAGAGTATGTGGATGACACTTTGACACATGAGTTACTTATGATTTTTGATGTGTGAAGTAGTAACATGGAAATGCAGAATGACCCTAGTCAGTGATACCCAAAAGAAGTACCTGGAACAACCTTAAATGAATTTTGTAGACACATATGAAGTATCATGGGAAAATCAATTAGAACGAACATATTTTTACCAAATCATCATGTTAAGAATTTTCCATGCTAATATGATGTGCTAAAATAGAGGACCGACACAACAGATATGAAGAGAACGAGACCCCATGTAACATACAAATACTTTAATCAGTGAGTTACGAAATAAAAAGGGATGTAACCTGAAATGAGAGTGGGGAAGAATCATCATAATGGTTACAATGTTTCTTTTAATATTACCTTGGGTGTCTAGCCTCAATGGTCATTTAATAAATACTAAAAGGAAAGGATAGGATAAATAAATACAAAAAACAACTAAATTTAAACAATCATGGATAATTAACATGGGCAGAATTTAGGTCCACTTGAACAAAGGGAAAATATAGTATCTGCCATGGAAGTTTTACTTTGAAGTAAATGGTAATGTTTGGTTGTGATTCGTGACAAATCATGAACGTATAATGGTAGGGTGAGTCTCTTTTGGTGAGCCATCATGGAAATCTGACAAAGAAATCTTCTGTGAATTAAAAAAAAATAAAAAAATATTCATATTGGAATAGAATTTCTATCCACCAGATCTTATTAGTCAAAGGACCCGTCATTCAATGAAATGAGTAATACACTCGAATCAATATAGAAATATATCATAGATAATATATGGGAGTAATATTATCAATATGAATTAGTCAATATGCTTACGAGTGCCATTAAAGAAAACTCACGACTCATCATGGAGGAAAAATTGAATCAATAGTCAATAATATAGGATGACATGGGCCATAATTATAGGGATGCTACATAATAATTTTTTTGGCTTTGTCAGCAACCCAACGTGGACCTCATTAAGTTAATTTGGCAATAGATAATAATGTGGTCGCCTTAAACAAAGCATACAAAGGAATTTCTAGTAGAACATAAAAATGTTATCAAGTAAAAAGACACCTAGTTGTTATCTATTGTAACAATATAGGAACAATAAATAATTTATGCGATATTCATGTAAGTTCCAATGGAATTGGTACTTCCATGACCCGAACAATATATATATATATATATATATATTACTACAGAAATGCACCGTGACATTATTGTAGACTAACATCGTCATTGAAATAGGTAGAAAGGGATTTATTACTATTGTCACTAACCCTCGTAGAGTGAAAGTTGGTAGCCCTTGTCAGGTTATGATGTGTGTTGATGACTCTTGTCGGGTACATAAAAAACACATGGTATTTTTAATAGAATGTGAAATGACTATATATATGCTTGATGAGTAACTAAGGATAACATTTCATGATTGTGAATGTAGGTTGAATCCATTGGAGGATCCCTGGACAACCTAAATTTTATGAAAACAAAAGGTTACCCAAGTTGAAAAGCAAAGGAAATTTTTTAGCCATAATAGGCTACCAAGGGAGGTGACCTTTCATACGCGAATCCTATTCAATGTGTTTGGGTCAGGAAACACCAAGGACGTTGTTTTTCTCGAGGGGGGGAGGTGTAACACACCTTAGTATATAGTAAATTATAATTAATTTTAATAAATAAATTAGCATACTATGGGATACTGAGAATCTTGTTGTAATGATAGCATGAATATTTTATTTTAATTTAATTACCAAGATTAGTTATGGGTCGCCAAGGAATTACAGGAAGGTGGAAATTGTAGAGGAAATTTACCTATCAGACAGTTGATGGGAAGTTACTCCTTTCCCTAGTAATAAGTATCACAGATGGAAAAAGATATCCAAGAGGGTATGAGAGGAAAAATACCTGAGGTAAGGAGGAGGAGGAGGAAATTTCATTACCTAAACAATACATTGTGGAGGTAAAGTCAGGAAACTGCCATACACAAAAATTTCAATGGTTATGACCATTGATATTTCGGTATAGGTGTGTCAGTTTGTGAAAGTTCTGACCAATAAAATTCTTGAGATGGTTGGGGGCCAATGGAATTTCTGTTTAGATATGTATGGCCTTCTCCAAGGAAAACTGTAATTGGCTTGGGGGAAACATTGGGAGAATACCAAGGTTGATGGTTGGGAGGAGCGATATTCCTTCCCTGGTGAATTCCTCTAGCAATCTATCTAATCTTGAGCAGATAAGTAATAATGTAACTTTCTTGGGAATCATTGTATGTAAATTGTTGCTCTGAATTAATTCTGTGAACTATTTCCTGATAGTTTGTAACTTGTTTTAATATATGGTACTAATGGAAAATTGGTAATCTGGTTGCATATAGATTTGCTAGTAACTATTTTTTAATAGATGGTATTAATGGAAAATAAAGTGAGTAGTGGAAAATACTGATGTGAACAATGATGCAAAAAATTTCTTGATTCAAAACTTAGCATTAATAACTTGCTTAATGGTTAGAACATCAGGATCGAATTAGTCCCTTGGTTATCTAAATGAGGACTAACAACTAAGGACAATTTACAAGTCCCACATTACTGTCTATAATAAGGAAATAGGCTTGCGTAGGGTATTCTGTAATCTCCAAAGTGAATACAAAATAGGTAATTAAATATCATCTGAAGGAATTATTAATTGATGTAACTAACTACAAGATTCTAAAACATAATTCCCACTCATGGAACAACACGACTTTATTTTTATATATATTGGTAAGAAAAAAAAAGGAGACAATTTCTACACATTATAATATTCAAAAGGGTGGAGCCAAGGTAATAATGGCCTTGAATAAGGTTAAGATTTAGGTTAAAACAAAGGACCAAAAATTACAATATTTGAAACATAAAATATTTCTCGGTGTTGTACTCTACAAAGTTGAATTGATAAAGCGATACAAAGTGTATACAATTCTAGCATTACTACCCATAACACAAATTAAAATAAAACTATCTTTACATAAAATATTTCATTTGTGAAATACATGAAGATAACCTTCTGGAAAACGACAACTTTCAACTCGCATACCGCCAGCCTAGACAACATGGATATATATTCCAACTTTTAATATAAAAACATTGCGCCAATGGGTTTGGAATTCTGCTAATAAGAACTTCGTAACATAAATATTTTCTAGTTAGGAAATCAAATCCAAGGGAATCAAGATTATTTTATTTTACGAATTTAAATTTTCCTCCAAAGCTCTACAGAATTAGGTTTAGATAAATGTAATAAATGGATTTTATTTCTATTTATATAGTACTTTTCCATCCTTTTAATAAGACATTTGGACATACTTATCAAGCTTTAAATATTCATTAGGAGCATCCCTAATCACTTTTCTATAAATTTTACAATCATTATCATACCAAGTGTTGGTAGTTCTATTATTCTTTTTATATGACACCTCAATAGAGAACTTGCTAACTAAAGTGGAGAGGGTTGCAGTGAAATTATGATATGTTAAGAGGTGTAAATATTTATTTAAATATTTTGAAAATATATCAATTTTACTTTTGTTGAAAATCATGTGCCTTTGATTCTCACAATTTGCTTGCATGTGGATTTTGTGCATGGAAAAATTTAGAGTTAAGGATAAAGGTTTATCATCAAAATGAGGATGATGGTCATCTAAGAGGTCAAAATTTACAATTTGGTTTGAAATATGGATAGTAGGTATTACATATTCCATGATACCACTACCAAGCTCATGAATATAAGTCATCTAGTTAGAGTTTGGAACCTTGATTATGCCATTCCAAATTATAAGGTTTTCATTTTATGGTTGTTGATTGTAGGGAAAGGAGACTAAGGACAAAATAGGGTCTAGGAAGCAAGGTCGTTGGCTTGTTTTATGTGTGTGAGGGATTGTTGAAGGTTAGATTCAACCAAAAGGAGGATTGAAAGGAAAGCCAAGGTGGAGTTGGAGCAACCACAAGTGACAGGGTCACTACCTAATTTAAGTGTTGTCCAAGGAAAACAAGGGTAACACTGAGTTGTTTGAAGGAGTCCAAAGCCTAAGAGCCCTAGACGAGGAGTTGAAAAGCAGTTTAAGGGTTGTTGAAAAGTGGCTGCAATAAGTGAGTTGCAAGCGACTAGTTATAGGCTATCCACGAGAGGGGCATATGATTGTTTGAGGAAAAACTACACAAGGATAAGGCTACCAAGGGGAGGACGCAAGCCTCGTATTCTATCCAAGGACTAAAAGGTTTCTTAGGAAGATGGATGAGAGGATAGGGTGCGATTATAACAAGCCACAATGTTGAGGAGGTTGGTTGAGTGTTATAACAAGAAGTAAAGAGTTGCCAAGTTGTGAAGGAGTAGTAGCTAGTGACAGTTGTGGTTTTGTCTATATTGCTAGGAGGGTAGGCTCAAGTCTAGACTTGTGAAGGAAAACAAGGATATTGAGGCTTCCAAGTGGGAAGAGGACTGGCTAACACCCTAAAGGGAGCTAGCATCAACAATTCCAAAAGGAGAAATAAACATTTTGACCTGGTCGAATGAAAATAAAATAAAATAAAATTATATATATATATATATATATATATATATATATATATATGTATGTATGTATGTATGTATGTATGTATGTATGTATGTATGTATGTATAACCAACCTAGACCTATCTTAACTTGAATCTATAAAAATTCCAAAAGGATGAAATATCTGAGGGCACAAACCACATTTTTTTAGTGCAATACTTCATGAAAGTTTTACACCTCGAGAGATTTGATCCCTCTCCATGTTTCAGAGATCCGGTGTTAAAATGGATCTATGCGGATTTATTCATAAAAAAATGAATTACAAATAAATTCAATTATGGTTGTCCTATAAGAATAATCATTAAACATATCAATGCTCGTGGGAATATAAAATGATTTAATTTTGTAGAGAGTCAACTCTCTCTCAAATTGTTAACATAGGCCATTGATTGAATACTAAGTTAGAGTTTCCTTAGAATGGGGAATTAATTCTCATGAATAAAAAAGAGAGGATTTTCATTATTCCATTTCATTGTTAACATTCTTATTTTTATATTTTATTTGTTCCATTTCTTTTTTCATATTCATTTTATCTTTGCCTTACAGTAATGTTCACAAGATATTGTTACAACATAATCTCTCAGTAATTCTTTGATGCAATCCACATATTGTTTGTCGGTTTGGGGCATGTGTGAGGGGCCCTTTGAAGTTAGGCTCCCTCTCTTTGATATCTCATGGAAAATTCACAGATTCATCTAAAGTATCATGGGACCATCCAGACACCTCTTAGTATCAAACACCTCTGAAGTATCATGTATCATGTGACGGTTTAATTCCACTGGACAAGAATCATGTGACCGGAGGGTGGAATATTATTTTAATATAGATATATAATATTTAATAAAGTTTCAAGTTTATTTTTCTTGTTTTTAAGTTTGGAATTTTTTTTTGTTTTGTTAAAAGTTAATATAGATATATAATATTTAATAAATTTTCAATTCTGTTTTTCTTGTTTTTAAGAAAGTTTGGAAATTGTTCCTTTTTTTTTTGGTTAAAACATAATTTTTTGAGACATACATAGAAAGAAGCTAAAAGCCTAAGAAATAGTAGTAAATCAAAAATTAGTAATTACAAAATGGCATAATTTTTCTTAAATAACCATAATAAAATAGAATCTAAAACTTTACGACTGCTAATTCGACAACCTTGTTACTATACATTATAATTGAAAATACTATATTCATTGTATTTTTCATACTCATATACATGAAATAAAACAATACATGCCACTTTCATCTAGGTTGTGAAGCACATGTAATGTATCACAATTATCTAAATTTCATTCTGCAATCATCTAGGTTTCTTGTAGAATAAAATCCATGATTCTACTTTTGTGACAGCCGCTGACTTTGAATAGATTATTACAACCTCACATTTAGTTAAGGGAGGGTTTTCTATTTATAGTTAGTTATTTTCCAATGAGTACCCTTTCACACCACGTATGTGTCGTGTGACGCCAACTTCAAGTTCAAACCCTTGAAGATAGTGGAAGAAGATCATTTCAAGTTCAAACTTGTAAAAGGTTTTCACCTAAAGAGATTTGATCATCTTAGCACTTTCTAAAATTGTGGTTGAGATCAATCTATACTTGTAAGCTTGTAATCCCAAAAACTATTTTCTTGATTCATACAAAAATGACAGAAAAATATATTTGAAAAAGTGTCAAAATGTAAAATAATGAGACTACTTAAAATTTCTTAACCATAATAATTTATATTTTTCAATGGATTTATTTTAAACCCATATATAATATATACGTAGTTAACATTGAAATATTTTATTAACATGAGCATTGAATTTTTGTATTGTAAGTCCAAAATTTCTATTGATTCTTTAAAAGATTTCAATGTGGTATTTTCATAATAAAAATGTCTCCAACCTCATTTCGACTAGACTTGTAGGAGGAGGAAAAAAAAAAAGATAAAACTAAAGGGTTCCATGCATGCTTCCCATAGTATAAAAAACTGACCCAAGATCTAAAAGAAACTAACCATCTTCCTTGAACATCATCGTTCCCTAGATCTAGAGCATCTAGTCCATCACCTAGCGGCGGAGGTTGGTGAAATGCCTCATGCATGTGTACTTCCATGTGTGCCAAACATCCCTCCAGATGATCTTACCTATCCTTTATGTGATTCTTCCCATGCCAAAGAGAAACCTGTCTATTCATCATGTGCAACTAGTTATGTTGCAAATCATTCATAAAGGTTGTGAGTTCATTATGGTCGTCATGTTGGTGCCGAGCTAATTGCTCAGCCATCATAGTGACCTGAAAAAACTTAGCTTCAATAGAATCAAATGGGGGAGGAAGATCCAATCCACAAAGAGAGCTATCCTACTAGTCTACCATCCCACCAATGTCTCGTTGATCCACTGAATGGACCACTCCCATGCCTTGAGGATCGCCACCAATTTTTACGAATCCTCTTTGTCGCTGCATCTCTTCCTATGGTTTCATTTCTACCAATATTCCAAAGGACCCACACCTTGCAGTTCATCTCAATAAATCCTCTGTGTCAGCCCAACCCTTGGACCTACAACACTACATAGGTGTCTGACCCCTGCCCACCTCGACCCCACTCACAGAATATGCTCATCCTCCCCTCGCATAAAGAAATGACAAACACACATAGGTTGAAGCCACCCTTTGAGATCGATGGATCACACCCAATACAACATCCCCACAGGCCAAGCATCCATATGTTGAAAATCATCGCCGTCAAAGAAAATGTTGCTACCAAAACACAACCCCACCTAGTAACTATGCTTGTGATGGTAGAATAGCTAGAAACATCATAACTGTAAATGAAAAAGGACAAGATAAACATAACCATAAGAATTTAACTTCAATACAGTGAAAATGGTTGACCCTCGAACCAATCTGTAGTTGACCCACACTGTGCAAGGTGCACGAGACTCATGTTGCAATAATTGTCCACATACAACTTCCTGTCATCACAGCCCAATGTCCGAGGTATTTGCATTTGAAACCACCTCTAGTGCTAGCTACCCATTATAACACTCGAAAATTTAACCTTGTTTTATATACAACCATTAAGGAGCGTGGTGTGACCTAATAATTAAGCCACCTTGTGCACCTGAGGAGCTACCATCCTCCACAAAATCCACCTTCATCTCCTGTAATGTGAAAATGAGATCCTTGACCAGGAAAAAAACAACTAAATCACAAATGTTATTCAGAATATTCAATAGGCTCATGCCATATGAGGTGTTCCCAACAGAATCATTTATCATTAATGATGTGTATTGGAGGTACTAACACCCCTGTCTTGTGCCACCAATCTTCTTTCTGTCAACCCCATTTAGGGGAACATTGAAATAGTTTATTATAGTCAACATTAAATATTTTTTTTTTCCTTTATTGAAATATATTAGTTAACATGTATATTCAAATAGTTTTTTTAAGTCATATATTGAAATATACAACTTTTTCACTCAAAAGGCAGCTCTCGGAGCCTTCTTGTTGTTCTTCTTTTGTGGACAATTTGTGGGATAGTGTCCATGATTATGACAGTGAAAAAATTTCACCTTTGACATGTCACGCTTCTTGCCTTCTTTTTCCGTCTCAGATTTGGAATGGGACTTCTTCCCCTTCCCCTTCTTTGCCTTACCAGCCAAGGCACAATTTTCCTCATCATTAGTCTTGGATGAGGATCCATCCCTTATATTCCGCTGAAAATCTTCTTGTACCAAATCTGACCATAGTCGTTCCCAATCTAGTAACTTCTCCCTCCCATTTACAGACTCTTTGTGACTATTCCAGCTCTTGAGAAGGCCTAGAAGTGCTAGGATCATGAATTCATCATCATCTACAGTAATCCCAACACTTCCAAGCTCATCTCGAAATTGAGTGAACTTGGTCAAGTACTTTTGGATCCTGTCACCCTTCTCCATTTTGATTTTCCTAAGCTTGTCCTTGAGTGCCAAATTTATGCGGTCACTGCTGCTTTGAAGCAGATCTATCAAGGCCTTCCACATAGCATATGGAGTTTCCTTTCCGTAGAGACTTGAGAAAATATTATCATGAGCTCCCTCTAATAAGATCCTCCTCGCCTTTGTGACATTCTTCCTCCATGCTTCACGGTCCACAACATCTGCCTGAGTGGGTTCAGGAATATCACTGTCAATCAACTCCTTCAACCCATTATCCTCCAATATTGCCTCCATCCTTTCCCTCCATGCAATATAGTTTGAATTTCCCTCAAGTGCATATTGGATTCTCAAGTCTATGAAAGACATCCCGGTTAGCTTCTAGCTCCAAGGAATGTATGCGCAAATTTGAATACTGTTCAACACAAACTCAATTTCTTTTCCACTATTGTGATACCCGGTGCTCTGATACCATGTATAAATTACACCAATGGATTCAATCCGATCATGCAATATACTAAAACAAGATATGGAATCCTTATACAATATCCGCAGAATATAAATCAGAACCGATTAATAACATGGAAGTAAGAGAAAGAAGTAAATCAATCACACAACACAAGATTTTCCTAGGGAAATAAATTGCTCAAAACCCCTCCATATTTATTATATAACCAGCCATGGAATCATGAAACAATATGATGCATGTGTGCGCACAAGAACCTCATACATTCTACCAATCGTCTGACACTAATCTAGGCAAAATTGGACCAATACATAGCCAATTTCCTGCCCACCCTCAGCCTGCCTTGCTCACACAATCCCTAGGAAAAATCATTCCTATTAAATTGGAATGCCAACCTTCCTTGACTGTGCAATCCATCATGGGCATCCTATGGCTTTATAATTGCACTCAAGAAATTTGATAATAATACAACTGATATTTTACCTCCCTTTAACCTTTGTCTCAATTGCGTCGTCATCAGAATTGGAATGCCTGCATCTATTCATATTGAATCATAAGTTACTTGGTAGATCACTACTTGTGAATTAAATCTAATTTAATTCACTTGACCTTCTACTAGCTCATCACTAAGTTAGAATCAGTTAAACTGATTTTAACTCAATTCCTTTGAGTTAACTGATTGAGCTCACAACAAACTAGTGCTACAACTACAACTGGACCCTGTAAATAATAGAATCACTCTATATGCCTCTCCTTTGATCCTTAACTCAAATTTCTTGAGCTAAATAAGTCTATCAAACTTAGTTAAATATTACAAGTTGTTATGAGATAAGATTACAATTTATTGTCCAATTTATTTAAAAATTAGATGCCCACATTTAGCACTAATGTGTCACTGAATTCCTCATTCATGTGTGGATGTAATCCCACTCTAGTATGTGGTGCATTTTCTTGTTGAATTTCAACAGAGGAATCTTAGTTGTTTTCAAATATTGCAATGGCTCCTCACCAAATATATATATATATATATATATATATATATATATATATATATATATATATATATCATAAAACAAAGAGCTATGAATTTAATGGTGATTATGGGATGAACATAGTTTACATCTACCAAACATTCTTATAGCTTCTGACATCCTTGCTTGATTTTGATATTGCATTGAATTTCTTTTCGTAAATCCTTAATGGTCCTAAACTTGACAATAACATTCTCAACTTGTTACAACAACCCTCAACTAGAGGAAATATTATGCCCTCCAACTATGTTATGATTTAGGGGGGAAATATATTCAAAAGGTGAATTGTTATGATAATATTTTTAGGTAGAAAATTATTTTATATTATTTAAATATCTAGCATTTCTCCTTATTTCAAAACTCTAATACTATTTTTCGTTTGAATAGCCACACTATAAATCTGATAAGAAATCATAAATCAATCTCGCCCAGTTTAAGGGGAAAAGAGAAATAAAGAATCATATTTTCTTATTTTGAAGTAGGAAAGAAAAAATTGGCATCATATTCACCTATTTTCAAGCAAATGGGACAAATTTTTGTCATAGATAGTTTTCAAGCCTACAGTACTCATCTATGGTATTTGATGTAATTATGCTTTAAAAATTTTGGTGTACTCCATTGAAAGATACCTCAAGTGGCAAGATTGACCATAGAGAATGAAATTATCTTGTATGTTTTCTCATCACATATTATTGTATTAAAATCTATGATATAAAATGTATACATAATTGATTTATTTAATATATCAAAGCATTAACATTATAAAATTTTGTTTTATTTGAACTATCTAATTCAAAATTTAGGAAATCTTGTAATGGTGTCATGAAAGTTATATAAATCTATTAATGTTTTTTTAAAATACAATGATTTTATTAAATTTATATAATTTTATGTGAACAAAAGAACTTTATAATTGCAAATATAATTTAAGTGGTCCAATATATAATGGGAGATGTGTTTGAGTTTTTTATATTTATTATAACATTGCATTGAGTCAATTTTACTTGAACAAACAATGTTATTTCTAATTAGGTAATTAAACAAAATTATATCTAGTTAGGTAATATAGATAGATTTATATTTTAAAATTTTCAAAAATAAAATTTTGTATCAATTTTTATAACTATCATGGAGATGAATAATGGATTTATGATAATCATTTAATATATTACTGATTTTACTTGAACAAGTTATGATTATAGAAAGTGGATTATAATAAGGGGTTAGGTTAGTAATTTTTATAGTAAAGCCTCAAATACTTAACGGTAGGTTAGCGACCACTTTTAGTGACCATATATATACACTTGTATATTTGAATTTTACAATTGTTGTAGGATTGAGATAATAAGAAATTATCCATATATCTTTTGGGCAACTTTTAGTTATCATTTACAATAATATATTCTATGACTTATGATTAGAAATGTTTTTATCAAATTATGAGTTTTTATATAAAATGTTGTTATATATAGTTTTTTTTTAATATTTAGTATTTTAAGTTTATTGACTTTAACATAGGTAGAAGAAATATATCTCAACATGTTGGAGATAACTTAAACCACCAAATATACACTTATAAGAAATTAAATTTTTGGATAACTACTTTTCTTATAGTGTTGCACTTTCTATTGTTAAATATTGAATATTCTATAGAAATTATACAAACTATATGTATTTCAATGGATTCAATCCAATTATGGGATATGCTAAAGCAAGATACTGAATCCTTCTACAATTAATTTTGTGGAAATTAAACATGATCACACAATCACACCAAGTAAAAGAAAGAAGCAAATCAATCCACAACACATATCTTTTTCCTGGGGAAAGAAACCTGATCAAAACCCCTCTATATATAGTATATAATGAACCAATGAATCATGAAACAATACAATGCATCCTTGCTCACAAGAATATGTTGCACCCTCCTCACTGTCTCACACCGATCCAGACAAAATTGGGCCAACACTTAGCCAATTCTTAGGGGTCTTCAACCTTTCTTTCTCACTCAATTCATGAGGAATGCAATTCCTATTCTTTAGGAATTTCAATCTTCCTCAATTGCGCTAGTATCATGGGCAATCCTGTGGTGTTTTAACCGCATCTTGGCATACAACTCATAGTCAATTTCCTTTTAACCTTTGTCTCAACTTGGTCTCCACTGGAACTGACATGCATGCAACTATTAATAGTAAATCATGAGTTACATGACAGATCACTGCATGTGAATTAAATCTGATTTAATTCACTTGACCTCTCACTAGTGCAACAATCAGTTACAACTAGTTAAACCGGCTTTAACTCATTTAACTGAGTTAAGTGTTTTCTCATGCATTAAACTAATGCATTAACTGCAACTTGAACTCTAAAACAAATAGAATCACTGTGTATGTCTCACCAACCACCTTCAACTTGAAATTCATGAGCTAACTGAGTCTATCAAACTCAGTTAACTATTACAAGTGTTTTTGAGATAAGATTACAATTTATTGTCCCCTTTAATTAAAGGATAATTAAATTAGACACATTTCCAATGTATTTAATAAATTGGCTTGCACACTAATGTATTGCTAGGACCCATCCACCTGTGGCCCTACACTAGTGTATCTGTTGCCTTTATGAGTGTCAATTTCACTATTTCTTGTTGCAAATTTCAACATATCCATAATAAGTTATAAACAATGTGTTTCCTTTGTTATTTATTTTATTACTTTTAGATATTAAAAATAAAACTAAAATAAAATAAAATGACATATATATAACCAACCACTTCTTTGAATTCTAGAGATTTGATCACTTTCCAAATTTGATAGATACATAAAATTAGAATAGATCTCCACTAATTATTTAAAAAGAAATTAATTACTCGAATTTTTCAATTATATTAATAATCATTAAACCTATCTCCTGTCAGCTATGTAGAAATGTAAAATTCTTTTAATTTAGTAGAAAGTGAACTCTATCAGAGATTTTTAACATAGACCATTCTGTAATTTCTGTCAAGTTCAAGTTCAAACCCTCCAGCTGCTTGGTAGAAGATACCGCGTGGTGTAATGAAATCCACCAGAAAATTCTGGGAAGTGACAACGCAGGCGTAGTTTCAGACGTAACGCGTCGCGACGTCAAAGCTCATTCGCCATAAATAGTAATTGAAAGGATAATCCATAGAAATGGGACGTCGGCATCGGGTCAACTTTGGAAATTGAAAAGTGCAGCCAGAGTTACCTGATTAACGACGCCTGCATGCACACTTGTCAACTGTACTTTAAGAAGGGAGCATTTGTTTTTCATGCCTGTCCCTTTACGTTTTATGTTGCCTGTCCCTTTACGTTTTATATAGATTCTCGAGTTTGAGGCACACTTGCAAGTAATTATATTCAGAAGAACATTAGTTTAATGAGATATTATCAAAATAAGTATTTTATGAAATGTTTGTTAATGGTGTTTAATTAAAATACCTTCGCTACTCTAATTTTTTTCTATATTTCTTTTGTGTATAAAAATAATAATGATAAGAAATAGGTAAATGTCTAGTCGATCCGCAAAAATATTTCCATTTCCAGCAAATCAACAAGAAATAAATGCTACAACTATGCAGATTGTCCAAATTATCTTATATCTAAATTATTAATTAAAATTTATTAAATGCTACAACCATGCAGATTGTCCAAATTATCTTATATCTAAATTACTAATTAAAATTTATTACAAATTATCTTATATCTAAATTACTAATTAAAAATTATTACGGCCAACTTGTCGAAATTCAATTTCCAGGCCTACCGAGCATTATCTTTTTTTGGAAATGTAATGAGGAAAGTCCAACCATGCAATTTAATGAGAATTAAATTTTATAAAAACTAATTAATATATATCTTATAGATCATATAAATTTTTTATAATAAAAGGTTATTAATTAATTTGAATTATAATTAAGTTGGGAAATTCAATTATGTTAATGAGATTTGATTTAAATATTGAAAGATAAAAATGAGTTGTAATTTAATTATGTGTATAAGTTTAATTATTAACTCTATTTCAAGCTATTTCTTGAATTTAAGTTAGACTTTCATGAAAATTGAACTTTACTTAATAATGAAAAGTTCTTCATTTTCTGTGATTAAGTGAGAATCATTTAGCATCAACATATTATTCTCTCTCTCTCTCTCTATATATATATCTTACAAAACACTAAACTTTTCCTTTAAATAACTTTAAACTACATTTAATTATAACTCAATATAGATATATTTTAACCAAATAAATAGTAAGTGCAAATATGGACCAAATCTATTAATGTCAAAACTTATTTTATATTAAAAATTTGAAAAAATGTTTGCAACTTAACAGATTTTATCCTCTTAACACTTGCTAAATTTGTGGTTAAGATGGTTATATACTGGTAAAATTGTAATTCCAAAAAATGTTTATGGGATTATACTAAATTGACATAAAAATATATTTAAAAAATGTCAAAATGTAAAATTGAAAGACTAATTGAAATGTCTTAACAATAGGAATTTATTTTTTTGCAATCCCTTTATTTTATAACCATATATAATATCTACATAGTTAACATTGAAATATTTTATTAACATGAGCATTGATTTTTTTTTTAAGTCAAAAATACCTATTAATTCTTCAAAAGATTACATAGTGGTAGTTTCATAATAAAAAATGGCTCCGACGTCATTCCGACTAGACTTGTAGGCTAGGAGGTACTGACAAAAACATAAATACAAAAGTAAGATAAAACTAGAGGATTTCATGCATGTTTCCCATAATAGAAAAAAATGACCCAATATCCAAAAGAAAATAACTATCATCCATGAACATCAACATTCCCTAGATCTGGACCATCCATTCCATCTCCTATTGACCAAGGTTGGAGAAATGCCTCATGCAAATGTGCTTCCATGTGTGCTAGACGTCCCTCCAAATAATCCTACCTACTCTATTTCTGCTCTTGCCCGTGCCAAAGAGAAACCAACCTATCCATCATGTGCCCTGGTTATGTTGCAAATAATTCATAAAGACTATGAGTTCATTACGATCATTGTGCCAGTCTCACACTAATTTCTCAACCATCAAAGTGACGTGACGTAACTGAGATTCAATAGAATCGAATGGGGGAGGAAGATCCATTTTTCCTTGAGAGTTGGAATATTGGTGTACCTCCCCACCAATGTCCCGTTGATCCACTAAATGCACTGCTCCATGCCTTAAGGGTCGACACCCTTGCATGTGCATCCTCTATGTCATTGCATCTCCAAACATGGTCCCCTTTCTAGAAAAATTCGAAAGGATCAACACTCTATAGTCTGTCTCAATAAATCCTCTCTATCAGACTAACCCTTAGACCTATGACAATGCAAAAGAGTGTGGCCTGCTCAACCTCGGCCCCACACACATAAGATTCTCACCCTCCCTTCACACAAAGTAATGGTAGGAACACATGGCTCAAATACACCCTCTAAGGCTGATGTATCACCCCTAATACAACTTCCCCATAGGCCCAATATCCGCAGGTTGACAACCAACCCCATAAAAGAAAACGTTTCTAGCTACCACACAACCCCACCCAATAACTATGCCTATGAGGGTAGAAAATATAGAATGTTCATCATAATCCCAAATAAAAAGGACCATAAATGGAACCATAACAATTTACTTGCACTACAGTGACATTGTGTGACCCTCGAAGAAAGCTGCAGATGAACCAACCTGTGAAACCTGCACTAAACTCTTATTGCAACAATTCTTCGTAAATCAATTCCTTTCACAATGGCCCAGGGTCCCAGGAATCTGCATTTGAAACCACCTCTAGCACCAACCACACACTATACCACTTGAGAATGTAACCAACTTTATATTTTTTCGCTAAGGAGCATGGAGTGGCCTAATAATGAAGCCACCCTATGCACTTGAAGTACTACCACCATCTAGAGACTCCACCTTCATCACCCGTAACATGCAAATGAGATCCTCGACTAGGAAACAAGTAAGTAAATCCCAAACATTGTTAAGAACCTTCACAGAGCTCGAGCCAAATGAGGTATTCCGAGCACACTTTCTTATCATTAATGACGCATGTTGGGGGTATTAACACCCTAATCTCATTTTTCTATCAGCCCCTTCCATGGAAGCTTTGAAATATTTTACTATGGTCAACATTAAAATATTGTTATTTCCTTTATTGAAATATATTAGTTAACATGTATATTCAAATATTTTATTTAAGTCATCTATTGAATTATACAACTTCTCCACTCAAAAGTGAATATATATATATATATAATTTTAATTACTTTATTATTCTCTAAAGTTGATATATTTTTACATTTCCTTCCTACTAGGTTGTAATATTAATAATGAACTGAGAGAGAGTTGAATTATTGATGGTTTATAATATTTTTAATTAAAACTAATCTCATATATATATATATATATATATATATATATATATATTCTATTATAGATAATATTGATTTTTTATTTAGAGAATATATTATTTTTATTTTAAAAAGGACAAGTGTCGATTCAAGGTTAACTATCAAAGGAATTACAAGTCTCCCTCATTTTTTGCAGTTGCAAAAATATTATGGTAGCTCTTCCTTTATTTAGATATTAATAAAAAAAATTTCAACAGTTCAAGTTACAATTCCCTCTATTATAAAAAGTGTTGCAGGCAATGTAGTCTCTTCTATTTACAATATGTATATGTGTATAAGTTATATGAATAAACAATTGAATACATAGCATGTTTATGTATGTAATTGTATTCTTCACATCAATTATTACTTTAATTATATATTTTGGAAACAATAAAAAGAAGAATATAGACCAGTAGCAAAAAAACGTGAGCCAAAGTTTCAAAGTAAAGGTTTGTACAAAGAGGTAGAGAAGGTTAGTAGAGTGGATTTTAAATTTTGAAAAACCCATGTGAAAAAAATGTCCAGTAAGCACTAAAAATCACAAAATAATTAAAACCCTAACAAATTACTCAAACAAAAACTTTGAATGGCAATTTTTTATGCTAGATTCCTTCCTTTTACCAAATCATATTATAAAATAAATTTGATATAAAATTTATATCACCTTGTCATATTTATAATGTCTTAAATTCATAATCTATTCACTCCAATAAATAACCACAAGCCAAGATTATGTCCCATTTATCATTATACTATTTAAAATAATTCACCAAATCTGACATTTTGTGATAGGAGTTGTAATACCCCCAGTTTCTATGCTTTTTAATTGACAATTGAATAAGTCCAAAGGGGAAGTGGACCCCAATGGAGAACTAGTGTGTGGATTTACTGAAACCTAAATCCACGAGGATGTGGATAAGGTCATCAGACCTTCCCATCCCTTTCAGAAATCCTTGGAAGGAATATTTCTAAAAATTAGATTTGGATATAAAACGTGAAGTAATATTACTAAAATTTAGATTTGGATATAAAACATGTAGCTAAAAATTAGATTTGGATATAAAACATGTAATTTCCCCAATGAAGAGGAAAGTAATTGGGAAGAGGAAGAAAAAGATGTAAATGCGGAAAAGACAACTTTAAAGTACCTCAATGAGGGAAAGCCTAGGCAAAGCAGGAAGAAAGCATCCTGAAATTTCTGGACGCTTGGGAAAGCACAGCTTAAATAAGCTGCTCCAGGATAGACAAAGGTTTGTCTATCACTGGAAGTAAAGGTCTTAGCTCGGGGGTGATTTACGGAGATAGAACTCTAAGGTTGCTACGACTAGTCATAGAAATTGGTATGCACACTGAGCTAGTTTATTTCAGATTTATTTAACCTTAACCTATGTGTAACTAAATTATCCGATTGAGGAATGAGTAATGACCATGGAAAAGTTACTATGCTCAGGTAAATAGATTGTGTTTGAATCAAGTAGATTAAATTTCGACATACTGATTTACCAAGTACCCATACATTTAACAGATTTTTATAATGTAGAAATTTTGTTATTTTTATAGTTGTATGGGAGTAGTCTAATGAGACCCATCTACCAAAATGTCTAAACCTGTAATAGGTCTAAATATGGAGACCAGTATCTCACATAAAAGTTATTAATTATGTCTAGTAAAATAAAATGCTATTAGTAATTGTTTTTAATTGTCTATACCTATTCATGAGAAATCTAAACTCAGATGCAAAATATAAATTTACTAACTGGAAATTAACACTGATATATTTTGGTTATTATACTACTGTCATAATTATTTCATAGAAAATACAGTATGAAATAAGTGAAGTTTGTTTATAAGCCATTCTAGTACCACAGAAAAGATCAGTGATGTAAAATAGAGAAGAAAAGTGAATGTAGTAAGGTACTGAACATTCAGAATTAATCCATGTCACATTCAGAATTAATCCATGTATACTAGACAGAATATGCAAGTACTATAAATCGATAAATTCCATTTTAATTAGGAGTCAATACTTTGATTTATAAACTGTGTTTCCTTGGCTGTTATAGAAATAAAATGGATAAAATTATGTACAGAACTGATATAACATTTATATAGCATTACTGAGTTGTATTAGAAATTATGCAAAGATATAGAATATTTCCATATTGCAAAATTTAAATAAGTTATTATAAAAAGAAAGAAGATATATATATATATATATATATATATATTCATTCTGCATATGTACTAAATCAATATAAAGGAACCATTTTCATTATAATCTTATTAGTATATTTTCACAGCAGAAATGTAAAAGAAAAAAATTAGGAACTGATAAATGAATCTAATACTGCTTTAAAGCTGATAGTCCAATAGAACCTGTATAATATGAATTTAGAACTGGTATACTATTTCAGGAACTTATGTAATTTCACTAAAACTCTATAGTACATAAATAACAGAAGTGAGAGATTCTTATTTTGAAACTATAGTACAATCCTGTGTAAAAGGGTGTAAATATATGATTAAGACAGTGAAGTGAAATACCAAGAGGTAGTAAATGTACAAATGAAACCATGCCAATCATGGAAATGAAATCAAAATCATAGTCCATGTATACATGAAAGAATAGTAACCTGACGGTTAAACGAGTTTCAATTTTTAAGTTAACTTAAACATAGCCAAATAGGTGAATATAGTTAAATGAGTCCTAATATAGATTAGCATAAACAAGTAGGAATCCGACTAAGGTCGAGTGAAACAATGCACTGTTAAATGAGTCCTAATATAGATTAACATAAACAAGCAGGAATCCGACTAAGGTCGAGTGATCTGCACAAAACGTTGAAGACCAACCTATGCAGAAGTAGTAAATTAAGTTCGTAAATTTGAAGAGTTCTAAAGAAGAAAATGTCGAATTTGAAGTGAAAAAAAGGGAGAGATTTCTTACATGTACATTTCAACATGGAAAATATTAGCTAAATTTCTAATTCATATTTGGATATGGTAAAATGAAAACATGATAATATATAGGTAACATATTAAAACGAAAGAAGAATTTGAAGGGACGAGATAGTGAAATTACCTGTCAAAAACGAAGATAAGAAAATGGGAACAGAGGTTGATGGTATTCGATTTTCCAATATTGTGCTTCATTTGCGGGCCTGCATTATCCGTGAACCTTAATGTATTAAATATATATATATATATATATTAAATTTGCTGGAATATTACTATTGCCAATATAAAATCGAACCCACAACAATATAATGGGACTATTCTAAAATTGCATAGATGATAAATCAAATGGTTGCCAGGGTGGACGTCAAATGTTACTTTGGGATACTGTGATATATATATATATATAAACCATTTCCTACGTTTTGAACCACAAAGAACTCTACAACAAAATCTACCACAGAGGGAAAAATTAGAGAATAATAATTCCTTTATGTTGCAAAGGAATAATAACAAAACAAAATGACATTTTCTTGATTGCAGAAACAATGGACGTAGGGAGATTTCAAATCGAGGAAGAAGATTTGGACGAGTGATTAAGGGTTGAGTAATTAAATTTCAATTTGGTGAGACGAATAAGTCAAATAGCGTATCAGGCAACCACAAAACTAGTATAGTTTTACAGTGAAGATAAAATAATAAATCTTACCAGTTATACATAAAGGAGAAACCAACTGTGAGGTGTGTAGATGCTCCATATCCACTATGTGTAAACGTTTTGGAAGGGAGATGAAACCCAATTCAACAGAGAATGGAAAGAATGGAATTCAGCGTGAAAATCCACATTTAAAAACCCATCGGCATGGAAAAACCCTAACTCATATTGTGCATACACGTGTTTCCAGTTGAACGTATACCATTTGGATCAATGAGTCAAGGGTGAATAACCTGGGATATTTCAAATGCATACAAGACAAAGTGAATGAAGAGTCTCAGTATCATGAATGCCATAAATGTTAGAGAGTACTTCTGAATCTGTATGAGATTTCACTGGGCTCGAGGATTCAATTTTAAGAGCCGGCTTCATTTAAAAGCTATTAACCCTGTCATAAAATTTTAGATCTATGTTAAATCCATTGTACTAGAACGATATGACTTACCATCAATGAACATATGTTGTTTTTTCTCGGAGTATGTATTCCAAGCCAACCCTAAACGTGGCTTAGTTAATTCACGAATTAATTTAAGACCTAAATTAGTAAACCAGAAACCATATCAATTGAATTGATATTACCTTAGGGAGGAGATAGTAATGATAGTAATGTTAGTATAAAGTTTAAAAAGTATTTCATGCATATATGTGAAATTCGAAATTATGCCTCCGCATAGAAAGATTTTACTTAAGAAATGTGTAGATGTGGGTCTTAGGGCCTAGAAAAATGTGTAGTGATAAGTTGGGTTAGATTAAGAGTATTTACCTTAAATACTTCCAGTGCATATATATATATATATATATATATATATATATATATATGGAAATGCATATTTATACATGTATATGTCCATAAGCTCTAAAATTGTTACTTGATGTAAATAATAAGGTGGAGGTGGAGGGGGAGGGGGGCGCGAACTATTTTATAAAGTGTTAAGTCGCGGGGGATATAAATTAAGGTTACAAGGATATTGAAAATACTAACCATTAAAATATGAAACTAAGAAGGTTAGTAGTTGATAAACCTTCTGTCAATTTTAATTTAAGGATATTTTAATCATTTGATTTAGTAGTTAATGAACAATATAGTGATTCAAACAGGTAAAAGAAAAAAAAATTGTGAATGAGAAACAGTAGAAATGGTATCATAGCATTAGCTAAAAAACTAGACGAACTATGTGCTCACACAGAAATATATGCTTCTGTAAAATTTTATGAAGATTAAAATTTTGCTAATGTTAATTTTCTAAATAGTGAATAGTATTGATGTGTACAGCTGCAAACCATGGCTGAAGGGGACAAGCTATATGTAGATCTGGGTGGTGGAGAAAACACACAGATCCAAATGCTCCATTGATGGCTATGTTGCATAGAATGCAAGGAGAAATGGCACATCTTAAAAGCCACAATGGCAGGCTATCTTTAGCCAGTGAGGAGCAAGACAGACTCATAAGGGAATTGACTTCATGGAAAAACCAAGAGGGTAAGGTTTTGGAAGGAAGAGAAATGGGAGAGTCAATTTATTAGAAGATTCTGAGGAAGATGATGCCACTAGACAGTAGTCTAGAGAAAAGACAAAATTACAAGGTTAATTTCGGAAAATCAAACCTCCCTCATATGATGGAGAAAAAGAAGAAGATGTTGAGGCATGGCTTTTGAATATGATAAAGTAATTTCAAGTTTACGAATATGAAAGTAACTTAAGAGCCACGCTGACTATTTATCAACTGCAAGGTGAGGCTACCTTATGGTGGGAGGAAACAATAATGGTTCATGCCATCGATGAGAAAATGGTGACTTAGGAGGATTTTCAAATCAAGCTTAAAAATCGATACTTGAACGAATGCTACTATGACGACAAGTTAAAAGAGTTTCATGAACTCAGATTGGGACAACTCATAACTGATGAGTTTGTAACCAAATTCACAAATATGTTATGCTATGTACCTTATATTAGAGAAGAGAAAGAAAAGGTACAGAGGTTTCTAAACTATCTGCCCAAATTTTAGAAGAAAAATATAGAGTTTGATAACCCAAAAACAATGGATGAGGTAGTACAGAAGGCCAGATTATGTTACCAGAAATTTCGGGGTAAGACGGAAGCAGGAAAGAATTGACCAAACAAAGGTGAGCTCGGTGGAAAGAAACAAAAACCAACATATTTGAAAAACTTTGGTAGAAACGACCAGAGAAAGAAGTTTAGTAAAGTGAGTGAAAATCAAACTGCTCAATCTCAAACTAGGTTAAAACCAATGAATGGGAATAATAAGAAGGAAGGGACTGTTAAAATGAGGGATCCTTTTAAGTGTTGGGGTTGTGGAGAACCCCATTTGTTGAGGGAATGCCCACATCGAAATATTTAGACCGTACAAGTACCGCGAGAGGAAACTACAGTTAATGACGTAGCAAGGAACATCCCCCCCATCAGCGCTGCCTTAGAAAACCGTCAAGCAGAACACAAGTTTACTATTGTTGAAATGGACGGTATGATTGCTGACCAATCTGTTACATTTTTAATGGATCTCGGTGCATATTTGAGTTATTATTGGTTAGTCCAATTAGCCACTGGTATAAAACAAAAGATAACTCATAAGTTACCCCAAACAACAATGAATTTGAATGGATATCAAACAGAATTAAATTTAAATATTCTTCCATTAGGGTCTTATGATATACTCATAGGGATAGACTGGTCAGAAAATCAAAAAGCTATGATGAATTTTTTAGACAAAACTTTACACTGCATTGATAAAGAGGGAAAACCAATAATAATCAAAGGCAAGCCTAAACCCATATTTGTGAGGAAAATATTAGCTCTTCAATTAAAAGGAACCGATAGAAATGGGTATCAGGTGTATTCTGTACATGGTGAAGAGTTAGGACAACAGACAAAGGAAAAATTTCTAGAGACATTACTAGTGATAAGAGAATTTAAAGAAGTGTTCCCTGATGAAATTTCTCATTTCCCCCCCAAAAGAGAAACTGATTTTTCAATTTATTTAGTGTCTGGAGAAACTTCAGTCTCTAAAGCCTCATACAGAATGATCACCCCTGAATTAATGGAGTTAAAAATGCAACTATAAGAATTGTTGGACAAAGGTTACGTCCGACCAAGTGTATCTCCCTAGGGAGCACCGGTGCTGTTTGTGAAAAATAAGGATGGTACCTTCCGAATGTGTATTGATTCCCGTCAATTAAACAAGCTGACAATTAAAAATCGATATCCATTACCTAGGATAGATGACCTCTTTGATCAAGTTAGAGGGGCAACAGTGTTTTCCAAGATTGATTTAGGGACTAGTTTCCATCAGTTAAGGATTAAAGATGAAGACATCAACAAGACAACATTTAGAACCCAGTATGGACACTATGACTTTGTAGTCCTATCATTTGGATTGACAAATGCACCTACCACTTTTATGTGTTTAAATAATAGTGTCTTGAATAAATACTTAGATAAGTTTGTGCTAGTATTTATTGAAGACATTTTAATTTATTCAAAAAGTGAAGCAGAGCATCAAGAACACCTCAGAATTGTTTTGCAAACTCTCAAAGAAAATCATTTGTATGCCAAGTTTAGTAAATGTGAGTTTTTCAAGGATAAAATTAAATACTTAGGGCATATAATTTCAGAGCAAGGGTTGGCTGTAGATCCCGAAAAGATAAAAGAAATCAGAGAGTGGTCGGTACCTACTGATGTATCATTAGTAAGATCCTTTATGGGAATTGCGGGATACTATAGAATGTTTGTAAAAATATTTTCAGCTTTAGCCTATACCATAACTTCATTACAAAGGAAAGGGGTAAAATTTGAATGGACTGAACAATCCCAAAATATTTTTGAACAATTAAAATTGAAACTTAATGCAACACCTATTTTGAAGATTGCATATCCAAATAAGGAGTTTGTAGTATGCACAGATGCTTGTGGAGAGGGATTAGGGGGAGTACTGTTACAAGAAATTTTTTATTATAGCTTATGAGTCTAAAAAAATTAAGAAACATGAACAGAATTACAGTGTGTATGACCTTGAATTAGCTGCTCTAATACATGCTCTCAAGATGTGGAAACACTATTTTCTAGGAAATAAATTTGTACTGATGATAGATCACATCAGCCTAAAGTATTTCTTCACTCAACCAGACCTGAATGCTAGAAAAGCTAGGTGGCTATCTTTCTTGAGTGAATTTGACATGGAAATAAGACACATCAAAGGTAAAGAAAACAAGATTGCCGATGTCTTAAGTAGAAATGTTTGGCAAAGTATAAGTAACATTGGGAGTAGTGTCAACTTTAACTAGGAGGGACTGGTTCAAAGGGTAGTGGATCAAGAACAAAACTATGAAAAACTTCAGACTCAAATTATGAAAAAGGAAATGAAAGGGTATATGAAAAATCAGAAGGGGCCGATTCATTCTAGAGATAGATTGTACATCCCTAATGTGGAGTCTTTAATGAAGGAAATTATGGATGAATATCACAAAACTCCTTATTTTGGACATCCTGGATACCAGAAATTACTCACAGCTTTGAAAAAGAATTTATTTTGGCTTAGAATGAAAAAGGATGTAGCAAGTTACTTGGCGAGATGCATTGAATGTCAACAAGTAAAATTTGAACATCAACATCCAACAGTATTGCTAAATCCTTTACTGATTTCAGAATTGAAATGGGAAATTGTTTCTATGGATTTTATCACTGGTCTACCAAGAACCAAATATCAACACAATTTGGTAATGTTGGTAGTGGATACTTTGACTAAGGCTGCTCATTTTATACTTGTTCAATCTACTTTTGGGACGGCCCAAGTAGAAAATGTGTTTATGAAGGAGATTGTACGACTACATGGGGTTCCTATGATGATAATTTCAGATAGAGACACAAAGTTCACTGTAGCTTTTTGGAGGAGTTTATGTGGAGGCTTGGGCCCTAAATTAAAATTTAATACTACCTACTATCCCCAAATGGATGGTCAAACCGAGAGGACAAACCAAATTTTGGAAGACATGTTAAGAATGTATGTGATGGATAGGCCAACCAAATGGGAAGACTATTTGCATTTAGTAGATTTTGCCTATAACAAGAGTTACCAAACTTCCATAAAGATGAGTTTGTTTGAAGCAGTTTATGGTAGAAAGTGCCACACTCCCTTAAGTTGGAGTCAACCTGAAGATAAATTAGTACTTGGGCCAGAAGCTTTGTATGAAATGGAAAAAGTTGTAAAACAGATTCAGAAGAACATCAAAACAGCTCAGGACAGAAAAAAAATTTATGCAAACAAAAAGAGATTTCACCGAAAGTTCAGTGTGGGTGATCATGTATATCTGAGGATTAAGCCTAAGAAGAGCACTTTGCACACTAGCAGTTGTGCAAAATTAGCTCCACAATATTGTGGATCGTTTTAAGTGCTGGAAAGAGTGGGAATAGTGGCCTATAAAATTTCCTTAGCCATTCATATTAAAGTTCATGATGTTTTTCATGTCTCTTTATTAAAAAAATATGTGTGTGATGTTGCTCACGTTATTGATTGGAATGTGATCCAGGTGGAAACAGAAGGGGAATTGCTACCAGAGCTGCTTCAAATATTGGAGCGGGAAGAAATTGAACTTTGAAACTAAACAATAGCCTAAGTAAAGTGCAATGGAGGCACTTTACAACCGAAAAGGCTACTTGGGAACGAAAAACTAAGACGATGGAAAAATACCCATCACTGTTTACACAGTGAATTGTTTAAATTTATTTTTTCAACACCGAGGACGATGTTTGTTTTTACAGGGGGAATATGTAATACCCCCAGTTTCTATGCTTTTTAATTGACAATTGAATAAGTCCAAAGGGGAATTCGACCCCAATGGAGAACTAGTGTGTGGATTTATTTTAATTTTAATTAAGAAAAATACATGGAAAAGTTATGTGTGCAATGACTAGATTGATAATGGAGATCTAAAACCTAAATCGATGATGATGTGGATAAGGTGATGATACTTTCCCATCCCTTCCATAAATCCTTGGAAGGAATATTACCAAAAATTAGATTTGTAGATAAAACAAATAATTTCTCCAATGAAGAGGAAAGTAATTGGGAAGAGGAAGAAAAAGCTGTAAAATCGGAAAAGATAACTTTAAAGTACCTCAATGAGAGAAAGCCTAGGAAAAGTAGGAAGAAAGCATCATGAACTTTCTAGACGCAGAAATTAGAAACAAGCTTGGGAAAGCACAACTTAAATAAGTTGCTCCAGGATAGACAAAGGGTTGTCTATCACTTGAAGCAAAGGTCTCAGCTTGGGGGTGAGTTACGGAGATAGAAATCTAAGGTTGGGAGGACTAGTCATAGAAATTGGTATGCACACTAACCTAGTTTATTTCAGATTTATTTAACCTTAAATTATGTGTAACTAAATTCTCCAATTAAGGAATGAGTAAAGACCATGGAAAAGTGATTGTGCTCAGGTAAATAGATTTTGTTTGAATCAAGTAAATTAAATTCTGACATACTGAGTTGCCAAGTACCCATACATTTAACAGATTTTTATAAAGCAGAAATTTTGCAATCTGTATAGTTGTATGGGAGTAGTCTGATGAAACCCATCTATCAGAATGTCTAAACCTATAATAGGTTTAAATCTGGAGATCATTATCTCACAAAGAAGTTATTAATTTTGTCTAGTAAAAGAAAATACTATAAGTATTTTTTTTAAATTGTCTATACCTATTCATGAGAAATATAAACTCACATGTAGAATAGAAATTTACTAACTAGAAATTATGTCACGTCTCCCAGACCCACCTTCTTATCCACATAACATAACTCAGATAATATTATAATATTATCTGTATATCTATATATATCTATATATATTAGTATGTATTTCTCAAGTCAGTTTTTCAGAGTTTTGTCCAACTCTAGCTGATCAATAGGCCCTTCCTCAAACTTTCCAGTTTTCAGGCCTTATAGACTTTTCAGCATCTATAATCATAAAGTTACAGCATCAAGGTATAGATGTATGCATCCACATATGCATCTATCTATATTTAGTTAACCTTCGTTGCTCCAACTACTTTTTCAGTAGTTTATATGGAAGGTAAATAGATGCTCTTTTATTAGTGTTTTTAAATATGCTTACAATCTTCCTTTCCACATACTTTTATCACAGATAACTGTAGGGCTCTTCCCTTATTTTATTGTTATGATTATTCAAAATACTTGAAATTCTTATGCCTCTTAAACTCTTCCCTTGGAAATATAGGATTTAGAAATTTTTCTCAAATCAAATGGAAGTAAGGAAACCGATGTTGACAGTTTATACTCTCTAGATTTAGTTCCTCGTTCTTAGTTAGGAGTTAATTTTTGGTTTCACATGATTAAACTTCCATGACATAAAACAATACAAGTCTGAGTTCTACAATCCTTGTCATTGCAGTATGACCATTCTACTGCCATCAATAATGTTATGACAGGTTTAGTTGTTTTGTGCTTGCTGCTCTTGGTTACTGTTTTGCTAACATTTTCTGTTTATACACACAGCAAATAACTATTCATTTATAAGACAGCAAGCTACACCTGTACATAGTTATTATATTATATATTCAAATGATCTATCATCTCTAACTGCATTACTACAAGGTACTCATCCCTATAATCCAACCATTTGTCTCTACTATCAATAGCTCTAGTTTGCAATTACATGAGTTACTGAACACATAATCAATCTAGAATTTGCATAATGAACCATAACATAACAATTCATAAGTTGCATAATGAACCATAACATCACACTTCATAAAACATTGATATATTTAATACAGACTTAAATAAATCTCCAAAATTATGCATGCATACCGATACTATGACCAGTCCTCCCAACCGTAGAGTTCGTCTATCTCCAGAACTCACCCCCCAGCTGAGATCCTCCAAGAACAGACTAACCTCAATCTGTTCTGGAGCATCTTATTTAAGCTATGCTTTCCCCAAAGCCTGTTTCTAATTCTGCGTCCAGAATTTCAGGATGCTTTATTCCTGTTTGCCTAGGCTTCCATTCTTTAGGGACTTTAAAGTTGCTTTCTGCTTTTCCAGCTTTTCCAGCTTTTTACCTCTTCCCAACTACTTTCCTCATCATTGGGGAATTTAGATTTTTCCTCAAAATCTAAATTAGAAATAATTTCTTTCAAGGATTTTTGAAATATTTTTGGGAAAGTCTTTACCTTTTCCATCACCTCATGGATTAGGCATGTGATCTCAATTTCTCATCTAGTCATAGTGCATACAAAATGTTAATTATTTATTTTTCATAAATAATTAATCACATCCACACAATAATTATCCATTGGGGTCCACTCCCCTATGGATTTATGTTCAAATGTCTAATTTGAAAAGTATAGAACTTGGGGGTGTTACATATTCCCCCTCTAAAAATAAACACTGTCCTCGGTGTTGACAATTATCTACTTAGTTTATTTTGAAAATAAATATGAATGCTTTTCCATCATTTCAGCTTCTCTGTTCCATGTAGCTCTTTCAGCAGTAAAGTGCTCCACTGCACCTTTACTCTAGCTACTGTTCGATTTCGCAATTCAATTTCTTCCCGCTCTCATATTTGAAGCGGCTCTGGAAGGAATTCCTCTTCTGGTTCCACCTGGATCACATTCCAATCAATAATGTGAGAAGCATCATGTACAAAAATTATTTTTTTTCCAACAAGGAGACATGAAACTCATCATGAATTTTAATATGCAAGGGTAAGGCTAGTTTCCCCCCTTTCCAACACCTTCCTTGGTGTTACACTTTAACGTTGATTTTTCAACTTTGACAAAGATTTATTTTTCGTCCTTGATTAGTTTCCAGCAGAGTACTCTCCTGCTTTATGCAGTTGATTTTCTTCCTACTTCTTTGCAAGAAGTCTGTCTAGAAAATCTTTTATTATGTTTTCTCTGTCCACAATTCATACCAATGTAAGTAATGTCAAGTACATACAATTGAAAATCCACAACAACATTCTGCATTTCAATAAATTTAAGAAATTCAGTTATTAGTCAAACCGTTCAGGTTCATAATAGTTTAGTGCACTTTTAGTACACTACTTATCCTTTCTTGTTTTTCAGTGAGATTCTTTCCTCACTCAACTTGGTCCAGTTCAGCTTTTCTCGATTTTCTAGGTGATTTATCTTCACCTTTTTTCTCCTTGTTTCCAGAGTGCACAATTTCCTGTTACACACTTGGCTAAACAATTTTACAACTTTTCATTAGTACTCATAAATGAAAGAAAACAATTGTATCATATGCATGATTATGCTTACCCTTTCTCAGTTCATCACTGTACTTCCAGTACCTTCTCATTTTTATTTTTATTTTCCTTTTGGTAGCTATATGATTTCACACTATTTCCCCTATCTTTGAATTTAAGACTCAGGAAAATTACATAAAATTTACACCAACAAAATTTTATAGTGTGAATGCATGTAATTACTATCATTCATCACATTCACAAGTATTACTACTTGATAATGTCAAAATGGAATTTGACACCATTTCCCCTTTACCATAATTTATACATTTACTTTAAAAAAAAAAAAAATCACATTATACTTTTACCACTTAATCTACCACAATAGTATTTATTACTCCTTTAACCATAATTAGAGTAATAATATTCAGCCATATGATAAAATATGTCCTTCCCCTGTCACTTTTAATATTCCCTAGTGAATTATTTCTTCTCCCTTAATTCTGTGGGTATAAAGTTTGAAATTTACGAACTGAAATAATTTATCATGTATGATGATATTATATTCATACAACTCAACAAAGTTAACATTATAACATATAACAAGATCACCTATATTTATAATGTTAATTGTAGATTTAACTTATGTCCCACGTGCAATTTGTTTCATTTTAATCTATCATTTCTCATGATAATTATTATTATTTTATATATATATATATATATATATATATTTAATAGTAGTTTAAGAATTTACAACTTATATTCAACATACCTCTATTAAATATAAATTGTCATTTTTTCTATTATCCACCTTTCTCTATATGTTCCAATATAAACTTTCCTTCTTCTTTTTGTTCCAATAACTATGGTAACACATAGTATTATATAACATGTTAGGAACATATATCACCCCACACTTATTCATTTATATCTTTTCATGCTTCTAATCAACTTATTGTTATAATGAATATTAATAAAATTCTAATTTAGTTGTCTTACCACTCCCAACTTTTAACTTCAGTTTTAATTACATATATCCATTTCTTAACCTTATCCTGAAGGTTATTTTCCCTATAGATATATATTCTTGCCCACATAATTATTTATACTCAATTCCACCACACTCTAGTGGGGTTTATAGGTGTATTAATTTTTCTTGTAAAATTCCTTAACAACCATTCCATATATATTCTAAATTTCATATGTCACATATGAAATTATGTGTTAATTCAAAGCCATTATCATAATGATATATGATTATCATCCCATCTTTCGACCTTGAATATTTTTTTGTTACGTTGACTTATACTTACATAAGTGCTTGTAATCTTTCTCATTTCACCTCTTCTCTTAATTCATTATGTATATTTCTAGTTGGAATGATCATCCCCTTATCCAACCTCATTTATAACATTTCTTCTTAGAGATATTCTTTCTCGATAATAATTGTGAAACCGATAGGTTAACTTGTCTCTTTTTGTAATTCACTTCACATGCCATGTTATACATCGATATCTAGTCATAACTTAATAGGGGGTTATGTTTCACAACCCTCACACGATATTTCATGTTTCTATTAAGTTCTTCACTTTCCATAATAATATGCCATCCTTTTACTGATCATTAATAAAAGTACTAGATAAGAAACCCATGACATCAACTTAAGATTTTAAAATCTCCTTTTTTTTTCTTTTTCTTTTTTATAACAAGGGTTTATTCCTTAACTTGTATGGTAGTATTCCTAATTGATTTCCTAATCAAAAAGGTTTCGTATAAAACTACTATGGATATATATCATTCTTGGGCTTAGTGCTATGTATACAAGATATAATCCCAATTTTTCTATAGAGTTAACGGTTCCCACTTTTAAATATCTGCAACGGATTTGTGTAGCATATCAAAACTCTTACCTTAGTTTCACATAACACCTTACCTTATTCAATTCATCTTCTACATGTATAACCCTCTTTTATAACTTTATTACTCCTAAAATTAATTTTTTTCTTTCAGGATCTCAAGTATGGTACCCTCTTTGACCTCTATTTCAAGTATCTTCTTTGATTTCTAGTAGTGATACTACCTCTTACCATTTCTACTTAGAAAAACCCTCAAAATATATATATATATATATTTATATATATATATATATATATATATATATTTTCCCAATTATATACATATATATATATATATATACCATTTATGTAGAATTATTATTCCACTTTAAATAAAATCTACATCTTTTAAGGGTGAATTATTTTCCTTTACACCCACCTAACATAAAATGGATATATTACTATTTCAATACCCATGGTACAAAAGCATCCCACTACTATTGAATCACACACAATGTAATAATGGTTATATGACCGTTTATATTCACATCACATATGGTTATAATATATTTTAAGGGGGACGTTATATCAAATGGACATATAAAACATACAACACGCACTACGGGATTTTTAGATATGCTTCTACCATATAATCAACGTTAAATAATTTTCCCCACCGGTTTATGAGTTCAAATTCTGTATTTCAGGAACCGCTACGATAATATGAATTAACTCAGTAATAGGCTCATCGCTGATTTCTTATACGCCGTCCTTAACAAGTCTCATTTGTCCGGTTGCCAGGTATTTACGAGTTTCGTTTTTCTGGAGTATTTGGATGGGTGAGCCCGCCACGGCTTATCAACCTGTCTCGGGAGGTAGGAGACTATACGTGTCCCACTCCCATGCGCTGAGATTTTTTCCAAGTACCATTTGCGGTGGATTTCTCTTATTTCGAGAAGATGGGGTTCCCAACCCCGGTACTTTGGCTGATGAATTCGGCAGGTGTCAACACCAGTTGGGAGGCCCAGTGATCGGGTTCACCTCGTCAGGGACAGATCGCAGCGCTTGCGGCCGACTATCACCTGCGCGGTACTTAGCATTTAGGGTTGCGTACAAAAACTACACTGAGCTGGTACCGCATGTTCTATACGCTAAGATTTGTCAAATCCCCCTCGGGATCTCGTGAAATACCAGGTCATGGCCGTTTAGGGTTTACGTTTTTTCTATATACATTCGACCAGCATCGCTGCAGCATATACAGCTGTGGGGTAGTGATCGTTGGAGAGCGGTTCGTCTTTTTAAACCCCCGTCTGCCCATTGATATTCTATTCTTCAGTACCTCGTTTCATTTTCCTGTCTCGTTCATATATTTTTTTTTTCTCGCAGCTTCCAGACCCACAAGGTCGTATGATTTATATTTCGCTATTCGTTCAGATCTGAAAGTTTATTCAGTTTATTCATGTTGTGTTTTTTTTTTCATACTATAATTCCTCAATACGCTAACCTTATCAGGTTTATACTTGTCCAGGGTAATGAAGTTCCCTCAAATTTGCTAATAAGGGTTTTTGTTTACAGGTCTTTCGCTGCGAAGCCCATGGCGCGCTCGAACATGAGTTCCCTGGCAGACTGTTTGATCGGCCTGTCGGCAAAACAAGGGGAGCTCAACAGATCTCGAGCCACGTCAGGATCGGAAGTAATGACAACGGGAGTCGACCCGAGGCTCAACGCCATGAGCCTCGTGGCCCCATAACGAGAAGCGAGCTCAGCAAGATTACGGTGCGCGAGGCCCGTGGTCATTTGCATCAAGCTCCCAACTACGGGCCAGCCTCGCGGGCCTGGAATACTCTTCTCACCTCTCTGTGTCTTACCCGTCCATGAAACCCCCCCGGGGCTCGAACCGAAGACCGCACGGGCAACTCAGAGGACAGCAAGAGTGAGGCCACCAATCCAGCAGACATTCAAGAGAACGCCTGCCATGGACTGATCTTGGTTTTTTTTTTTTTTTTTGATAATGACAGGTATGGGGGCTAGACGATACAGCCACCATGAGCATAAAGCCGAGCTGATTGCAACATCTTCCATTGCCGCTTACAGCCTGAGACCAACACTATAAGACTCTGATTGATTTCGTTCCTTAGGTTTTAGATGGCAAATTCCAGTTTATCTTTAGTCGGTAACTCTATTACTGCCTTCGCATAGTATTAGTATGGCTAAGCCCCGCGTTTGTATTTTTCTGAACTAGTCATATTTCACAGTTCATGTAAAGAATGAGGCGTAGGTTTATACGTGGAAAACGCTGTGTGGATTTCGACTGTAAGAAAATAAACAGTCCAGTCTCAATCCTTCGCAGCTAACAGTTCAGGCGTTTATTTAAAATTTTCCGATACTCTCTATTTATTTTTATTGATACATATTCTAGTTAGTCGGCAACCCATTAGACTTATCATCGTTTAGTTTTAAAATGCCACGTTGCTAAGCACTACAGGCGGCCAAGTTCTGACTGAATTTGTTATTTACTCTGGAATTGAAATTTTCGCGAATACCTTCTGGTTTCTATCTGCAGGCACCCCAATTCTATTTGCCGCATGAAATGAGAAATGGATTCTTTTTCTGTGCCCAATCTTAGCCTATCCCACGGCGTATCTCTGATTCGAGAAATTTTAATGTGGCGCCGAAGTGGCTACGCCCTTCTACTCATAGCTGGTAATTATATGCATCTTATGCGTGTGAGATTTTCGTGTTAAATTAAACTATACCCATCCTGTTAGCGAAGACTTAGGGTTTACGTCTGGTTTGCTTTCCCACTTTCATCATGACATTCCCATTCGTCTAATGTTGCACCGAAACATCATTGCAGAGATTATTAAGATTGATTTAACCGAGGCACTTTCTTAGAGTAGACTTTATACCGGACCGATTTGATAACTCCAGTAATTTAAATGTAGATACGCTGCACACTCAACGAAAATCTCTAAGGCGCGGGTATACCTGTTCCGATCAACACTTACTAACAATGTTATGAGGATTGATATATTTGTGCTATATATACCGGTTTAATTATACCTACTCTTGGTATATTTTTGGTTGACATATATATATAATCTCTCGGCATATATATCATGCTTACATATACATATTCTCATTTTATGATATATGTTTACATTTGAGTCTAACTCTATAATGTTTATTTTAAAGTTTTTTTTTCTTTTAGGAGCAGATTTACTTTAGACTTTTGAGCTATTACTGCTATAAAATTTGCATAGTTTTTTTTTTTTTTTTTTTTTTGCTGGTATTTACTCAAAGTATGAGCTAAGTCTTTTCTCCTCTTTTGTAGTTTCCATTATGATATGTAGATTTCAGTTCTACTCCTAGCATTCTCTAGCATACTCATAATCTCACTTTTATAGATGTATCATAAACAAGTTAGAGATTAATCATCTATGGAGAGCTAGGTACCTTCAGATTTAAACCAACCTTGGTTTTAAGTTTCTGAGGGTTTCCACTCCATGACTTATTGGTCTACAACTATACAAAATCTGAAAGTGTTTTTAATCTGGAATTTGTGTCGGAGGATGCCGATTGTCTGATCTGGGATGATCAGAGTGAAGATGAATTCTTTAGACAGTATTATTCTCCCTCTGTTGGAGAACCAACAGAACAAGACGGGCGATTCGATATGAATCTTACAAGCGGAGAACTCCACAATGTCTCAACAACTGCTTTCCACCCTCAAGAAGATCTTTTTAGACCTCCACTTTAACAGATTTGTATCATTAAATTTTGCATAATATATTATAGCATGTAGACTTGTAATTCCTGAAACATCTGCTACTTTTCTACCATAAATACTTTCTCATTCCAATATGCAACATTAAAGCTTAGATTTGTTTTTTAGAAGTTTTATTTAAGACTATGTTCATTAAAAAAAATGCTGGAAGATACCTATCCTCGGATTAAATCCATCACAGATTTAGAGATTTTTTTGGAGATGGTTCTTTCCAGCCTTCTCCCATGCAACTCTAGCACTCAAAATTTTCTACTAGACCAGTTTTGTTAAATGCATGGACTACATACTTCATTAAAACTTCAAACTCGTTCAATTAAAACAAATCCAAGGATAGTTATATGCAATCTGGAAATTAAATCATCAGTTCTAACTTCCATTTCTCACCTACACAAGCCTGAAAATAAATTTTTCTTCGCTGTCTTCAGCCTTAAATGAAAACCGCCTATAGTTAATTTTGTAAATATCTTAGGAGTTTCTCATTAATATTTCATTAATATTTCATTAATCATTTTGACATCTATAGACTTAGGATCTGGCATGTTTCCTCCCCCCACCCAGATCTACATACAGCTTGTTCTCTTTAATCATGGTTTGTAGCTGTATCCCTTAGTATTGTTCAATGTACAGTAACTCAACATTTTTTATTTTTTTTTGAGTGAGCACATAACTTGCCCAGTTTTCTAAACTTGGGCTCCGATACCATTTGTCACGTCTCCCAGACCCAGCTTTTTATCCACATAACATAACTCAGATAATATTATAATATTATCTATATATCTATATATATCTATATATATATTAGTATGTATTTCCAAGTCAGTTTTTCAGAGTTTTGTCCAACTCTAGCTGATCAATAGGCCCTTCCTCAAACTTTTCAGTTTTCAGGCCTTATAGACTTTTCAGCATCTATAATCATAAAGTTACAGCATCAAGGTATAGATGTATGCATCCACATATGCATCTATCTATATTTAGTTAACCTTCGTTGCTTCAACTACTTTTTTAGCAGTTTATATGGAAGGTAAATAGATGCTCTTTTATTAGTGTTTTTAAATATGCTTACAATCTTCCTTTCCACATACTTTTATCACAGATAACTGTAGGGCTCTTCCCTTATTTTATTGTTATGATTATTCAAAATACTTGAAATTCTTATGCCTCTTAAACTCTTCCCTTGGAAATATAGGATTTAGAAATTTTTCTCAAATCAAATGGAAGTAAGGAAACCGATGTTGACAGTTTATACTCTCTAGATTTAGTTCCTCGTTCTTAGTTAGGAGTTAATTTTTGGTTTCACATGATTAAACTTCCATGACATAAAACAATACAAGTCTGAGTTCTACAATCCTTGTCATTGCAGTATGACCATTCTACTGCCATCAATACTGTTATGACAGGTTTAGTTGTTTTGTGCTTGCTGCTCCTGGTTATTGTTTTGCTAACATTTTCTGTTTATACACACAGAAAATAACTATTCATTTAAAAGACAGCAAGCTACACCTGTACATAGTTATTAGATTAGCTATTCAAATGATCTATCATCTCTAACTGCATTACTACAAGGTACTCATCCCTATAATCCAACCATTTGTCTCTGCTATCAATAGCTCTAGTTTGCAATTACATGAGTTACTGAACACATAATCAATATAAAATTTGCATAATGAACCATAACATAACAATTCATAAATTGCAAAATGAACCATAACATCACAATTCATAAAACATTGATATATTTAATACAGACTTAAATAAATCTCCAAAATTATGCATGCATACCGATACTATGACCAGTCCTCCCAACCGTAGAGTTCGTCTATCTCCAGAACTCACCCCCGAGCTGAGATCCTCCCAGAACAGACTAACCTCAATCTGTTCTGGAGCAGCTTATTTAAGCTATGATTTCCCCAAAGCCTGTTTCTAATTCTGCGTCCAGAATTTCATGATGCTTTATTCCTATTTGCCTAGGCTTCCCTTCTTTAGGGACTTTAAAGCTGCTTTCTGCTTTTCCAGCTTTTCTAGCTTTTTACCTCTTCCCAACTACTTTCCTCATCATTTGGGTATTTAGATTTTTCCTCAAAAATCTAAATTAGAAATAATTTCTTTCAAGGATTTTTGAAAGATTTTGGGGAAAGTCTTTACCTTTTCCATCACCTCATGGATTAGGCATGTGATCTCAATTTCTCATCTGGTCATAGTGCATACAAAATGTTAATTATTTATTTTTCATAAATAATTAACCACATCCACACAATAATTATCCATTGGGGTCCACTCCCCTATGGATTTATGTTCAAATGTCTAATTTGAAAAGCATAGAACTTGGGGGTGTTACAAATTAACACCGATATATTTTGGTTATTATACTATTGTCATAATTATTTCGTAGAAAATACAGTATGAAATAAGTGAAGTTTATTTATAAGCCATTCTATTACCACAAAAAATATCAGTGATGTAAAATAGAGAAGAAAAGTGAAGGTAGTAAGGTACCGAACATTCAGAATTAATCCATGTATACTCGACAGAATATGCAAATAGTATAAACCGATAAATTCCATTTTAATTAGGAGTCAATACTTTGATTTATAAACTGTGTTTCCTTCGTTGTTATAGACACAAAATGAATAAAATTATGTACGGAACTGATTTAACATTTATATAGCAGTACTGAATCATATCAGAAATTATGCAAGGATATAGAATATTTCCTTTTTGCAAAATTTAAATAAGTTATTATAAAAAGAAAGAAGAGAAGGATATATATATACACTAAATCAATACAAAGGAACCATTTTCATTATAATCTTATCAGTATATTTTCGCAGCAGAAATGTAAAAGAAAAAAATTAGGAACTGATAAATGAATCTAATATTGCTTTAAAGTTGATAGTCTAGTAGAACCTGCATAGCATGAATTGATAACTGGTATACTAATTCAAGAAATTACGTAAGTTCACTATAACTCTATAGTACATAAATAGCAGAAGTGAGAGATTCTTATTTTGAAACTATAATACAATGTTGTGTAAAAGGGTGTAAATATATGATTAAGATAATGAAGTGAAATACCGAGAGGTAGTAAATGTACAAATGAAACCATGCCAATCATGGAAACAAAATCAAAATCATAGTCCATGTATACATGAAATAATAGTAACCTGACGGTTAAACGAGTTTCAATTTTTAAGTCAACTTCAACATAGCCAAATAGGCGAATATTATTAAATGAGTCCTAATATAGATTAACATAAACAAACAGAAATCCAACTAAGGTCGATTGAAACACTGCACTTCACACAAAACGTTGAACACCAACCTGTGTAGAAGTAGTAAATTATGTTCGTAAATTGGAAGAGTTCGAAAGAAGAAAATGCCGAATTCGAAGTGAACAAAAGGGAGAGATTTATTACCTATACATTTCAACACGGGAAATATTGGCTAAATTTCTAATTCGTATTCGGATATGGTAAAACGAAAACATGATAATACATAGATAACATAGTAAAACAAAAGAAGAATTTGAAGGGACTAGATAGCGAAATTACCTGTTGAAAATGAAGATGGGAAAATGGGAACAGAGGTTGATGGTATTCAATTTTCCAAGAACGAGCTTCGTTTGGAGGCCTGCGTTATCCGTGAACCTCAATGTATTGAATATATATATATATATATATATATATATATATAAATTAAATTTGTTTCAATATTATTATTGCCAATAGAAAATCGAACCCAGAACAATATAATGGGACTATTATAACATTGCATAGATGAGAAATTGAATGGTTTCCAGGGTGGACGTCGAACGTTACCTTGGGATACTGTGATATATATATAAACCATTGCCTACGTTTTCGACCACAAATAACTCTGCAACAGAATTTGCCACCGAGGGAAAAATTAGAGAATAAGAATTCCTCTCTGTTATGAAGGAATAATAACAAAACAAAATGACATTTTCTTATCAGCAGGATTACAGAAACGATGTACATGGGAAGATTTCAAATTGAGGAATAAGATTTGAACCAGTGATTAAGGGTTGAGTAATGAAATTTCAATTTGGTGAGACAAATAAGTGAAACAACGTATCAGGCAACCACAAAACTAGTATAGTTTTACAGTGAAGATAAAATAATAAATCTTACTAGTTATACATAAAGGAGAAACCAGACTGTGAGGTGTGGAGATGCTCCATAGCCACTGTGTGTAAACATTTTGGAAGGGGGGCAAAACCCAATTCAATAGAGAATGGAAAGAATGGAATTCAACGTGAAAATCAACATTTAAAAACCCATTTCCATGGAAAAACCCTAACTCATCTTGTCCATAGAGGTGTCGCGAGATGAACGCATACCATTCAAATCGATGAGTCAAGGGTGAATAACCTGAGATATTGCGAATGCATACAAGAAGAATTGAATGAAGAGTCCCAGTCTCATAAATGCCATAAACGTTAGAGAGTACTTCCGAATCCGTTTGAGATTTCACTGGGATCGAGGATTCAATTTTAAGAGCTGGCTTCATTTAATAACTATTAAACCTGTCATAAAAGTTCATACCTACGTTAAATTCACTGTAACAGAATGATATAACTTTCCATCAAGGACCATACGTTGATCTTTCTCAAAGTATGTATTCCAAGCCAACCCTAAACGTGGCTTGGTTAATTCACGAATTAATTTAAGACCTAAATTAATAAACCAGAAACCATATCAATTGAATTGATATTACCTTAGGGAGGAGATAGTAATGATAGTAATGTTAGTATAAAGGTTAAAAAATATTTCATGCATATATGTGAAATTCGAAATTATACCTCCGCATAGAAAGATTTCACTTAGGAAATGTGTAGATGTGGGTCTTAGGGCCTAGAAAAATGTGTAGTGATAAGTTGGGTTAGATTAAGAGTATTTACTTTAAATACTTCTAGTGCATATATATATATATATATATATATATATATGTAAATGCATATTTATACATGTATATGTCCATAAACTCTGCAATTGTTTCTTGATGTAAATAATGAAGGGGGGAAACTATTTTATAAAGTGTTAAGGGTGTTAAGTTGTGGGGGCCATAAATTAAAGTTACAAGGATATTGAAAATACTAACCATTAAAAGATGAAACTAAGAAGGTTAGTAGTTGATAAACCTTTTGTCAATTTAATTAAAGGAGAATTTAATCATTTGGTTTAGTAGTTAATGAACAATCTAGTGATTCTAACATGGAAAAGAAAAGAAAAAATTGTGAATGAAAAACATTATAGGAGTTGATTTAGAAATATTGTGAAACTTGATGATCCAAAATGTTTATTTGAACTTATTCTTCTTTAAATCTTGAAATATTCTAGTCAATTTTACAATATTCCTGAATTTAAAGTTTAATTGCAAATATATACTAGCTAACCAAAATTTACAAAACAACTAAATAAGTTTAGTTTTCAATAATATCTTTTGTATTTTGAATTAGTTAATTCTTTTCATTTCTGTTAATTTAGATACATGCATTACAACCCATTCTGGTGGAAAATATTGAATTTTCTGACATATTCTACGAATCATAAGACACTTTATAAAGAAACATACATGAAACAGGTTTAAAAGATTCTTCAAACATAAGTGTATCTTAAGTGATTATTTCAATTCATTATTTGCATATTCCATTGTTGTTATAATAGTTAGAAATAATTAATTCCTACTTGTCTATGGTTGTAATTCTCCATTTGAGGAGTTTGTTCCTACATAATAGGAATTAGCTAGAATATAGTTTCTCCTAGTTTAGTGTGTGGTTGAGAGAATCTCTCAACCACACCACTGTACGTCTAAGATAGAATTCCTATCTTGAGACTTTTGCTTGTATAAATATGTGTGTAATCTCTGATTCATAATATAGAATATTTGAGTGCGTGTGCTATTTTATCTTGGTATCAGAGCTTCAGAGCCCGTAAGAGCTTGGGCCTCGGCCCCTCGTGGGCTGAGGGAAATAGGAAATAAGAGAGTTTTGTCTTTTAGCTGTTTGTTTGTCCATCGAGCTTGGTTTGGGGCTGTGGCGTGAAAGCTGTTTCAAAAACCTGTTGCGGGAGCTTGGTGCAGCACGGTGATTGTGTTGAACTTCGTGGGGAAGGCCGGTGAAGGCCACAACCGTCTGTGTGGATTTGCATCCCAGAGAAAGGGGCACATATAAGTTGAAGGAAGCGCAGCTTGCCAGACTTTTGACGGAAGCTTTGGGGATATCAAAGGATTCCCATGACGCCCAAAATCTCTTGAATTGGCGGAAAGGCAGACAGAAAGCAGGTGCCAACGCTGGCAATTTTCCCATGGTCACAGCAGAGGTTTTGTACCAAAGGAAAAGGACCGCTGCGAAAACAATTCGTTGCCTGCTATATCTGTGTCGATATGGGGGCGAGAAACATTAAATCACAGAGGTGGTAGAAGGTGATAAACAGTTGAGCAAGTGAAACCTCTGGAGCGGTGAGATCTGCTGCTAGCGCTCTACGCTTCCCACTCCAGCACTACGTTCCTCTCTGTCACGTTGTCAGCACAGAGGCTATCCAAATCTAAGAACTCTGTCTGCGACTTGGCGTGAGTAGCAGGATCACCTGCGATGTATTTAACTGTTACGTGGCCAGAGACATCATTCCCAGGTAATATTATCATAGCAATCAGTCACTCTGTTTGTTTTTTCTTGTCCTGTACCGCAGTTCGAATCCGACAGAAACCTGGAGCGTAGGCATTCGAAGACCAGTCTGCGTCATAATTCCTCTCACGAATTTCAATCTGGCCGCTCACCGAAGGTTCCAGTTGATCCAGATGGCTAACAGGCATACCATTATTCTGATGCAAACAACTCAGAACCGTTCAACTCGGACATTCATGGATTTTGATTCAGTCAGTCAAGCTATGGATGGGATTTGTGGATTGTATGAAAGGAAATTGAAAGAATTGAATCCTGCTTTACGAAACATCACTTATGACATTGCTGATCTCTACAACTTCATCGATGGGCTAGCAGACCTGAGTGCACTTGTATACGATCACTCAGTTCAAGCTTATCTGCGATATGACCGTAAGTGGATAAAACATCGAACTTTTCAGCATTTGAAGAAACTTGCTGCTCAGTAAACATTTTGTGTGGAAAGATGTGTGCACATAGTAGCAAAAAAATTTTAACGGCTTTGCTATCTTTGGTCTTTGCATTGGACACCAAAGAAAGTTTCTTTGATCTTAACATTATATGGGTGATTACATAAAGTCTTGCTAATATTCTTGTGGTTCTCCATAGTTCGCTTCACATGCTTGATGTGAGAGATGATGGGTGTCTCCTGTAAATTAACAAAGAAATCTACAGGATAATCAGCAAAAAAGGCCCTCATTGCAAATGACGATCAAGGAAATGGAAATTCAGCGTTGTTAACAGGCACCAAACTTAATGTTCCCGTGGAAGTGCAGGAAGTCTCAACGAACAAGAATCACTGTTGTTCATCAGGATAGCCTATTGATTTGGTATATCCTTTCATTTTAATGGTGTCAGGTATTCATTATTGGTGAAAATATAAAGGAGTTGCATTTTTTCTGTTCTCTTAGCAAGGACATTTGCACTTCCTTTAGAGCCCTTCTTGATTTTGTAATCTGGACTCGCTTGAGGCCAGTATTTTGCCAAGTGGATTTTAGGTATATCTTGCTTATAATGAATGCTGTTGCATATTGCAAAGAGGACATAATTGCAGCTGTGTCTACAGTAGGAGGCTTTGAGCATGGCCTGTATGCTGAGAAGTGGGCACTCTTTATCAAGGAGCTGGCAGTTATAGTGGCAAGAGAAAGGCATGGTTCTGTTCGTTGTTTTCCCGTAGTAGAAACCACTCACAAGGATGGTATTTTCCATTTGGTGGAGGCACCAGCTAACGTGTCAACAGAAATCATAAAGGATGTTGTTCGTGACGCTGAAAAATCTGTTAGCTCACTGAAAGGGGGGGAGTTAGAAAACGTTTATGCTATTGTCCGAGTGTTTCTTGTAAATTCTTTGATGATGTTTTTTAATTTTGTAATGTATTGATTAACTGTCATGACAATGAAATTGGTTGTAATTTAAAAGACATTAGTATGACCAACTATTGTCACAATTCTGAGTGTGTGTTGGAACTGGTCATTCCAACACTAAGCAAATTTGCAGGGAATCATGAACACATGACAGTGAAAAGGACATCAATTGGAGCTACATCAGAGATTGGAGGATGATCAAGTTTGTGCGTGCCCGGTGTGATGGAAACAGATTGTGGAGAAAGATCTGCATGTTCAATTGCGAGGAGATTAGCTGGACAATGGGTCTTATTTGTTACAGTACGTCAGCGAGCATGAGGCAGCGGATACTGTAAGTAGGGGAAGTGGCATTATGTTGCCAGAGAATTGGATACTGAAACGTGATGGAGGATTGGACCGTGGAGTCCTGGATTATTACTCTTGAAGGGAAAATTGTGTTCTCTTTGTGTGGATGTGTGCCTATGTCTTGATCATCGGTGTTTGAATGCACTGCATTGAGTTCAGGTGAAAATTCGTCAATCCGTTTCTTTATCAGTAGACCCCTCACAGGTATTGTTGGTGAAAAATGGCTGCTGGTATGTTTGGAAAATAATCATCTATGGGCAGAGATAGAGAAATTAAATTTGAATATTTTATGTTGTATTTTCTTGGAATCATGTTTTATTGAGCCTTATTGAGCCTAGCTAACTCAATGTAGGCAGAGTTATTTTGTTAGAATTAGCTACTCTAACGAATGACAAGTTAAGCATGGAGTTCCAAGAAGTTATTTGAATAGACAAGGATTCCCAGGATGTAGGAGAAGATGAGGTAATGAAGCAGCAACAACGTTTATGGTGGACAACAAAGTATATGTTTGTTTGAGTTAGTGTGGTTTGTAGAATAGGCTCCCTAGCATGTTATAAGCAAGTTCAGTTGTTGTAATGGTCATTGTATGTACCCAGAAACTCCAAATGTTGAAGTATGGAATGTAAGCCTTGTAAAGGCATCTGAAAGTTCGTGGTGATCTTAAAACCACTTTGTAATGGTTTATGGTCAGCCTGAAACCATATTTTGTCACTATAAAGTGATGGTTTGTGGTGAGCCAGAAACCACATACAAAGCCTTAGTGGCTACAGGATTTGCCCGGTGGTGGCACATTTAAGTTCTGAATTTGCCCAGTGGTGGCAGATTGGACTTGCCCGGTGGTGGCATATTGAAGTTGGCAGATTTGCCCGGTGGTGGCAGATCGGACTTGCCCGGTGGTGGCATATTGAAGTTGGCGGATTTGCCCGGTGGTGGCAGATCGGACTTGCCCGGTGGTGGCATATTGCCTGAGTGGCTAACGTGTACACGGGAGCTTTGTGCTCGTAGGAGCAGGTGGACTGCAGTAACACCTGGCTCACGGTCTCAGATATTGGTGTGTCTGAGCACAAGAGGGTCGGCGCACTTTTCTATCTGACAGTTGCATCGAAAGGCGCAATCAGCGCAACTGTTTGCGATTGTTATTTGGACATGAATATTTGGCTTAGAAAGGCACTGATCTCTCTTTTTTTTGGAGGTTCTGCACATGCAATTCGCCTGATGATGGTGGATTTGTAGGTATATATATATGCAGTGATAATGGTCGACATAATCATGTATGCAAATGACATCCTACAGGACTAGCAATTGCAGCGGTTGGTACCCATACATTCCGGTGGATGGTTGCTCTTTTATATGGACGTTGACATATTCTTTGTTATTTTTGACCACAACCAGACTTTGTGAATCACTATCATGACAAGTAGTCATTAAGGGGGGGAGTTAGAAATAATTAATTCCTACTTGTCTATGGTTGTAATTCTCCCTTTGAGGAGTTTGTTCCTACATAATAGGAATTAGCTAGAATATAGTTTCTCCTAGTTTAGTGTGTGGTTGAGAGAATCTCTCAACCACACTACTGTACGTCTAAGATAGAATTCCTATCTTGAGACTTTTGCTTGTATAAATATGTGTGTAATCTCTGATTCATAATATAGAATATTTGAGTGCGTGTGGTATTTTGAATTAGTTAATTCTTTTCATTTCTGCTAATTTAGATACATGCATTACAACCCATTCTGGTGGAAAATATTGAATTTTCTGACATATTCTACGAATCATAAGACACTTTATAAAGAAACATACATGAAACAGGTTTAAAAGATTCTTCAAACATAAGTGTATCTTAAGTGATTATTTCAATTCATTATTTGCATATTCCATTGTTTTTATAATTACGGTATAATCAATTCTCGGTTGCTAACTTGTTATCACAACTTCCGTGGTTACTCCATGGACAATATGTTCAAATTTAAAAGCTTGAATGTAAAGCCCTTTGTTGCACAGAAAACCTAATCAAGATTCGTCGCTACTGTGTAAAGTAATTCATATTTTTAACACGTGTTTGAAAAGTTCTACCCAAAAAAACCGGTCTTATAAAAATAATAAGTTTGGCCGGTGAGAATTAAAGAAATTCTATTATGATAGATAACGTGTTAGAACATTAGATATTGTTTATTCATATATGTTTAAATTTGACCAAACTGCATTTCAAAAAAAATCGCTCGGAAAAATTAATAAGTTCGGCAATGAGAATCAAACAAATTCTATTATGACGGATAAGGTGTTAAAGTATTATGTGTTGCTTAAAGATGCTTGTATTGTTTCTTCAAGTTTTGGAAAAATGATTTACGATATTTTTTTAATAAATTTTATTGATGTAGAAGTTGGGGTTGGTTAGCTCCCATATAATTTGTTAGTTTTATTTCTTTATAATTCTTTACCAATTCACAATTTTGTTTTAACAATTTACAATTTTGTTTTAAACTTTAAAGTGATAATATTTTTAATATTATTTTTCTTATGTAAAATGACCTTTTTCTTTATTTTCAATGGTCTAACTAAAATTTGGTATTGCTATGTCATCTTTTATCTCCAATGGTGTAATCAAGATTTGGCATCTTTATGTCATCCATATTAAATGTGGCAGTTTTGGCTAGAATTAAAAGAAATTTTAAGAAACATTTCAGTTTCCATATCATTTATTTTTTTCTTATACATATAATACCTAGGCATAGCCATCCTTTCAACTAGGGAAATACTTGCTTCAATCAAGAGAATAAGATATGAAGTATTTCATTTAATCTTGGGATAGTAAGTTACAAAGTTATTTTAGATTATTCTATCTTCCTCCACGACTATCGAGAGCCAATGCAACCCCAAACCTCACATTTATATAAAGTAACATGAGTGATGAGAGTTTCAAAAAGATTCATTTATTTGTTTATTTTATCACATATCTAAATATTTGTAAATATTTGTGGACTCACAATTATTTTTGAAACAATAATAAGCTTTTCATCCTTCATTTTATCAATTTTATAATTCAAACAGATTTTGTGACGAATTTCAATTCCAAGATATTTGAGCAAAAGAACTTTCTCTAAGTAGTTGTAGTCATATATGAAAGTATTATATATGATCTTTTTGTATTTAATTATCATGACTTTAAATTTGTTGGTATTAACAATCATTCACACACCTTAGAGGAATCTTATAGTTGCTTATCTATATCATCAAGATAAAGAAGAAGAGGTATGATTTTAATGGTGAGCATGGGACTAACATATCCTGCATCTTCCAAACATTCTTCTAGCTTGTGGATGTAAATGCCAAAAGCAACATGGGATAAGGGACATCCTTGTTTGGCATTGATATTGCATGTAATTTCTTCTGGTCAACCCTTAATGGTCCTAAACTTGACAATAACATTCTTAACTTATTACAACAACCCTCAACTAGAAAGAAACTATTATGCTCTCCAACCAAGTGATGATTTAAGGAGGTAAATATATTGAAAATGCTAATTGTTACTATAATATTTTTAGTTAGAAAATTATTTTATATTATTTAAATATCTAGCATTTCTCCTTATTTAAAAATTCTAATACTATTTTTGGTATGAATAGGCACACAATATATCTGATAAGGAATCAAGGAAAAGGGAAATAAAGGATCATATTTGCTTATTTTTAAGTAGGAAAGAAAAAATTGAAATCATATTCACTTATTTTCAAGAAAATGGGACAAATTTTGTAATAGATATTTTCATTCTCATGCTACTCATTTATAACATTTGATGTAATTATTCTTTCAAAAGTTTGGTATACTCCATTATAAGATACCTAAAGTGACAAGATTGACCATGGAAAATGAAATTATCTAGTATATTTTTTCATCACATATTATTGTATTAAAATCTATGATATAAAATGTATACAATATTGCTTTATTTAAAATATCAAAACATTATATATATATATGTATATGAACTATTCAATCAAAATTTAGGAAACCTTGTAATGTTATCATGAAAGTTATATAAATCTATTAAGTATTTTTTTTTTTTTTTTACCTTTTTATATTAGATTGAGTTAATTTTACTTAAACAAAATTATTTTTAGTTAAGTAATATATATAAATTTATATTTTAAATATTTCAAAGTTAATTTTTAATATTTCAATAAAAAAAAAGGTGATGTTTTTTTAGACATATAACTTTTTTTAAAAAACCTACAGATAATAAATAAAAAATTAATAATTACAAAATATCATGATTTTTCTTAAATACCCAGAATAAAATAGAATCTAAATCTAAAATTTTACCACTGCTAATTTGACAACCATGCTACTATACATTATAATTACAAAAACTACATTAATTATATTTTTCATACACATATACATGAAATAATAATGGTACAGGCCACTTGCATCTAGGTTGTGAAGCACATGTAACGTATTACAATTCTCTAAATTTCATTCTGCAATCATCTAGGTTTGTCGCAGAATAAAATCCATGTTTCTACTTTTGCGACAGCCGCAGAGTTTGAATAGATTGTTACAGCCTGACGTTTCGTTAAGGGAGGTTCTGCTGTTTATAGTCAGTTATTTGCCAGTGAAGACTCTTTCACACCACGTATGTCTCGTGTGACGCCATCTTCAAGTTCAAACCCTCCGGTTGGTTGGAAGATAGCGCAAGAAGATACGGCGGTGTGGTGTAATGAAATCCACCAGAAAATTCTGAGAGGATACAACGTGATCTCCTGAAATCCACAGGAAAATTCTGGGAAAATACAGGTTATGTTGGTCAACGCAGGCGTAGTTGCAGAGGTAACATGTCGCGAGGTCAAATCTCATTCAGTAAATGAAAGTACAAACCATAGACTGATAAATATTGGTTTCCGAAATGGTACGTCGGAATCGGGAGCACGCCAGAGTTACCTGATTAAAGGACGGTGCATGCACACTTGTCAACCGAATTTTAAGAGGGAGCATTCGTTTTTCATGGCTGTCCCTTTACGTTCATGAGCTTGAGGTAGACTAGCAAGTAATTATACTGATAAGAAGAACGCTCGTTTAACTTTATATTATCAAAAATTTATTTTATGAAATGTATGTTAATGGTGTTTAATTAGAGAATTTCACTGGTACAATTTTTATATATATTTTTTATACCATTCTCATTTTGAGTCGATCCATCATTTACATCATTTATAGGAGGTGAACAAAAAAATTCCATTTTCACTACAACAAATTTTTTTCAATTTTTCTTGTGTATAAAAATCTCATTGTGAGCCCATCCATCATCTTTTGAGCCCATTCATCATCTATTAAATAATCATGGCAAGAAATAAGTTCATTTTCAGCCGATCAAATAATTATGGCAAGAAATAAGTGCATTTTTCCATTTCCAGCTAATTAATAAGAAATAGATACAATAACTATGGAGATGGTTCAAGTTAATATGTCTAAATTAAGAAATAGATACAATAACTATGGAGATGGTTCAATTTAATATGTCTAAATTACTCATTAAAATTTATGATGGCTAACTTCAATTTCTGTAGAAATTCGGAGCATTATCCTTTTTTGGGAGCATTATCGTTTTTTGGAAATGTAATGAGTAAACTCTAAAAACACTATTAGATTTTTAATTTTTATGTTTCATTTTATGAAATTTAAATGAGTGATTTAATGGGAATTAAACCTCATATAAATTAATAAACTTTTCTTTTTCTATAAAGAAACAAATGGCTGCTTAAATTATATAATAAACAGTTATATCAGGCTTCTGACATAATATCCATATGAGAGCACTCCATTGTTCATATAATCAACATATATGTCCATCTACACAAAAACTAGATCCTTCTAAAAAAAACTTGAGGCATACACTGACATGCCATGATTGTGTACATATAATTTTTTTTTTTTCAATTATTTGGGTAATATGGAAGTACTAACCCATCCCATGAGCATATTTACCAGATCAATATTAAATCGATACAGAGTGCTAAATAAATCAAAACAACAGTGAGCCATGAGACTCTGCACCATTACCAAAGCCATAACTATTATCAAAAGGAGGAATATCAAGGAGAAAAGTATGTATATGTGCTCACATATATGCATGCTCACTTGATGCAGGCTCCCGAGATTGCAGGCTCGCATGAAGACGAAAGGAACATTTTTTATCAAATATAAAACAACCCAAAAAGAAAAGGATACCAGAACCTTGCTTGCCATAAAAACAAAATTGACGAATCATTAACATGGACAAACTCAACCCCCAATAATTGACCTCATGAAATAGGGATTTCTTGTAGATCAATCAGTTTCTTCACCCTGATATGTGACAAATGTGAGGTCCCCTGAGGCACCTTCAATCCCCTTTTAGATAACTTATATGCTCTAGTGTTGTTCTCCTGATAAACATGTGAGAGAGGAGGGTTATTTACCTTAGAAAGCAGTCCATGTATATGGTCAATCCACCCCTGCAACACTCGTGGCTAGAATGAAGCCCTTTCGTAGATGCCATCAATGAAAATTTTAGAATCCCCATAAATATTAATGGATCGCAGAGCTAGATTGTGAGCCACACACAGGCTAGTCCATAAAGCCAGGAGTTGTGCCTTATTTTTTATACCCTCCCCCCCATTCGAATACATCTGGTATCAGTCATTGTTATCTAAGTTGATCCAAGCACCACAACCGCATACCCCATCAGACAGAGCCCCATCAAAGTATACTACAAGAAAGGAGATAGAATAAGGTCGTGTACGATGAGATAGATCAATTGATCCAGGGTAAAATCTTGATACCCTTAACCAAAACCTTTTAATTCGGTTGATAAATTAGAATTGCATTTAATTAAAGCGTCAACGAACATAAATGAACAACTGCATGTTGTAAAGAAGATGAACATAACATTTCAAGATCAACAATCATAAGAACACGTAGTTTGATAATGAAGTTCGGCCAAGAGGGACTACATCTCCGAGCATCGGTGTCAAGATGGTGTAGGCCATTGCATTAAGTGTTGTAAGGAGTGAAGATGTATATGGATGTGTTTTCTCTAAAATATAAGGAAAATTCCCTCACGCAGGAGTGGCTAGAACTCTCTACGAGATGTTCCACTAGGGAACTACGATACATAAAAAAAAGGACTCCTATCAGTATGAAAATAGCTCACACATAAAGGCTGTGAGTATCCTGCCAACATGGAAAACAAGGGATCTTAATGAAATATGTGTGACATGGAGTATCCCGCCAACATGGCATAAAAGGGATCTCAAACAACATACATGAGTATATCGCCAATATGGCATCAAGGGATCTCAAATATAATACAAGAACATGATAGAAAGTACATCAATAACAAAACAAGACAAGATCCCACGACTCATACATCAACAATGATCTGTACAACACTATGCATCTCAGGAACAAATAAGTACATGAAATAAACTCATCATATACCTAAAGCTGAAGTTGAATAAAGAATGAGTTGCTACGTCATTGGATCTGAAATCACCATAACAATCGTGGTGTCAAAAGGTGTGAAATTGACTATTCACTCGCAGAAAACTAACACCTATAACTTCATTTCAAAAAGTGACCGAAAAATATAAATCTCAAATGAAAAATTTGAATGCACCATTAGATTCGTGGCGTCGAATAGTGCAAAATCAACTGTCCATTTGTTGAATTTTGATGAAGTGAAAATCTGTGGCAAAAAGGAATCTTTTAGATTCTCCCTAGATTCTTCCATGCAACTGCTCCATGGGTGGATTGGAAATCTGCAACTGAAAAGGCGAATCCGATGCAACCATTGCATTCTCTCTGAAAAACCATGAAATATGACTGTAAACTTGAATATATTCTGACATGGAGAAAAATTAACTCACAGGGAAAATTTCAAGGCTCATGGTTTTGCTCCCTGTTTCTAGGCCTGCTCATGGTTTTACCATCTCGATTTTCATGCACGCTCGTGACTGCCTTGGCTTGGGCGCACTAGTGAAAACAAGGTTTATATTGAAAATTGTGGGTGAAGTGTACACGATAGCCCCGTTGGCCGAATGGTTGGAGATCCAAATTATGAGGTAGGGGGTCGGGCGGTCAAACCTTGCCCCCTCTGTATTAAGGTGGAATTTTTTTAATACCCCACAGTCAAATTTAAAAACGTGCATTATGTATATATTTTTTGGGCACATATGCACTGGTTCCGTTGGTTGGAACATTGTAATGTATTAATTATGGCTTGTATTAAATTGTAAATCATTGCATATTGGTTGATTCATTGGGCTGCCCATGGAGCAGGCTGACCTACGTGGCCGGGAAGGTTCGATTCCCGCCGGCCCACTTAACATGGTGTCGTATCACATATATTATATGTAATGTCATTACATTGTGTGCGTGAGGTGGTGGGGGTGGTGGGCCACCACCCCCTTGTTTTTTTAATAATTTTTTATATTACAACTAATAGTGCATTTTCAAATGTTCAAACTTTTGATCATAGGAGTAAAATTTAATAGGCCACAAATTTGTCTGGAATCTGGCTAGTTTTGGTTCGAATCCGGTGGCCAGAAAAGGTCAAATTTGTGCCTTCCTTAAGCCTGCCTAGTCATCAAGTCAACCCAAAACATTAACTAGCTCTAACTTTCGCATACGAGCTCGATTTGACAAACCGTTCACACCGCTGCGATTAGGAAAATGAGATATATGATCTAGTCTGGGTTCAGAAGAAAGCCAAACACTTTTATTTTTGAGCTTTCTCAAGCCCTCTTTGTCCTATGTGTGTCTCTAGATCCACCTCTAGATCAATCCTCCCCACTGAGGAGCTTTTGGTCCTCCAAAAGCATCAATAAGAATCTGCACTGCTGTGTATTATGTCTGCACCACAAGTGTCTTGAAAAGGTCACCTTTCCATCTCCTCCGCCTTTGTCTTTTGGATCCTTAAGTGATGAACTGACACCTGCATCCCCTGCAAACCTGTTGTCAATCCCATGCAAATACATGCTAACATTGACCAATCTATGACCCAAAAAATCTCCCATACTTGCCACTAGTTTATAACATGTACTAGGCAGTCAAGCTTACATCGAGATGGAAATCACCCCCAACTATTATTATAAGACAAGACAACATTGTCGCATTTCGAAGTGATGGGAAAACACCTCATCACTTTTACATGAAATAAATGCATCATAAGACTCGTAAAACAAGGCCAACAACATCATCGCGGCATTTCGATGTGATGGAAAACACCTCATCACTTTTACATGAAATAAATGCAACACACGACTTATAAAAACAGGGTCAAAAAATATCATTGTCGCTTATACAAGTGATGGAAAACACATCATCACTTTCACAATTAAAAATGAGATAAATGATTTACAGACATGACCATGACAAGCTAACATATCTAGAAAATCCATCTCTCACTTATCAAAGTGAGTGGATCATTTCCTTGTGGCGAACTTGCTTGTTGATCAACTCTTTCGATTGGTGTATGCATGGGGCATTTGTTTTTAAGGCACTTCTCTGGATGGACTATCCAGCATGTGGCTCTTTGGTGGCCACTTTGGTCGCAATGGGTGCAAAATATTTTTTTCCTCCGAACCTTCTTAACCAATTTATTTCACTGTTGTAGACAAGGCTTTCCATGCCTCATCCTCCTTTCTGTTGCCATCCGTTTCCAGCACTCAGAAAAAACATGGTTATGTAAACCACAAAAATGGCATGTTTTTTGATTCCATGATTTACGACCATGGTTATTATAATCAAAATTCACTCTATAATAATGAGACTTATTATACCTTTTATGGTGGTCGCTGGTGCGATCATGGTGATTGGAGCTCACCTCAAATCTTTCACTGCAACATGTACTACCATGGGATGATGGCAAAGTGTCCCCATCATTCCTCTTCCGTGGAGAGTTTATCAATATCTATTTGCCTTTGATGTCCTTTGAACATCCTTCTTCATTGTACCCCAAACATGCATAACAAGGTCACTGCATAACCTCTAATGGTCTGGTTATGCATTGGCCACGAACACCAAGTCCTCCTCTTCTGTACCCAATCTTGGTGAGGAGTCTCATGCCGGTACCTGTGATGGGTATCTCCACACTTCCAACCGAAATTATATCATGTGAAGAAACTGAAGAAAAATCAACATTGTTTACCTTAGCTGTCGATTGCAAAACAGATGAAGAAGGCTTCTGTAAACCTTCGTTGCACTTCACTTCCTCCAATGCCTCTATCACGGCTTGTAGTTGAAGCTGCAACTACTGCTTCTCCTCCTTATCTTCCTGTAGGAATGCCTTCAATCCATCATGATCTACTTGAAGAATTTCATTGTTGCGTTTCAAATCTTCCCACAACTCTGTCGTGGCTTGCAACTAAAGCTGGAATCCATGTTTTTCCTCCTTTTCTTCTTGTAGGAGTGCCTTCAATTCATTGTTCTCTGCTGCTTGTTTTTCATAAGCCTCGTACAACATGTTCGCTTTCTCTGACACCTTGATCATGGTCTCGTGCATATCCTTGACATTATCCATGGCTCAACTCAGCGAACGTTCAATGTTCACGCCTAAAATCCAAATCAGCAAGAAGACCTGCTCTGATACCACTTAATCCAGGGTAAAATCTTGATACCCTTAACCAAGACCTTTTACTTCAGCTCGTAAATTAGAATTGCATTTAATTAAAGCATCAATGAACATAAATGAAAAATTGCATGTTGTAAAGAAGAGGAACATAACATGTCAAGATCAGTAATCATAAGAGCACATCGTTTGATAATGGAGCTCGTGCAGGAGGGACTACATCTCTGGGACTCGGTGTCGAGATGGTGTAGGCCACTGCATTAAGTGTCGTAAAGAGTGACTATGTACATGGATGTGTTTTCTCTGACATACAAGGAAAATTCCCTCATGTAGGAATGGCTAGACCTCTCTACGAGACGTTCCACTATGAAACTCTCACGCATAAAAAAAGGACTCCTATCAGTATGACAATAGCTCACACATAAAGATTGTGAGTATCTCACCAACATGGCAAACACGGGATCTCCATGCCATACGTGTGACACGAAGTATACCGCAAACATGGCATAAAAGGGATCTCAAACAAAAGACATGAGTATCTCGCCAATATGGCATCAAGGGATCTCAAACATAATACAAGTCCATGATAGAAAGTACATCAATAACAAAACAAGACAAGATCCCACGACTCATACATAAATAGGGATCTGTACAATACTATGCATCTCAAGAACAAAGAAGTACATGAAATCAACTCATCGTATACCTCACGCCAAAGCTGACTAAAGAATGAGTTGCTGTGCTGCTGGATCTGAAATCACCATCATAATCGTGGCGTCGAAAGGTGTGAAATCAATTGCTTAGTTGTTGAAACTAGCACTTGTAACTTCACTACAAAAAGTGATTGAAAAACCTAAATCTCAAATGAAATATCTGAATGTGCCATCAAATTCGTGGCATCGAATAGTGCAAAATCAGCTTTCCATTTGTTGAATTCTAATGAAGTGAAAATACGGGGCAAAAAGGAATCATTTAGAATCCCCCTAGATTCTTCCATGTAGCTGCTCCATGGCTAGACTGGATATCTGCAACTCAAAAGGCGAATCTGACACCGCTACTGTGTTCCCTGTGAAAAATTGTGAAAAATCACTGTAAACTTGACTATATTCCAAAATGGAGAAAAATTAACTCCTTGGGAAAATTTCAAGGCTCATGGTTCAACTCCCTATATCTGGGCCTGCTCATGGTTCTACCATCTCAATTTTCATGCGTGTTCCTAACTGCCTTGGCCTGGGTGCACTGGTGAAAATGAGGTTTAAATTGAAAATTGTGGGCAGAGTGTACAAGACAGCCTCGTTGGCCGAATGGTTGGAGATGCAAATTATGAGGGAGGGGGTCGGGCGGTCAAACCTCGCCCCCTCCATATTAAGGTGGAATCATTTTAATACTCCAACGGTCACATTTAAAAGGGTGCATTATGTATATATATTTTTGGGTGCATATGCATTGGTTACGTTGGTTGGAACATTGTAATGTATTAATTATGGCTCGTATTAAATTGCAAGTCGTTGCAAATTGGTTGATTCATTGGGCTGCCTGTGGAGCGGGCTGACCTACGTGGCTGGGTGGCTTCGATTCCCACTAATCCACTTAACATGGTTATGTATCACATATATTATATGTAATGTCGTTACATTGTGTGGGTGGGGTGGTGGGGGTGGTGGCCGACCACCCCCTTATTTTTTTAATAATTTTTTATTTTACAACTAATAGTGCATTTTGAAATGTTCGAAATTTTCACCATAGGAGTAAATTTAAATAGACCACAAATTTTCCTGGAATCTGGCTGGAGCTGGCCATAATCCAATGGCTGGAAAAAGTCAAATATGTGTCTTCCTTAAGCCTGCCAAGTCACTAAGTCAGCGCAAAACTTTGACCATCTCTAACTTACGCATACGAGCTCGGTTTGGCAAATAGTTCACACCACTGTGATCAGGGCGACGAGATATACACTCTGGTCCTAGTTTGAAAGAAATCCAAACACTTTGATTTATGAGCTTTCTCAAGCCCTCTTTGTCCTGTGTGTCTCTCTGGAGCCACTTGGATCATCAATTGTAATGGGGATTTCCTGTTCTTGACCCTGAATCCATACTATGATGGCACCATGTATAAAGGGCATGACGATAGGCTTATTCTCAAAAATTAGTCTATTCCGTGCAAGCCAAATCTCCCATAACAAGTAGAATGGTAGAGATTTGTAAACCCCATTAGTGTCACCCCATCTCTCAAAGGTATCAACAAAATCATCTAGTTGGTACTCAAGTCCAATAATGTCGTTAGAAAACAACTGCCATACCTTCTTAGTTATCTCACAATACAAGAATAAATGTGGGGCCAACTCTTCATGGGAATGGAAGAGAAGGCACCGACCTAGATCGAGGAAGACAAACCCGTTGAGTCGATCCCATGTTAATATCCTTCCTTTCCAAGCCAACCACGAAAATAATAAGATCTTCAAGGGAATCTTCCAACTCCAATATCTCCTGAAAGGCAAGACAACCCCCCCAAGATTTTTCCAAGCCATTGCATGAGAATAGATATCCTTCACCACCAAATTACCTTCCTTGGACAACCCATGTGACACCAACCTGTCTCCATCCTGGTGAAGACACATGCCCCCCTCTCGAAGGCCATTAGTAAATATTTTCCAATTGTGTGAATCCCTTTCGAGTAGCCCCAATTGTTCCCTCATTTTCCAAATCAGAATGCCCTGACTCTAATAAGAAATCACTTGAAATAAGTGAAAAATACCTTTATGATCTAATCAATGGATGATCTCATCGTCAAGCTAAATATCCCTGGAAATCCATAGAATACGATCCTCCCCCAATAGAATAAGTTGTTCATTCCAAAATATCCATGATAAGTGTCAGCCAAAACTCAACATTATCTTCTTAACATTTTTCCATATGGCCGATTCGGTATTTGAGTGACAAGTCATCCCCCTGTAGATTTGAAGCAATAAGTTCCCGTCAAAATATTTGATATGAAGGATGTTGGACCATAAACTCCCGAAGTTTATTGATCTCCAAAGTGATTTGGTAAGAAGAGCATTAGTAAAATCCCAGACATCCAATAATCCCAAACCATGAGATTATTTTGGAGTTGATACCAAGCTTAACTTACATAAATTAATATTCCTTTTGCAAGAGACACCTGACCATAAGAAATTAGAAATGACAACATTAATGCGTCCAATAATCTGCTCAGGGAAGTAGAATAAGTGCCCCCAATATACCATAAAATGTATGAGTACAACTCGAATAAGCACATAACTACCCCCTAATGATAGCCATGTGTGGCTCCATCTATGAACTCTATCTTTGAACTTGTCGACCAGCTAGCTCTAGTCTGCCGATATAGACCAACATGGCTTCAGTTTGAAGCCCATATATATAAACCCCTCTATCAATGGAATTATCTGGACTCCCATGAAATCATCAATAAAATTAATCTCATTTATATCCCCACTACCATGTAAGAAAAAGGATTTTCCTCTATTGTTATGTAACCCTGTTTCCGCACCATAACGATTAAGAAGATAACAAAGATAGAACCATTGATTCCACAATATCCTTCCAAATACAACTAAGTCCTCAACAAAAAGAGAATGCATTATACATAGAGTAGGGGAAAAATAAAAACCCAAGAAGAATCTAGCCTATGTCGCCCTTAGGAGGAGTTTGCTGAAAACATCCATGATCAGATTAAATATGAGGGGAGAAAGCGCACAACCCTGGCATAGACCCCTATCTGCCTTGAAGAATTTTGATAGCTTTCCATTGATAATTATAGCCAAAGTGACTGAAGAGACACATGCCATAACCCACCTAATGTTTTGCATAGTGAACCCAACCTTTAATAGCACCAATCTAATGAAAGACCAATCAACATAGTCATACGCCTTGTAGAGATCCACCTTCATAATTAGTTCCTGCAATTTCCTAGAATGTATAGAGTGGATCACTTTTTTTTCTATAGCAACAACATCGTGGATTGATCTTCCCTTCAGAAAACCATTCTATTCCACTGAAATGTAGTTCTAAAATTATAGTTTATAAATAATATAAAAGGAGTGTATTGAATTTTAAAAGACATGATTTATTTATGAATTAATGATTTAGTGAGAAAGAAATTTTATAAAAACTAATTAATATATATTTTATAGATTTATATAAAATGTTTATAATGAAAATTTATTAATGAATTTGAATCATAATTAAGTTTTGAAATTCAATTATATTAACTAGATTTGATTCAAATATTGAAAGGTATGATTATTTGTAATTTAATTATGTGTACAAGTTTGATCACTAACTCTATTTCAAGCCGTCTCTTGAATTTAAGTTAGACTTTCATGAAAATTGAATCTTGTTTAATAATGAGAAGTTCCTAATTTTCTAAGATTAACTGTAAATCCTTTAACATCAACATGTTATGCTATAAATACATTAAAGAAGAATAAAATATCTCACAAAGACACTAAGCTCTTCCTTCAAATAATTTTAAACTACATTTAATTATGGGGAAATATAGATCCAACTTAACCAAATATATAGCAAGTGCAAATAAGGATAAAATCTCTTAATGTGAAAACCAGTTTTATACTACAAAACTTGAAAAAACCTTTTCACCTCAAGAGATTCGATCCTCTTAGCACTTGCTAAATTTGTGGTTGAGATGGAGATTCCAAGGAAAATTTTAAGGATGGATGTTTATCTTAATGTTTATGGCGAATATTACTAGTCGCTAATATGCAATTTGTAAAATGTTTGGCAATAGTTTTGTAAAAATATTTAGATTTCTAATGCTTTTATATTACTCAATATAAAATTTTGGTGGTTTTTAAGGTAAAACAATTTTATACCATAAAATTTGGGGGAATCATTTTTAGAAAAAATGGAAATTGACGACTTTTTTTGGGAAAAAACATGGAAAATTAGCCTACCTACGAATATTAAACCCTAAAATTTTCGCTAGATGTATATATATTAATAAGTTTGTAATCCACAAAAGAAATTCTTGGATTCATACAAAAATGACAGAAAAATATATTTGAAAAAATGCGGAAATGTAAAATAATGAGACTACTTAAAATGTCTTAACCATAAGAATTTATTTTTTCAATGGCTTTACTTTAAAAGCATATATAATATGTACATAGTTAACATTGAAATATTTTATAAACATGAGCATTCAAATATTTTTTTTGTAAGTTGAAAATTATGTTAATTCTTTAAAAGATTACGTCATGGTAGTTTCATAATCAAAATGAATCCAGTCTCATTCCGACTAGACTTTTAGGCTAGGAGGTTCTGGAAAAAACATAAATACTAGAGTAAGATAACAATAGAGTATTTTATGCATGCTGCCCATAGTAGAGAAAATTGACCCAATATCCAAAAGCAATTAACCATCATCCTTGTAAATATGCATTCCCCAAATCTAGAGCATCCATTCCATCTCCTGCAGGTGTATGTTGGTGAAATGCCTCATGCACATGTGTTTCCATGTGTGCTAGATGTCCCTCCAAATGATACTCCTTACCATGTATTTGCTTCTGCCCAAGTCAAAGAGAAACCAACCTATCCTTCATGTGCCACTGGTTATGTTACAAATCATTCATAAAGACTATGATTTCATTAAGATCATTGTTCTTGGTCCGAGTTGATTACTCAACCATCACAGTGATCTCACACAACTCAACTTCAATAGAATCAAATGGGGGATTAAGATCCACTCTTCCTGGAGAGTTGGCCTACTGGTCTACCTCCCCACCAATGTCTCGTTGATCCACTAAATTTACTGCTCCCATGCTTCGAGGTTTGAAACCCTTACATCTACATCATCTTTGTCACTATCTCTCCTGCCATGGTCCCCTTTCTACTAGAATTCCAAATGACAGACCAACTGCAATTTGTCTCAAGAAATCCTCTCTTTTGGACCAACCCTTGAACCTATGACACTCCATAAGCATTTGACCCACGCCCCACCTCTACCCCACACACATATTTCTCTCACCCTCCCTTCGCACAAAGAAACAACATGCACACTCGACTCAAATACACCCTCTAGGGTCGATGGAACACCCCCAATACAACTTCGCCATAGGCCCAATATTCGCAAGTTGACAACCAACCCCATTAAAGAAAATGTTTCTAGCCACCACACAACCCCACCCAAAAACTACAACAGCGAGGGTAGAAAATATAACATGGTCATCATAACCCCAAATGAAAAGGACAACATAAATGAAACCATAAGAATTTACTTGCACTATAGTGAAATTGGGTGACCCCCGAACCAAGCTATAGTTGAACCAAGATATGAAACCTGCACTAGACTCACGTTACAACAATTGAACATAAATCACATCCTGTCACAGTGTCCCAGGGTCCCAAGTATCTACATTCTAAACCACCTCAAGCACCAACCACATAGTATACCACTCGAAATTGTAACCCCGCTTTACACACTGCAGCTAAGAATCATGGTGTGGCCTGAGAATAAGGTTACCTTGTGCACCTGAAGAACTACCGCCTCCTAGAGACTCCACCTTCAACTACCGTAACGTGCAAATGAGATCCTCGACTAGGAAAACAATAACTAAATCCCAAAAATTCTTAAGAACCTTCACCAAGATCACGGTAGATGAGGTGTTCCAAACAAACTTGCTTATCATTAATGACATGCGTTGGGGGTATTAAAACCCATGTCCCGTGTTTCCAATCATTTGTCTGTCACCCAAAATATATTAGTTAAAATTTATATTCAAATAGTATATATAGTTACTTTATCATTCTCTAAATTTGATATATTTTTACATTTCCTTCATACTAGGTTGTAATATTAACAAGGAACTTGAATTATTGATGTTTTATAATACTTTAAATCAAAATTAACCATATATATATCTATATATATATATATATATATATATATATATATATATATATATATATATATATATTATAGCTAACATTATCTTATTTATTTAGAGAATGTGTTACTTTTAGTTGAAAAAAGACACATGTCAATTCAAGCTTAACCATTGAAGGAATTACACATATCCCTCATTTTTCGCAGTTGCAAAAATATTATAATAACTCTACATTCATTTAGATTTAATAAAAATAATTTCAACAATTCAAGTTACAATTCCCTCTATTATAAACAAGTGTTGAAAGACAACTTAGACTCTTCTATTCAAGATATGTGTATATGTAAAAGTTAGATGAATAAACAATTGAATATGTAACATATTTACATAGATAATTGTATTCTTTACATCAATTATTGCTTTGATTTATATTTTTGAAACAAGAAAAAATAAGAATTGAAACTTGTAGCCGAATATGTGAACCAAATCTTGAAACTGGATTTATATAAAGAAGGTTTGTACAAAGGGACAGAGAAGGTTAGTAGAGTGGATTTCAAGTTTTGAAAATCTAATAGAGAAAAAAATATTGAGAAAGCACCAAAAACTGTGAAATAATTAAAATTCCTAGAAAATTATTTTAACAAAACCTTACATGAAATTTTTTTGTATTAAAACCCTGCCTTCTACCAATCATTTTATAAAATAAATTTTGTATAAAATTTCTTTCACCTTGTTTAGTTGAACTAATTCCTATTCTTTATATTTTGAAATATTCTACTCAAATTTGCTATACTTCTGAAATTTGTAGTTTAATTGCAAACGTATACTAACTAACCCGGTTTACAAAGCAAATAAATGAGTTCAATTTTCCATAATACTTTTTTATATTTTGAATTAGTTAATTCTTGTAATTTCTGTGCATTTAGATACATTCCCCAGTGACTATTGAATTTCAGAACTCACGCCACTATTTTCATCATCTGACTAACATATTCTACAAATCATAAAACACTCTATAAATAATATACATGAAATAGGTTGTTCAAACATAACTGTATTTTTAGTGATCCTTTCAGTTCATTATTTGCATATTCCATGGCTCTATAATCCCGGCATAATCAGTTCTCACTTGCTAGCTTGTTATCACAAGTTCCATGGTTATGACATGAACAATATGTTCAAATTTAAAAGTATTGTTCAAAGTTAAAAGCTTGAAATTAAAGCCCTTTGTTGCATAGAAAACCTAATCAAGATTCATTGCTTGGGTGTAAAGTAATTGACATGGTTTACGCGTATTTGAATTTGAGTAAACTAAAATTCGACCACAAATATTGGTCTTACAGAATAATAAGGTCGGCAGTGAGAATTAAACAAATTCTATTATGAGAGATAACGTGTTAGAACATTAGATATTGTGTATTCATATGTGTTTATTAAATTTGACCCAACTGAATTTCCAAACAAAATCACTAGGAAAAACTAATAAGTTGGGAAATGAGAATTAAACAAATTTTATTCTTACGTGTAACGTGTTAAAATATTACGTGTTGTTTAAAGATGCCTGTATTGTTTGAAGTTATAAAAATGACTTGGGAAGCTTTTTCGTTATTGATGAAGAGATTGGGGTGGGTTAGTTTGCTATAATATTTTATTTTTGGTTTTTTTATAATTTTTTTGGAAAGCTTTTTCGTTATTGATGAAGAGATTGGGGTGGGTTAGTTTCATATAACATTTTACTTTCGTTTTTTTTATAATTTTTTTACGATGGTATAATTTTTTTTAAATTTTGAAGTGATAATATTTTTAATATTATTTTTGTTACATAAAATGTATTATGTAAAATGATTTTTTCTTTTATTTTCAATGGTCTAATTAAGATTTGGCATCTTTATGCCATATGTACTTGAGTCAAAAGTAGTTGTTTAGGCTAGAATTAGACACAATTTAAAAAATCATTTTAGTTTCCATGTCTTTTAATTTTTTCTTATACATACTATACATAGTTGTAATCATACTTTCAATAAGAGAAAGACTTGCTTCAATCAAGAGAATAAAATATGGAGTATTTCATTTAATCTTGAGATTGTAAGTTATAAAATTCTTTTAGATCTATTCAACCTTCCTCCACCACTATCTAGAAACAATGCAATCTCAAACCTAACATCCATATAAAATAACAAGAGAGATAAAAGTTTCAAAGAGAATTATTTATTTATGTATTTTATCACATATCTAAATATTTTTGGACACACAATTTTTTTTGGATTTAATTATCATGGCTTTAATTTTGTTAGTATTGATCATCATACCCATCTTGGATTCTTAGTTTCTTTTCAATATATGTATATATGTATATATATATCATCATCATCATCATCATCATCAACATAAAGAAGAAGAGCTATGAATTTACCAGTGAGTGTGGGAAGAACATAATATACATCTTTCAAACATTCTTCTTGCTTCTAGATGTTATAAATGCCAAAAACAACATGGGATAAGGGACATCATTGTTTGACATTGATATTGCATTTAATTTATTTTGGTCAACCCTAAAGGGTCATAAACTTGAGAATAACATTCTAAACATCTTACAAAAGCCATAAAATGGAGAGGAACTACTATGTCCTCCAACCACACTATCATTTAGGATGATATTATATTCAAAAGGTGAGTATGAATTTTCACACTACATACCTCATTAAGAATCATACTCACCGACTTTCAAGGGGATAAGAGAGATAAAGAATCATTTTTTCTTATTGTTAAGTGGAAAGAAAAAATTGGAATCATATTCATCAAGCAAAGAGCAGAAATTTTGGTTCTGGATAGTTTTCAAGCCCATAGAATTTATCTATGGTATTTGATGTAATTATGATTTTAAAATTTTGATATACTCTATTGTAAGATACCTCAAGTGGCAAGATTGACCATGGAGAATGAAATCATCTTGAATGTTTTGTCATTACATATTATTGTATTAAAATCTATGATATAAAATGTATACAAAGTTGCTTTATTTAAAATATTAAGGAATTAACATTATATATTTTGTTCTATATCAACTATCTAAATCAAAATTTAGGAAATCTTGTAATGGTATCATTGAAGTTATATAAATCTGTTAAATTATATTTTAAATACTTTGATAGTCGGAGAAATGATTTTATTAAATTTATATAATTTTTTGTGCACAAAAATGATTTATAATTGGAAATATAATTTAAATGGTCCAATATATAATGGGATATCTGCTTGAGTTTTTTTTTATTTCGAATCAGGCAATATAGATAAATTTTTATTTTAAATATTTAAAAAATAAAATTTATATCCACTTTATAATTATAATGGAGATGAATAATGGATTTATCGCAATCATTTAATATATCATTGATTTTATTTGAACAAGTTATTATTATAGCAAATGACTTGGTTAATAGTTTATATAGTAAAACCTCAAATACTTAAAGGGAGGTTGGCGACCACTTTTTGCTTTATAAGGAGTAACAATGATGAATTTTTATTATAAATAAGAAATGAACGTTATTTACAGTAGATTGAAGAGTGAATGTATTTTTATATGTTATCTATAATATTCCATATATAAACACATGTATATCTATTTTTATAATTGTTGTACCATTCAAATAATAAGGAAGTATCCATATATATCTCATCTTTTGAGCAAATTTTTGTGATTATTTAAAATAATATATTATATGACTTACAATTAGAAGTGTTTTATAAATTGTTGTTACACGTGTCCTTTTAATATTTAGTTTTTTAAATTTATTGACTTTAACATAGGTAGAAGAAATATAGGTCAACATGTTGGAAACAATTTAAAGGCCAAATATACACTTATAAGCATTTAACTTTTGGATAACTATTTTTATTATACTATTACACTTTCTATTGCTCAGTATTGAATATCCATAGTAGGTTATAAACAATATTATTTATTTTATCATTTTTTAAGTATTAAAAATGAAATTAAAATAATAATAAAATGAGAAAAATAAAATAAAAATCAACTTAGATCCATTTTAATTTGAATTTATAAAAAGTCCAAAAAATCAAATTTCTAAAAGCCTAAACGATCAAATCTCTGAAGATGCAAACCACTTCTTTAAGTTCAAGTAATTTGATCACTCTCCAAGCTTGATAGATAAAAAATTAAAATAAATCTAAACTAATTAATTCATAAAAAATTAAATTACACAATTTCAATTAGAACAGCTATATAACAATAATCATTTAACAAATCAAAACTCCTCGTAGCAATGCAGGAATGTAAAATTCTTTTAATTTAGATGAGAACGAACCATGTTTGAAAATTTTAATATAGATCATTGTGTAATAATATAATAATATAAGCCATTGAGGGAACACAATTTCCTTAAAATGGATGTAATAATATAAGCCATGGAGGGAACACAATCTCCTTAGAATGGATGAATTACTGTTCATAGTAAAAATAAGAATTTTTTTAACTGTTCATAGTAAAAGAAAAAATTCGTTATTCCATTTCATTGTAAAAGTTTTGATTTTTGAGATTTTCTTGGTCCCCTACAGTCTCAATTTCATATATACTCTCTAATGTGCTCACCATATTGTTACAACATAATCTCACAGTAATTCTTTGATGCAATCCATATTCTTTGCGGATTTGGGGACGTGTGTGAGGTGCCCTTTGAAGTTAGGGCCCCTTTATTTTTCTCACAGTAGTGGATAACGTGTGTGAGGTGCCCTTTGAAGTTAGGGCCCCTTTCTTTTTCTCACAATAGTGGATATCACAGGGGCAATTAACAGATTTGAAGTATCATGAGACGTCCGCATCGGGTAAACTTTGGGATATGAAAACCGCAGCCAGAGTTACTCTGCATGCACACTTGTCAACTGTATTTTAACAGGGAGCATTTGTTTTTCTTGCCCATCAATTAATTATATTATATTAGGAACAACACTAGTTTAATTTGATATTAATATTTTATGAAATTTATGTTAATGGTGTTTAATCAGAATTTCACTATTTCAATTTTTTTTACATTTCTTTTGCATATAAAAATAATAATGATGATAAGAAATATATTAGGTCTATTTCCTGTAGATTAACAAGAAATAATTAGAAATTTCACCATCACTAAATGTTGCAAAGGAAACGCCATAAGATTCTTAAAGAGATCGAATAGTTGCTAAGCAAGATATGTGTAGTGAAATCGATGTCTATCTTATTTTGTGCGTAAATTTCCATACAACTTTACACCATATCAATCCCTATTAACTTTGTCAGATTCAAAATTTGATGTCTACCTCACAAGAGATGATATTCATGCCTCGAGACAAGACCTTGCAACAGAAGAGAACAACAAGAAGACTGATATTGCTTTCAGGAGAAAACATGATCACTATGCTCTTTTGCATACAGAAAACAGGCACTGACATACCAACCATCTTGAGATGCACAATCAACATATTAGAAAGGAAGTGCGAGTGGCACTCGAGGTTTAAAATATATTGAATCTTGACACTCTAGATGTTGATAGAAAGCACAAAGTGATGCATCTTGGCTAGAGGGAAGAAGTAAGAATGATATATGTTGAAATTGAGATTAAGATTAAAATGGTATTGGTAATCCAAGACTCATGCAGAATGTTGCAGAATAGTATTTTAATGTAGAATGATCTGACACCGTGGGAAGAGACTACAATTCATAGAAGTATGACATCATCTCATGGCACTCACTATCATGACAGAAAACATAAAGTTCATAACATATAGAAATAGAACAAGAGGAGACTCCTTTACATGAGGAGTTGATCAATCCAAGTCACATGTAGAATCGTTTTTTAATGCATATTAGCCACACACGTTGGCAATGCCCCATTTATTCAAGAAAACATGTCAATTAACAGACCAGTGGCCATGACAAATCTCAATCCCTTACAACATTTAGTCAAGAAAATATTTCAATTAAAAACCAACCATTACAAATCTCAATCCCTAAAAACATTTAGTGAAGAAAAGATGTCAGTTAACAAACCAACCATGAAAAACTCAAGTATGAATGGCTTTGATCATCGTTTGTAAACATGTCATAATTTTTATATTGTGTGCTTTACTTGATACAGTTACAGGAGAATAAATAAAAGTACTTGCTCAAAAAGGTTGTTATAGGAGAATTAATAAAAATACTTTCTGAAAAAGTTTTGTTGAAGGGCAACGCCATGAGCTCCACCTTAAATTACTTTAGCCCCCCATTATTTCCACTTCACGAAGGTCAAAAAATGTGACATGCATAAACAATACAATATACATAGAGATATTCCCTGTGCAGCCGAGACCACCATTTCTATCGGCTGTAGAAAACAATTGGAGAAACATTGTAAATATTGTAAATAATTAAACATGTTTCAAAATTCTATATGCCGAGAAAGTTGTTGTGAGGCCGAGACCACCTTCTCCATATTTTATAAATAATCCCTGAACAAATAGGAATAGATTGAACAAGACCCAACTCGCACACAAGAGTTCACTGGTCATCATGTCTCCCTGAAGTATTGAATTAACTAGACCGTATATCAATCCTGATATGTTGAACAAAGCATACACTATTGGGATGATGAATATGGAAGAATCATAAAAAATAATATTTCCCCCTGCTGTTTCACTTGCAGAGCCATTGTCATCATCAAATGACTTTGGAGAGATCAAGAATGTATCTTCCTTGAGCCTTAAAAGGTTGAGAAAAACCTCAAAAGTTGCAACTACTTCAGAAGTGAGTATGACGATTATCCACATGCGCATGTTGTTCCACCACTGTCTTCTGTAAATGCCTAACCATTTGCTCTGAACCAAGCTCAATATGTAATTTCTTACCGATGCTTTAACACCATGCCTTTTTTCCTTTTTTAAGAACACTACACTCTTCCAGTGTCTCACTGATCCATTAAAATGTGTTTTTCCATTGAGCAACCTTGGCTAGAAGTACTTGGATCTGTGAATGTTGTTGAATACAGTGTGAAGGGTCATGGGGAAAAATCTGCTCAGCTAATTGCCTCGCAAGAAAAACAAAGGTGAAGGAGGTTAAGTAAGCACTGGAGGTTGCGACAGTAGCACTTCGCCGCTGAGGAGGAGCAGATTGGAGTCTTCCTCTATATCAGAATCACTAGTGGGAGCTCTGCACAATAGGGAGGAGCTGGAGGATGTGTTCAAACGATTTGACGCCAATCGCGATAGCAAGATCTTGTCCTCAGAGCTAGGAGAAATTATGCGCTCAATGGGCTGCCCTATCGAGTCACAAGAGCTAGGGCTCATGATGAAGGAGGAAGCCGCAGACGGGGACGGTTTCATTAGCTTGGAAGAGTTCATCGATCTAAATACAAAAGGGAACGACAGGGCCATCTGCTTGGAAGATCTAAAAAATGCCTTCCCTTCCGGGTTTTCGACCTCAACCACAATGGCTCCATTTCTGCAGCCGAGCTCTACCAGGTCCTTAAGGGCATGGGAGATGGCAGCACCCGAGAGGATTGTGAGAACAAGATCACCAGCTCCATTTCTATAGCCAAGCTCTACCAGGTCCTCAAGGGCATGGGAAATGACAACACCTTGGAGGATTGTGAGAACATGATCATTGGCATCGATAGGAATGGAGACAGGCTCCATCAAATATATAAACTGTTGGGAAAGGCAAAGCTCATAACAAACTTTAAGAACTAATAAATAATCTGAGTTCAAATCAATGGGAAAGGACAATGTAATCGTTTAACAAAAGATCGAACGATGCACATGAAATTCAAAAAAGCAACACAGGTGTTGTTTTCAAATAATGACACCTTACGACATAAATATTACAACTATGTAAATTATCCAATTTTTTATTTTTTATTTTCTAAATAAGACTTCTTTCTATTAATGTAACATAAAATACAAGGAGGCTTGGGCTTCTGCAGTCCTAACCTATCTCGAAGGCATAATTCTCAAAAATATCAAAATTGGGATTGCCCACGAAGGGTAAACCAGTCCAATAAGTAGTTTTTCCATTGCCTATAGAGAGGAAATCAGTGTTACACATGGAAAATTGATAATTGTTTGCAAACCCTAAACAGACATTGAAAACAAAAACTAAATAAATAGGCCCAAAAACCTTGTAACCAAAAACCATAATCCAGAAAGAACATGAGAGCTTAGGTGTCATTTGGAGAGGTAGGTGTGTCTTCCACAATTAGACGCATGTACTCATCGGTTTCATTTGATCGCTTGTTGTGGGTGGCATCCTCTGCATTCTGGGGCTCCTTGTTATCACGAGCTTTTCCAGGAACATCTTTGCCGCTCTTCCATTCATCACTGCTACTGTCGGAACCTTTGCTGTGACTGCTGGAAGTAGGGTCACTCTTCTCGGCTACAGAAGGAGCGGTTTGGTTGGAGAATTTATGAAATTTTCTAGGGTGGAGGCCAGCCACACTGGTATGTTCCTCTTTGAAGGAAATAGTGATAGTAGTAGTGATGTGTGGCAGTCCAAGGTGCACATGAAGTGAAATTGAGTCAAATGGGTGGAAGGCAGAGGTAGACGTTTCCAGCCGAGGCAGCGGTGGGGTTATGGTCGTGGCAGGAGTATGCAGAGCAAGTGAATGGGATTGGATTGAGAAAATTATCCAAATTAACCTATATCTAAATTACTCAGTAAAATATATGACAGCCGGAGTTACTTGATTAAAGGACCCCTGTATGCTTTAAGAGGGAGCATTTTATTTCCATGGTTGTCCCTTTACGTTTTATATAGATTCTTGAGCTTGAAGTATACTATCAAGTAATTATATTTAGTTGCAAAACACTGGTTTAATTTTATATTATTAAAAAAATATTTTATGAAATGTCTATTAAATTAGAGAAGGTCATTACTCTAATTTTTTTCTATATTTTTTGTGTATAAAAATAATGTCGAGAATTTCATTACTCTAACTATTTTATATATATTTTATATATAAAAATTTCATTTTGAATAGATTTATAGAATAATGATGACAAGAAATAAATGCATTTTAGTCTATAAAAAAAAAATGCATTTAAATTACTCTATATTTAAATTACCTATTAAAATTTATGTTACTCTATGTTTAAATAACTTATTCAAATTTATGAAGACTAACTTAAATATTTACACCTCAAATTTAATATTTCAAAATTTTTTCCAATCACTTTTGACATTTATGAAGACTAACTTAAATACTTACACGTCAAATTTAAGATTTCAATTTTTTTTCAATCACTTTTAACATTTCAAATTTTTTGAAGTTAAAAAATTTGCATGGAAAGTCAATTTCCAAACCGAGGAACATTATTATTATTATTTTTAAATGTAAAGAGCAAAGTCCAACTAAGCGATCTTTTCCATGAAATTTAAATCAATGATATAATAGGAATTAAACCTCATATAAAATAATAAACTTGTACTTTATAAATAATATTAATATTAAATGATTATATTGAATTAAAAGACATAATTTATTTCTGATTAATGATTTGTGATTAATGATACAGGTAGAACTAGTTTTTTGGGAATTAACTAATTTATTAATAATATTGAGTTATTAAGAAATTATTTTATTGAATTTGAATCATAAGTTACTATGAATATAGATGGAGTATATTTATAATATATACTAACCTATAGATATATATAGCTATATATTAATATAATATCATATATTAATATATAATTATATTAGTAAAGACTATATATAAAATATTATATATCTAAGTTATTAAGAAATTATTATATTGAATTTGAGTTACAATTAAGTTTTGAAATTTAATTATGTTAATTAGATTTTATTTAAATATTTAAAGATAAGGTGAGTTGTAATTTAATTATGTGTACAAGTTTGATCATTAATTCTACTACAAGACATTTTTTGAGTTTAAGTTAGGCTTTCAAGAAAATTGAATCTTGCTTGATAATGAAAAGCTTTTCATTTTCTACTATTAAATAATTTTTTTTAGCATTAATATATTATACTATAAATATATTAAAAAAATTAAAATATTTTAGAAAGACATTAAGTTATTCTTTCAAATAATTTCAAACTACATTTAATTAAAATCAATATAGATTCATCTTAACCAATTATATAGTAAGTGCAAATAGGGATCCAAAATATTTATGTGCAAACTTATTTTATATTACAAAAATTCAAAAAATGTTTGCAACTCAAGATATTTGATCCTCTTAACACTTGCTAAATCTGTGGTTAGATGGATATATACTAGTAAGCTTGTAATTCCAAAAAATATTTAGTGAATTCATACAAAATTGACAGAAAAATGTATTTAAAAAATGTCAAAATGTAAAATAGTGAGTCTACTTGAAATGTCTTAACAATACAAAATTATTTTTTCAATTGCTTTGTTTTAAAACCATATATAATATGTACATAGTTAACATTTAAATATTATATTAACATGAGCATTGAAATATTTTTTTTTGTAAGTCTGAAAATATCTATTAATTATTCAAAAGATTACATCGTGGTAGTTTTATAATCAAAATTCCTCTAGCCTCATTCTGACTAGACTTGTAGGCTAGGAGGTACTGACAAAACATAAAGACAAAAGTAAGATAAAACTAGAGTATTTCATGCATGCCTCCCATAAGAGAAAAAACTAACCTAATATCCAAAGAAAATAACCATCATCCTTGAACATCAACATTCCCCAGATCTAGGGCATCCATTGCATCTCCTATTGGCAGAGGTCAGTGAAATGGCTCATGCACATGTGCTTCCATGTGTGCTAGACATCCCTCTATATGATCTTGCCTACCATGTTTCTGCTTCTACCCATGAAAAAGAGAAACCAATCTATCCATCATGTTCCTTGGTTATGTTGTAAATCGTTCATAAGGACTATGAGCTCATTATGATCGTTATGTCAGTCCCGAGCTAATTTCTCAACCATCAGAGTGACTTGACGCAATTGAGCTTCAATAGAAGGAAATGGGGGAGGAAGATCCATTATTCCTTGAGAGTTGGCCTATTGGTCTACCTCCCCACCAATGTCCTGTTTGTCCACTAAATGCACCGCTCCCATGCCTCGAGGGTTTACACCCTTGCATGTGCATCCTTATTTTCATTGCATCTCCCACCATGGCCCCCTTTCTACCAGAATTCCAAAGGACCCACACTCTATAGTATGTCTCAAGAAGTCCTCTCTATCAAACTAGTCGTTGGACCTATTACAATGCAGAAGTGTATGTCCCCTGCACAACCTCGACCCAACACACATAATATTTTCACCCTCACTTCGCAAAAAGAAGTGACAGTAATGCAAAACTCAAATCCACACTCTAGGGTTGATGGACAACCCCTAATACAACTTCCCCATAGGACTAGTATCCGCAAGTTGACAACCATCCCCATCAAAGAAAATGTTGCTAGCCACCACACAATCCCACCCAACAAGTACGCCTGCGAGGGTAGCAAAGATAACATGTTGATCATAATTCCAAATGAAATGGACAACATAAACATAACCATAAGAATTTACATGCACTATAGTGAAATTGTGTGACCCCCGAACCAGGTTGCATATGAACCAAGCTGCGAAAATTGCACTAGACTCACGTTGCAACAATACTTCTTATATCACTTCCTTTCAGATTTCCCCGTGGTCCTAGGAATCTACATTCGAAACGACCTCCGACACCAGCCACACACTATATCGCTCGAAAATGTAACCATGCTTTACGGTCTGTTGCTAAGGAGCATGTTGTGGCCTGAGAATTAAGCTACCCTGCGCACTTGAAGTACTACTACCCGCCACAGACTCCACCTTCATCTCCCATAACATGAAAATGAGATCCTCGACTAGGAAAACAACAATTAAATCCAAAACATTGTTAAGAGCCTTCACCAATCTCGCGCCAAATGAGATATTTTGAAGACACTTGCTTATCATTAAAGATGTGTGTTGGGGGTATTAACACCCATGTATCGCCCTTCCAATCATTTTTTTGTCACCCCCATCCGAGGGAACATTGAAATGTTTTATTATGGTCAACATTAAAATATTATTATTTTCTTTTAATGAAATATATTAGTTAACATGTATATTCAAATAATTTATTTAAGTCATCTATTGAGTTATACAACTTCTTCACTCAAAAGTGAATATATATATATAATTTTAATTACTTTATGATTCACTAAAGCTAATATATTTCTACATTTCCTTCATATTAGTTTGTAATGTTAATAATGAATCCACATGGAAGGTTGAATTATTCATATTTTATAATACTTTTAATTAAAATTAACCCCATATATATATATATATATATATATATATATATATATATATATATATAGCTAATATTCATTTTTTTATATAGAGAATATATTATTTTTATTTTAAAAGGGACACATGTCAATTCAAGGTTAACCATTGAAGGAATTAAACATCTCTCTCACTTTTATTATAAATAAGTGTTGCATGACAATGTAGTCTCTTCTATTGAGGATATCTATATATCTATAAGTTATATAAATAAACATTTGAATATGTAACATGTTTATGTAGGCAACTATATTTTTTACATTAATTATTACTTTGATTATATATTTTGGAAATAAGAAAAAGATGAATTAAAATCAGTAGAAAAATATGTGAACCAAAGTTTCAGAGTAAAGGTTTGTATAAAGAGGTAGAGAAGGTTGCTAGAGTGGACTTCAAGTTTTGAAAAACTTTTAGGGAAAAAAATCTTGAGAAAGCACCAAAAATTGAAAAATAATTAAAACCCCTAGCAAATTACCCAAACAAAAACCTTGCATGGAAATTTTTTTGTGCTAGATTCCTTCCTTCTCCTAAATCATATTATAAAATAGATCTTATATATAATTTCTATCACCTTGTCATATTTATAATGTCTTAAATTCATAATCTATTCACTCCAATAAATAACTCAAAGTCCATATTATGCTCCATGCATCATCATACTAATTAAAATACTTCACCAAATTTGACATGTTGTTATGACAATTGATTTTGGAAATATTTTGAAATTTGATGAGGCAAAATGTTTATTTGATCTTGAGATTTTGAAATATTCTACTCAATTTTGCAATATTCTTGAAATTTGAAGTTTAATTGCAAGATATACTAGCTAACCATGTCTACAAAGCAACTAAATGAGTTTAATTTTCCATATTAATTTTTATATGCAATATTCTTGAAATTTAAAGTTTAATTGCAAGATATACTAGCTAACTATGTCTACAAAGCAACTAAATGAGTTTAATTTTCCATATTAATTTTTATATTCCGAATAAATTAATTCTTTTCATTTCTATTCATTTAGATACATGCATTACAACTCATTCTAGTGGAACTTTTTCCCGTGACTATCGAATTTCAGAACTCACGCCATTATTTTCATCATCTTACATATTCTACTAATCATAAGACACTTTATAAATAAATATACATGAAACAGGTTGTAGGGATTCTTCAAACATAACTGTATTTTTAGTGATTCTTTCCGTTCATTATTTTCATATTCCATGGCTGTTATAATCACGGTATATTCAGATCTCGGTTGCTAACTTGTTATCACAACTTCCATGGTTATTCCATAAACAATTGTTCATGTTCAAATTTAAAATATTGAAAGTAAAGCCCTTTCTTGCAGAGAAAACATAATCAAGATTCATTGCTGGGGTGTAAAGTAATTCAGATTTTTAACGCGTGTTTGAATTTTAGTTTGAGTAAAATAAAGTTCCACCAAAAAAACTGGTCTTACAAGATAATGAGTTCGGCCTGTGAAAATTAAACAAATTTTGTTATGACAGATAACGTGTTAGAAAATTAGATATTGTGTAGTCATGTGTGTTTAAATTTGACCAAACTAAATATCCAAACAAAATCACTCGGAAAAGATAATAAGTTCAGGAATGAGAATCAAACAAATTCTATTATGATAGATAAGATGTTAAACTATTATGTGTTGTTTAAAGATGCATATATGTTTCTTGATGTTTTGAAAAAATGGTTTCAATAAATTTTATTGGGGTTGTTAGTTTCATATAATATGTTAGTTTTATTTTTCTTTATAATTTTTTATCATAGCATAATTTTTATATTATGGTATAATTTTTAAAAAAATTTAAAGTGATAATGTTTTTAATATTATTTTTATTATGTGAAATATATATGTAAAATGATCCATTTTTTTGTTATTAATGCTCTAATAAAGATTGGGCATCCTTATGTTATTTCTGTTTAAGTTAAAGATGACAGTTTTGGTTAGGATTAGAAGCAGTTTTAAGAAACATTTCAGCTTCCATGTCATTTATTTTCTTCTTATACATATGATACCTAGTCATAGCCATCCTTTCAAAGCTCGTTACAAAAACCCTCTTCTAGAGATGAAAAATTATGCTCTCCAACCCGGTTATGGTTTGTGGGGGGGGAGGGGGAAGAGAGATATGTTCAAAAGGTGAATTATTATCTAGTTATTTTAAAACTCTAATACTATTTTTGGTATGAATAACCACACTATCATAGCATTAAAATTATATGTTTTTGTTCTATTTGAATTATCTAAATCAAAATTGAGGAAATATTCTAATGGTATCATGAAAGTTATATAAATCTATTAAGGTATTTTTTTAAATATGTTTTTTTCTATTTGAACTATCTAAATCGAAATTGAGGAAATCTTCTAATGGTTCATGAAAGTTATATAAATCTATTAAAGTATTTTTTTAATATTTTGATAGTCAAAGAAATGGTTTTATTGATTTTATATAATTTTATGTGATTTCTTTTTTTCTTATAATTGCACATATAATTTACATGGTCCAATATATAATGGGAAATGTGTTTGAGTTTTTAATATTTATTATAATATTGCATCATGTTAATTTTATTTGAACAAACAATGTTATTTCTAATTAGGATTTTAATTGAACAAAATTATTTTTAGTTAGGTAATATAGATAGATTTACATTTTAAACATTTCAAAAATAAATTTTATATCAAATTTTATAACTATAAAAGAGATGAATAATGGATTTATGGTCATCATTTAATATATCAATGATTTACTTGAAAAGTTATGTATCAAGTAGCTTGGTTAATAGTTTATATAGTAAAACCTCAAATAGTTAAAGGGAGGTTTGTGACCAATTTTTGTTTTATAGGGAGCCACAATGACGATTTATTGTATTAAATATGAAATGAAGGACATCTGACATATATTGAAGAGTGAATGCATTTTTATATGTTATCTATAATATTCCATATATAAACACATGTATATTTGAATTTCACAATTGTTGTAGAGTTGAGATAATAAAAAGTTATCAATAACCTTTAGTTACTATTTACAATAATATATTATATGGCTTATCATTAGAAGTGTTTTTCTCAAATTACAGTTTTTTATATAAATTGTTGTTACATATGTCCTTTTAATATTTAGTTTTTTAAATTTATTGACTTTAACATAAGTAGAAGAAATATACTCGAGACCAAATATACACTTATAAGCATTTAACTTTTGGATTACTACTTTTCTTATAGTATTTCACTTTCTATTGCTAAGTATTGAATATCCATAGTAGCTTATAAACAATGTGTTGTCATTTGTTATTTACCTTATCATTTTTAGGTATTAAAAATTAAACTAAAATAAAAGAAATGAATAAAATTCCACACACACACACACACACACACACACACACATATAGCCAACCTAAATCCATCTCAACTTGAATGTATCAAAATCCCAAAGGGATCAAATCTCTAAGGGTGCAAACCATTTATTTGAGTGCAAAAAATCATGAAATTTTTGCAACTCGAGAGATTTGAAGTAGAATCCAATTGCCTAACATTTGGGTTTGGCTTCTCTGATTTGAAGAAATTTCCTAAATTTTTTATATAACATTGAAAAGGATAAAGAATGCTAACCATCCCTGGATGATCTCTTCCCTATGCTCATTATCTTAGTAAATCACGGAGGATCTCACCTTGATGAATGCATGTTTTTATTAGTACTTCAAATGAATGAGAATATGTATAGTCAAACATTTTCCACAAGTTGTTGAGTTAAACTATTTTATGTGCCTCATTAATAGGAAATATCAACAACTTTCCTTCCCATTCTATTCTTATATTCAACATGGAGTGAATTTTGTCTCCCTTGCTTCATAAACCATGGATGAAAATCACATGTCCTATGCCTTCTCTAACCATCATGCAAGCCCACTACCATAGGAAGAGAATGATGAATCCAAAGACCTTTTTTCCAAAAGGTGGTTTAATATTGATTTATAGTTGTATGAAATGTGCATCAACTAAAAATATAACATTATAGAAGCTTGCAAATGATAACAAAATTCTGAAGCCATCCACATAGTCTTTCTTAATTAAGAAACCTTGAAAAAGTAAATTATAGAGTCGTGCATTCCCAATTTGCATATGTCCATGAATTTTTGGATTCACTAGCTCTGTATGACCTCTTCCATGTTTTGATTATCTTAGTCAAGCACAACATATATCAACTTGATGAATGTAAGGTTTTTTGTACTTCAAATGAATGGGAATATTTCCATTCAAACATTATGCACAAGTTTTTGATCTCCTCACTGAAGTGAGATGGTTGAACAATATCAAATTTTCTTTTTGTTACCTTCTTTTCTACTTGTTGTTCAACATTTTGAAAAGTGAACTAGTGAGAAGACTATAAGTAACATTGATTTCATATTCCTAGACATTTTGGAGGGTAACAACATCAATTCCAAGTGCCTTCACAATTTGTGATATCATTTCAATAACTGATAACTTCTAGCATGTCGTTAAGAGCTTAATGTAGATGCATCTGTCCTAAATGTAGTTGACACTGTAGTAGCTCCAGAACCTCACTTGGTCTGGCCATTGCTAATTAAGATAACACTGCTTCAATAGATTCTCTCAAGTGATGAATCCAACATCACAATCTCAAATGTTGTAAAGATATAAATGAGCAAAGATATCTTCAAAAGCTGCAACTATTACTCATTGCCTTCCAAATTTGGACGATGTTTTTAATCAATTTTCATCGAAATGTAATTAACCTTTGACCAAACTATCCAATAAGAAAGTTGATCGAAGTAAAATAGTCGCCGACCAAAAATGCGATATACAAAATGGAGTATAGTTCCATATTTTTCTCCATATGCTGGGAAGGTTTGGAAATTTTAAGGTCTTGCCCTTCATCTATAATCACTACTTCCCAATTAAGGTATTTCGAAGAGCCCAGATCCACAGGAGAAACTCATGGACATGTTAACAACAAATGATGATAAATCAGATGTTCTCTCTTGTAAAATGCCAAATATACATAAACATCTGACCTAACAAATACATTTGACTTATTTCCTTGGGCACAAATATATGTGGATGGATTAATCGTATATTTTAGCACTTGTTAAATCGCCAAGATTTTTTGAATGATCAGTCATATATTTAGAACTCATTCATTTTCCATGAATTATAATTTCGACAAATGATTTTTTTTTATTGTCTAAATTTCTAGGCTCTTGAAACCAACATATTTAATCATGTGTCATTTTAATTTCATTTGTTGAAATCAATACATGTTTTTGCAAGTTATACACTTTATCTAGAAACAATTTCTTTGCCTATTTCAACCAGAGTTTTCTAGAACCAACAACCTGTGATTGCAAATCATTTTTCTTGTAATCAATACTACCTATTTTTGTCACTAGTGCTGACGACAAAGAAATTTTCTCACGAACGATCTTGACCAACTCACAATTATAGATTTACATCTTCTTTATACCAATTTTGAATAATATAAAATCCCTTCTTTGGACCATCGGTCCCTCTCACATCAATGTTGTCCCTACTTGCAACTATGATTAGTCTCTGACAAGCAATGTTTCGGCATACTACAATTGGTTAGTCATGCAATAACCATTGACATTTAGTACAACAAAAAACCTTTCAAATAATCGTATTCTAAGAGAGTGATAGAAAATAAAAAGATTTCAAGAAGAGGCCCATTGCCTAACATTTGGGTTTGGATTCTATGATTTGAAGAATTTTCCTAACCTTTTGATGTAATAGTGAAAAGGATAAATAATGATAAGTTTTTCATTCTTAACATATCTCTGATTAATAATGTTATCACATTCGTACATATATTTTCGTGGTCTAAACCAAATTTAATACATTGTTTTCCATGAAAGAGAAGCAGATGACACAGATAATAACTTCCAAGTTGGCATTACCAATAATCCCCATAAGAGAATTTTGAATTTTCCATTCTTGAAATGATGGAAATGACTGACATCACTTGCAATGGTTTCTCGTGGAGAAATATTAGAGATGAATGATATGGCAGAGTGGCAGTCACCACACACGAGAATATTTTTAATGATTTGGATAGGTGTACCTGGGGAGGCATTGATAAGTCTAAATGAAATTTCTAGCTTCTCATTATGGTGGCAAAGAGTATGTTCCTTCTCCCACCCCACGACATCATGAAGCACAAAATATGTATTAGACACAAACCATAACTCCTTCATTTTCCCTGACAAGTTCTCCAACTCTAAAGATAGTTTTGGTGTTTGTGGGTGTGATTTGTCTCCAGTGAGGAAAGTATAGGTGTTTTTTTTATTTTAATCCAGTTGCACCCTGGCATATCTTTTATGTTCATATCATTCTCCCAAACTTTTTTATGTCATCCAACCTATTTTCCTCTGTGTAGATTTGGACATAAGCACATAATGATCATGATCACGTAATTGGGGTGCAGGGGTTATAATACTCCCCACTCTTTAACTACTAACCATTCATCTATCCCTCATTCTTTGATAACATTGATAACTCTCCTTGCGATGGTAGTTATAGGTGTATTCCTCACTTGCCCAAAATGCAACACTTAAGTAACTAAATATGATTACAAATACTTACTTAAGATCGATGTACAATATTAGACTGGTGAGTTAGTTTCAACAGTTGCTTTCGAAGACGCAACATCTACAATTCTTGGAATTAATCCAAAGGACTTATATTTTTATCCTCAGATCCATATCTAATCAAGGATGTTTTCTCCAAAGCATGTTGGAAAGATCACATCTTCACACTGAAATAATTACATTAAATGATATAGAAAAAATATTTCTACCACTACCAAATCCAGCACATACTGATTTACCATCTTCGACCAACTTTACAATTATTAATAAAAATAAAATCTACTCTGAAATGTATAATCCACATACATGAATGTGACAAACTACAAAAAATAAGAATGAACTAGCAATCAAGAAATATGCATCTTGAATTTCACATAAATCTCCAATGGTGTTCATTATGCCATCGATATCCCTGCATCTTCGACTAAAAGTATTCAATTTCCCATGACATAGGTAACTTCAATTTCATTCACTTGAAATTGATTATAACACAATTCAGTACAAACTCATTATAGTCAATTTCAACAGTTTATTTCCATATCTTAAATAATAATAATTGTTCTATATATTCTGAACAAAATATTTTTTTGTAGATTGTTTATTACTTCTTCAACTCCCCCATGTCTTCGACAAGTTGTGATGAAATCATTTTGTTCACGATTTAAATATATATATATATATATATATATATATATATATATATATATATTTACCTCTTTCATTTCAATATACTACTTGTAATGTTTTAGAAAAACTTAAAAAATACATTTTGAAAGATGAAAATGCAATGTGTTTTAGAAACATTATACATTCTGTAAATGTCACATAATATAAATCATTTACCTTCATCTTCTACCTTTTCATTAAATCTTGTAACTATTTAAACAATCTAATTATGTATTAATGAATAAAAACTAAAAATGAACTAAATATTCATATGAATGTTATATTGATATAATATTAGAATAGGTAAATTCCATGAAGTTTTATGTTCAATTCTCTTGCAGATCATTTTTTATTTTACCAATTAACATTGTGTAATGAATTTGGACTATAAATAGACACTCATATCAAATTATAACTATGCAATTATGAGACTTGGTTAGTTCCTACACTACTTCTTTATGACGTTTCCTTTACAACATTTGGTACAATTGCTAGTTTATGTTTCTTTCCATGAAATTTAAATCAATGATTTAATGGGAATTAAACCTCATATAAATTAATAAACTTATACCTTATAAATAATATAAAAGGATTATATTGAATTTAAGACATGGTTTATTTGTGAATTAATGGTTTACTGAGAACTAAATTTTATAGAAACTAATAAACATATACTTTATAGATCATATAAAAAATGTTTATAATAAGAAAATATTAACGAATTTGAATCATACTTGATGACTTAAATATTGAAAGTTAAATATGAGTTGTAATATAATTATATGTACAAGTTTGATCACTAACTCTACTTTATGCCACCTCTTTAATATAAGTTAGACTTTCACAAAAATGCAACCTTGTTTAATAATGAAAAGTTGTTCATTTCTACCAGTAAGTGGGATTTCTTTAGCATGAACATATTATACTATAAATACATTAAAAAATAAAGATAATATCTCACAAAGACACTGAGTTGTTCCTTTAAATAATGTAAAACTATATTTAATTATAGGGCACTATATATCCATCTTAACCAAATATAGTAAGTGTAGATAGGGATGAAATCTCTTAATGTGCAAACCTATTTTATACAAGTTTGCATCTCAAGAGATTTCATCATCTTAGAACTTGCTAAAATTTTGGTTGAGATCAATCTATACTCATAAGCTTGTAATCCTAAAAATATCTTTGTTGGATTCATACAAAATTGAGAGAAGAATATATTTGAAAAAATGTCAAAATGTAAAATAATGAGACTACTTAAAATGTATTAACCATAAAAATTTATTTATTTTTCAATGGATTTATTGTAAACTGATATATAATATGTACATAGTTAACATCAAAATATTTTATTAACATGAGTATTGATTATTATTATTTTTTAAGTGGAAATTTTTTATTAATTCTTCAAAAAATTACACCGTGGTAGTTTCATAATCAAAATGTCTGCAGCCTCATTCCAACTAGACTTGTAGGTTAGGAGGTACTGAAAAAATGCTAAAGATAAAGCTAGAGGATTCCAAGCATGCTTCCCACAGTAGACAAAATTGACCCAAGGTCCAAAAGAAACTAACCATCATCCCTACACATCAACGTTCACTAGATCTACAACACCCATTCCATCACCTAGTGATGGAGGTTGGCAAAATGCCTCATGCATGTGTGCTTCCATGTGTGCCAAATGTCCCTCCAAATGATCATGCCTATCCTTTATCCACTTCTGTCCATGTCAAATAGAAACCATTCAATCCATTATTTTCCACTAGTTATGTTGCAAATAATTCACAAATGCTATGAGTTCATTGTGGTTGTCATATTGGCCCCGAGATAATTGCTCAACCACTACAGTGACCTGACCCAATTGAGCTTCATTAGTATTAAATGGGCGAGGAAGATCCACTCTACCTATAGATCTATCCTACCAGTCTACCTTCCCACCAATGTCTCGTTGATCCACTAAATGCAATGCTCCCATGCCTCGAGGATTGACACCCCTTTGTGCGCATCCTCTTTATTGATGCATCTCCTTCCATGGTTCCATTTCTACCATAATTACAAAGGAACCACACCCTGCAGTTCATCTCAAGAAGTCATCTCTTTCGGCCCAACCGTTGGAACTACAAAACTGCATAAGTGTGTGACCCCTGCCCCACCTCGGCCCCACTCACACAATCTACTCATGCTCCCCTCGCACAAATAAATGACATGCACACATGTATCGAATCCACCCTTTAAGATCGATGGATCACCCCCAATACAACTTCCCCACATGCCCAACATCTGTAGGTTGACAATCAGCCCCATCAAATAAAATGTTGCTAGTTAACACGCAACCCGATCCAGTAACTACACCTATGAGGGTAGAAAAGCTAACAACATTATAACCCTAAACGAAAAAAACAACATAAATGGAACCATAAGACTTTACTTACACTACAGTGAAATTGGTTAACCCTTGAACCATGCTGCAGACGGCCCAAGTTGCGCAAGGGTCATCTGCAACTCATTTCTCCTTTCAAATGAACTTAATTTTTTTAGTATCAACAATCATACCCAACATTTCAATTCAAAAATATTTGAGTGAAAGAAATTTCTCTAAATAGTTGGTTAACATTAAAATATTATTTTTCCCTTTCTCTCTATTTATATGGCATTTATATTCAAGTATATTAGTTAAATGTATATTCTAATAGTTTATTGAATTAATCAACTTTTTCACACCTCAAAGTGAAAATATAACATATATATTTTTTAATTTTAATTACTTATCCTTCTTTAAAATTGATATGTTTTTACCATATCTCCTTTATATTAGGTTGTACTATCAACATTATATGCAACCAGTAAAGTTAGATTATTGATGTTTTATAAAATTAATAAAGAAAATTAACCAAATATATGTATAGCCATTTTTTTTTGTTATACCTAATATTGTCTTTTTGTTTAGAAAATATTTTATTTTTATTTTAAAAAAATACATGTCAACTTAAGATTACCCATTAAAGTAATTACACATATTCTTTAATTTTACAATAACTCTTCCTTCGGTTTTGCAAAAGTCAAGTGGAGGCTCTCGAAATGGCGTCTAGGGTTTCTTACCTCTCTTCACAAACAGTCGCTCTCTCCACTGCTGCTTCCGCGCCGGCCAAGCCTGCGGCTCAGATTTTTCTCCCCCCTGTGGCAATCGATCCAGCTTATGTTCTTCTTGCCATGCATCGTCCCCCCTCTACTACATTGTTTCCCTCGATTTTGCTCAAAAATCGGAAGTATCACTGGCGTATTGATGGCCCTCGCCAAATGTTTGAAACCCTGCGTATCAGCAACTTAGACTCCTCTCACGAGCCAAAGACCTTGGGTTCGCTGGCAGCGCCGGACCCTCTCAAAGCACAGTATTCAGGCAGCGATGCAGGTTTTTTTAAGAAGCATAATAACCACAGCCCCTTCTTCAGTTATGTCCCTCTGTCCCCTGCAGCGGATCTGGACTGGAGCGACAGTCTCATTTCAAGTAATAAATTGCCTCCTCGACCACTTCCAGGTTGTCAGGATCTCGAAGGAGCTGGATCGGTCCTGGAGGAGCTCAAAAATTTCTCTGCATCCTTTCAGATTCAAATCTCACAACTTTTAGGCAAAACCATTCTGCAATGGGTTTGCTCCTCAGACTTGGTGCAAAATCTCAAGGAAAATATGGAATGCCGGATCGGGATACCCTCTGCCATCCAGAGACTTCTTTTTCGAGGTAAACAACTAGAAGATCGTCTTCCCCTCTCTGCTTACAAAATAAACATAAATGATTCTTTGGTTTTATCCCTTCGTTTGCGAGGAGGCGCTGCTGGGGAGTCATCTTCTACTCCTCCCTTCTCCTACAAAGAAGCAGTACGCTCTGAGGTTTCCAAGCCCCCTGAGGCCCCTAAACCCAGGCCTTTCTTGGTTGACAAGCTAGAGGAGGTTATTTATGTTGAGATCTCCCATCCTGGCCTAGCAAATGATCCTCAAAATTTTTCCGAAAAGGCCATCATATGCAGGTTCAATGGGCTCTGGCCGAAATCTAAGGAACTCTATGACTGGATCCATGCTAACTGGACTCACCAGTGCAAGGTCAGCTTTTGCTCAAAAGGATATTTCATATTCTTGTTTGACAAGATCAAGCATTGTCATCAGGCCTTGGATGAAGGCCCCTGGTTTATGGGAACTGCTGGGCCTTTCTTAACTCCATGGTTCCCAGATTTTGACCCAGCAACTGCAGTTATCACCAGGATGCCTGTATGGATCCGACTACCAAACTTACCAGCCCACCTATGGCATATTGCAGTTTACAAAGGCATAGGCAATACCTTGGGCCGCTTCTTAATGGGGGATTACTGGTGGGAAAATCAAGGGCTTTACACATATGTCAGAATATGTGTGGAACTTCATCTGAGCAAGGGACTGCCAGACCAAATCAATCTCAAGATCAACGACTTTGTCTAGACTCAAAACCTGGATTATGAGAATACTGCTTTTTGTTGCCACCAGTGTCACCAAACAGGGCATCTACAAAATTCCTGCCCATCTCTCCCTGCAAAAACGAAAAAATATAATATCTCTAAGACCAAACCCAAGCGATGGACCCCTTGCTCTCCGCTGCCGGCCGTAAGCTCGAACTCCTCAAGCTCAGAAGATGAAGAGAGTGATGCAGAATCTGATCTTCCACCTCAGACGATGGACGTGTCATCTGTTGCTCCTGCGCGTCCTCCTGTCACAGATTTCACCCAGAAACGAGCCCATGAAACCTCCTCCTCAGAGTCAGATAAGGAGACTCCCCAGTTGGAGGACTCCAGTCTTCAAGTTGTTTTAGCTCATTCACCACAGGATGGTTGGGTCAAAGTCAATAAAAAGAAAGGGAAAAAAATTCGTGTGGAGACTTCTACCCATGTTAATTAGAAGTTGACCCTTCTTGCATTCTAGTCATTTGATGTAACTACTGGCTTGGATCTGTCCATCTCCGGGACCGAGGTTGATAGTTTTTTTATCATTTCTGTTCGACCGGGGTCTTGTTTCTATTGTTTGTACTATATTTTACTTAATAGAATTAGTTCAATTCAGAAAAAAAAACAATAACTCTTCCTTCTTTTGAATATTAAAAAAAATAATTTCCACTTTAATTATAAATAAGATTTTTTTTCTTTTATTCTTCACTTGAGTATTTTAACTCCAATTCCCATTTCTGTGTTTTTAAGTGGGATTTATTTGCTCTAAATTTTAATAGTAACAATTGCAATGATTTAAATTGCAATAAATTATAAACTAATCTATATAGAAAAGATTATATAATAGAAAATTTAAAAGAACCATCATTTTTATTTTAAATGTTTAAGTTTAAATTTTTTATATTTTAAACAGTTAATAATAATTTCATGTTCTTAATAGAGAAAATTCATGTTGGTTAATAAATTTGAAAACAAATTAAAATAATTTAAAATTTACTTGTTAATTGAATTTTTTTAAGTGGTTAAGAGGAATGATTATTATTCATATATCTAAATTCGATTCTGTTAAATGATATAATGACTTTTGTTATTACATCTAAAAAGTTCTTAAAAAAAAACATATGTATTTTCACATCAAATATAAAGATACTTCTGAGGAAAAATAAATTAACATTTATTTATTTTTAGAATATATTAAATATATATTTAAAATTTTTAATTTACATATAAATCAATTTTAAATTAAATTATTTGATAATGATTAACATTCAGTGACCTTAACAAGGTAAGATATTACTTGAAACTATTTAGCATTGTATTGATATGCTTGAAAAACATTAGGAGAAGTGCTCTCATATCAATATAGTTTTGTTTCCATAAAAGGTTCAGAAGGATGTTGGTGTGAAAAAGTTGGAAAACTAGATGGAATGTAAGTATAAAATAGAAGCCCCCTGCACCACTAAGGTGTTCGTGTTGTTTTACAGGTCACATGTTTAATTCTCATTTACACCGTGTGTCATTCTTGGGGGCGGTGCAATTGCACCTAGAGGTTATAGTGGCAACTGAAAGGTATCAACCCCATGTCACACAAGTATGAGAACCTTTTTTATTTTAATTCCACCAGCATAGGAAAAGAAAAAAAGAAAAAAGAAGTAAAAATGTATAAAATGGACAAGAAGAGAAAATCTTTTTCACTAAGAAGCTCATGTAGATTTGTTCTTAATTCAAAAATGTTTATTTTATTGTTAACACTAGTCAAGAAATAATATTATTTTTATTTTTGAGATTTGGGTTGGTTGGTTCCATATAATATCTTAGTTTCATTTTCCCTATAACTCCATAGCACCCAAAAAATTCTCCTTAAATTTTGAAGTGATAATATTTTTAATATTATATTTATTATGTAAAAGTATCTCCTCCTTTATCCCCCAATGGTTTAACCAAGATTTGGCATCCTTATGCCATCCCTTCTTGAGCCAAAGAGGGTGGTTTTGGCTAGATTTAAAAGTAATTTTAAGAAACATTTTAGCCTCAACGTCATTTAATTTATTCTTATACATATGATATCTAGTCATAGTCATCCTTTCAATGAGGAAAATACTTTCTTCAATCAAGAGAATAGGATATGAGGATAATACTTTCTTCATTTAATATTGAGATGGTAGGTTATAAAATTATTTTGCATCTATTCTATCTTCCTCCACGACTCTCTAGAAACAAGGCAACCGGAAACCTCATATCTATAGAAAATAATAAGAGTGATGAGAGTTTCAAAGAGAATTATTTATTTATTTATTTTCAAAAATATATAAATATTTGTGGACATACAATTAATTTTGAACCCATAATAAGTTTTCCATCCTCCATTTATCCTTTTCTCAATGATATAATTCCACGTAAGCTTCTGATGAATTTTATTTCCAAGATATTTGAGTGAAAGAACTTTCTCAAAGTAGTTGTTGTCTTATATGAAAGTATCATATGTGATATTTTTGGATTTAATTATCACAACATTAATTTTTTTAGTATTAAGAATCATACCTGATGAGGCCTGTCATTAGGTATATTTTAAGGGGTTAAAATTCCATACTTCAACCAATTAATTTACCTCTCTCTCATATTTATTTACATTTTTGTCATATTATGCTTAATGAGAAGGGTGTAGGATTTTTTTCATGTCTTGTTCCCTAATCTGGATTAGTTTTAGGATATGAAGCCATTTTTTTAGATATTTTCCATCTAAGGGCTCGGAGTAGACAACAAGGAGATATTGTAGGAGGTTTTTCACCTCCTTAACTCTTGCAATCAGCCAAGATCACACTCAGATCTCTCCCAACAGCTCGAAGGAAAAGGAAGCCAAGAAAAGTGGCATTTATGAGGAGCCAAGCTCCACTCTTCTCGGGATCAAAGAGAACTTATTCCTACATTTTAGGTAATTTTTGGTAGCTACCCATTTGTATAAATAAGCATATGCAAAAGCTAACTAGGATTCAAAATTTTTATTCAGCTAGGTAGCCCTTGATCTCTATTTTAGTGTTATTTTTTATTTTCATATGATATACTATACCTTTTTATGCAATGATAATGAGAAGTTTTTTTGTTCCATCATAGATTTAGTCTCAGAGGACTGATGCTTTTGGGTTAGGTTCAAATCTATTGGATAAGTCTCTCTTGTGTATTTATATTCTCTCTTTATGTTTTAGCCCTTTGTTTTGTCTCATTTCATTGTAGTAGCAACAAAAATCTATCAAAATTGTGCTTGTAGCCTCTCTTTCTCACCTCTCTCATGGGAGCTTGAGGAGAAGGATCTCCAACCAAAGGTCAAACATAGTTGTTTTATGATTTATTGGAAAGTTAGATAGTGTGATTATCATGTTCATAATATGCTTACTATAAGTTATAAGTTGGATTTATTCTTAGATTATATTTTAGCATAGGTTAAGTAGGGTTTTATAATCAACTCACCTTTTCCAATTTTAAACATGTTATTTTGCCAATAATCAATGCATGAATGTGCGTAGTCATTGCAGGTTTTTCTACAGCTATAGTGAAAGGAACCTTTTCATCACAATCATCCTTCTTCTTTCCAACCTCCAATTCTGCCTCCAACACCCTGTTATGTGAAACCACCTTCACCACCACTGTGAGAAACCCTCCAAATGAAAAACATGCCTCCCAAGGGTTTTGAGTTTGGCTAGAGGTGTTGGTCACATCTCCTTGACCTATTTCAACCTTCTCCCACCTTTCCACACCTTCCTTGCACCCTTTTCATCCTTAGATTCCTCTCAGCCCGTATCGTGTAGCAATTACAGGACATCATGTAGAAACCTCCTGTACCAGTGTTGTAGGTTATTATTTTCACTACATATTAGCTCATTTTTTCCTTTTAAACCTAGAATATGATGCATTCGACGCCCATATCTAAATTCATGGTCATAAGAGACCCTTAGGCCACTCCAAATCTATGTCCTTCCTTGTTGCAAAAACATATTAGGAATTAGCATTTTATTTCATTTAAGAAATAGATTGAATAGAAAGAAAGTTTACATGCAAGTAAAAGTTTAATGAAATAGTAGATATGAGTCGAATTATGATTTTATGAAGTGTGTGATGATAGAATAATTTCTTTACTACAAATGAATAGGTGGCTCGATGAATGATTTCCCATAGCATAGTTTCCTTTTTCTGCAACTAGGTTAATCGTTTATGCTTTTATTTCACTGTCAATTGCAAGTAGAAGTTTGATAGACATTCTCTTAATAAATTTTTTGTGTTACATTATCTAGCTTCACTTTAATCAAGTAGGAGGAATGATGTAAAAGTATTATTGACCAGAAGACCTAGTTGACGGTGTCATGAGTAGAATCCATCTACTATGCTTGTAGCACTGTCAACTCTAATTTTGTATGAACCCCGGGTCGATAAATAAAGCTAAGTACCCCTTGGGAGTTGCAACACTGTTGGTGCAATACTAAGACCCACCAATACCCATCTTGGAGCAGACACCTTAGAGGATTCTTAGTTTCTTTATAATATTGTAATGGCTCCTCACCAATGATATATATATATATATATATATATATATATATATATATATATATATATATATATATATATATATATATATATATATATATATAATGTAAATGCCCAATACAACATGGGATAATGGACATTCTTGTTTGACTTTGATATTGCATTTGATTTCTTATAGTCAACCCTTAATGGTTATAAAATTAAAAATACCATTCTTAACTTGTCTCAACACCCTAAAATGGAGAGGAACTATTATGCCCTCCAACTAGGTTATCTTTTAAGGGGGGGGGGATATATTCAAAAGGTGATTTTTTACGAGAATATTTTTAGGTGAAAAAATAGTTTATATAATTTAAATATCTCACATTTATCCTTATTTCGCAACTCTAATACTAGTTTTGTTATAAATATCCACACAGTATATCTCATAAGGAATCATACTCACCTAGTTTCAAGGGAAAAAGAGAAATAGAGAATAATATTTCCTTATTTTTAAGTAGGAAAGAAAAAATTTGAATCATATTCACCTATTTTCAAGCAAAGGGGAAATTTTTTTGTGATAGATATTTTTCAAGCTCATGCTATTCATATGTGGTATTTGATGTAATTATGCTTTTAAAAGTTTGGTATACCCCATTTTCAGAGCATAAGTGGCAAGATTGGCCATGGAGACCGAAATTATGTTATATGTTTTTCCATTAAATATTTTATTAAAATCTATGATATAAAATGTATACATATTTTCTTTATTTAAAATATCAAAACATTAACATTATATATTTTGTTCTAATTTAACCATGTAAATCAAAATTTAGGAAATCTTGTAATGGTATCATGGAATTTATAGATAGTGGAGAAATGATTTTACTAACTTTATATAATTTTAACTGAACAAAAGGATTTATAATTGGAGATATAATTTAAACAGTCCGAGTTTTTTATTTTTATTATAATAGTAAATTGATCTAATTTCACTTGAACAAACAATGTTGTTTCTAATTAAGTTTCTAATTGAAATTTTTTATTTCTAGTTAAGTAATACAAGATAGATTTATATTTTTAATATTTTAAAAATATATTTTATATCAACTTTTATAACTATAATGGAGAGGAGTAATGGATTTATAGTAATATTTTAATATATCATGATTTTACTTTAACAATTTATGATTATACAAGTGGCTTCATTAATAATTTATTTAGTAAAACCTCAAATACTTAAAGGGAGGTGAGTGGCCACTTTTTGATTTATAAGGAGTTTAGTGATGAATTTTGTTATAAAAGTTAACTAAAAGATATGTGTAGTAGATTGTTCAAGAGTGAATGCATTTTTATATGTTACCTAGAACATTGTATATATAAACATGTGTATTTTTCTATTTATATGGCAGATGTCTGATTGAGATAATAAGGTGTCCATCTATATCTTTTAGTATTCATTACTTATAACAATATATTACTTAAATGTGTATGTAGAAGTGTTTGTTCAGGTGTGAGTTTTTATATATAAATTTTTATTAGATGTATCGTTTTAATATTTAGTTTTCAGTTGAAACTTTAACATATGTAGAATTCCTTAACATTTTGAAGGAGGAAATTTAAATGCCCAAATATACGATTATAAGCATTTAACTTTTAGATAACTAATTTTATTTTTATTTATTTTATGGTATTGCATTTCTATTAAAATATTTAAGAGAATATCCACAATATCTAGTAAATAGTGTATTTGTCGTTTTTTATGTTATCACTTTTAAGTTTTAATCTACATATCTTATAAATAGTGTGTTTTACCTTCATTATTTATGTTATCACTTTTAAGTATAATCCATAATATCTTATAAATAGTGTGTTACCTTTGTTATTTATGTTATGACTTTTAAGTATTAATCCATAAGAAAAAATATGCATATTTTCCTAAAGATATCATTATATATCTTCTAAGTATTTTTTTCTTATTTCTTACTATAACGTATCATATTTAAGAGTTTTTATATAACTTGTGGTTACATGGCCATTTTCAACTTATGAAAATATAATTTTATGCACTTTAATCCAAGTATGATACTTTTGTCATAGCTTTGCAATGTATTGATTTTAGTAGGACAAATATTATTGATTGTATTTGAATAAAAAATGTTATTTTTAATTCGGTTTTTATTTACAAATCTTGTTATTATTACATGTAATTCCATTTCTGCCCATTCAAAATAATCTTATTAAAATTCAAAAGATTAATAATTTGATCTTAGGATGTTATCCTTTTGAAATCTATAAACCCTTCAATTTATCCATTTTTATCTCCTTCATAAGATTCATACTATGATCATGGTGCACAACTGTAGAAAGGTAAACTGTCATTTTCCCTATCCCAAATTGGTGTTGTAAAGGGTTTCTTAAAAAGATTATTTCAATGATTAGTACCAATTTCCACCATATCATTGAAATCTATTTGATAAGAGACCTATGTTAATAGAGTGTACTGTTAAAATTATAAATAACGTAATTATTAAATTTGGTAAATGAATTATCTCAAATTGTTTCAAAATATATAGAGAGATATGAGTGTTGTAAGGTTTTGAGAATCGTAACTTCTCAAATTTTAAAGTTTTGAAGATTTGGTTATCTTTTCATCCATACCAATTATATTATTAGGAGGGGATTATTTCAACTCATCTTTGAATGAATATTAAATCTAAAAAGAAAATTTCACTTTATAATGTGAAGTTTAATTGATGGAAAGAGATAAGCTGAAATTAATTTTGAAAGTTATAAATTGAGAAATTAGAGTTATTAAATATGAATGGCAATATATTAATACGATTGATCTGAATAAATTATATACAAATATTTTTATCATTTATTTAAACTTTATTACAAGGGACTCAATGTTAATCTCATATAGAGTCTGATTTTGAAAGTGACATTCTTTCTTTATGTGGCTGACTCAATATATTTAAGCGACAGGTTCTAGTCAAAGAACTTAACTAGATATATTTTATGATGACCCAACCCAATAATAAAATTGACTTTATTTTATGTAATTTATTATCTAATTTGTTAATATTTTATAAATTAATAGGAAGATACATTCCCTACAAAAAATAGATTGAATCTGATTCTTATAACTTCACATTATTTTGACATTTTTTGAATATATGACGCAAATTAATGTGCTATAAAGTTACCTTGCTCATCACTATTAATGGGGGAATTCATCTTTGCAATATTTTTATCTTTTGGAATTTTTTTGTTTCATAATGTTATTCATAGAAATAACCATGGGTGCTCAAAGTGATATTGATATTTTCCATTAAAATGTCCACATGTAAGCTTACAATCATAACCATTCATATAACAAGTAGATTGCACTAAAATATGCATATAAGGTATAACATGGAGAAAAGTATTAGTGACAATATTACCCAAGAAAAAAACATTGGTCATAAATATTTTTCCACTTTCAATAATTTAACTCAAAATTTTTGTCTAATATTTTTTTTCAAAAAGGAATATTAACATAATTGGTAAGTTTTTTTCATGAAAAAATTGATGATTACTCTATCTTAAGATGTAAATTGAATACAAAATCCATGATAAATATCATATCCTTAAATTATTTCATGCTTCCAATCTCTTCTACAGTTTTGTCGTAGGAATAGTATCACAAGATTTTCTAAAGCCAACAAAACAAAACAATATATTATGTTTATTATTGTAACATTTATCTATAATGATCATTAGAGTAACGTGGTAGTCCAAATTTGAACAATGTCTCATAAACCCAACTTGGCCTTTAGTTCTTTTACCATGGCTTTCTAACCATAGGTTAATATTATTTTCCAAAATAATTCCACACAACTTGGTAATAAGGTGGTTAATCATAATGGTCTTATAATTAGAAATAATGATTTTATCCCACTTTTAACTATAGGTCAAACAAGGATCTACGTCAAATGTTTATGGAAGCCTTGTTTAAGTTCCAAAATGAAGAGCTTTTGTATGTGAGGAATAAGCATAGACCCGCACATTTCATCTTGGTAGTCTTGAATATCCTTAGATTTCTAATAAGTGAGTTGTTTAGCACCAAATTCAATGCATTCCAAAGAACATATATCATCATATATAGGGGAATTCAAAATAGTTTCTATGGAATTAGGGGATTTAAAAATGATTTTAAGGTACGAATTCCATTCTTCAAGGGAATCAACATTATTTTCTTTTACGAATTTAAATTTTCCTCCAAAATCCTGCAGAATTAGGTTTACATAAGTGTAATAAATGGTTTTTCTTTCTATTTATATGGTACCTTTCCATCCTTTTAATAAGACATTTGGACATACTTATCAAGCTTTAAATATTCATTAGGATCATCCCTAATCACTCTTTTACAAATTTTAGAATCATTATCATACCAAGTGTTGGTAGTTCTATTATTCTTTTTATTTGACGCCTCGATAGAGAACTTGATAACTAAAGTGGAGAGGGTTGTAGTAAAATTATGATATGTTAATAGATGTAAATATCTATCTAAATATTTTGAAAATATATCCATTTTAGTTTTGTTGAAAATCATGTGCCTTTGATTCTCCCAATTTTCTTTAATGTGGCTTTTGTGCATGGAAAAAATTAGAGTTATGATAAATTTTTATCATCAAAATTAGGATGATTGTCATCTAAGAGGTCAACATTTACAATTTTGTTTGAAACAAGGAAAATAGATATCACATAGTCCATGATAACACTACAAAGCCCATAAATATAAGTAATCTAGTTAGATTTTGGAAACTTGATTATGCCATTGAAAATTATAAGGTTTTAGTTTTACGATTGTTAATTGTAGGGAAAGGAGACCAAGGACAAAACAGGGTCAGGGAAGCAAGCTCATTGATCTATTTTATGTGCTTGAGGGGTTTTTGAAGGTTATCTAAAATCCAAGGTAGAGTTGGAGTAGCCACAAGCGACGTGGCCACTGCCTAATTTAAGGGTTTTCAAAGGAAAACAAGGGTAATGCTAAGTTGTTTAAAGGATGGCAAAGCCTAAGAGCCCTCAACAAGGGGTAAAAAAGAATTTTAAGTGTTGTTGAAAGGTGGTCGCAATAAGTGGGTTGGCAGCTACTGGTTATAGGTTATCCCCGAGAGGGGTATAGGCTTGTTTAGAGAAAAAATACACAAGGATAAGGCTACCAAGGGGAGGATGCAGGCCTAGTATTGTATCCAAGGACTAAAACATTGCTTAGGAAGATGGATGATAGGATAGGGTGTTATTAGAGAAAAGCACAATGTTGAGGAGCTTGGTTAAGTGTTATAGAAAAAAGTAAAGAGCTGTTGAGGTGTAAAGGTGTAGTAGCTAATGACAATTATGGTTTTGTATTGATTCATAGGAGGGCAGGCTCAAGTCTAGACACATGAAGGAAAAAAAGGACAAGAAGGCTGCCAAGTGGGAAGGGGACTTGCTAAAATCCTAAAGGGAGCTAGCCACAACAATTCAAAGAGTATAAGTAAACATTTTTACTAGGTGAAATGAAAATAAAATTAAATGAAATATATATACATATATATATATATATATATACATACATACATACATACATACATACATACATACATACATACATATATACATATATATATATATATATATATATATATATATATATATATATATATATATAACCAACCTAGATATATCTTAAGTTGAATCTATCAAAATCCAAAAAGGATCAAATTTGTAAGGGTTAAAACCACTATTTTGAGTGAAAAACTCAATGAAGGTTTCGTACCTTTAGAGATTCGATCCATCTCCACGTTTGAGAGATCTAGAGTTAAAACGGAGCTTGTATATTTATTCATAAAAAAATGAATTTATGGTTCTCCTATAGTAATAATAATCATTAAACATATTAGGCCATTAATGGAATACTAAATTAGGGTTTCCTTAGAATGGGGAATTAAGGCTCATGAATAAAAAAGAGAGGATTTTTGGTATTCCATTTTATTGTTATTGTTCCGATTTTGAGATTTTCTTTGTCCATTAATCATTCATATCATTTTAATATTTTCCCAACTGTAATATCCACAACATAATCTCTCAGTAATTATTTGATGCAATCCACATTCTTTGCGGGTTTGGGGACATTTGTGAGGGGCCCTTTGAAGTTAGGCTCCCTCCCTTTAATATCACATGGGCAATTCATAGATTCGCCTGAAGTATCATGGGACCATCCAGAAAACTCTTAGTATCAGACACCTATGAAGTATCAAGTGACCCCTCAGTTCCACGGGACAAGAAACTAATGGAGAATGGAATATTACTTTAATATAGATATATAATATTTAATAAACTTTCAAGTTTAATTTTTTTTTTTTAGCAAGTTTGGAAATTATTTTCATTTGGTTAAGAGTTAATTTTTTTAAACATATAGAAAGACATTAAAAGCTTAAAAATGAGTCATAAATAAAAAGTTAGTAATTACAAAATGACATAATTTTTCTTGAATAACCTTAATAAAATAGAATCTAAAACTGTACCACTACTAATTTGACAACATTCATACTATACAATATAATTACAAAAACTACATTCATTGTATTTTTCATGCACATACACAAGAAATAATTATGGTACATGCCACTTGCATCTACGTTGTGAAGGACATGTAATGTATTACAATTCTCTAAATTTCATTTTGAAATCATCTAGGTTTGTTGCAGAATAAAATCCATGATTCTACATTTGCGACAACTGTCGACTTTGAATAGATTGTTACAATCTGATGTTTCAAAAAGTGAGGGTTCATTGTTTATAGTCATTTATTTTCCTATGAAGACCCTTTCACACCACGTATGTGTCTTGTGACCCCATATTAAATTTCAAACCCTCCAATTTCTTGGAATATAGCGCAAGAAGAGATGGTGTGGTGCAATGAAATCCACAAGAAAATTATGTGAAGATACAATGTGATCTCCTGAAATCCATAGGAAAATTCTAGGAAGTGACATAGTATGTTGGTCAACGCATGAAAATATTAGCCTCTAAAATTTTCCCTAGATGGATCTATATTGGTAAGTTTGTAATCCAAAAAAATCTTTGTTGGATTTATAAAAAATGACAGAAAAACATATTTGAAAAAAAGTGGAAATGTAAAATAATGAGAGTACTTAAAATGTCTTAATATAAGAATTTATTTTTTTCAATGGCTTTATTTTAAAATAATATATAATATGTACATAGTTAACATTGAAATATTTTCTCCGGATGCGGATGCTTAGAAGCGAGAAGGGGCCAACAGGCCAGGTTATAATCCCAACGCAACCCACTTGGGGTGGCCACATGGCCCCCCATGGCAACTTAAATGCAACGTTTATTGCCCATCTGCGCTGTGCATTCACTCCTGTTCGCCGCCATTACCTGTGCATTGGTCAGTGCACTCATCTTCAAATGGCGCAGAAACGTTCAACTTCTCCCGATTACTCCATTGATGGCCACCGCCCTCTGTTGCCTCTGAACTCGCTCTGCCCAGGAGGTGCTGCTACAGGCGGAGAGAGAACAAATACAGGGCGAAGGTGTGCGCTGCATAGCTGTTTGGAAATCGCTCCAGGCCTCCATCACTCCCACAGTAACTTCTGCCCGATTCATTTTAATTCACATGGTTTCAGGTTTCGTTTGATAATTCTTCTGTTATAACTGCTGCTCCCTCCAGAGGCTGGGCGAACTCATCCGAGGTTTTCACCATGCCCAGATTGAGGCAGCGAATGGCTTGCAGAAAAGGGGCTTCTCGGGGGAGATCCCTGGGCGAGCGCCCTCCCCTCAGCCACCATGTCGACCGACCTTTGGAGCCTACTGCTAGGCGTCCTGCTCTTTCATCATCGGACCCTCCTGGTCCTCGCCCTGATTTCCTTGACATGGCGCCTCCTCGTTCTGATCCCCCGCCCCTTGCTCCTCCTTTGTTCCCTCCCCAGCCCCTCGTCGCCGCCTCCTCCCCTTCTCCGGGCGGTAGGTTCCTCAGACAGTCCATGCAACACACTGAGTTGCGCTTCGACCATGCTTTTGACCACCCTTTCTCTGTATTCCTTACTGTTACGTTGAGCGAGGAGCTCCCCTTCCCTCCTGCCTCTCTCCCCAGTCTCTTGCAGCCTCCCTCAGATCCTGCTTTTGCTCCCCCTTCTGTCCCCAACCCGGCTCCTTTCATCCCTTCCTCCTGCGCGCCTTCTGTCCCCATCCCTTCCTCCTCGGGACATTTCAATTTGCAGGTGGACGCAGGACTGACAGCAGACGAAGAGAACAAGGCTGATGACAGGAACCAGGACGACCAGTATGGCTGCAGAATTATGGAGGAGCACTCTGCTTCAGATTAAATGCTCTCTCACCTCCTTGAAAAATTTCCAGTATGAACTCTGCTTTAAAAGTTTTGTTAGTTTCAGGTGTTTCAATGAATGCTCATAGCAGATATAGCTGCATGTATTTTTTGTATCTTTACAGCTTTCATATGCACAGAACAGTTAACTCTTCGCCGGTTTCCCAATTATTGGGCGGTGTATCTACTTACAAAAGAACTGGTTTCCCGTTAATGGGCAGTTCAATATCTAGTCTGACAGTAGCACTCAAGCCCGGCCTCAGGCTTACTCAGCTGAGCCGTGGCAGTTTTGTAATTTTATGTTCATAATAGAAATAGCGTAATTTAGCAAAAAAAAAACATTGAAATATTTTGTGAACATGAGCATTGTAATATATTTTTTTTGGAAGTCAAAAATTTCTATTAATTCTTCAAAAAACTACATCATGGTAGTTTCCTAATCAAAATTCCTCGAGTCTCATTCTGACTAGACTTGTAGGCTAGGAGGTACTAGAAAAAACATCAAGAAAAAATTAATATAACATTAGAGGATTTTAAGAAAGTTTCCCATAGTAGAGAAAATTGACCCAATATCCAAAAGAAACTAACCATCATCCTTGAAAATATGCATTCCCCAAATCTAGAGCATCCATTCCATCTCCCGCTAGCATATGTTGGTGAAATGCCTCATATACATGTTCTTCCATGTCTGCTAGATGTCCCTCCAAATGATCGTCCCTAAAATGTATCTTCTAATTCCCAAGTCACCCTTGTGTGTGCACCCTCTTTGTCACTACATCTCCCACCATGGTCCCCTTTCTACTAAAATTCCAATGGATCGACGCTCCACAGTATGTCTCAAGAAATCCTCTCTTTCGGACCAGCACTTGGACCTATGACACTGCAAAAGCATTCGACCAATGCCCCACCTTAGCCCCACACACATATTCTTCTCACCTTCCCTTCTCACAAAGAAACAACATGCACACTCAACTCAAATACACCCTCTAGGGTCGATGGTGTTATGTGGATAAATCCTTCTTGCAGACGAGAACGATCTCCCTTGTATCCTAAGGATATCTAGAAAAAAACATCCAAATGCAAACCATTTTCTCCAGATCATCTGTGATTCAAAATTATTAAATAACAAAGTATGAGGACATGTCCCTACCTAAAGTCCAACGCTTGCTGAAATCTTATATCTAGTCGCTCCAAAAGAGGTCACTTCAACATGTGAAACCTAGGATCAAAGATAGATAAAAGGATTAAAGGCACCTACAAGATATAATAATTAATAAAACACTAATCTATCTCAGTGATCAATGAATCCAAGAATTAAATGTAATATCCCGTTTCGAGGATATCTCTAAAACACGACAAACTCCAACTAGAGATGGACTGGGAGGGAATTTAGCAGATATTGCACCTCTGAAAGAGTATGAGATCTGGAGGCTACCTGGCCCTTTCTAGACTCTTTCTATAGATCTTCTTCAATAATCCCACTCAAAAGCTCAGATACCACTGTAATATCCCAAAAATGGATCTCTCAGCAAATCATGCCTAAAAAACGTATTTTTCTGTAATTTGTGCTTAAAATATCATATAAAGTGTTTAAGAACACTAAAAACCCACTCTGAATACTGAATCAACCTTTACTCAGCTTTTATGGGCAAAAAGGTGGGGAAAAGTGAGGATTTTGGCCCTAAAATGAGTGTATAAAAATATATGTGTAAAATTAAGGGTCAAGGTTATGGAATATGTTATATTAGGTCAACAAGGATATTCATGTATAATTTCAGCAAAAAAAAAGTCGTTTTACTAAGTTAAACAGTTCCTCCTTCCTGACTAGTCAAGAAAATCCCTGATTTCCCATGACTTTGAGTATGCAGAAATTTACTGAAGCAAGGGAAGAATATTATATAAAGGCATGAGATGTAAAAAATTATTAAAAATCATATAATGAGTTTAGGAACGTGGCATAGGAATTAAGCAAGTTTAAACAACATTTTTACATAGAAAATCCCTCAAGATTGAGGTGCTGCAGGACAAGAGAATGACCCAGACACCCTTCAGCGTTACTTCTAGGAGGCTAAAGCTTATTTTTATTATATTAAATATCTGAAACTGATAAATACATGAAATCAGAGATCTATAATGGAACAAAATTCCCAAAGGGCTCTCTATTACATTCCCCTTGGGGATTTCAACAATACATGAAAATGTCGGAGTAGCTGGGAAACTATGGAAAATATGGAACTATAAATATGTAGAGAATGATGAATAAGATGAAAATATATGAATTAAAACTCCTCCAATGGATCTCCAAAGTGGAAGGCTGGTCCTTACACTTGAGATCCCACCCTCCAATCAATCTGCAAAACCCCGCAGCAAATGCACTATGAAAATAATGCAGCTATTGGAGCAACTACATAGTAGGGAAAATAATATGTGTTGGCATAATGCCAAGATCTGCAAATAAGCTCTCAAGCTTCCAAAATTATCCTCCAAAGGCAAGAAAGACTCCCCCTTTGAAAAACAAGCAATGGAAGTGGTGTTGTGGAGTCTCCACAGCAACACCCTACAACAGAGTATTATGCTGCTGTAGCAATAATGCTATCCTGGAGTATGATGCTTCGGTATTGAACCAAAATAATGATGGAACAACCTCACCCGAGTAGGCACTTGAATTCCCCCGAGGCTGAGGGTGAGATCCCCGAACGGAGACATTCAGTGCACTAAATAGTGCTGCAGACTAGTTAAACAACCAGCGTGCTCAAGAAGTCTAAATGACCATCTCAATATCATAAACATATGCATGAATGGAAATAGCTCTCCTCCCCTCCATTTATATAGCAATTGGAGACTCCTCATGGGCCCTTCCTCTAGAAACTTCCCTTCCTCTAGAAGCTTCCCTCCTACGTTGTCATGTAGTGCTTTCCAACTCATACCCTGCGCTGGTTGACTTGGTCAAACCTATTTTGCAAATATATCCTTTCACACAGGAGGGTGTGAAATCTGGTTCCATGGCTGATCCATTTTCATACTAAAGGGATTTTATTTACGTTTTTATTATCTTTGGTCCTCCTTACCCAATTATTCATCTCCTAAATGAGTCTAGACAAAATTTAATGTTCCAATTTATTGAAGAAAAATTTGGAACATTACAATTAAATTACTCAATAGATACATGAAAAATTTAATGAGAAAATAGAATCCATTTGTATTATCTTATATAGTAAGAAGTAACATTACAACCTTGTCGCCTTGATGTCATACAAGTTCTTCGAGGGTCCTGAACAATCGTTCTCTCTCGGTTTGAGAAGCCTTCTTCTCTCTGTACTAGCATGAATTTATGGACATGAGTGTGTGATAATTCTCATGCCAATGATGAATAGTGTAGAGAGTATGAAATCTTCAGAGTTTCTTTAGCAATTATCTTATGCAAGCTATATTCTACCCTTCAGACTGAAACATGAACTCAATTTATAGGGAAATGGAGGTAGTTTCTGTTCCATGAAGTGTGGGATAAATTCCTCTCATAAAGGGATTTTAGATCCAAATACTGAGGGATAAGCTCCATTAATGAAGGGATAGAGCTCCATGAGTGCAGGGATGAAGCTCGACCTGATTACGCTTCTATAAGCCTTCAGCTGGGAGAATATTCAACCAGCTAGGCTTCTAGAACTTACTTTTTCTTTTATTTTACCTTTTACGAGGGTCTGCAGGTTTTATAAGCAAAACGTGTGGGATGTGTGTTGAGGAGGTAAATCCCCTCTGCAGACAGAGGCGATCCCTACTAGCCCAGCAGGGGTCTAGCAACAATCAAACAATGTCACGACGCAAGTTCCTAGTTACGGAAGAAAAGACTAGAGATAGGAGCCTACCTGGAATCCAATGCTATGATCTGAAGAAGAAGCGTCCCCGTTCCTCAGCCTCGGCAGATCACAATCCCTCCACGATCTCCGCGGATGAACACCTGCACATGCAAAGAACAAACAGATACAAGCATAAAATCCGGCATACGTAACTAAATATCAGTCAGAAAGGATATTACTCATATTAACATGATGGAAAATAGAGTGGAACCATAATCGTAATCATCTATTAAATAACAAATGAAGAGAGATTACAACCAAGTTCTGACGTCGCGGTCTCCTTTGGATGGGTCTCCAGTCGTCCACGTCTCGCAAATCTCGCCAGGGAAAGGGAAAACCTCTCCAGAGTCTCTCGACAATAGTCTCCTTACTTGAGTCGGCCTTAAGGGAGAAAGAGGGCTCTTTACAGCACAAAGGCTATTGGGAATATGGAGATTCAAAGCTTAGGCACTTCAAGACTAGCTTGCCATGGGATTGAGCAGGCTTTTATAGATGGGGAAGGAGAGAGTTGGGATCCCTATTATTGTGGGATTGGCCCTATCAACAAGGAAGGTTCCATGGAAGGTGGCAAAACCACTTCCCTTCCATAGAACTCCCGCAGCCAAACCTCCCAACTCAAGATAGGCAATGGTTCTGAGTTTGCTGAAACTCAACTTCCGCCATCTTTATTTAAAAAACACTCCTTAAATTGGCTGGCGTGACCACTGCTCTGGGACAGAGTGCCAGGTGGCGCGGCCTCTTTGCAGGATTTCCCCCATTGGCGCGAGTGCTGAACTGTCTGCCCACGCCAATGCAAAAAGAGATGTTTTTCATGACTTTTGCAAGGAGATGTCTTAAGGGCAAATAAAGCTCATGCTTAGAGGAATGCTTTGATGATGGTTTCAAGGCATGAAAATGTTCACAGGTCACAAAATGGGTCCTCCATTGTGCGAGACGGGAAATGGTAGGGACGGTGACAAATTACTGTGTAATAGATGCCCCCTGAAGTATGAGGCCCGAGAGAGAGAGGGGTGAAATGCTTTACGAGAACATGTTCAACTAAAGGCCCGCCGTTGGAAAACCTGCGCAGAAAGATACAACTGATATCTCAAGTACATGATGTATATGTGGTATGGACGCAGCCATCCGAAACAGAGTATGCTACAATCCGGATCCAGGGTATGGGCGCAGCCATCCAACTAGGATCAAACAAAAAGACTCAGGTATGGTCGCAGCCATCCAATCAATGAGTCATGTACATAATGATAATAATCCACAATCACAGCCTGGATTACAACAGACACAATCCAGGGTCTTGCGCTCCATCTCGACCCAACAGAGTACAAGTTCAAGCATGTGAATATGTGAGCTGAAGTCGAACATGCAAGAACATCGTCCGATTACCAGCCAATGATGAAAGCTGTTAACAGACGCGAGAGAAACCACCAATAATGACAATGGTCCTCAAGGTACTACAGGTACAATCTACGGCGTGTGAATAAATGAGTTGACGTCGAACACCCGCAGAATCATTCGATCGGAATTCAATGATGTAAACTTCACGTCGAATGCGACAAACCTGCCATTGAGGCATGCAGGCTCCAAGGTACCATCAGGAGTCTCTAGACCAACTTCCTGGATAATGAGTTGAAGTCGACAGGAAGTGACCTTGATCGAAGGTGGGCCATAATGATTCCCACATCATCGACACGAGACAGAGGAACATGATGTTTTTGTTGTGAATCAGGATCGTATGAGAAACAGAGGAAGGTTGATATTTGCGGAGGCCAACTTCTCTTGAACACATGAACGGCACGACAATGGACTTGGCAGTATTTGACATCAACGGATCAGAAGTCATGGCGACGAGGCAGTGAACAGATGAGAGGTCAAAAGAGATTACCCAAACCCATGGAGGCAAAGTGAAGCAACGAGATGAGATGTCCCCAACCCGACACGAATGCGGACAAGTGCCATGTTCAAGAGCGACATACTGCCGACGACAACGACGATGGTTCCATTTTCCCCCCACCATTTCTGGCGAGTACCCCAATTATTTTTAATAACAAGCTTGAAGGGGATAGCATATGCTTGCGATATAATTCCGCCCTTCGGGCGAATCCATCCTAGTGCATTTAACGAGTCCTAGGAAGGAGAAACTCGGAGAACGTCATTTCGACTAGATCCGATGTCATCAGGGTTTAACGAGTCTGACAAAGGAAGAACTCGGCGTCTTTTCATATTTAGAGAGTTTGAAAAGACAGCAGAAAAGAAAACTCCACAGATCCCTTTTCGTAAATAGTTCCCCAGATCCGAAAAGGTAGAAAACAATATCCGGGAAAACCTCCTAGTCGTGATAGGCTAGGGTATTCCTTTTTCGTAATCAATCCATCCCAGCCCGAAAAAGGGTTAAACTTATACTGGGTGGATGTCGATTCGTGTCCATTTTAACGAGATCGAAATGACAAGGGCCTCGACAATCTTTTCATATTTAGAGAGTCAGAAAAGAGCTGAAAGATGACTCCAGAGTGAATTTTTCGTGTATTTACCGAGTCCGAAAAAGTATAAAATACAACTCGTTTCCATCGTTTAAGTCGCAAAACCTGTTGCTGCACATACCAAGCAAGCGTAAAATCCATTTTCGACATAACATATGCAAATATTTGATAAAAATAACTTTTAAAACTCTTTTAACGTCGAAAAAGTTATAAATATGTCAAATTGGTAAAAAATAAAATTACTTTTACTATTTACCTTGGTAGAAAGCAACAGTGGTCCATTTGGAGCAGAAACTTCTGTCGGTGATTGCGACAAATCCAGGCGACCATTCATCTTCTCGTCTGTCACAGGTAAAAGGCGTTCCCTTGCTCTTCATTTTCATTCATTTTTTGATAATTCTCCCTTGAAAATCAGTTCTATGAGGCCAATTTTAAAATTTTAGGGCTGCGCCCATTGGCGCGGGTTTCGGGCACGGACCCGCGCCAATGAGCTCTTTTCTATAAAGGGCTCTCGCCATGTGGCGCGACTGTTCACGAAACAGCCGCGCCAGCGGCCGAACCTAAAATTTCGCCCAAAATTCCGATATTTAGACCAAATTGTAAAGAATTTGAGGTTCATCAGAGATCTAACAAAGGGTTTTTGACTATATGAATGCAGGTAATCAATCAAAATGACAATTGAATGGAAGGAACGAGAGCACGGAGAAGAGGATGAACAAGCCATGCAAAGTCAAGCTTGCATGAACGCCCTTAGAAACTGTGGATTGAAAAAGTTCTTCCTCACACCCTGTTTACGAGCTCAGCCCGAGCTTCTCCAGTATTTGATCAGTATCTGGGATGAAAATGAACAGGTGTTCAAGCTACGAGATCAGGTATTAGAACTGGAGGTATCTGACGTTTATTTCATCACTAGATTGTCCCGCAGAGGTCCAATCCCTGTATTGACAGGAAGCAGACCATCTGGGGAAAATATGGAAGAAGTGATGGCACGAGTGTGCCGAGGAGCACAAACGGGATCAGGCAGCAAGAAAGTGGATATCCACACTATTCCTGATCTGGCGTTGAGATTCATTCTGCATACCATCACGCAGGCTGCAGGGTCGCAGGCACCGCACGAGGCCACAAAGGCCCAACTCCTACTGGCCTCAGAATGCATGGGTCCCCGACTGTATGACTGGGCAACAGCAGTGACAACCAACATGAAAAGGAAGCTCACAAAGTGCAAACAGGGGAAACTGAAACAGTTCGGTTATGGTTCCATCTTGGTATCATTCATTCTGGAACGCTTACCAATCTTCCAGGGCCAAGGGGCCGCAGTGGCAGATCCGGAACCACGAGAGCCAAGAATGGCTCGTTGGGCGGCATTGATGCCCAGATCTGGAGGTGGCCAATAGATGTCCTGGAGGCCAGAGTTCTTTAGGTGGTTACGGCGCCAGCTGATCGTCGTGGAAGACTGGCCCTATGCAGGAACTGACTTTACCGGGGACCTAGATCTCCCACTGCCAGAAGGAGACGACTGGGACGAGGAGTTGGGTAAGACCTCATTTTTTTATTTTATGTTATATGTTTTTTTTGTTAATACACATTCGTCCCAATACAATTATATATGTATGCAGATGTGGGACCTGAAAGACCAGCCGGGATGTCCCCAATCTCCCGAAGGACAAAACTCGCCCCTGAGATCCAGGGAGAGGGCACCGGAGGAGAGGAGCTGATCCAGAACCTCGAGGGTATCGCCCACGGGATCCCAGACTATGCCCGACTGGCAGACGTACCGATGGCATACCAGCGCCACACGGTGGGAGTTCCGAGTCGGATCCACCGAATCCTGAGACGCTTAGTGCATGCAGTGACGTGCTATCATGAGCACCATGCGGATTAGTCCTTAGGATTTATAGCACACATATTTTTTGAGAGACATACCGTCTCCGGATGTACTAAGACGATTATGTATATTTTTTGAGTTTTATGTGACACACTCTTATGTAAACATTTCGATATCTCTATATATGTGCATATCTATTTCTGGATGAGTCTTCTTTACATGTGATGATGATTTATAAATTACGCAAATGTCTGTCTAGTACCAAATTTGCTACTGCATCTGTTAATGTATTCAAATGCCTGGGTATATGATGATATGTAATGTAGTCAAAATTCCTTTCCAGTAATCGAATACGCAAATACAGACGTAAGATGGACGGGTTTCTTACCAAATAGTGTCCGTTCAGTTGTAACACTACAAGCTGTGAATCTAGATACACGAGCAATTCACGGATACCAAGGTTTACTACCTCGGTTAATAATTCCAACATGGCACTATATTCCACGATGTTGTTCGTGGTACGTCCTAGACACACACCTTGTAGGTCAATCAACTCACCAGCAGGATCATAGATTACCCAGGCTGCGTAAGACAGATTCCTGGTACTGCGGGAGGCACCATCCGCGAAACCAACAAATGGATGAATAGACATCTGCACAACCAGGAAGACCTGATCAGCAGAAAGATGTTTACAAAGCACACCACACTATACATGCACACAAATGACAATCACACACCTATGTACACACACCACACCAAGAAATCACTTCAGGCATGGTACTTTTTAAGGTACAGCCCATTCCTGGGCTACGCCAGCGGAACTCCTTCGTAATCTATAAGCTCGTAGGCCCCATTTTTCAAAACGCATTTTACTATATAGGGCCCGTGCCACATAGGCTGGAGTTTACCGGCTCCAAGCTTATCATGTGCCTGATCGTACAGGAGGACGAGGTCTCCTTCAATAAAAGAACGAGGAGAAACAGATTGATCAAAATGAGTTTTGACCCTCTTCTTTTGTGCTTCGATAATCAAAGCAGCTAGACGACGAGTTTCATCCAACCGTTCGAGATACAAAATACGTTCTTCCTCGGCAGAAGTATCCGGTAAGAGCTCCACAGCTAATTTTAGCGAAGGAATTTCACATTCAACTGGTAGAGTAGCTTCCAGACCGTACACCAATTGGAATGGTGTGAATCCGGTTGCACTTTTAGTAGATGTTCGGTATGCCCAGAGAGCTGAGAACAGTTGGAGATGCCAACTGGATTTATGAATCCCAAATGTTCGCTGAAGCATGGTGACCAAGACCTTGTTCACCGCTTCAACCTGACCATTCACTTGAGGGTAGTATGGTGTTGAGCTGTCGTGACGCAAGCCCAACGTTGAAGTCAGCTCTGCCATCATATAATCGTGGAAATGAGTACCGTGATCAGTGACGATGGCTTGAGGAACCCCGAACCGTGCGATAACGTGGTTGAATATGAATTGAGTAGTCGTTTTCCCGTCAGCAGCTAGTGTAGGCATCGCCTCGGCCCACTTAGTGAAGTAGTCGACGGCGACAATGATATACGCATGCCCCCCGGCTGAGTGAGGGTTACACGTCATAAAATCCACGCCCCATTTTGCAAACGGGCCGACGGTAATAACAGGATGCAATGGCAATGGCGGCGCGCGCATCTTGCGCTGAAATATCTGGCACTGATGACATTTACGGACTGCAGTGATACAATCCTTGAATATGGAAGGCCAGAAATAACCTGCACGCAGAATCTTCTGGGCAGTAGCATACCCGGACATATGTCCGCCACAAGCGCCACTGTGGCAGTCATTCAGAACCTTTTCAGCCTCTTCCAAGGTAAGGCATCATCGGAGCACCGAATCTACTCCAATATGATATAAGGTATCCCCTACTATACGGTAGGGTTGTGACTGGTGCCGAATCCGACGGCGGGCAGCTTTATCCAACTCAGACTAAAATGTCGCGGTCTGAAGATACACTATAATGTCACCGTACCAAGGATCACGAGTACTGATTAGGAAAAGCGTTTCGTCCGGTATATGATCTTCAGAGTGTGAGGGAACAGAGTCTGTAGGGAGAGAACATATCAAATCCACGAAGACCAGTGATTTAGTTGACTTGGCAGTGGTGAACTCCAAGTCAAACTCCTGCAGGATCATAGTCCATTTGGAGTACTTGCCCCCTAGTAATTGTCTAGAAAGAATATACGTCATAGGGTTGCAGTCTGAAACCACTGTTATCATGCACAAAAGGATGTAATGGCTAAAGTGTTGTACGACGTGTACTACTGCTAAGGCCAACTTCTCGACATGTGCATAACGTGTTTCCGGGTCGAGAAGGTTCCGATACAGGTAATAAACAACATGTTCATCACCATGATCATCATCCTGCACCAAGACCATGGCAATGGTGCTAAATGCGGCGGCTAGATACAAAGTGAAGTCGTGGTGGTAGTCCGGAGGACGAAGCAACGGAGCATTGACTAGCAATGTCTTCAGCTTCTCAAAGGATGCCTGAGCAATTTCATCCCAGTGAAAGGGAATGTTCTGCTTTAACAAACGGGTGAATCCTTTGGCCACCTCGGCATAATTCGGGATAAAGCGCCTAAGAAAATTCGCTTTCCCTTGCAGACTCTGTAACTGATACAGGGAGGAGGGTGATGGGAGATTTACGATGGCCTCGACCTTTAGAGGGTCGAGGCAAATTCCATCTTTCAAGACTATAAAGCCTAAAATACGGCCAGAATCGACGCAGAAGACGCACTTATGAGGATTGAGCCTGATATTGTAGTGTCTGCAACGAAGAAAGATCTGGCGAAGATGCTCAGGACGGTCCTCTCGCTTGCCCGAATGGGCTGGCAAGTCGTCCAGATAAGGCTGAACGATATGGAAAATGTCATGAAAAGCGTAGGACATCGCACGCTGAAATGTGGCTCCAGCGTTCTTTAAGCCGAACGGGAGTTTTTTGTATGCGAAAGTGCCCCACGGACAGATGAATGTGGTCTTATGTTGATCCTCAGGTGCAATATTGATTTGGTTATAACCTGAGAAACCGTCCATTAAGGAATAGATCTCACTCCCGGCACATTCTTCAATGATCTGGTCGATAAACGGAATGGGATAATTATCCTTTGGACAGGCACGATTGATGTCACGATAATCCACATAGACTCCAATTGTACCCTGCTTTTTATCGATAGGGACAATGTTGGACACCCATTCTGTAATGGGGATAGGATAAATGAAACCCGCGTTCAGAATTTTTTCAACTTCTGCCTTGATGGCGGCGGCTTTCCGAGGATACATGGGACGTAAGCGTTGGCGCACGGGTTTCGCACCTGGGTAGGTTGGAATCTCGTGCACAACAATACTAGGATCAATTCCCGACATTTCCTCGTAGGACCATGCGAAAACATCTCTGAATTCTTTGAAAATCTCTGTATAGACTTGAATCTCATCGGGAGAACAAGTCACACCCACATGAATATTCTCAACAATCCCCGGTTTAACGGAGATGTTGATTGGAATAGTTTGAGTAATGTTACTCAGATTACCCTCCGAAAAGACCTCGTGCGTCAAGATCGGTGTTTGAAGAGGAGGGGAAGGAACCTGAGTAGCATAACGCTCCAGAAAATCAGTCATTGCCCCCAAGCTGGGCATGAACGAGGAGCGATGATGTCCATCGCCCCAGGGCAGCTCCTCAAGAGACAAAGTTTCAATGATAGCCTCATCTGAAGGAAAAGTCTCTCTGAGAGGATCAGGTGAATCAGCCTGACCAAGCCAGGGGGTTTGGGAGTAGACGTCGAGAGCCATGCTCATCGGAGCATGCTGAGGAGGTGGAGGATTCGATGCAGCAACAATCTCACAGTAGCTGATCTCTACTGGCGTTAAAGGCATGGATTCTCCAAACTCATATACCTGCTCAGGTGTAGGAATAAGCCAGGGGTCATCAGTCCTGGACAACATGTTGACTTGAGCGGTATTCGGTGGTGGTGCGGGGAATATACCCATGAGAACTGGGTCTTTGAAAAGACCAGGTCCTATGCTGTCTGGGGGATTCGGAATTTGATCCACGTATGGCACGTTGTTCTCAGAGCTAGAGGTGAAAAATGACAACTGATCTACCATGACAATCTTGCCCTCATGGGGGAACTTAATGAATCGAAAGACGGTAGACGGCACGCAGAGCATGGCATGGGTCCAGCTGCGACCAAGAAGTATATTGTAGTTGAGTTTAGCGTCAACCACTTCTACTTCCACGTTGACAGTCTTTCCCTGTAATGTGATCGCAAGACTCTCGAGAACTCCCAGGGGTTTAGACTCCCGACCATCAAATGCCTCAAGGGCATTGGGAGATGACGACAAGGCTGGAGAGCCGATGGCCTTCCAGCAAGCGGAGGACATAACGCAGGTAGATGCACCCTCATCTACGATGGCCCTATGAATGTTCAGACCGTTAATCCCGACTTGAATGACCAAAGCAATTTGATGCGGAAGCCCGGGAGTAAAATTCTCCAGATCAAAGGTGAGAAGGCTCGAGTCGGCAGGATCGATGCCACCGATAGTAGACAGTAAAGCCTTCCATTGTGAAGGACAAATTTGAAGAACCTCAAGTGCAGACATAGCACATGGCACCTGTGCCAGATCCTCAACAATACTGTAATGTTGAGCGGCACGAGCGTTTGGATTATAAGAGGATCTTCGAAGAACACCCTTGGGGGGCAGCTTCACAATGGGTTCGAGAGTCGACTTCTCCATTTCCAATGGACCAGAGACAGGTGGGGGAGGCGGCCCATCCGCAAATGCCTTCCTGGGTGCCTGCCGCGGTTCGTTGTAATCCTTCGACCGCGTAGCGACAGTGATAGGTGCATTACTCTTCATCATGAAAACCTGAGACCCAAACGGTGCACATGGTGATGCCTGTTCGACCATCTGGGTTTGCTGAGATGGAAATGGCTCTTTTAAAACAGCCAGAGTCCCTTTAGGGCCTTTAAGAAGTTGACTAACCTCGGACCGTCGTGGACAATCCTTAGTATAATGGTCCCCTTCACAGATGAGGCAAGGAAACTTCGGTTTACGCTGGGAGCCATCCTCAGTTCGAGTTTTAGATTCTGGTTTTGGGGCATCAGATTTTGATTTGCCTTTGCCCTTCTTCTTCCCCTTGGAGGATTTGTCCGCAGGATTGGCCTGGACGGCATTCACCTCCGCGGTTTTACCAGAATCGGATGAGGCGGGATTAGCAGAGGTATTGTTGGAATAATTAGCCTTCTGCTTCCCATTCGAAGACTTCTTCGAATTTTGAGAGACGGAACCAATGAAACCATCTACCGCAGGGGTAGGCGGAGCCTTAGAGGTTCCGGGCCGTGGAGCATCAGTCAAGATGTCATAAAGCATGCCAGACTGTGAATAAACAAGATCCAAGTACTGGGCACGCACGATAGCTTGTTCCTCTGTCACACATGCTCCCATCGCGATATCCTGAGCGATTTTATTCACAAAGGAGGTGGTGAACCAGTGAGTCAAAATCTGATCAGGTATGTGAAACTTGATCAGTCGACGACGGCGCCGCCACTCATGAATGTGATCTGAGATGTGAGTGGCCTTGTCCTGCTTCAGAGAAGTCAGGAGGTGCGTCCCGGCCACATACCGGACCGGTAACTGGAAGTGCATGAGGAAAGCCATGGCTAAAGAGTTGAAATCTTAGAAAATGCCACGGGGTAATTCTATGTACCACTTAGCAGCAGCTCCTGTTAAAGTGCACTGGAAAAGACGTAAACAGATTGAATCGTCGACCCAAGAGTTAGACGAACACCAGAGGTGATATGTCATCACATGCGCCTGGGGGTCCTCTCCAGCTTTTCCCTCAAACTTGGGACAATCTCCTGGTATCTTGGTGGGAACCAGAGGCCAATATGGATTATGTAAAATCGGATCATTGGTCAACTTGGAAACGTCCGGTAGTTCCAAGGTAGCTAGGAACGGCAATGGAGGGTTAACTACCATGCCAGGCCCAGGATGAGGTCCGGTACCCATACTCCACGATGGTTGTGAAAATCCCTGCCCCCACAGGTTCTGTCCTGCAGGGTTCTAACCGTAGGGGGCATAGATCGTATAACCAGACTGATTTGGATGCTGGTAACCATAGTGCGGGGCTTGATAACCAGGATACGGACCCTGATTAGGCGTCGGCCCCGTATAAGCAGCGTTTGGATTCGGCTGCTGAGCGTAGGTGTAACCGGGAGGAGGAGGATAATACTGAGAGCCTTTGGGGTGGTTATAGTTCGGTTGAGAATGACCATGAAATGTGCTCCCCCACCGAGGATGAGTAAGTGGCGAAAAAGTGAGACACGCGGGCTTTGATCGTAGGCGCGGTGGTTGGTACACGGCATTGAATGAACAGGCTGCTGCGCAGAGTGAACGGAATGAGAGGGCTCCCCTGAATGAACAGGTTGACCCGAATGAAAGGGCTGACCCGAATGACCAGGCTGGCCCGGATAAATAGGCGGCGCCGATTGTGCAGGTTGACCTGGTTGTAAGTGAGCCCCAGGTTGTACCGGATGGACCGGTTGGCCTGGAGGCGGAACACCGGGTTGTACCGGATGAGCCGGTTGGCCTGGTGGTGGAACAGGACCAGGTACTTGCTAGAAACCGGTTTGACCTGAAGCAGAACCATAGGATGGTCCTGCCTGATATGCAACGTTAGAAACAATAGGATACTGCGGTTGCATCGGTAAGAAAGTGGTTACCCCCGAGTTATGGTAGGTCCGGTTGATACCGACTGAAGGCCGGCCGAGGTTGACCAGAAGGGCTATAATATGGTCCTTGCGGATTGTACGATGGCCCTTGCTGGCCCGCAGGGTAACCTTGAATAGGCTGCCCTTGTGGATCATACAGATAGCCAGGTTGGCCCGCAGGTTGGCCGTGGAAGGGCTGTCCCTGCGGGTTATGAGCCTGGTTGTACGGTAAACCTTGAGCATACAGATAAGCCTCAGGAGCAGGAAGGCGCAAAACCTCCCCATGCTCGTCATACTGACCCGGAAAAGCATACACGGGAGTGCCATCCTGTGCATAGTGCGAAAAGAAAGATCGATAAGGATCTTGGGGAAACGGTCCAGCTTCGGCGTTTGGCTGTTGCAAAGACAACCGATACTCCTCCGGAGAGATATTCTCCGGTATAGCGGTAGCTAGATAAACATCTTCAGGAGTTGTCCCAGCCCTGGTAGGAGATGCTGAGACAACAGGAGAAGAGGCGGCCACACAAACAGTGGGCCGGACGGGAACAGAAGTGACGGGCGTCGAAGGGGACACCCCGGGCGTAGTGGCAGCTGGCCTCAAAACAGGAGATGATATTCCCATAGAGGCTGCAGCTGAAATGATCTGACCCAGACATCTGTATCCCTGTGGCAAAGAAGGACTGGCTGTCGACATGCTAGCCAGTTCAGAGTTGTCTCCCTCAAACAATCTACGCGGGAAGAGCTGATAGTCTTCACCAGACGTGGGAATTTCCTCACCAGAATCACTCATGGTTGATCCTGCCGTTAAATCACGCAGAAGACGGCGAGGACTAGGAGGAAAAACAGCAGCAATAAACGGTGAACCCAATGTAAGAGAAAGGAAATCAGCTCCTAATCTCAATTCAGACACAGGGTCCGAAAAGGGCCAGTTGAACTCAACTGGTTCTCCAAAGGGTTGCTCGGCGAGGACCGGTCCCCCGTCAGGGAACTCAGAAACAACAGGCTGCTGTGGTTCAACAGAAGGCTGAGAAGCCTCTGAAGAATCGTCCGTGTAAGGACTACCAGTAGACGAAACCGAAGGTTCCGCCACCGTGGCAAAAAACTAGAAGAAAAGAGCAAACACACACACGGGCTGAAAACGAGTTAAGACACACGATCAAACAGTCACAAGCAACGTCTAAACGGGTGTGTAATCGCGGGAGATTGATTTTACCACATTGGAAAATAAACGAATTCTACCGTTTCATGTTTTAAGAGTCGAGAAACGATAAAAATATGACTCTATCTCTTTCAGAGTTGATACAAGCGTGAAAGGACAAGCGCTTGACGGTCTTTTCAAGTTTAGGGAGTCAGAAAAGACCAAATGACTGCTCAGGAAAAACTAGGCACAAAAGGTGTACCAAATATCCGTGAACTGCAATATACACCTTGGTTTCAATAATGAAACAGAAATCGACCAAGGACTTTCCGTACGTGCAGGTAGTCTCCCCGAATGCTGTGTTCGGTGTATCACGGATATAGGGCGGCAGACTCAGCTTCCTGTGGATAAAGGATTGAAAACCTAGGGGGGTATCCCTTTATATACGCGACGGTACGGGGAGCACAAGTCCGTGCTAGCACTGTCTAAAGCCAAACGGCGAGCGACAGCTGCTAGGTTTAACGACGCCGGAACACGTCTCTAGCCTAGACCTTCTAAATATGTTTCGTTGAGTTCCAATGCTGCCTTAGGTTAATTGAATAAATTTTATAGTTGATCTTCAATTAAGTTTCAATTTTCAGGCCCTATCGTATGTAGTGTCTTAAAAGACTCCTAAATGCAAAGCTATATGCCACAGTCCAACATTTCGTTCGATGAAAACTAATTAGAGAAGAGTTGAGAGCTTTACACAAACGAAATGAGCGGAAGACAAACAATGAGATCTCTTAATGCAACTAATGAAATTGAAAACTTTTCATTCAAATCACTAATCACTAGCAAAAGTGAAAAGATTACAATTTGCACTAATTCAACAAAAGCAAAAGAGATTTTTTTTTTTTTTTTTTTCAATGTTTAATAGCTAATATGCACTAAAAAAACTTGAAAACAAACGGAACAACTTGAGAAATGATATTCGAGAGAGCAAAACAAACAAATTTCACTCAACAACACAAGCAATCAGATCCCAAATCGACCAAAGTCTCTCAAAACAAAGAAAAGACTCAAAAGCTTCCAATGAACCGTGTGATCTAGGTCCAAAGTAAGACTAAACGAATTTTGAATGAAGGAATGAACAATCACTCAAAAATCGCAACAAAACAATCAACAACTACTTAAGAGGATGTGGAGAATCAATCAGACAGTTGACAGGACAATCAAAACACCAAAACTCCCAAGGAGGGCTCGATACACTAGGCCACTAGATGCCCTAGGGCTCAAAACCTGAAATCGATAGATAAAAGAAAACAACCAAAGGATAGAGGTGAATTCCCAGTCAAACAGGACTCCAACACACTCAGGCAGTCGGAAAATCAAGAAGAAAAACACTGACCAAACCCAGAGAGCTCAAAAATGAGGAAACTCAAAAACCTTACAGGAGTGGCGCGACTGTAAGGAAGAAACTGGTGCCAGAAAGCAATTGGCGCGGGCTAAACAAAGGCAACATGCGCTAATTAGCGCAATTGTCGGGTTAAAAACCGCGCCAGTCGAGTTTCTCAGCAAAAATTAAAAAAAGCTACTCCAGAAGCAGATCAATGTAAACTAAGCAAACCAAGAAGCAAAAAAAGCACAAGGAACCCAACCCAGAAGGCTGATCAAGCAAGGAAAAACATAAAACAATCAAAGCGAGACAACACAAACGAGACAGTGAAATCTGGACGATCCCCAGTGGAGTCGCCAAATTGTTGAGGAGGTAAATCCCCTCTGCGGACAGAGGCGATCCCTACTAGCCCAGCAGGGGTCTAGCAACAATCAAACAATGTCACGATGCAAGTTCCTAGTTACGGATGAAAATACTAGAGATAGGAGCCTACCTGGAATCCAATGCTATGATCTGAAGAAGAAGCGTCCCCGTTCCTCAGCCTCGGCAGATCACAATCCCTCCACGATCTCCGCGGATGAACACCTGCACATGCAAAGAACAAGCAGATACGAGCATAAAATCCGGCATACGTAACTAAATATCAGTCAGAAAGGATATTACTCATATTAACATTATGGAAAACAGAGTGGAACCATAATCATAATCATCTATTAAATAACAAACGAAGAGAGATTACAACCAAGTTCTGACGTCGCGGTCTCCTTCGGATGGGTCTCCAGTCGTCCACGTCTCGCAACGCTCGCCAGGGAAAGGGCAAACCTCTCCAGAGTCTCTCGACAATAGTCTCCTTACTTGAGTCAGCCTTAAGGGAGAAAGAGGGCTCTTTACAGCACAAAGGCTCTTGGGAATATGGAGATTCAAAGCTTAGGCACTTCAAGACTAGCTTGCCATGGGATTGAGTAGGCTTTTATAGATGGGGAAGGAGAGAGTTGGGATCCCTATTATTGTGGGATTGGCCCTATCAACAAGGAAGGTTCCATGGAAGGTGGAAAAACCACTTCCCTTCCATAGAACTCCCGCAGCCAAACCTCCCAACTCAAGATAGGCAATGGTTCTGAGTTTTTTGAAACTCAACTTTCGCCATCTTTATTTAAAAAACACTCGTTAAATTGGCTGGCGTGACCACTGCTCTGGGACAGAGCGCCAGGTGGCGCGGCCTCTTTGCAGGATTTCCCCCATTGGCGCGAGTGTTGAACTGTCTGCCTGCGCCAATGCAAAAAGAGATGTTTTTCATGATTTTTGCAAGGAGATGTCTTAAGGGAAATTAAAGCTCATGCTTAGAGGAATGCTTTGATGATGGTTTCAAGGCATGACAATGTTCACAGGTCACAAGATGGGTCCTCCATTGTGCGGGACGGGGGATGGTAGGGACGGTGACAAATTACTGTGTAACACCCTTCAAGATACGTACTAGTAATCTTTGC